>JARQOD010000009.1:51537735-51623101 GCA_033576555.1 Oophaga sylvatica
CCCCCCATCACCTGTGAGTGATATTATTGAGAAGTGGAAGGAAATGCAGTAAAATCAGCCACAAAGTGGAGACCCCGTAACATTTCAGATGACTCAGAGTGCTGAGGAGCAGAGGACAAAAAAGTCACCACCGCTCTGCTGAACCCATAACTGCAGAGTCCAGACCTCCTCTGGTATCAATATCAGCACAAACACTGCGCCCCCGCTAGAAGCTTCATGGCCTATAAGCTGCGCGCACAATGCCAAGCGTCATATTTCCTCCTGGACTCTGGAGGAGACGTGTTCTGTGCAGTGACAGATCACACTTCTCTATCTGGTGTCTGATGGACACATTTGGTGAATGCAAAGAGAAAGTTACCCACCTGCATTGTGCCAGTTGTAAACTTTGGTGGAGGAGGATACTGCTATAAGCTTGTTATTCAGGGGTCGGCAATGAAGCATTAGTTCCACAGAAGTGAAATCTTAATGCTTCAATAAACCAATACATTTTGGACAATTAAAGGTTTGCGATGTTGTGGGAATAGTTTTGGGATAGTCCTTTTCTGTTCCCCAAGACTGTACTCCAGTGCACTAAGCATCAAAGCAAGTTCCATAAAGACAAGGTTGGGGACTTTGGGATGGAATAACATGAATGGTTGCAGAGCCTGGACCCCAACTCCATCCAACATCTTTACGATGAACTAATTTGGAAACTACAAATCCGGCTCTCCGCCAACATCAGTGTCTGACCTCACAAATGATCTTCAAAAATTCCAACAGACATCTCCAAAATCTTGTAGAATTCCTTACCAGAAGAGCGGGAGCTGTTATATCTGCAAAGTGGAGACTGACTCAATATTAAGGTCTATGAATTCAGAATGGGTGGTCATTATATGTAGTTGTCCCAACACTTTTGTCCATTTAGTGTACTTACATTGCTGTTGAATACACTCCTTTGAATACAGCTCCTCGAATTAAGAATGAACAGTCTTAGGTTGAGGCCCCATGGATAAAATATATATATATATATATATATATATATATATATACACACATATACACACACATACACACACGTGCGCGCGATTACAGTAAATTTACCTAAAAAAAAATAGAAAAAAAAATGTTCTACAATAATGAAAAATCAAGGAAACTGGTAACATTACAGGATGGACAAACATGTAGAATTTCTCCCTTACCTTCCTAAGAGAGGACATGTGTCAGTCTACGGAGCAGGAATTCAGCTTCATTTAGGAATACTAGATCAACCAGATGGGACACATCCAAGGGTATTAGCGTGGCTTAGAGCTTGCAACACCAATGACTGAATTATCGTGTTGACAGGAGTAATCCTGCTCTGGATAGCTGCCAGTGATGAATGTCGCTGCAAAAAAGGCATGGTAGGGTAGAACCAGGTAGCTGGAAAAACGGGAATTTTACTATATCAACCAGGAAATGAACAGTAGCACGACCGAAAGCTGCAGGTGCTAAATATCTCAGTGTGAATGTCAGAGTTTATGTAATCACATGGAAAAGTTATGTCTCGTGTTGTGATCATTCTATACTTATTAAAGAGGAACTCCGCATCTAAAACTAGTGCTACGTAATAAATAAGTTAAGAAGCTGTAAGATTTTTTTTCTCCCAAACAAAAACAGGTAACCTCATTACAAGAGCAATCGAAATCTTGTGCATGCGCAGTGAAACTTCCAACGCATGTGTGTAGCCCTGGTGGTAGGCACACGCAGTACCCTGGAGAGTGTATGGAGAGGCAGCGGCTTAATGCTCAATATGCATTCACTCTACACACACTAGACACACCCTTGGGGTAGTGGAGTATACTCTAGGGAGTGGTCAAGAAGGTATGTGTAGGAGTGATTTTAGTCAGTCTGGTTCCTGTCTTCGGGCAGTAAGGACGTGGAGAGTCTGCGTCTGGACTACAGTGAAGGAGTCTAGATTGCTATCTCATCAGCTTGGAAAGTGGAGTCTGGTATAGGTGTTGGAATACGCCTTAGTCTGGTCAGAGCTGTGTCATCTCCTCAGCATACATTGAAGGAAGGAACAAGTGTAACCCAGAAAGTCTTCAGCATTCCTGTCTAGAGGACAGTATCAGGTACAGTGACGTGCTCCTGCCTGTGATAACTGAGCATCTGAGGTGAACTTGAAGTGGAAGGATAAGGAAAGAAGTGACTGCTCGACCCTTTGCTAATAAGAGTGCTTATGTTACCAGCGTGGACAAGGCGAAAGGCAAGTGGATTTATAAGATTGTGCTTAACGGATTGCAGAAGTCCAGCACGTTTCTACCGGTCACTGGGGACCGAAGAGTCACTGTTGCTTCAGGCACAGTGACAGGACAACCAGGAATCTACCGGACCCTAGGTCGCGGCAGACAAGCCCCTTATAGTCGGTACGTAGCTGGGGTCAGGGGGAGTGAAGACTTTAGCGTTCTGCAGGACCACATAAGGATTCAGCTCCTTCACAGGAAGGCCCCTAACACTAAGCTGACTGGGCAGGTACAGCAAGCATTGCTGAAGATTAGAGGGAACTACGCTTCATGCTAGTTGCACTCGTTATATTGGAGATAAAGGAGGCCCCTAACTTGTCCAGCTGCTGCCTCAAAATACACTCTCCATGGATCAGCCTCCCTGGGACCTGCCTTGACATTCAGCAAGTAAAGGTATGGAAAGACATTGACTGTGTGAGACTGTGTTATTTACCGGCACCCGACTTCACCATCTTAACAGACTTTGAGGGAAGAGTCCCACCTGTAGGGGACCTGACATCTAGCTGCCTCACCATCCCCTCAGAGATCTACAGCAGCGCTGGTACCCATTACCAGAATACTACAGGTGGCGTCACGAACTGTATATAGTTATCCCCTGTAAATATATCCCCCAACAACATACGCCAGACCGCCCGGGCCACAGACCGAGCCACAGCTACCTGTGACACAAATCCCATAGACTTCTACGGGCTCGGCTCTGAGTACCCCATTGCCCTGGTAATCCACAATTGTGGTGGCGGGTCGACACAATTTTGGCGTCACGAACAGGATACCAAACTCGCGAAATTGCGAGCCCTGCGTGCCTAAGGACTTGTTTTTGGAAAAAGGACTGTTTGCACTTTTGGCGCCAAAATCGCCATTTTTGTCGCCATATTCGCGCCCTCAGGCGCTGGAGAAGAAGGTGGGCGTGCCTTCGTGGGCGTCTACCCCCCTGTGGCGCGAAGAAAATGCCTGTCCTCTCAAAGTGCTATTACAACATGCGGTCCTGCCCTACAGCGAAGGAGGTCCGCCTCCTCTTCACCTTCTCTGCGAGGAGGAGGCGACGCAAACCCCACCTCCACGGAAGAGACCGGATGTCTCCAAAAGAAAAGAGATTGTTCTGGAACATGATGGAGGCCGGACGTGTGGAGCCGAGCGGAGCAGCGGAGGAAAGCAGACCCCGTGCCCCCGCCAAGCTGCCATCGGCATCCGAGGCCTATGTGATCCTGCACCTGCAACAGGCGTTGTTAGAGGTCCAGGAGGAGAACTCACGACTAAAGCAGTTGTTCCAACCTGGACTGGAGGAGATTGAGAGACGCCGCTGTAACCTGCAGAAATGGCGGATGACGAACACGGCGTCTCCTCCCCTCAACGAACCCCCACGATGCAAAGTACCGAAAAGTCTGCTGCCCAAGGCGAAGGAGCAACCGGAGGCTGCCCCCGAAAGTACCGTTCCCGATCCCACTGGTGAAGCGGTGGATGCGGAGGAGGTTGAGGAGGTACAGCCGATCCCGGAACGCCCGCCCGGCCAAGAGGCCGCAGCAGATTATCGGTCCCCGGCAGGGACACCGGAGGGGTCCTGTCCGTCACTACCAGATGTGGACTGGGACGAAATGGCGCGCCTGGATGACGTCGCCTACACCGCCCAGTGGGAGCAAGAATGGCGGAGTCGTGAGGAGACAAAGAGGCGCCAGCAGGAGGAAGCGCGGGAAATCAAGAAGAACCGCCAGCGACAGTTTGCCGAGCTGATTGCTGATAAGGAGACTGTCCGTCGCGACAAAGGTACCTTACGGGAACCGCGGCGGCAGGGGTGTGTGACTGAGTTCCAGCTCCGGAAGGGCTGGGGCTTTATTCGTGAACCGGGCCTCTACCCGGCGGTCTTCGTCAGCAGGCGTGACGTGGAATCTCACCTGCCACAAGGCCATCCCGGGAGGGACTTAGTAAACGGCGACATAGTCACCTATACGCGGCATTGGGGAATGAAGGGGTGGTATGCCCTGAACGTCGCCATCGTCCGCGACCCCGTCCCAGACGCCGGTACCGTCACCATTACCGCAGCGTCCCCGTACTCAGCTTCAGCAGCATCCGGCTGTGCCCCAGCATCGCCCCCGTCAAAGTCATCGCAACATGCGACCCAAGGTCTATCGCAAGTAAAAGCCACTTCCATATCGCCAAATGCGACCCAGTATAGATCGCAAACCCTGACGCGGTCTATATCATTAACAGTAATGGAGACGCAATCGGTGTCGTGTGAAGAAAGTGTGCCAGTTGCGCCCCTAGAGGTTCAAACCAGAGATGTCGCAACCCAAACCCTGATCGCAGCACATGATTTGCTGGTCCTGGGATCAAGGGCCCATTGCGTTGTTCCAGCCCCCGGGGTGGAAAGCGTACTATTTGATGAATAAATATATAGAAAGAATTGGTAAGGTCCATAAAGGATCTACCATCAGTCAAAGTTTGAAAAATGTTTATAAAGTTTTTGCACAAGTTTATATATAATGTACATATATATATTCCTAATTATAGAATGCCCGGCTGGGTAAATGGTGAATAGAACCATAAAAAGTTATTGCACTTTATCATAATGTGATTTGATATATGCCTTTGGTTTACAATGGACTCGTAGGTTGAGGACTGAGACAGCCTAAAAACTTTCTTGTACATAGTTGCGCTCTGGCGCCCTATCTTGGTTTTACATAAGCCATACATATCTACCTCTGAAAAACAAAACCCGTGTGGTGTGGCACTGAGTGAGGTCTGCACTTGGATGTCCTGCAGCCCACCCAGGACCCACGTTGAAGGTTTGGTGCGGGTCCTTCACAAGTATCTTGTAAATTTATTTATTGAATGACATTTGATACTATTTGTATTTTTGTATTAAAGTTTGTAACGTTCGAAGTATTCTTACCTCCCGGATGGGAAGATGTTATTGTTCCAAATGTTATTGCATAAACAAAATTTTTCTGTCTTTTGTATTTCACAGCCCGGGAGTGCTGTCGTTTACCATGGGGGAATGTGTAGCCCTGGTGGTAGGCACACGCAGTACCCTGGAGAGTGTATGGAGAGGCAGCGGCTTAATGCTCAATATGCATTCACTCTACACACACTAGACACACCCTTGGGGTAGTGGAGTATACTCTAGGGAGTGGTCAAGAAGGTATGTGTAGGAGTGATTTTAGTCAGTCTGGTTCCTGTCTTCGGGCAGTAAGGACGTGGAGAGTCTGCGTCTGGACTACAGTGAAGGAGTCTAGATTGCTATCTCATCAGCTTGGAAAGTGGAGTCTGGTATAGGTGTTGGAATACGCCTTAGTCTGGTCAGAGCTGTGTCATCTCCTCAGCATACATTGAAGGAAGGAACAAGTGTAACCCAGAAAGTCTTCAGCATTCCTGTCTAGAGGACAGTATCAGGTACAGTGACGTGCTCCTGCCTGTGATAACTGAGCATCTGAGGTGAACTTGAAGTGGAAGGATAAGGAAAGAAGTGACTGCTCGACCCTTTGCTAATAAGAGTGCTTATGTTACCAGCGTGGACAAGGCGAAAGGCAAGTGGATTTATAAGATTGTGCTTAACGGATTGCAGAAGTCCAGCACGTTTCTACCGGTCACTGGGGACCGAAGAGTCACTGTTGCTTCAGGCACAGTGACAGGACAACCAGGAATCTACCGGACCCTAGGTCGCGGCAGACAAGCCCCTTATAGTCGGTACGTAGCTGGGGTCAGGGGGAGTGAAGACTTTAGCGTTCTGCAGGACCACATAAGGATTCAGCTCCTTCACAGGAAGGCCCCTAACACTAAGCTGACTGGGCAGGTACAGCAAGCATTGCTGAAGATTAGAGGGAACTACGCTTCATGCTAGTTGCACTCGTTATATTGGAGATAAAGGAGGCCCCTAACTTGTCCAGCTGCTGCCTCAAAATACACTCTCCATGGATCAGCCTCCCTGGGACCTGCCTTGACATTCAGCAAGTAAAGGTATGGAAAGACATTGACTGTGTGAGACTGTGTTATTTACCGGCACCCGACTTCACCATCTTAACAGACTTTGAGGGAAGAGTCCCACCTGTAGGGGACCTGACATCTAGCTGCCTCACCATCCCCTCAGAGATCTACAGCAGCGCTGGTACCCATTACCAGAATACTACAGGTGGCGTCACGAACTGTATATAGTTATCCCCTGTAAATATATCCCCCAACAACATACGCCAGACCGCCCGGGCCACAGACCGAGCCACAGCTACCTGTGACACAAATCCCATAGACTTCTACGGGCTCGGCTCTGAGTACCCCATTGCCCTGGTAATCCACAATTGTGGTGGCGGGTCGACACACATGCGCAGCACACCGACTGTCCAGGGTATGAGCACCAAGATTTACCCCACGCATGACAGTCACAAAGTCGGGTTTAGCCAGTTTGTGACCACCATCCCTAATGTCTACAGACTGGATGGGATTAGGGACCAGATATCTCGATTCTAGGAACAGCCTTCGCCTTCTTGACTGTAAGACCGATGATAACCACATAACTTTCAAAACCACCTTAAAATAAAATTTCATGAAGAAACAACTATAGATTTCCAAAAACAATGAAGTGTTGCTTATCAAAGTAGTAAAATAAAAGCAGGAACGCTGGAAACGTTCCGCCACTTGACTGTCCTAGATGTATACCATGTTTTCACGTGACATTTTTTTGCCTCTCATAGTTGATCTAAAAGGTGTAGTTGATTTTACGTTTTCATACAGTTGAGGCAAGCACATTGCAAATGTTTGTCAAACGAATGAATGGGAACACCAATAAAAATCCCTACAGAAGCGGTCCTCAACCTGTGGCTCATCAAGAGTCCATGATGTATGGCTCATGGCTGTGTGCCAGCTCAGTGCATTAGCACCAGGTCTAAGGAACAGTTATGAAGAGCAGGTCTCCAGATGGTGACTTTTGTGAGTAGCCTCTCACAGAAGAGCAGATTTGGAAGTGCATGTAATTGCCATGGGGGTGGAGAGATATGGTAAACTGGCGACATGATGAATTTGCCAGTTAGAGGGTTGCTTGAAGCTGGATGCAACAGCATGGTGGGAGTGCGGTTTGTGAGAATACCTAATGGAGGTAACGTGTGAATCCCAGGATGTAGTTATACTGCCTCGGAGTAATTTCTATGGGGAAGCTTTTGCTGTTGTTGTACCAGTATTGGGAGCTATTGTGGAGGAGGCAGGAGCTGGATGTCACTGCTCGGGGGCTTTAAATGTGGCTTGTGACCATCTCTAAGAGCTGAAAATGGCTCTCAAGGTAAGAAAGGATGGGGACCACTGCCCTATGATATATTGCTCTAACGCACAATTCAAATCGGATCTGGTGCAGGACACAACAGCACATTGATAAAAAGCAGTATTTATTCCATCACATTAAAAACAGAGTCATGATTTGAAGAAAACTAAAAACAAAATATCCAGAATCATAGAATGTTAGCGTTGAAAGGGACCTTCAGGGTCTTGTCCAACCCCCTGCTCAATGCAGGAGTCACTAAACCATCTCAGACAGATGTCTGTCCAGCCTCTGTTTGAAGACTTCCATTGATGGAGAACTCACGTCACCACCTCTCGTGGCAGCCTGTTCCACTCATTAATCACCCTCACTGTCAAAAAGTTTTTTCTAATATCTAATCTGTTATCTTCTCCCTTTCAGTTTCATTCCATTACTTCCTCTGTTTCCATGTGCAAATGAGAATAAGGATGATCCCTCTACACTGAGACAGCCCTTCAGATATTTATAGACAGCTATTAAGTCTCCTCTTACCCTTCTTTTTTCCAAGCTAAACATTACCAGATCCTTTAACGGTTCCTCGTAGGGCATACTTTGCAGTCTGCTCACCATCCTGGTAGGTCTTCTCTGAACTTGCTCCAGTTTTTCAATGTCTTTTTTAAAATGTGGTGCCCAGAACTGGACACAGTATTCCAGATGAGGCCTGACCAAGGAGGAGTGGAGGGGGATAATTACTTCACATGATCTAGACTCTATGCTTCTCTTAATACACCCAGAACTTCAATTGCTTATTTTGCTGCTGCACCACACTGTTGACTCATGTGCAGACTGTGATCGATTAGCATGCCCAAGTCTTTTTCACACGTGCTGTTGTTTAGTTCTATTCCTCCCATTCTGTAGATGCAATGTTTGTTTTTTTTGCCCAGATGTTGACTCTTGCATTTCTCTCTTTTAAATATTTTATTAGTCGCTGCCCAATGTTGAACCTCATTTAGCTCCTTCTGAATTCTTTCTCTGTCTTCTCTGGTGTTAGGTATCCCTACTAGCTTATCAACCTTTACATATATCACTAGTTTTCCCTTTAGTTCCCTTATCTAGATCTATAAAAACGTTGAACAACACTGGGACAAGGACAGAGCCTTTTGGCACTCCACTTGAAACACTCTTCCAATTGGATGTGCAACCATTGATCACCACTCTTTGAGTATGATCACTAACCCAGTTATGAACCCACCTAACCTTAGCCTTGTCAATCCCATACTTGGTCACTTTCAATAAGGATAGTATGAGATACTTTATCAAATGCTTTTTTGAAGTCGAGATACAGTATATCTACCGCATTTCCATGATCCACCCAGTCAGTGACTCCATCGTAGAAGGAATTTAGATTAGTCTGGCATGACTTGTTTGCTACAAACCTATGCTGGCTTTGAGGTGGACAAAAAACCCCAATGATCAACACAATAGATTACCTGGGACTAGAAGTCAACAAACCATGATAGATCACAGGTTCAGGACAAAATATAGGCTGCAATCAATGCCAAAGCATACACGATAAAAAAAAGTAGTGAAAATTTCAGTAAGTGCAGTGCTAAAAAAATGGACGTGCATTTCATGTATTGCAACCTAATGTATGCCAGAAGAAAACTGTTTTGCCATAAATTTGGCAAATGAGCCTACTGGCATGTGTGCGTCAAACAAAATATGGTGCAAACCTAATTAACTTGCCTTAAAGTGCTTGTGTCCGCTTTCCCAGACATCTAATTAAAGGGTTATTCCCAAAATAGTCAGTTATTCCCCAACCACAAGAAAGAGGGATAAATGGTTGCTGGGGTCCGACTCCTGGGACTCCCAGCGACCCTCAAAATGAGGCTCTGGAACCATGGCTTTGCAGAGCTCTATCTTGAATGAAGCAAAAGGTGCACTCTGCTTCATTCTCTTCCATTTTGCGAATAAGTCTTTAAAGTGGATTATTCCATAAATAATTTTCATACGAAAAGTCCTGAAATGCTGTCATAAGATGTCTTCATTTACAGTGGTTATACCATAAAAACTATTTTTTTTAACCTTTTTGCTTCCATGTATCCCCCTTCTACAGTACTTCTGCTATTCTGCGGTGCTAACAAAATCAGTCTCCTTCCACCTCTGGCAGCTGACAACAGTCCAATCTTTCCCCACAGAGCAAAACTTCTCAGCACGACAGAAACATTTCTACTGGCTTCTCGGCAGGTAACAGGGGATCAATATTTAGAGACACAGTGAGCGCATGTGTGACCACCAGCTCTCAGCTCAATAGGTGGATATGCACATTGCTATACACTATGAATAATAGGGGGCACCAGGCTATGCAAGTACTGTAAGTATAACTTTTCACTGAATTATTTTGTTAACAGGATGTAAATAGCAAATCTTATTTTTTATGTTCTATACCCCAAATTCCCAAATATGATATTTAATAATAAGACAACTCATATAAAAAGCATATGACAATAGGAGCTAAATATCAGGGCCAGGTATGCAGTATTTAGGAACTATGGGGGAGAGGGGCTCAGCCAGGAAGTCAATCTGTGTCGATACTTTGGTTTCTCTAGATTCTGGTCCACAGTAATCATGTCCTGTGTATTCCCATCTTCCAGTGTTAGTTCACTTTTGAGGAAACAAGACACTGGTGGAAAGGCCCCTATGGCGTCTGCCTGCTCAGTAGATGCCTTTATATATTAAATTAATACTCATTTTGTTTCATAGAACTAGTCATTGCAATGACTCAAACCCAGGACCTCTGGTGAGGAAGGAGTAAGCTCTAACAAGCTGCACTATTGTAAATGAGAGAATTTACGTGCCTTAAAAAAACTGAAAACGTATTCTTCTTCGCAGGCAGAGTGTACTGGTAAATGTAGATTACAAGTTAGCAAATCGAATTGCGGGATCCTAATCCAGCGACCACATCAGTAGTCCAGGGCAGTCAGACGAAAAGCCTTGTGACCCACTTCCTACTTGCAAGTCACCCAGATGCCTCTTCCGATTAGTAGACCCAATAAAATGCTAGATGTGTGTCACGCTGCAACGATGACCAGTGGAGGTGCAGGGAATTCTGGCACTGGGGATGAGGTTGGCAGGGATCACATCTGAAGGCCATGGACTACTGACGATGTGTTATGTGTTTGTGCATATTTTATACAAGCTTGTGTCTGTGTGTAATATGTATGCCTGTGTGACATGTGCAATATGTGTGTGACGTATGTGCGTATTTTATATGTGGATATACATAGGTAGTACATAATGGAGGTGGTGACACGGCACATTTCCAGCACAGGGGGCCTTTGCTGTCATTGCTAAGGATGTACAATATCATAAAGGTGAGTGCACCCTTCAAATATTTGTAAATATGTTATATCTTTTCATGGGACAACACTGAAGATATGACACTTTGACACAATGTAAGGTAGTCAGTGTACAGCTTGTATAACAGTGTACATTTGGTATTATAAATAACTCCCCACACCCATTAATGTCTAAACAGCTGGCAACAAAAGTGAGTACACCTATATTTTCAGTGTGTTCCCATGAAAAGATATACAGTATATCCCAAAACGGAGTACACCCCTCGTATTTTTGGGAAATATTTAATTATATCAGGCAGCGTTCCACTATGCCATGAAGGCAATTTAGATTGCTACCCCAGTATTCCCAAAAGCAGATGTGAGTAAGGCTATTTTCCATTATTCTGCAGGAAATGCTATCGAATCATGTAAAACATATGCAACTGCACCGTGTTCTAAGGCAATGTCTATTCTTTTTGCAATAGCAGGGATGTGTGCAATTTGCATTTCATTTTCACAGAGTTAAATAAGGCCGTGGTAAAGCTGAAAGACATCAGGTGACTATGTTCCTTAGTATTTATCACAAGGGTTGGATGAGTCATCTCTCTCTGTATGGTAGAATACACCAGTGTACAAGTGTCCTTATGCGACAAAAAAAAAAAATTCTTGCCGCATCCATCTCGCAGAACAAAATCCAATGCTGCGCTGACTAACATGATGGTACATGACAGGGTGAATAAGCTTATATTAACTGCTTGCGCCTTCTGCTATATAACATTTTATTATTTCTCAGACTTTTTTTTTTACTTTATATGCATTTATATAATGTGATATCAGGCACAGAAAAATCTATTTCAAATTGCCAATTAGCTGATATAAAGAGCACCTCTAGCTTTGGAGGACTCGTTAATACTGAAAATAATGCACAGATGTAAGTGTGTAATGCCTCATTTACCCTGTGGTGGCACTGCAGGAAATCTGCCCACTTGCTGCCTAATACTATCCATTTATCATACTCGCGCTCTCTGAAGCACTCTGGAACTCCCGCTCCGTCTGTAATAAGCTCCATGTGATTCACGACTATGGATGAGCGAATAGCTTCAGATAACTCCTTAGCTGAATAGCTATAGTGCTTACTGAATAGCTGCATCGGGAACCTGGATCGCGCCCGTTGATCAGCTGTTCGGCACCACAGCTGCATGTGTCGCGGCTGTGTGACAGTCACAACACAAAGGCTCTCCATGCGTGTGTTGTGACTGTCACACAGCAGCAACAAATGCAGCTGCGGTGCTGAACAGCTGATCATTGGGGGCGCTCCAGGTATCCGGGTTCCCGATGCAGCTATTCGGTAAGCGCTGTAGATATTCAGATAAGGAGTTATCTGAAGGTGTTCGCTCATCCCTATTCACGCAATTTTTCCTTCCTGGGCCTCACCGAAACATGGTTGACATCCTCCAACACTGTCTCCCCTGATGCACGGTGTTACGGAAGCCTCAACTTCACCCAAGCTTCTCGTCCTGGCAGCAGACAAGGTGGAGGAGTGGGTATTCTCCTTTCTACCAACTGCACCTTCAACCCAATCCCACATCTACCCTCCTTTCTTTTGAAGTCAACTCTGTCCGCATCTACTCTCCCTCCAACTTCCAAGTGGCCGTCATATACCATCCTCTGGATCCGGCCATTGCCTTTATTAACCAATTCTCCACTTTCTCTGCTGACATTCCCACCATCATCATGGGTGACTTCAACTTCCCCACTGACACCCGCCAGTCAGCAGCCTCCAAACTCCTGTCGCTTACTTCCATCTTTTGGACTTACTCAGTGGTCCTCCTTAGCCACCTACACAGACTGACATACATTACACCTTATCTTCACCTGACTCTGCTCCTTATCTAGCCTTACAACCTCCCCTCTCCCCCTATCTGACCACCATCTATTCATGTTCTCATCCCTGTCCTCCTCACCTGTTACCCATGTCCAGGAACTAGCGTACTCCTGCAGAAATCTCGCACACCTAGACATTCACACACTCTCTGAGTATTGTACCACTGGTATCCATATCTTCACGCCATGACACAGACAGTGCCACTGCTTTCTACAATGGCACTCTCGCATCAGCTATTGACACGGTTGCCCCTCTCTTGCCTGGCAGAGTGTGATGAATCAATAGACAACCCTGGCACAATAACCTCACTAAAAAGCTTTGGCAAATGTCCAGGGTTGCGGAGCAGCGTTGAAAGAAAACACATTCGCAAGATGAATCAAATCAGCCCTCACCTCTGCTAAACAGACCTACTTCACAACCCTCATATCTTCTTTATCCTACATCCCAGTTATTCAAAACTGTTAACTCCCTCCTCCGCCCTCCACTGCTTGCTTCCACCTCCCTAATGTCTGCTGAGGGCAAAAATAGGATCAACCATTCAAGGCAAGTCTTTAGTGTTCGACCACCACAACCCTTTAGATAAGTCAAAGCAATAATAATATAATAATAATCTTTATTTATATAGCGCCAACATATTCCGCAGCGCTTTACAGTTTAACAGTTTCAAAACATAAGTCATAAGTAACAACGTTAACAATACAATAATTAAAGCAAAATAAGCCGACGCTGCTCGTGAGAGCTTACAATCTACAATGAGGTGGGGGAGATACAAAGTACAGGTGTGTATATACAATGGTGCATTTACAATGATGGTCCAGCCATCTTGAGGGAGTGAGGGATGGATGGAGATAGTGAATGGGCTACACATACACACTTAAACATAGAACGACTTTGCTTAGTGAATGTGATAGGCCGCTCTGAACAAATGTGTTTTGAGGGAGCGAAGACAGTTTGCCAGCTTACTGAGGGATCAGATTACAACTGACCATTGAGGTCTATAGAGAAATTAGGAAGAAGCAGCAAAGTCAAACAGGGAGGTTCTGACACAAAGAGAACGCTGCAGCTTTCTAGTGTTATAGCTCCCCCTCATGATGTACTCACTGCTACACTGCTCAATAATGTTATGTAAGGTCCTCCAATCTGCCGCTATCTAGTGTTATATCTCACCCTATTGCTGGATTCACATCTACACTGCTCAGTAGTGTTGCACAATGTCCTCTATTCTGCTGCTGCTTCCGAAAATGTGCTACATAGAGACAGGAGAGCAGGAATCCCTTGTGTTTGGGTCTGCTCTGTATAGAAGACATCATAGCAGCTAGACTCCACTAGCTCTGAGACAACTGAAAACTTGAGATTGAACATACAGAGAGAAAAACTGGACGGAATGCAGAATTAGGAACGAGCGGACCCGTGGATATTCAGGTTCGTCTGAACTTTAGTGCGAAGTTCAGTTACAAGAACTTGAATCCGGGACTCCATAGAAGTCAATGGCGACCTGAACTAATGCTGTAAAAGGTCTGTAAAATGGACATAGTAAGGGCTAGGGGGGCTGCCAAAGGAATCAGCGTACCCCCCACAAAGGCTGTTTTCCAACAACAGGTTCACCGGATATTAGGTGTTCGGCATGGACCCCGAACTTTACAGCAAGGGTTATTTCTATGCAGGATACAAGTCACATAATGGCCAGAAATAGTTTTATTCATCAAGTGCATGGGACAGATTATTCTGAGCAGTCACCTGATATACAGGTAGGCTTTAAGAGAAAATACTTTATAGTTGAACATTTTGCATAAAATCAGATGGCAATTATTTAAAAGCTTCTCTCTTTCAAAAAGACTTGCATTTGTCATCTTTCAGCAGGTCATGACATACAGCTGTAGACAAAATCCTTATAATAAACCCACCTGACAGGCACCATAATCCAGCGCTCTCCCCTTACTAGACAGTCATTACAGTAAATACACGTTTTTAGGAGGCTGCTTATAAATAAGCGTACCGAATATTACACACAGAACATGGCATTCCCTTATGAGGTTCCGAGTGCTAGAAGAATTAAGCTGCTGGAAACTCGCTTTTCACGTGACGGACATCCACCGCCTGGAGAATTTAAATAATGAGAGGCACAAATTGCTGGCTGAATTTCTCCAGCTTTTTAAAAAAAAAAAAAAAAAAAAAATCACATTTTTTCTGTAGAAAAATCTTTAAAATGTGGATGAATAGGAGATTTAGTGTGTTAACCCATAATGCTCGCCACTTACACACTAGTTTATACCTTATAAACCTGTTCAAAAGCTTCTGTTTGCAATACAAATCTGCATACATATCTCTACAATCATTGCTGTATCCAGTGCAGTGTCCTTAGGTCAGTAATCCTTGATTGATCATCATAACCCAATCCTCACTGTTTTGCAGCACGCTGTAGAAAAAAAAAGTTATTTTCTAAACAAAATCTGATGTGCTGACACCTAGTGGTTAATATAAAAAATTGCCAAATGTTAAAATATTTAGAGTTGAGAGTCCTCAGTGGTTGATACCTTTTAATGGCTAACTGAAAAGATGGTAACAAATTGCAAGCTTTCGAGACTACTCAGGTCTCTTCATCAGGCATAGACTAAAACAACATCTGAAGAATCACATATTTATACACAAAATAGCACAGAAAAAATGCAATAGGTAAGACAAGTGACGTGAAGCAGAATAGTCATTATGGCAGAGGGATGAGCATAAATATTGGCACAAAATTATAAATGGCTTTTCAGTTAGCCATTAAAAGGTATCAACCACTGAGGACTCTCAACTCTAAATATTTTCTGTCTACTGGCTAACACGGTACAAAGATATACATCTTTACTGAACCAAATGTTAAAATGGCATTTTCAATTTTTTTTTTATAAAGAAGTACCCCTTTTCTTAAGATACTATTCTAAGAGTGTGAAGAACATAAAATAATTAAATGCTTAGAGGGTATGCCCAGATGGCTGCACGTGGTCACAACTTCACCCACTGCTATTGCCAAATGCAACACGACTATGTGTCTCGACCACGCACCACAATTGTGGGTTACCAGGGCAATGGGGTACTCAGAGCCGAGACCGTAGAAGTCTATGGGATTGTCACAGGTAGCGGTGGCTCGGTCTGTGGCCCTGGCGGTCAGGCGTATGTTGGGGGGTATATTTACAGGGGATATATATATACAGTTCGTGACGCCACCTGTACTCTCTGGTAATTTGTACCAGCGCTGCTGTAGATCTCTGAGGGGATGGTGAGGCAGCTAGATGTCGGGTCCCCTACAGGTGGGACTCTTCCCTCAGGTCGATAGTAATGATAGGGTAGTGCAGGAATACAATCAAATAACACAGTCTCACACATCAGCGTCTTTCCATACCTTTACTTCAAGTTGTTCAGGCAGGTCCCAGGGAGGCTGATCCATGGAGGATGTGTTTCAAGATAGCAGCTGGACAAGTTAGGGGCCTCCTTTACTTTCACAAAGATGAGTCCAACCAGCATGAAGCGTAGTTCCCTCTATAACTCCAGCTATTCCAAAGCTGTACTGCCCGGTCAGTTTTGTGGTCGGAGCCTTCCTGTGATGAAACTAGGTTCTTCTCTGCTTGGCCTAGCTCAAAGTTCCTATTCCACCTGACCCCAGTTACGTACTGACACTCCAGGGGCTGCTTGCCGCTACCTAAGGTCCGGTAAGCCTCTGGGTTTTCTACCACCATGCGTGAAGCTATGGTGATGCTTCGGTCTCCAGTGACCGGTGACAACGTGCAGGACTTCTCCAATCCTATTGCACTCAGAATTCCTACCACTGTGCCTTTCGCCTTGTCCACGCTGGTAGCATAAGCATTTCTCACTTCACAGGTTAATAAAGTCAGTCCCTTTCTTAACTTCTTTCTTAAGCTTGTTGCCAGACTCTCAGTAATCTTCCAGGCAGGAGCACGTCTCTGAACCTTCACCGTCCTTGGGACAGGAGACTGAAGTATATCTGCAACTCACTCCTCTCTTCTTAATAGAATGTCTCAGTCTGTCTTCTAGTGGAGCACAGCTCTGACCAGGCTGAGGTGATCTGGCTCACCTGTACTGGACTCCACTTTCTGAACTGCACACAGATTGCACTCAGCTCTGCTGCTGACTGACTCACTGAATGACTGAACTGAACTCGACTCCCCTCCTCACATTGAACACTCCCTGACTGTGACTAGACTTTATATACCTGTGGGCGTGTCTAAGTGTGTGTTGAAATGAATGTTCATTGAGCATTAAACTGCTATCTCTCCACACATCCTCCAGGGTACTGCGTGTGCCTTCACACCAGGGCTACACATTCCCCCATGGTAAATGACAGCACTCCCGGGCTGTAAAATACAAAGAGACAGAAATTTTGTTTATGCATTAAACATCAACATTAAACATTAATTCGTCCCATCCGGGAGGTAAGGATGTCTTGAATGTTGCGATAAAACATTAAATGTAGAAAAGTGCAAAATATTAAATATACATTTTCATTTAATACACAGCAAAATTCTTGTGAAGGACCCGCACCAAACCTTCAACGTGGGTCCTGGGTGGGCTGCAGGACTTAGGAATGCAGACCTCACTCAGTGCCACACCACACGGGTTTTATTATTCAGAGGTAGTTGTGGTGGTTTTATGTAAAACCAAGATAAGGCACAAGGTGCAACTATATACAGATAAGTTCTGGGCTGGCACAGTCCTCAGCCTCTGAGTCCATAGTAAGAAAAAGACACATTATATCAAATCACATCACAATAAAGTGCAAAAACTTTTTATCTGATTACCCAGCCGGGCATTCTACTTTTAGCAATATATATATACGTTATATACACATTTAACTTGTGCAAAATTGGCAAACATTCTTAAACTTTTTACAACATTACTTATGGTAGACCCCTATTTGGATCTCACCGATTCTTACTGTTTAACTATTTCAAATACATTTTCCACCCCGGGGCTGGAACAATGCGATGGTCCCTAGATCCCATAACTAACAAGTCGTGCGCTGCTATTAGGGTCTGGGTCGCCACAGTTCTCGTGCGAACCTCTAGGGGCGCAACGGGTACTTTCTCCTTGCGAGACACCGATTGCGTTTCAATTTGTGTTACAGTTAGCGATATTGATCGTGTCATAGATTGCGATGGAGACTGGGTCGCAAGTTGCGATGTAGAAGAATAACGAGTTAGTGGAGAGTATACAGGTGTTGCTTCTATTTGCGAGATACCTGCAGGGGGCGATGCTGGGGCACGGCCGAATGCTGTTTGAGCTGGAGACGGGGACGCTGCGGTAGTGGTGACGTTACCTGCGTCGGGGACGGGGTCACGGACGATGGTGACGTTAAGGGCATACCATCCCTTCATTCCCCAGTGTCGTGTATAGGTGACAATGTCTCCATTAACTAGGTCCCTCCCGGGATGACCTTGCGGTAGGTGGGATTCTACGTCGCGTCTACTGACAAAGACCCCTGGGTAGAGGCCCGGTTCTCTGATGAAGCCCCAGCCCTTCCGGAGCTGGAACTCAGTAACACACCCTTGCCGCCGCGGTTCCCTCAGAGTACCTTTCTCTCGACGGACACTCTCCTTGTCCGCGATCAGCTCTGCATGTTGTCGCTGTCGGTTGCGCTGAGCTTCCCGCTCTTCCTCCTGCTGGCGTTGCTGTTTCTCCTCACGACGCTGCCACTCACATTCCCACTGGGCGGTATAGGCGACGTCATCCAGGCGCGCCATCTCGTCCCAGTCCACGTCTGGTAATGATGGACAGGACCCCTCCGGTGTCGGGGATCGATCATCTGCTGCGGCCTCCTGGCCGGGCGGGCGTTCCGGAACTGGCGGTACCTCCTCAACCTCCTTCGCCTCCACCGCTTCACCGGTGGGATCAGGATTGGTACTTTCGGGGGCAGCCTCCGGTTGCTCCTTTGCCTTGGGCAGCAGAAGTTTTGGTAACTCCAGACGTAGGGGGTCGTCGAGGGGGAGAGAACACCGCGTCCCACAGCCGCCGCTGCTCCAGGGTACGCCGGCGTCTCTCGATCTCTTCAAATCCAGGTTGTGGCAAAATCATCTTTTTCAGTCGTGCATTTTCTTCTTTTATTTCCAGCAATGCTTGCTGCAGGTGCAGGACCACGGATGATTCCGGTGCTGGTGGCAGCTTGGCTGGGGCACGGGGCCTGCCTTCCTCCGCTTCCCTGCTCGGCTGCACACGTCCTGCTTCCATGATGTTCCAGAGCGTTCTTTCTTCTTCCTCCAGAGACGTCCGGTCTCTTCCGTGGAGGCGGGGTTTGCGTCTCCTCCTCTTTGCAGGAAAGGTGAAGAGGAGGCGGACCTCCTTTGCTGTAGGGCAGGATCGCATGTTGTAATAGCACTTTGAGAGGGCAGGCATTTTCTTCGCGCCACAGGGGGGTACACGCCCACGAAGGTACGCCCACCTTCTTCTCCAGCGCCTGAGGGCGCGAATATGGCGACAAAGATGGCGATTTTTGGCGCCAAAAGTGCAAACAGTCCTTTTTCACAAAAACAATTCCATAGGCACACAGGGCTCGCAATTTTGCGAGTTTCGCATCCTGTTCGTGACGCCAAATTTTGTCTCGACCACGCACCACAATTGTGGGTTTCCAGGGCAATGGGGTACTCAGAGCCGAGACCGTAGAAGTCTATGGGATTGTCACAGGTAGCGGTGGCTCGGTCTGTGGCCCTGGCGGTCAGGCGTATGTTGGGGGGTATATTTACAGGGGATATATATATATACAGTTCGTGACGCCACCTGTAGTCTCTGGTAATTTGTACCAGCGCTGCTGTAGATCTCTGAGGGGATGGTGAGGCAGCTAGATGTCGGGTCCCCTACAGGTGGGACTCTTCCCTCAGGTCGATAGTAATGATAGGGTAGTGCAGGAATGCAATCAAATAACACAGTCTCACACATCAGCGTCTTTCCATACCTTTACTTCAAGTTGTTCAGGCAGGTCCCAGGGAGGCTGATCCATGGAGGATGTGTTTCAAGATAGCAGCTGGACAAGTTAGGGGCCTCCTTTACTTTCACAAAGATGAGTCCAACCAGCATGAAGCGTAGTTCCCTCTATAACTCCAGCTATTCCAAAGCTGTACTGCCCGGTCAGTTTTGTGGTCGGAGCCTTCCTGTGATGAAACTAGGTTCTTCTCTGCTTGGCCTAGCTCAAAGTTCCTATTCCACCTGACCCCAGTTACGTACTGACACTCCAGGGCTGCTTGCCGCTACCTAAGGTCCGGTAAGCCTCTGGGTTTTCTACCACCATGCGTGAAGCTATGGTGATGCTTCGGTCTCCAGTGACCGGTGACAACGTGCAGGACTTCTCCAATCCTATTGCACTCAGAATTCCTACCACTGTGCCTTTCGCCTTGTCCACGCTGGTAGCATAAGCATTTCTCACTTCACAGGTTAATAAAGTCAGTCCCTTTCTTAACTTCTTTCTTAAGCTTGTTGCCAGACTCTCAGTAATCTTCCAGGCAGGAGCACGTCTCTGAACCTTCACCGTCCTTGGGACAGGAGACTGAAGTATATCTGCAACTCACTCCTCTCTTCTTAATAGAATGTCTCAGTCTGTCTTCTAGTGGAGCACAGCTCTGACCAGGCTGAGGTGATCTGGCTCACCTGTACTGGACTCCACTTTCTGAACTGCACACAGATTGCACTCAGCTCTGCTGCTGACTGACTCACTGAATGACTGAACTGAACTCGACTCCCCTCCTCACACTGAACACTCCCTGACTGTGACTAGACTTTATATACCTGTGGGCGTGTCTAAGTGTGTGTTGAAATGAATGTTCATTGAGCATTAAACTGCTATCTCTCCACACATCCTCCAGGGTACTGCGTGTGCCTTCACACCAGGGCTACACATATGCCTCACAAGTGTGCGGCCATTGGCCACGGCACTACTGCTGCACCATCAGGCTGTACCCAAAGAGTTTAATTAATTGGCAGTAATGAAAACCTTTAACTGGACTGGTTATCCAGACATCATGGTAATACACTGCGTTTGTTTTGCCAACTCACGAGAAAATACTGCAGTTTTGCTTTGATTGCTGCAACTCCATAAAATGTGGTAGGATAGCAACATATAAATCCACCCTTAATGTTCCACCCTCAATTGATCAATAAGAAGCCAATTATTATAACTGCACATAATAACCATTATCCATCAATGGCTCCAGCCATATATCAATGATCCTGAGTATGACTAGATGAAAGATCTAGATAATCACCTGACACATGGTCTTCTCTGCTCTAAGCATCCAGGAATTGGCCACAAGGGTCAAAACTAGACCTCATGCATCCTGTTCTGTACATATGATTTGTTCACTGGTTCAGTAGAAAACACAGGATCCAATATTCACAACTGGCGATGTCACAGCTTCCCTCCTCCCCCTCCTGTTCAATGACTGATAACATCTCTATATACCGTAGATAATACAGATTCCACTATTCACAATAAGTGATGTCACAGCTCACCTCCTCCTCCTGTATAATGACTGATAACACCTCTATATACAGTAGATAATACAGAATCCACCATTCACAATAGGTGATGTCACAGCTCACCTCCTCCTCCTGTACAATGACTGATAACACCTCTATATACAGTAGATAACACAGGCTCCACCATTCACATTAGGTGATGTCACAGCTCACCTCCTCCTCCTCTACAATGACTGATAACACCTCTATATACAGTAGATAATACAGAATCCACCATTCACAATAGGGGATATCACAGCTTACCTCCTCCTCCTGTACAATGACTGATAACACCTCTATATACAGTGGATAACACAGGATCCATTCACAATAGGTGACGTCACAGCTCACCTCCTTCTCCTGTACAATGACTGATAACACCTCTATATACAGTAGATAACACAGGATCCACCATTCACAATAGGTGATATCACAGCTCACCTCCTCCTCCTCCTGTAAAATGGCTGATAACACCTCTACAAAAAGTAGATAACACAGGATCTGCAATTTGCAATAGGTGAATTCACAGCTCACCTCCTCCCCCTCCTTGTACCATGATCTTTGCCCTGATCAGAGCATGCCTGATCCTATAAAAGTCAAAGAGACAGAGGTAGATGTCAAAGCTGTAAACGCCTTTAAAAGTCAGGCAATATGGCGATGGAAAAATAATAAAATAAAATGAAATCTGATTCAGAAAATTAGGAAAAATTAGGAAAAAAAGAATACTGGAAAAAATTACAAAAGAAGAATGAATCACCATGTGGTTTTAATTATTAAAAATACCGAAGGTGAGTAGGTGAGAGACAGAAGGAAGGAATGATGCATCTGGAGTTAAAAAAAACAAAACAAAAACTAATTTGCCGAATACAATCTTGGTAACATTTTTCTTACCTTTTATCTTAAGGATTCTTTTTGCTTTACGAAAGCGGTAACACGTTATAAATAGGCTTCTATTTTAACATTTAATTACTTTGACACCAAATGAAAGCTTTTTGCTTGAGGAACCAATTACATGGCTGCTATTAAAAGCACAGCGAACGGCAAAAATTTGGGAAGGATCAAATGATACAGTCAAATAGGTGTCTCAAGAGGTTACACATCCCCGTACAAATCATTTACAGCTCTTTAAAGGGCGAAAAATGAGGATCAGACTCATTACAGAAAAGTACAAACCTTAATATACTAAAAGGGGTTTCCTGCAAATAATAGATACCACTCATCTACAAAGAAAAACTTCTTATTGACATTTATTATGCGATGCTACTACAGAAGGGGAGATAAATAAGTGACAAAGTTATGGTGAACACCGGATAAATAATGCAAGAGAATTGTGAAGCGATATGCCCTTGGCCAGTGTGTAGTGTTGGTGATGGTGATGCCTGAGGTGCAGCTCATAAGAAGCGAGTGTTTCACTTTGTCCTTTAAGCATTGATGCAATAAGTTGCCTTCAACAAATCGCCAAGTCAAGGGCAGCTTGGCGTCTGTGCCATAAATGCAGTCGTGCCAATGATGAGGATGAGGAGCACAAAACGGCACGGTGGCTCAGTGGTTGAGGCACTGGAGTCCTGGGTTCAAATCTCACCAAAGACAACATCTGCAAGGAGTTTGCATATTCTACCGGTGTTTGCGTGGGAAACAGGTTGTCCGATTCCTCCCACACTTCAAAGACATACTGATAGGGAATGTAGATTGTGAGCCCCATCGGTGACAGTGATGATAATGTCTGTAAAGCGCTGCGGAATATGTTAGCGCTATATAAAAATAAAGTTTATTATTATTATTATTGTTTCTGGCCCCTTAAGGTCAAATAATTGCAGTAGGAGCAAAAAGGCTGAAAAGGGGAAGCTGTGCAGCTCTGCAGAAATGCCTGTGCCTTAGCTAGCTAGCAAGTGAGGGTGAGTAGCAGTCGAAACAAAGGTGCACTACTCAAGAAGTACAGTTTACAGAGTTATACAACATAGCATGCAAAACAAACAAAAAAAAAACTCCAGCCTACACTCCAGTCAGTGTAATTTTGTTTTCAGTGGAGTCACCCCACCAGCATGAGGGAACCAATATTTGTGAAGGAGAAAGAGAGAAAAGATAGAAAGAATGAAAACAAGAAAAAGAAGACTAACTTCACAGTGGAGAGGGTTTTTTTTTTTTAAAGAGAAGTACATGCATCAAAAAAGGCAAGGATTAGCTGTTCACAAGGCATGAAGGCACCTCTGAATTCTGATGCCCGACTGAAAACCAGTACCTGAATTTGAAGGACTGATGCACAGTGACACAGTGTGAATAGGCGAGACAAGGTGCAACCTGCAACCACCAAGCATGCTGCCTCATGTAAGAGCATGTAACGATAAAGCTCATTACCTCTCTGTGAGTAAAACAGTTTCGATTGCAATCTACCACCAGGGGCCATTAAATCTTGTAATCTTGTAATATTTTTTAAAGGGGCAGTCTACCATCCAACCAGTCCATTCGAACCCAGCTTCATATACTCTATTAGGGGATTTTGAGCTAAATAGAGGAGGCTCTCCTGGTCAGAGGGCGATTATACAGAGCATATGCCTTATTTAGACAGCCCCTTTTTTTTATATAATAACTTGCAATGCTTCATTCATGTATTTCAATCACATTCAAGATTTTAATGGCTTCTATCACGCCGTAGGAATCTACCTATTGGATTTCATGTTGTTCTTGTTGTTTGGTTCTTTTTTTGTTTCCGTCTCATTGCAAATTACCCTGCATCGACTCTCTTGAAAAGTCACCAGGTACAATTAATTACGTGGGAATCATACATAACAGCGGCTTATTTGTAAAGGGTTAATGGATTTTATACAAAGCTATTTACCCGAAACCTCCATTGCGTTGCCATGACAACCCACCAGTAAAATGCAGATTCCATTGCAAATATGAGGCAGGAGAACACGATGCAGAAACGTGACTTAAAAATGTAAAAAGAAAATAAAACAATAACTCAGTGTTTGCAACAAGGAAGTATAAAACATTAAAAAAATAGAAACTAGAAAAAAAGTAGTCAATGCATCTAGCCCATTTTCACAATTGTATTGAAGAGGTTGAACAGCCTTAAGGAAGCACACCCAGCAAAGTTTTTATCCTCTTAATATGTTGCAGTCATCATATTATATAACACTGTGTACTTACAATTGCTCATTTTGCCTTTCTACCCAGCTAATTTTTCTCTTTTCTCTGCTATATGTAGAAACAGGAAGTCTCTTCTCCCTGCAGAAATCAGTCCCCTCCTTCAACTCCTGACCCAGCTGCTTCTCTCCTCCTTCTGCCTGAGACTTTTGCAGTGACTCATGACTCATGCAGGGAAAATGGATCTCCTGTTTCTATATAGATCTTAGAAGGATTCAGCTAGTCAGTTTTTACCATGTCATAGACCTTATGGAAAAGAGAACAATTTACTGGGTAGAAAGGCAAAATACGGATTTTTGTGTTACTCACCGTAAAATCCTTTTCACCGAGACGCTCATTGGGGGACACAGGACTGTGGGTGTATGCTACTGCCACTAGGAGGCTGACACTAAGTAAACATAAAAAAAGGTTAGCTCCTCCTCCGCCGTATACACCTCACACTGGCCGCAGGCAAATCCAGTTTAGTGCAAAAAGCAGTAGGAGGCTAAAATAAATCAGAGTTAACACAGATACAGCATATCCAGAAGAAAAAACTGCTGATACAGATTAATCAGAGAATAAAGTTAACTCAAAACAAAGCCATCCGGCTATTAGGGAGGGTGCTGTGTCCCCCAATGAGCGTCTCGGAGAAAAGGATTTTACGGTGAGTAACACAAAAATCCGTATTTCTCCTTCGTCTCATTGGGGGACACAGGACTGTGGGACGTCCCAAAGCAGTCCCTTGGGTGGGAAACCGACTCCACAGTGTAATTTATAATCAAGCATTGCTTATAGGTGCGCAACCCGCCCCTGAAGAATCCTTCTACCCAGACTGGCATCCGCAAAAGCCTGGGTATGGACATTATAATGCTTGGAAAAGGTATGCAGACTGGACCAGGTTGCTGCCTTACAAACCTGTTCCACCGAAGCCTGATGCCGGAGGGCCCAGGAGGCACCCACCGCTCTGGTGGAGTGAGCCTTGATCCCTGCAGGGACCACCGCGCCTCTGATGCGGTAAGCCTCCTGAATGGCTAACCGAATCCACCTAGCCAAGGTTGATTTAGAGGCAGCGAGTCCCTTCCTGCGACCTTCAGGGAGGACAAACAGCGTGTCCGTCTGTCGAAAAGACGCCGTCCGAGATACATATCTCCTGAGTGCTCTCACCAGATCCAGCGTATGGAGAGCCTTCTCCACTCGGTGCGTCGGAGCTGGGCAAAATGAGGGCAAAACAATGTCCTCATTAATATGAAAAGAGGACACGACTTTAGGCAAAAAAGGTGGTGTTGGTCTGAGCACTACCTTATCCTGATGGAAAAGCAAGTACGGAGCTCGACAAGACAGTGCGGCCAGCTCCGAAACCCGCCTTATGGAAGTTATGGCTACCAAAAACACCACTTTCCAGGAAAGAAATGACAGAGAAACCTCCTGCAAAGGTTCAAAAGGAGACTCCTGCAGGACTCCCAGGACTAGATTGAGATCCCAAACATCTAAGGGAGCCTTGTAGGGGGGAACTATATGGACAACCCCCTGAATAAAGGTCCTAACCTGAAAATTAGACGCGATCCTTCGCTGAAAAAGCACTGATAAGGCTGATATCTGGCGTCTAAGCGTACTTGGTGCTAGACCTGAATCTAGGCCTGCCTGGAGAAATGACAGAATGTTTGGAATTGAAAACCGAAGCGGGGAACAACCATGTTCCCTGCACCAAGCAAAAAAGACCTTCCAAGTCCCGTGGTAGATGCGAGCCGAGACAGGCTTTCGGGCGCTAGCCATCGTCGCGGCGACCTTTTTAGAGAATCCAGCCCTGGTCAGGATCCAAGATTCAACGGCCAGGCCGTCAAACACAGGACCGCTGAGTTCTGGTGGTAAACTGGGCCTTGGGAGAGAAGGTCCGCGCGCTCTGGCAGTCGCCAGGGTGCGTCGGCGAGCAATTGTACCAGATCCGCGTACCATGAGCGACGTGGCCAATCTGGAGCATTAATATCGCTGGGACCCCTTCTAACCTGATCTTTCTGATCACCCTTGGGAGCAGAGCTATTGGTGGAAACAAGTATGGAAGATGAAACTGATTCCATGGTAGAACCAGGGCATCCACTGCAATTGCCTGCGGATCCCGGTACCGGGAAACAAAGTTGGGCACCTTGGCATTTATCTTGGAAGCCATCAGGTCCACATCTGGGGTTCCCCAGCGTCGGCATATCTGCTGAAAGATCTCGGGATGTAGAGACCATTCCCCTGACGCTATGCCGTGACGGCTGAGAAAATCTGCTGCCCAGTTTTCCTCGCCCGGTATGTGGACTGCTGAAATCACAGAGTGATTTACCTCTGCCCAGGTCAGAATCTGTTTTACCTCGTGCATGGCCGCCCTGCTGCGGGTACCTCCCTGATGGTTTATGTATGCCACCGCCGTGGCATTGTCCGATTGTATTCGGACTGGGCGGCCTGCCAGATGCTGGTGAAAATGCCTCAAAGCCAGCCGAACCGCTCGGATCTCTAAAATATTGATCGGGAGGGTCGATTCTTGCTGAGACCAAGTTCCCTGAGCTGTGTGGTGACGAAACACTGCTCCCCATCCGAGCAGGCTGGCGTCCGTTGTGACTACCAACCAAAAATTTGGAGGAAACAAACGACCCTGTCGAAGAGTGGTGTCCCTCGTCCACCACGTAAGAGTCTGTCTGACCTGCAGGACAGACGACACCGCAGATTGAGGGAGTAAGGGCTCCCGTCCCATACTGCCAAGAGTGCATGCTGAAGGGGGCGAAGATGAAACTGGGCAAACGGAATAGCCTCGATTGCCGCCACCATCCTTCCTAGGACCCTCATGCAAAACCGGATGGTGTGAGGAATTGGTTGGCGAAGGATCCGTACCTCTTGGCGGAGAACTAAGGCCTTGTCCTGAGGAAGAATTATCAACCCTTGAGCGGTGTCGAAATTCATCCCTAAAAAGGTGATCTTCCGAGATGGAACGGGAGATGATTTCCTCATATTCACCAGCCACCCCAAGCGAGCAAGGGTGTCTAACGTAATGTTGACACTTTCCTCGCAGGTCTGAAAAGACGGACCCTTGATGAGGAGGTCGTCTAAGTAAGGCAGGATGACTATCCCCCTGGAGTGCAGAATGGACACAACAGCAGCCGTGACCTTTGTGAACACCCTGGGGGCTGTGGCTAGCCCGAATGGCAGGGCTGCGAACTGAAGATGAAGTTTGTCGATGGCAAACCAAAGAAACCTTTGATGAGGGGGAAATATGGGGATGTGAAGATAGGCATCCTGGATGTCTATTGATGCTAGAAATTCCCCTTTTTCCATGGCTGCAATGACCGAACGGAGAGATTCCATTCAGAAATGCCGAATTTTGACAAACCGGTTCAATCGCTTTAGATCCAGAATGGGCCTTACGGTACCGTCCTTCTTGGGTACAATGAACAGGTTGGAATAAAATCCCTGACCTCTTTCGACCTCCGGTACAGGTACGACAACCCCGCTGTGCCGAAGAGACTCGACCGCCTTGAATAAGGCACGAACCCGAGACTCCTCCTTGGAAGACGCGAGGGAAAAAAGCGATTTGGGGGAAGGCTGGTAAATTCTATTTTGTACCCCGTGGAGACTAACTCCCTGACCCACTCGTCGTGAGTCACTGATAGCCAAGTGGGGCGAAACCAGAGTAAGCGGCCGCCTACCCTGGATAAATTGACCGGATTCTGCCTCCAGTCATTTGTCCGAATATCTTTGGGGTTTGGACCCTCTAGATCTTGGCTGATAAGATCGCCCTCTTCCCAGAGGGTTGGTCCTGTAGGTGACCTGGCGATCTCTGGCCTGATTAGGCCGACCTGAGCCGCTGGAGGTGGCTGGCATGGCCCAGCCTGGGTTACGAAAGGCCCTAAAACGAGGCTGAGGTTGTCGACGAAAAGGTTGTCTAATCCTTTGCTGAGGAAGGAAACTGCTCTTCCCTCCCGTTGCATCAGATATGAGCTGATCCAGTCTCTCGCCAAATAACTGACCACTCTGATATGGTAAAGATGTAAGCGACTTCTTTGAGGTTGAATCCGCTCGCCAGGTCCTTAGCCACAAGGATCTTCTAATGGCAATTGCATTAGCAGCGGCTAATGCTGCGCAATTTGCCGCATCCATGGACGCATTAATTAAAAAGTCTCCAGCAAGAGCTATTTGATTAGAAATCTGGGTTACCTCAGACGGCACCTCTATGCCGTGAAGAGCTCTATTTAGAGACTCCGACCAGGATATCATGGCCTTGGCAACCCAAGTCGCTGCAAAAGAAGGAGAGAGAGCAGAACCTGATGCCTCAAATACCGAACGGGCCAAACTCTCAATTAGACGATCCGTTGGCTCCTTAATAGAGGAACCGCTGGGAATGGAGAGGAGCGTTTTAGATGCCAAACGCGAAACAGGAGGATCAACCGAAGGAGATTCTGTCCACTTCTTAAGGAGCTCAGGAGCAAAAGGATATCTAGTATTGAGAGCCTTTTGTCCAGCAAAGCGCTTGTCCGGTTTCTCCCGGTGGCGCTGCACTAATTCCTCAAACTCAGGATGAGCTCCAAAAACCTTATGGGCTTGCCTGGCTCGTTTAAAGGACACCTTGTGACCAGAGGTCAAGGTGGACTCATCGTCTATCCCCAGGGTTTGATTGATAGCTTCGATCAAACTGTCAATTGTCTCCTGACTATACGGTGCCTCTATATTAAGTGATTCTTCCAAATCGGAATCCGAATATTGATCACTTGCCAAAGGAGAGGGAGAGCGGGAGACGGAACTAAAAGATGCCGAGGCTCCGGACGGCATTGGCGACACAGTGTGGGTTCGTTTCCCCTGTGTCTGCCTGGTGAGAGCGCGGCCCCTGCAGGCCGGAGGTTCCTGAGACGTAGCCAAGACGGGTGAACCACTGTCCCTGCTCCTATCGGGAGCTTGAAGGGACTCGACCGCTCTGGTTAATGACGCCACAGATTGAGCCAGGGATAGGGCCCACTCAGGGGGACTTGACGCACTAGGCTCGGCTATAGGAGAGGGTTCCTGAGCCCATTCAGAGTCACAGGCTTCGCAGACCCGAGAAGTCTGGGCGTGCGGAAAAGGGGACCTACAAGCAATGCATGCGGTATAAAGTATCGTATGAGTCTTAGTTCTTTTGGACATTCTGAATCCGTCACAGAGTACACAATAAACTGGATGTGTCGGTCAGCGGAAGGGGCGCAAAAGTGCGCAAAATCAGGCTGGAGGTATAGCCTTACCCCAGTCCTGTATCCCCTGCGTCCTTAAACAGCGTGTTCCGGATCGGAGTCCGAATATAAATGTGTCCCCCAATGCGCAGAAAAAAAGACATCCGAGCTCCAAAACTTTCAAAAAGAGCGCTCCTCTGTCAGAGAGGAAGTGCTCATGTAGCCGAGCCTCAGGAGGGAGGGTCGAGGCGCGGCCTAGAAGTTAGGCTTCCGGCCGCGGCCTAAACTCCGGCAAAAAGCCGGGGGCTAAATTTGAAGCCGCGGCCTAGCGCCCACCGAAGCCGCGGCCTAAATTTCCGGCGGAGGCCGCCCCATAAGCGGAGGGCGGGCCCGCCGGAAGAAGACGCCGCCGTGGGTGGAGCCCACTCCCGCGACCCCTCTAGCTGACGCCGGCACTATATTCCGGCCCGCGGCCTAGTCCCCGGGAAAGGCCGGGGACAAGATTTGAAGCCGCGGCCTAGCACCGGCCGAAGCCGCGGTCTAAATTTCCGGCAGCGGCCACCCAAGTCGGGGGGCGGCCCGCCGCCGCCGGGGACGGAGCCCCACTCTCACGACAGCGCCCCCCCCCCCTCCGGCCGACGCCGGACAAGATTCTCACTTCTTCCAGCCCGCGGCCTAGTTCCTGGATAAAGCCGGGGACTAAATTTTACCCGAAAATGCTGCTGCAACCTTCGGGCGGCCGTCCAGGCGGGGAACGACAGTCTGATGCTCCCCAACAGATCCTCCTAAGGTGAGCCGTCTCTTTGTGTAGCCCTGGTGTTAGGCACACGCAGTACCCTGGAGAATGTTTGGAGAGATAGCAGTTTAATGCTCAATACCCATTCACTCAACATACACTAGACACACCCTTAGGGTAGTGTAGTCACTTGTGAGGGAGTGGTCAGGGTGTATTGGTTGAGTGATTAGAGTAGTCAGTTTCCTGTCTTCGGACAGAGCAGACGTGTGGAGTCTAGCTGGGACTTGGAGGGAGGAAGCAGTCCAGCCTGGTTCTGCAGCAGTTCAGCAAGTGGAGGCCAGTAAGGGCGAGATATAGATCACCTCAGCCTGGTCAGAGCTGTACCTCACTTGAAGACACTGATTAAGAAAGAAGAGCTTAGTACAGAAATACTTCAGTCACCTGTCTCAAGGACAGTGAAAGGTTCAGAGACGTGCTCCTGCCTAGTGGATAACTGAGAGTCTGGAACTAACTCTAAAGGAAGAGAAGAAGGAAGTGATTATATGACTTTTTGCAAGTGTGAGTGTTTATGCTACCAGCGAGGACAAGGCGAAAGGCACAGTGGAAAGATTATTTGAAAAGTGCTTTTGGATTGAAGAAGTCCTGCACATTGTAACCGGTCACTGGGGACCGAAGGATCACTATTAGCTTCAAGCATAGTGGTAAGAAAACCAGAGATTTACCGGACCTTAGGTCGCGGCAAACAGCCCCAAATAGTCGGTACGTAACTGGGGTCAGGGGGAGTGAAGACTTTGAGCCTGATCAGCAAGATAGGAATTCAGCTCTCTCACAGGAAGGCTCCTACCACAAAACTGACTGGGCAGTACAGCTATGGAATAGCTGGAGTTATAGAGGGAACTACGCTTCAGGCTGGTTGTACTCATCGTGTTGAAAGTAAAGGAGGCCCCTAACTTGTCCAGCTGCTATCTCAAAATACATTCTCCTTGGATCAGCCTCCCTGGGACCTGCCTGAACATCTTACAAGTAAAGGTATGGAAAGACGCTGACCGTGTGAGACTGTTATTTATCTGCACCCGACTTCACTAACTTCATAGACTTTGAGGGACCAGTCCCACCTGTAGGGGACCTGACATCTAGCTGCCTCACCATCCCCTCAGAGATCTACAGCAGCGCTGGTACAAATTACCAGAAGACTACAGGTGGCGTCACGAACTGTATATAAATCTATCCCCTGTAAATATATCCCTAACATACGCCAGACCGCCAGGGCCACAGACCGAGCCACAGCTACCTGTGACATCCCCATAGACTTCCATGGGCTCGGCTCTGAGTACCCCATTGCCCTGGTAATCCACAATTGTGGTGCGTGGTCGAGACAAATTGGCGTCACGAACAGGATGCGAAACTCGCAAAATTGCGAGCCCTGTGTGCCTATGGAGTTGTTTTTGTGAAAAGGACTGTTTGCACTTTTGGCGCCAAAAATCGCCATCTTTGTCGCCATATTCGCGCCCTCAGGCGCTGGAGAAGAAGGTGGGCGTACCTTCGTGGGCGTGTACCCCCCTGTGGCGCGAAGAAAATGCCTGCCCTCTCAAAGTGCTATTACAACATGCGATCCTGCCCTACAGCAAAGGAGGTCCGCCTCCTCTTCACCTTTCCTGCAAAGAGGAGGAGACGCAAACCCCGCCTCCACGGAAGAGACCGGACGTCTCTGGAGGAAGAAGAAAGAATCTTCTGGAACATCATGGAAGCAGGACGTGTGCAGCCGAGCAGGGAAGCGGAGGAAGGCAGGCCCGTGCCCCAGCCAAGCTGCCACCAGCACCGGAGTCATCCGTGGTCCTGCACCTGCAGCAGGCGTTGCTAGAAATTAAGGAAGAAAATGCACGCCTGAAGAAGATGGTCCAGCACCAACCTGGATTTGAAGAGATCGAGAGACGCCGGCGTACCCTGGAGCAGCGGAGGCTGTGGGACGCGGTGTTCTCTCCCTTCGATGATCCTCTACGTCTGGAGTTACCAAAACTTCTGCTGCCCAAGGCAAAGGAGCAACCGGAGGCTGCCCCCGAAAGTACCAATCCTGATCCCACCGGTGAAGCGGTGGAGGCGAAGGAGGTTGAGGAGGTACCGCCAGTTCCGGAACGCCCGCCCGGCCAGGAGGCCGCAGCAGATGATCGAACCCCGGCAGGGACACCGGAGGGGTCCTGTCCGTCGTTACCAGACGTCGACTGGGACGAAATGGCGCGCCTGGATGACGTCGCCTACACCGCCCAGTGGGAATATGAGTGGCAGAGTCGTGAGGAGAAGCAGAAACGCCAGCAGGAGGAAGAGCGGGAAGCTCAGCGGAATCGTCAGCGGCAACATGCAGAGCTGATCGCGGACAAGGAGAGTGTCCGGAGAGAGAAAGGTACCCTGAGGGAACCGCGGCGGCAGGGGTGTGTGACTGAGTTCCAGCTCCGGAAGGGCTGGGGCTTCATCCGTGAACCGGGCCTCTACCCAGGGGTCTTTGTTAGTCGCAGGGACGTAGAATCCCACCTACCGCAAGGCCATCCCGGGAGGGACTTAGTTAATGGAGACATTGTCACGTATACACGGCACTGGGGAATGAAGGGATGGTATGCCCTTAACGTCACCATCGTCCGTGACCCCGTCCCAGACGCAGGTAACGTCACCACTACCGCAGCGTCCCCGTCTCCAGCTCAAGCAGTATCCGGCCGTGCCCCAGCATCGCCCCCTGCAGGCTCATCGCAAATGAAAGCAATATCTACATCGCAACTTGCGACCCAGTTTCCATCGCAATCCATGACACGATCCATATCGTTAACTGTGACTCAGATTGAAACGCAATCGGTGTCTCGCAAGGAGAATGTACCCGTTGCGCCCCTAGAGGTTCACACAAGAACTGTGGCAACTCAAACCCCAATAGCAGGTCACGACTTGTTAGTTCTGGGATCTAGGGAACACCGCATTGTTCCAGCCCCCGGGGTGGAAAATGTATTTGAATAGTTAAACAGTAAAAACCGGTGAGATCCAGATAGGGGTCTACCATAAGTAATGTTGTATAAAGTTTAAGAAGTTTGCCAATTTTTGCACAAGTAAAGGAGTAAATAATATATCTATATATTGCTAACAGTAGAATGCCCGGCTGGGTAACCAGAAAAAGTTTCGCACTTTATTATTATTACAGTGTGATATTATATCTGTGTCTTCGTTTTACAATGGACTTTGAGGTTGAGGACTGTGCCAGCCCAGAACTTATTTGTATATAGTTGCGCTTCGGTGCTTTATCTTGGTTTTACATAAAACCAGCACAACTACCTCTGAATACAAAACCCGTGTGGTGCGGCACTGAGTGAGGTCTGCATTCGGATGTCCTGCAGCCCACCCAGGACCCACGTTGAAGGTTTGGTGCGGGTCCTTCACAAGAATACTGTATATTTATTGAATGTTTTGATGCCTTAATACTTTTGTATTTCTCTATAGTCAATGTTTTTGTTTTGCAACGTTCAAGACATCCTTACCTCCCGGATGGGACGAATTAATGTTTAATGTTGATGTTTTCATGCATAAACAAAACTGTCTCTTTGTATTTTACAGCCCGGGAGTGCTGTCTTTTACCATGGGGGAATGTGTAGCCCCGGTGTTAGGCACACGCAGTACCCTGGAGAATGTTTGGAGAGATAGCAGTTTAATGCTCAATACCCATTCACTCAACATACACTAGACACACCCTTAGGGTAGTGTAGTCACTTGTGAGGGAGTGGTCAGGGTGTATTGGTTGAGTGATTAGAGTAGTCAGTTTCCTGTCTTCGGACAGAGCAGACGTGTGGAGTCTAGCTGGGACTTGGAGGGAGGAAGCAGTCCAGCCTGGTTCTGCAGCAGTTCAGCAAGTGGAGGCCAGTAAGGGCGAGATATAGATCACCTCAGCCTGGTCAGAGCTGTACCTCACTTGAAGACACTGATTAAGAAAGAAGAGCTTAGTACAGAAATACTTCAGTCACCTGTCTCAAGGACAGTGAAAGGTTCAGAGACGTGCTCCTGCCTAGTGGATAACTGAGAGTCTGGAACTAACTCTAAAGGAAGAGAAGAAGGAAGTGATTATATGACTTTTTGCAAGTGTGAGTGTTTATGCTACCAGCGAGGACAAGGCGAAAGGCACAGTGGAAAGATTATTTGAAAAGTGCTTTTGGATTGAAGAAGTCCTGCACATTGTAACCGGTCACTGGGACCGAAGGATCACTATTAGCTTCAAGCATAGTGGTAAGAAAACCAGAGATTTACCGGACCTTAGGTCGCGGCAAACAGCCCCAAATAGTCGGTACGTAACTGGGGTCAGGGGGAGTGAAGACTTTGAGCCTGATCAGCAAGATAGGAATTCAGCTCTCTCACAGGAAGGCTCCTACCACAAAACTGACTGGGCAGTACAGCTATGGAATAGCTGGAGTTATAGAGGGAACTACGCTTCAGGCTGGTTGTACTCATCGTGTTGAAAGTAAAGGAGGCCCCTAACTTGTCCAGCTGCTATCTCAAAATACATTCTCCTTGGATCAGCCTCCCTGGGACCTGCCTGAACATCTTACAAGTAAAGGTATGGAAAGACGCTGACCGTGTGAGACTGTGTTATTTATCTGCACCCGACTTCACTAACTTCATAGACTTTGAGGGACCAGTCCCACCTGTAGGGGACCTGACATCTAGCTGCCTCACCATCCCCTCAGAGATCTACAGCAGCGCTGGTACAAATTACCAGAAGACTACAGGTGGCGTCACGAACTGTATATAAATCTATCCCCTGTAAATATATCCCTAACATACGCCAGACCGCCAGGGCCACAGACCGAGCCACAGCTACCTGTGACATCCCCATAGACTTCCATGGGCTCGGCTCTGAGTACCCCATTGCCCTGGTAATCCACAATTGTGGTGCGTGGTCGAGACATCTTCATGCAGCAAAAAGGGGGACTCCGTAAAAAAAAGGGGGGGGGAAGGACGGTGCAGGAACCCTAACTCCATCACCCCTTCAGGGGATGAGGAGAGGGACCGTCCGCCTCCTTGCAGCACCGCAGTCTAGCATTGGTGGTGCAGTGGGGGCCGCACAGACTAACTCCTGCCTCTGTACAGCCTAGGGTTTCAATACCTTAGGGTGGTCAGGGCTGAGTCCGGCATTCATGTCCCACGTTGCGGGAAAGGGTACGTTGGAGGCTTTACTCCACGTGCTCGCCCGTTGATGGTTTGGGGAGATCGGACCCTTTCAATAGGATCCGTCGCCCCTATCTCATCTTCATGGGAGAAAAAAAAAAAAAATGGTCTGGAAAAAGAACCAGACGTGTGCCTCCATCAGACACTAAGCAATAACTGGATTTGCCTGCGGCCAATGCTGAGGTGTATACGGCGGAGGAGGAGCTAACCTTTTTTTATGTTTACTTAGTGTCAGCCTCCTAGTGGCAGTAGCATACACCCACAGTCCTGTGTCCCCCAATGAGACGAAGGAGAAATGAGCAATTGTAAGTACACAGTGCTATATAATATGATGACTGCAGTATATTAAGAGGATAAAAACTAATGGAAGGAGGAGGAAGAGTGCTTCTATAATAAAACTTTACATTGGGTATTGATTGGTGGCTTACAAACAATAACACTAAGCTAAACACCTTCTCTAACTCCCACCGATCCAGTGCAGGCTGCTGTAACCTTCACCTATGCAGTGCAGCCTGTTGTAACTCCCACCGAACTATTGCAGGCTGCTGTAACCATCACTGATGCAGTGCAGCCTGTTGTAACTCCCACCGATCCAGTGCAGGCTGCTGTAACCTTCACTGATGCAGTGCAGCCTGTTGTAACCCCCACAGATGCAGTGCAGGCTCTGTAACTCCCACCGATGCAGTACAGCCTGCTGTAACCCCCACCAATCCAGTATAGCCTGCTGTAACCCCCACCGATCCAGTAAAGCCTGCGGCAACCTTCACCGATCCAGTACAGCCTGCTGCCACCTCCACCGATCCAGTGCAGCCTGCTGCAACCTCCACCGATCCAGTGCAGCCTGCAGTAACCCCCACTGATCCAGTTCAGTCTGCAGTAACCCCCACCGATCCAGTGCAGCCTGCTCAAGTGATCTGCACTGGCATTGAAAGCGATGACGTTACCTTTCTCCAATCACAGGACCAGTGAGGCCTGTGAATGGCAGCAGAAGTCAGGTGACTAGAACAACGCGTCAACAGATGTTCTCGGATTAATGTTATAGTTTTTAGTAGGCCTCTTTCACACATCCGGTGTGCGCCTGACGGCGCCCCCGGCATTTAGCCGCAGCGCCTCATCAGAAAACCTGATGCGGCGCTTGCGCCGCCTGCGTTTTTTTGCCGGATGGTTTTTGATGCCCGGAGACAACAGAAACCATCCGGCAAAAACAAAAAACGTTACATGCTGCGTTTTGTCCGGCCGCCGGAATGTACAATTCCGCCGCATCCGGACAAAACCGCATACAACGCACTGACATGCGGCGCCATCCAGCGCTAATGCAAGTCAATGCCAAAAAAACCGCAAGCGGCGCATCAGGTTTTGTGATGCGGCGCTGCGGCAAAATGCCGGGGGCGCCGTCAGGCGCACACTGGATGTGTGAAAGAGGCCTAAGGACGAAAATTCCATTTAAGATCGTCGTCTAAGTAGCAGGTAACCGATGCAAAGTGACAACCAATGGCGGCCAATACAATTTGGGACATTTTTTACAATGTTATGGTAGTTTCATTTTTTGTATTTACAGAAAATCTGCCCATTAGAGATGAGAGAAACTTGATGCACAGGACCAGGGTCAGTAGTCTTTGTCTGCCATATTGTAGCCCTGTGAAACCTCTCCTACCTGATGGATTCCCCGGCGCCTCTTCTGATTAGCAGACTCAACACACATCATATAGTCTGTGGCTGCCAGATGGAATCCCCACTATTGGCTTCCTATCTGCCAGCGCATGACATCGCTTTGGGCCTACAAATCAATAAATGTGCTGGTAGGTAGGAAGCAGTGAGCAGGGGGTTCATCTGACACCCACACACTGCCAATGTGGCCGCTAAACCAAGATCCTGCTAGTTGACTGCAGCCCCACATCATCGAGTCTGTCTGGGATTACATGGAGGGACAGAAGGAGCCGCGCAAACCAACATCCACAGAAGATCTGATGTTTGTTCTCCAAAGTGTTTGGAACAACTTTCCTGCAGAGTTTCTCCAAAAGCTGTGATGTGCATCTAGAAGAATTGATGCCGTTGTCACAGCAAATTATATTTATTCGGATATCTCTTCTAATCATTCACTTTGCTAATTGATAAAATAAAGTAATTTTGAAAGTATTCTTGCTGTGCAGAATTTCTTTCCACACCTGTATTTGCACAGTATGTATTATCCAACCTGTACATGTTGTACTTCAAGAGACTAAGGTTTGTAAGAATCAAAGAATTTCACTGAAAAAACGCTGCCTGTAGTCATACTCGTTTTAAGGAATATTTTCCCACCATACTCAAGCTCGGACTGGCCCACAGGGGAACAAGTAAATCCCCAGGTAGGCCTCTGCGTAAAAGTGGGCCATTTAGCCCTTAAAATTTCCAGTATTTCGTAAAGTGCACTTAAATCACTATGTACATAGAAGCTGCATCTTATTCAACAAACAACCCAGTTTATTCTTATATACATTGGTAAATGAAGGTAATATAATATTTGCATGCAGCTGAGCGGTGGGCCTCCAGAGTCATCATTACTGGTGAGCTCTTGGCACCCCAGTCCAACAATTGTCCCCTTGTTCCATTGTGAGTGACTGAACAGAGGGCACAAAATTAATCCCAAAGGTCCTACTTTTTGAAAACTTTTGAACTTTCTGGGAGAGTTGGCCAACATTTCCAATCCTCCACCAAATGAGTTGATCTCTTCCATAGACAAGTGACCATGAACGGTCAGTAATGGTGCACCAGTAGCTGCAATCTATAGTGCCTCCTAAGACATATCCTGAATGTATTGCTAAATGCACTGTCAATTGAATAATGAGAACTGCGTATTAGTTCTTCCTTCAAAACTGCCCTCTGTTATGAGAGAAACCCTCAACCTCACATCTTCTTAATTGCTTGAGGCAACGGCTGCCATCTCAGCAGCTTGGAGGCCTCAATGTGATTCAGCACTAAAAAACAAAAAGCGCTTATCACGTATTTCTGACACTCTTCCCTTTCAACTGTCAGGAGACTCTGCCTTGTAGAACATAAATATGTATGAAATAAGATCACATTTCCGTGAACTGTTCGCTAGAGAAAGACAAGTATTATCAATGCTAAATAGGTCAATGACGTAGAAAGGGAAAGGTGTAATCTGGCAAAAGGAAAGCGCACAGCACCTCCCGAGAATCTGCAGACTTTTGTTTGATCTAGACGGGTTTTCAAAACCAACCAGCATGAAAGACTATCAAAGTCCATATATGACGCAAACTACAAAGTGTTAATATTTGAAGCTGGATCAAAGACGTGCAGCTTTTGGACTTTATCCCCTTTGCTCTCTCCCCCCCAAAAAAGAAGAAAAATTAGTACAAATATTAATGGCAACAAACCAGCTCTTCCGTCACGTAAACGACTTCTAGCTCACAAAAGGATCTGAGGTCAGGGATTCATTTTGGCTATTTTTCCATATTATATAAAAATCCAACTTAATCCATTAGAAATCAGGAATTTCGGATGTTAATTGCACCTGTTACAGCTTCTCTATATCTTGTATGGCAGACAGAGATTTCTAGCAAATGTCTCCCTGCAAGTTGGGATCATTCCTCATGTAAAGAAAAAAAAACTTACTTGACGTGTATATCTAATTATGACATGCCATGTAAAATAATATGTCTTGCATGTAAAAGCTCCGTATATATAAAGTATACATGTATATATTGTACAAAGTTCATACGTGCGAGGTTAGAAGATGTATGTAAATGTTATTTATGAACAGTAGCTGGATAAATGATCATAAAAGTAGAATCCCAGAACCTTTTTATGGCTTCTCAGACACTTGACAAGTCTCTTAAAAGTTGTTGTTGGTTGCACACTACAGTTGCAGCCACAACGTCCACTTTATTTTGTGTCCCTCGTCGTCTCAAGTTTTGCCGACCCTACAAGAGACAGCCGTCGGCAGAAAGAACTGCCTCTGGACTCTGTCCTCACATCAAATTATGGTAGATGGTTGCTTGATCTCAACAAAATCGGCAGATTTCACCAACTTTCATCTTGAGGAAACAAAGGATTTAAGCCGGTACGCCCATGTGGGTGTGCTGGATTAAATCCTTTGTCTCCTCTACTGTGGCTGTCCTCATCAGCAGGATCGGCACCTTTTGGAGGGATTTCCACAACCCCAGTCGTAATCTTCAACATCTGTCACATCTGCAACTCCTAGTCCTTCTTTTATCTAGTGTTTATATGGATCGTTCGTCTAAGCTTACTACTGGTTCCTGTTACTATTGGTACTCAGATTGTGGCCCCCCATTTCTGAATTATACTCACCAGCCATGTTAGGTCAACCAGGATTTGTTCCATAGATGTCACCAATTTCACTTTTACTTTAAACCATCTGCTTGGCGCATGACAATGTCATACTAAAATAAAATCTAATAAAAACTAAAAAGTAGAATATCTAATGACTCCAATTTGAAGTGGCTGTCCCATATGGATAACTCATCTAAATAAGATCTCAGGTGTGATCAATTGTGGTCCTCGGGGTAAACGGTGGATGGCTATGTATCTCTCCAACAGCAGACAGTACTGAAGAAATTTTATATTACATGGTACCAATTGACATGAATGGGATAAAAGGAATCTGTCAGTATATCAACCCCCATAAGCTGCCTAATATGGGCATGTAGGAAGTTTAATAAAATTATACTTTGATATCTGTGATCCAATGTCTTATTCCACATTTTTAATATGTAAATGAGCAATAAGGATCTATGGGCCGGATATAGATCTCCCTGAGAATCTGCCTCCAGAGCTTAATTTACCGTAAATGAAAGGAAGTGTTTCCAATGTGAGACATGTAATGACTGACAATCTGCTCTCCTGATTTCACTCTTTCATATAAAATAACCTATGGAGGCTGATTTTAGGGAGATCTATGTCAAGCCCATAGATCCTAAAAACTCATTTACATATTAAGAAAAACATGGATTTCTCTGGAATTAGATATCGGATCGCAGATATCAAAGAATCCGTTTATTCAGCTCTCTATGACCTGCATGCCCATGTAGACGGTTGATCCTACTGACAGATTGCCTTCAAGTCCTCTACTCTGTCCAGCTGCTCCCCTCTTTGTCTGTTATTGGCATATATAGACATGGCATATTTGCTAAAATTTCTATCCTAACACACATCTGCCTAGAAATACTATTTTTGCTGGGCAGTTTTATTATTATAAGAAGACTGTTTACTAGATATGGTTTGTGTCGTCCGAAAACGGGCATCCTCTAAGGAAAGCCACGAGTGAATGAGAAGAGGAGATAGCAGAGCCCGGATGGGATGGAGCCCGGGTGACTCTGACCTTACTTATGTTCTGAGCCAAGATACGAGAGAAGAAAAGGAGCAAGACTGGACCATATCGAAAACGATCGAGAACAGCAAATGTTTACATTTCTTTACAATTTTTGGGCAAAAATATGTAAAAATAAATAAGTTAAAACGTGATACATTTATGTATAAACTGCGCAAGTACAAAAGGGAACGTGGGGAGAAAACTGATAAATTCCTATATGCCAGCTGGAGAAGAGTTCGGACAGATTTTCGGAGGAAAACAGGAAGCTTTATGACATACTTCAATTAATCCACATCATATAAAGAGTGCATGCACATCAGATACGGCTTGTACTCCCACTAAGCTTGTTTTTGCAGCAGCGGTGACTCATAAGTGACTTGTGGTGCCGTGTGTCGCTGTTCAATAGTGGAAAAACACATTTTTTATTCTCACGCCGTCTGCTTGTTCTGTAGCATCAAGTGTTTAGATGGAAGAATGTTTATTTATGACTTAAAGGGATCCACACATCTACCCATACAAATGACCTTTTAGGACTTGATTGGTTGGAGGATTGTTGGGACACCCATTGTAACAATGTCTGACATAGGGGTAATAAAATGCATATTAATTTCAATGTATTGTTCATTTTTATTAAAAGAAAAAGACAGTAATGAGCAGTTCTCCGGCACCTATATACTGAGCAGCAGGATACAGACACCATATACAGCAGTCTGTGCCGTCAAACTGTAAGAAGTGTGACTTTCCCGACCCAGCCCAGTTCTATTTCCGAATATCAAGGGAGTAATTAGGACATTATCCAGCTTCAAACAGTGTATCTGGAAAACCTGCGCGGTCAGCTTATTGGTTTATATGGGCAACATGTAATGCTTCAGTTCTCCTGTGGTGGCGCTGCAGAAAACTGAACACATTTGCTGCAGGAGTCCTAGTGATAGGATAACCTTTGATCAGCTTAGTCTTGTAGTCCCTTATAACAAAGAGGGTTATTAAAAACAGGAACAATTCAATTAATAGTTAAGTTGAAGTAAAGCTTCAGTTATTACGGTTATTTAAATAGTACAAGTCCCTTAAAAAAATATGTCATTTCTTTTACCCGCTATAAATGCCACTGTTCCCCTCAATCTGGCGATGTTTTTCTTTTGTTCCAGCGCCTCTCCGTTCCCGAGATACGCACTCTTTTCCCTGAATAGATAAAGTGGGTGTGGTTCTCAACTCTGTGTAGACATTTTTGAGGACCTCACCCAGTTGGATAAAAAGACTATATTTATATACCGAGAAAAGGGACCATATCTCAGGAACAGAGAGGCGCAGGAACGAAAGAAAAACAACGACGGATTCAGGAAAACAGCAGGTAAAAAAAAAAAATTACATATTTATAGCAAAAGATAGTTCCTTTTAAAAGACGACCTATTAGTCGATTAGAATTAGCCCTAACAATTTACTTGTTGCGCTGAGATCTGGAATCTAAAAAGGAGGTTGCCCATACTGAGAAATAACTTTTTTGGAAAGGAATTGATTAGTCTGGAGCTGTATTACGTACTCAAGCAACCTCTTTAAAGAATCAGGTAGCAGACCCGTTGAAGCAAAGCGACAATGCTAAATTTGCATAGAGAGCATTATATATCAATATATATATATATATATATATATATATATATATATATACTGTATATATATATTTATATATTTACACACCTGACCTATCTTTATATCTGCCAAATTCTTTTTTCAGACCAGAACAATGCTCCAAATATGTGACTTATTTTTGCAATTCACAACAGTTGTTTTGTGTTGGTAATGATACCATCCGTATGAGCTTGTGTGGGTTCCCTAGCTCAAAGCAAGGCTTTACCTACGTCATAGCTGCAAATAAAGCAGGTGTCAGCTGTACAAAGTGAACTGGCGACACCCACAGCGCATCGCTGCCAGGGTATTACAGAGCTAGAACGTGTGTCTACTGTCAATTACATATAGCCAAAATCATCAACAAAATCAACTAGGAAGAAAGAAAATCCAGCCTTAATTTCTGTTATTTTTGTCAAAAACAACAAGATTTATTTTATTTTTTCTATTCTGTTTCCACTGAAAATCACTTCCCTGTAATTTTAGTTGCTAGTTTCTATGGATACAAAGTGTCTTTTCTATCTTTCCTGGAGTAAAAATAGTTGTAGCACAGCTGTCCCTGCTTCTCATAAACCTCAAACTCATATTTTATTTTATGGGGTTCCTGTGAAATACATTTTTGGGATATTTGCACGCGGAACTAATAAAACTTCAATAAAGCCAGAGCACAGTCCAGAATTTACCTGCACCTGCTGTGTACAATATTGCATACATTTTAATATTCAATATTATTTAGATTTTCACTTAAAAGTGATTGTCCTCTTTGGATAATCTTCTTATTTTTTAAAGGGTCCAATGACCACAATCTAAACCTTCACAGGACCTTCATTAATCAGCTGTAATCTGTGTGAGACGATAGCAATAGCAATTCACTTTTCCTATAGCGCCTCTGCAGGGGAAATTAGGAATTACACAATTGTCAATGATAAAAATGGGGTTTCTGTGTAGTGCACAGACATGCTGGGTCCTCCAGAGCTAGAGATGCTCTTTGTAGCTGCTCCCCTCATCCGTGGCTAAAAGATGAGAGTTTTGTATGGGGGATACCACAGTACCTTGTTCCTCTTACACGCTAGACCGGCTAGGAGATTGAATGGAGCAGCATTTATGCATATGTTCTGCAATTGTCACAACTCTGTTGTAGGAATACCAGGTTCCAGGGGCTCCTTCCCTGTCCCCAATGCTTGGGGCGCCCTAGCTATCCCTGCTTCCAGGATTACTTCTGATGATGAAGATGCCGGGGCCACGTACCTTGCTGACCTCCTGAATCAGCCCTATATCTGTCCTCCTCCCCCCAACCAGGTAAGTGAGGAAAAGTAGTGTATGTATATACACAAACCAGACTAACAAAAGAGGATGTACAGGGATAAATGAAAATACCAAACATACAAATATACACTCACAGACAACAGAGAGGATCACTGGGGAGGAAACAAAGGTAACACAAAATAGGAGAGGATGAGGAATTGCACACAGCATTAACACCATGCAACAATTGTAGATCAACACTCCAAACACCTCTACCAACAACCAACTCCTCCACTATACACCAGGCAGTACAAGACTAACACTGGCAATCCAGATTGTATATATATGAGAGAGGCCAATACTGAACAGGTGAGATCATCCAAGAAGGAAAGCTTCAAAGACTGTAAGTAAGCTGAACAGTTTAATCGCTGCACTGCTAACAGAAACCTACACCGTTTAATCTGAAGAAATGCTTCTAAGAGTGTAGGAGTACGTGAAATAAGTGAAATTCACTCTTTTTTGAGATGGGAACAAGATCAGAAATTCAGATTCTTGTTAGGACACAACGCTCCTATTTGCAATCGATGATCTCCTGTATTTCTCCACAAAACCTCGGTCTACAACACAGCTCTGCTCATTACCGCGAAGAGCTCAGCCCATAATCAATAGAACAATGACACAAATCATCCAAATGTGTGTCCTCTATAGCAGACATGAAGTCGTAACAGCAAACATGACGGCATTGATTTCCTGCTCTCAGGTTATATACTAAAGTGGAGCACAGGCAAATACCGGTGACATTCCCAATATCTCCCTATACCTGTACAAAAAGTGTATTCAGGTTTCAGTTATCTTCTGGCTAAGATGCATTTTCCAATGGGTTTAGTTCGCAGTAGCAGCAAAATAAATGATAAAGTGATTGTATGGCACAACATTCGTGCTGATCCTAAAAGATTACGAAGAATGCACAGCTGAAGTCCATCTGTCATCTCTGCGTATGACGGATATGTATAATTAAAGGTTAAGAAACAACAGGAACACTTGTAATTAATTACCCCTTTAATTCATCAAAGCTCTGAGATGCAGAGTCATCGGACAAGGACAGAGGGTTTTCATTTTTCTATGAATAAAGCTTTAAAAAAAAATTTATTTTGTTTTATTAAAAATCTAACTATAAGACGGTCACATACATCCCCAGCGCTCAACTGGAAAAGCTATCAAAATCTGGACGCAAGCGTTCAATTTTCCTACAGCACTTCCGCAGGAGAAATGAAGTATTACACAATTTTTAATCAAATCAATAGGTTGTTCATATACTGTACTGGTCGGCTGAGTTCTCCAGAGCAAGAGCAGCTCTATGTAACTTCTCTTCATCCTAGTTGATTCAGTGCCTAACCTCAATTTGATATATAAATAATTGTCAGAATAGGGTAATTGAAAAAAGTTATTTTTCTAATAATTTTATCACTCTCAAAGGAATTGTCATGCTTCTGGATTCGAACCCTTGCTTCTGTGGTTTGCGTCTCTTTCCGCTGAGCCACAACAGATTCAACTTTTCTTTGGGTGTTTTAGTTCCGTTATCTTAGTTTCTGTTGTTTTTAAGTAATGTGTTGTACTTCATTTACTCGCTTGTCCTATCACCTTTCAGGTGCAGCTTTAAATACCTTCTCCTGGTTTTTCCTGTTGGTGATAGACTTTGCTGGATTCATTCACTTTGCTGTAGTTTGTGTTGGTTGCAGTAGTTTTGTGTGTGATTTCTTTACTCCTTTGGAAACTGCTGCTCTAGCGATTCTATGAGCTGCTAAGGACATTCAGTGTAATCCGCTCTTGAGTGGGGGCGCCATTACATAACCTGACAGTGCCAAACTCAGAGATCACTCAGGGACAGACCAGAGTTCAGCGTAGGAACGCGCCATCCACATGAACCAAGAAGGAGGACAGCATCAAAAGAAGAAAGGAGGCGCCGGACCAAGACCAGAGACACCCCTCGGACCGGACCACCCCACAGGTGAATATAATAAAAGGTCTTTTTCTTCTCTTGCAAGTCTGGTTGGGGCAACTATATACAGCATTCTATAATGCTGTATAAGGGCTGAAAGATGGTGGTGTTATCTCAAATCGGTTAGACATCGTTACAGATTCGCTTTAAACAATAGGTATTTGATGACACTTTCCCTTTAATACACTGCAGCTCAGCTCCTATTCAAGGAAATATAGCACTGAGCAGCGGCAAATTCATATTGAATTTTGCTCTGCCGTTTGGCTCTGTACGTTGTGTACATACGGTGTGGGTGCTGGCCACTCACCGTTCTAAACTAAGAACAAGTCACTAAGTCTCTCCTTTCAACGTGGGAGTAACGCTACTTAGACAACACAGGGTGAGGGTAAAGGTAAAAAGTGTGCCAATACTTTGTTGAACCACAAAACAGGCAGATAACACACAGAACAGTCCCAGTAAAATACCCAAGATGGTGCACATGACAAAGTCTCACCTTTCCGCTGACTCACCGGGATAAGTACAGCTGTGACTTCAGAGCTTCCAGGGCCGACTACGCCATCTGTGGCACGCACAGAGAGAGAGAACATAATGACAAGCTTAAGAAGAGGACTGTCCATTCAGGTGCAAGGCCAGTTGACCGGAGGGTCACAATCTGGCTTCTCTGAATATCTCCATGGAGACAGGCGAGCAGAGGGGCCCATTCCTGACTTTCACAAATGTATCCATGGGTCAGTGATGGTAAATGGAGCAGATCTGCATTCTTTCAGCTGGGGCCGTGGTCCCCTAAGCAGGCATCCTGTAGAATGACAAAACAGATGAGTGAACCCAAACTTAAAAGTTCGGGGTTCATACAGGACAAGGGCTTCTCCCCGAAGTCCGTTGCAATATTCGGATTTCTGGGGGAACGGGGTTCAGGTTCAAGTTCGGTACAGTTTTGGTACCCGACCAAAACTTTGAAATAAATTTCGAGTCGGAGACCATTCCAATTGGGCAAATCAGGGCAGGATTCTTGGGACTGGTTAGAGTCAAAGAGGTTGATTAGCAAGTTATCACCTATACACTTGCACAAATTAGATTCTAGTTCTAATTTTTAGGATCCTTTGAAAGATGAAAACTGTAACCTGATTGGCTGCGTTTCCATCGTACTATTTTAGAAAAACCTTGCCAAGTCCAGTAGGGTCCTCGCTGCATTTAGAATATTTATTTCCTTTACTGCTGAAATCATCACCGCGAGATTAAATTGATTTAGCAGATCTTGTATTTTTTTCTAGTAAAATGTCCTACTGCGAAAATACAATTTACTTCTCCCCTCCCACATCCTGCAGTGTCTATGTGGAAGTCGTGTGTCTTCCCTGCAACATTTTCTTCTTGTTAGGAATTCCTTTCCGCCCTCGATCCTTCGTCAGCACGTTGATCCTATTAAACTACTAACCCGACGATGTCTGGAATATGAATCTCTGACTACGTGAAAACGGCCGGTTTATCGTTTATACTATTAATGAAGAGGCCCAGTGCACATGGAGGTTTGTCTTTAAACAGGTTTAATGCTTGGAAAGTAGACCGCCAGAAGTGGATATTGTGCTTCGCTCCTCAATGAAGACCATATGGACTGCAGTGGTGATGGATCTTCATTTCAAAGCAGATCGCTTCTGGGCTGACAAGAGAATTTTGAGAATCATTTTAATGCAGTTCCACCTGCTGCTCCCAGACAGTTAGTTTAAATATATAGCATTTTTAGAGGATGTTTTTAATGTGTTTCAATTCCTAAGGGGCACAACGATTTAATCAAAAGGACATTAAAGCTAATGGATTCTTTATAAACTTATAGGGATTTCCAGCTGATGCAAAGATTGGGCATTAGAGCTGCTCTGCATTTTGTGACATGACACTTCCATAGGTCGCACGATGCAAATATTTTAGATCCCGTTGCACTAAAATTGACCACTTAATTTTTTTTACACTGTAAAAAATGTAATTCTAAAAATAAAAAAGGGCTGCAGTAACTAAAAAGGTTTCCTCTTCACTGTGTTCACTTGACAGTGAATTCTCCATCAGCCCATTACTAACAGCTTAACCTGGATAAACAAATGCCAGAGATAAGCACAGCGAGTCACAGTACGGGACAACACACACACAGTGATGTCACAGTACAGGGACAACACACACACAGTGATGTCACAGTACAGGGACAACAACACACAGTGATGTCACAGTACAGGGACAACACACACACAGTGATGTCACAGTACAGGGATAACACACACACACAGTGATGTCACAGTACAGGGATGACACACACAGTGATGTCACAGTACAGTAATAATGCACACAGTGATGTCACAGTACAGGGATCATAATCATACACACCGTGATGTCACAGTACAGGGATAATACACACAGTGATGTCACAGTACAGGGATAATACACACAGTGATGTCACAGTACAGGGACAACACACACAGTGATGTCACAGTACAGGTATAACACACACCGTGATGTTACAGTACAGGGATAACACACACAGTGATGTCACAGTACAGGGACAATACACACAGTGATGTCACAATACAGAGATAACACACACAGTGATGTCACAGTACAGGGACAATACATACAGTGAATGATGTCACAGTACAGGGATAATGCACACAGTGATGTTACAGCACAGGGACAATGCACACAGTGATGTCACAGTACAGGGATAATACACAGTGATGTCACAGTACAGGGATAATAAACACAGTGATGTAACAGTACAGGGATAATCCACACAGTGATGTCACATTATAGTGATAATACAAAGTGATGTCATAGTACAAGGATAATACACGATGTCACAGTGCAGGGATAATGCACACAGTGATGTCACAGTACAGGGATAATATACACAGTGATGTCACAGTACAGAGAGAATGCACACAGTGATGTCACAGTACAGGGATAATACACACAGTGATGTCACAGTACAGGGATAATACACACAGTGATGTCACTGTACAGAGAGAATGCACACAGTGATGTCACAGTACAGGGATAATATGACGCGCACCACAATTGTGGATACCAGGGCTATGGGGTACTCGGAGCCGAGCCCATGAAAGTCTATGGGAGTTGTCACTGGCAGCAGAGCTCGGTCCGTGGCCCTGGCGGTCATGCAATGGGGGATATTTACAGGGGATATGTAGATTTGAATAGTTTGTGACGCCACCTGTGGTTTCTGATCTGATTGACCAGCGCTGCAGGGTAGATCTCTGAGGGGATGTTATGGCAGCTAGGTGTTAGGTTCCCCACAGGTGGAACTGGTCCCTCAAAGTCTATGGTGGTGCAGGGTGCAGATAAGAATTCAGTCACACACAATGCAATCTCTTTCCATACCTTTACTTGTAGATGTTGCAGGTATGTCCCGGGAAGCTGGTTAGGTTGGAGAATGCACATTCAGGAAAACTGTTGAGCAGGTTAGAGGCCTCCTTTATCCTTTTAATGTGTGTGAGTACAACTTGCATAAAGTCAAGTGCAACCCTTTCAATAGCAACTACGCCCGGCCAACATTGTGGTGGAGCCTTCTACGTCTCTGATTATCAGATGTTGAGAGAACTAAGTCCTTACTTTTGTCGTGCACTTGACTCAAAGTCCCCGTTCTCCCTGACTCCGTTTACGTATCAGCGCTTAGGGCTACCTTCTGCGACTTGTAGTCCAGAAAGCCTCCGGTTATCTTATTACTAGGCGTGAAGCACTAGCAACGCTTCGGACCCCGGTGTCCGGTTAACTGAGTGAGGGTGATTTGTCCCTTTGTCACTCTTACTTCTCCACTCGCCCTTCTCTCGCTCTTAACATAAGCACGTGTAGAAAGCGTGCCAAGGTCAGATTTCCTTCAGTGCTCACTGACTGTTCTCTGTTGACTCGTTGGTATAACTGCTTTGATTCCTTTCCTCCTTCTTTCTTAGGAACACGGGCAGCTTGTTCTGAGTAGCAGGTTAAGGGGTAGCTCTGACTAGGCTAGGATGATTCACTTCACCCATACTAGCCTCCACTTTCTTGTCAGATGAGCTACACAAGCTCTGTCAGGATGCAGACCTCTCTCCTCTCCCTCCGTCTGTTGACTGGAATTCCGATGGATCGGATGACTCACTCCTGAGCCACCCTAGGCTTGACTGCACTGTCCTAAGACAGGAAACAGACTGACTGACTGCACGAACTCTGCTTGCTACGTCACACAACTTAAATAGTCTGATATGCCTCTAGTGGCAATGCTGAGAAGTGTGCGTGAATGAATATCAAGCTTTACAGTTACCTTCCTGTGCATTTTCCAGGAGACATGTGTGCCTTGCGAAGCTGGGCCACACATCCCCCCCTAGTTAAACTCAGCACTCCCGGGCTGAAATAGAAAAGAAAAACATTTTTGTTTTGCATATAACATCAACATAATAACTCATCCCTTGCGGGAGGTACGAACTCTTGAACGTTACAATTTGTACATAAGTCAGTAGAAAATTATCAAAAATACTTTTCAATAAATATATACAGTATAAGACAAGATTCTTGTGGAGGACCCGCACCAAAAACCTCCCACGTGGGTCCTGGGTGGGCTGCAGGACTTCATTGCTGCAGACCTCACTCTAGGCCACACCATACGGGTTTTTCTTCAGAGGTAGTAAGGCTTTATGTAAAACCAAAATGGGGCACCGAAGTGCGAACTATTTACAATAAAGTTTTTGGGCTGGCGAAGTCCACAGCCACGCAGTCCTTTGCATGGTTAAACACTTTTCACATATCAAGTAAAATCACATTATACTTTAACTCTTCTTTAACTCTGTACCCAGCCGGGTATTCTACTTTAAATAAGCATAGTAATAAACATTATTCAACATTTCTCAATAGTAAAGTACAAATCTTCATCTTTTTCAAACTTTATACATGTTCAGGTGCAGTAAACCCCTGTCTGGGTCCTACTGTGTTTCATCTTTCTTGCTTGTGACCATTACTTTTTCCATTCCTGGGGCCAGAAGTATACAATGACCTTGGGAACCCATTACAAGAAGGTCATGTCCTGCAATGTACGTTTGTGTAGCGACATCTTTTGTTTGATCTGGGGACCTAACAGGTATCTCCCTCGAGTGGAACGCAGGTTGCGTTGTAGAAGGTGCCGCAGTGTACAATTCAAATTGCGCTTCAGAACTGGTCGCAGGTTGCGATGCTGGAATGGTCGCAGATCGCGATGCAGAGCAGGACTTGGATGTAGAGGAGTACGCAGGGGGTGATGCTGGTGCACGGCCTGGTGCGGACGCCAAAGATGACGCTGCAGGGGCTTACGGTGCTGTGGCACGGGAGACCTCACTGGTATCAGGGACGGGGTCGCTGTCACGGGTGACGTTTAAGGCGTACCACCCTTTTAACCCCCAGTGCCGCGTGTAGCTTACAATGTCCCCGTTTACAAGATCCCTCCCAGGGTGCCCGATGGGTAAGTGGGACTCCACATCTCTCCACTCACAAAGATCTCTTGGTATAGGCCCGGCTCATGTATGAAGCCCCAGCCTTTGCGGAGTTGGAACCCAGTTATGCACCCCTGGCGCCGCGGTTCCCGTCGCGTACCTTTATTCTTCCGGACGGCCTCCTTATCAGCAAGGAACTTCTCATGGTACCGCTGCTGCGCCTCTCTCTGCTCCTGTTGACGTTGTTTATCCAGATCACGGCGTCGCTGCTCATTTTCCACTTTTACAGCATAAGTGACGTCATCCAGATACTGCATTGCGTCCCAATCGATTTCTGGCAATGATGGCTGGGACCCCTCCGGTGTTCCTACCGGGGAACTGTAATCTGCTGCGGCCTCCTGGCCTAGCTGGCACTCCGGAACAGGCAGGACCTCCTCAGCCTCCTTCTCTTCCACCTCTCCATCGGTGGGATCAGGTACAGCACTTTTGGGGGCGGCCTCCGGTTTCCCTTCAGCTTTCTTCAGCAGGGACTTAGGAAAGTCAGGTGATGGCTTTCTGCATTGCGTCCCAATCGATTTCTGGCAATGATGGCTGGGACCCCTCCGGTGTTCCTACCGGGGAACTGTAATCTGCTGCGGCCTCCTGGCCTAGCTGGCACTCCGGAACAGGCAGGACCTCCTCAGCCTCCTTCTCTTCCACCTCTCCATCGGTGGGATCAGGTACAGCACTTTTGGGGGCGGCCTCCGGTTTCCCTTCAGCTTTCTTCAGCAGGGACTTAGGAAAGTCAGGTGATGGCGTTATGTCTGTGGGAGAGAGCACTGCGTCCCACAGCAGCCGCTGTGTCTGGGCACGCCAGCGTCTCTCGGTCTCCTCCATGTCTGCCTGGCGCTGGATTAACTTTTTAAGCGCCGCATTCTCCTCCTTGCACTCCAGCAAGGTTTGCTGAAGTTTCTGTATTAGGGATGGCTCCGGTTCAAACAACAGCTTCTCCGGGGAGCAGGGCCTGCGCTCCACCGCTCCACTGCATAGCTGCTCTTGTCCTTCTGCCATCTCTCCCCATGCCAGACTGTGTACTCCATCAGGAACAATCTGGTCTCCTCCGTGGAGGCGGGATTTGCGCTTCCTCTTTTTTGCATAGAAGATTAAGAGGAGGCGGATCTCCTTTGCAGTGGGGTAGGATCTCACATTATAATAGCATTTTGAGAGGGCGGCCATAACTTTCGCGCCACAGGGGGGGTACACGCCCACGAATGCACGCCCACCTTCTTCACCAGCGCCTCAGGGCGCGAATATGGCGGTAAAAATGGCGGTATTTGGCGCCAAAAATGACAAAACATCAAACAGTCTTTTCTGCACAAAACAGTCAATATAGGCAACACAGGACTCACAATTTTTGCAAGCTTCGTATCCTGTTCGTAGACGCCAGATATCAGATGACGCGCACCACAATTGTGGATACCAGGGCTATGGGGTACTCGGAGCCGAGCCCATGAAAGTCTATGGGAGTTGTCACTGGCAGCAGAGCTCGGTCCGTGGCCCTGGTGGTCATGCAATGGGGGATATTTACAGGGGATATGTAGATTTGAATAGTTTGTGACGCCACCTGTGGTTTCTGATCTGATTGACCAGCGCTGCAGGGTAGATCTCTGAGGGGATGTTATGGCAGCTAGGTGTTAGGTTCCCCACAGGTGGAACTGGTCCCTCAAAGTCTATGGTGGTGCAGGGTGCAGATAAGAATTCAGTCACACACAATGCAATCTCTTTCCATACCTTTACCTGTTAGATGTTGCAGGTATGTCCCGGGAAGCTGGTTAGGTTGGAGAATGCACATTCAGGAAAACTGTTGAGCAGGTTAGAGGCCTCCTTTATCCTTTTAATGTGTGTGAGTACAACTTGCATAAAGTCAAGTGCAACCCTTTCAATAGCAACTACGCCCGGCCAACATTGTGGTGGAGCCTTCTACGTCTCTGATTATCAGATGTTGAGAGAACTAAGTCCTTACTTTTGTCGTGCACTTGACTCAAAGTCCCCGTTCTCCCTGACTCCGTTTACGTATCAGCGCTTAGGGCTACCTTCTGCGACTTGTACCTTCCTGTGCATTTTCCAGGAGACATGTGTGCCTTGCGAAGCTGGGCCACACAAATACACACAGTGATGTCACAGTACAGAGAGAATGCACACAGTGATGTCACAGTACAGGGATAATACACACAGTGATGTCACAGTACAGAGATAATACACACAGTGATGTCACAGTACAGAGACAATGCATACAGTGATGTCACAGTACAGGGATAATACACAGTGAGGTCACAGTACAGGGATAATACACAGTGAGGTCACAGTACAGGGATAATACACACACAGTGATGTCACAGTACAGGGATAATCCACACAGTGATGTCACATTACAGTGATAATACAAAGTGATGACACAGTACAAGGATAATACACACAGTGATGTCACAGTACAAGGATAATACACACAGTGATGTCATAGTACAGGGATAATACACACAGTGATGTCACAGTGCAGGGATAATGCACACAGTGATGTCACAGTACAGGGATAATACTGTGTGGCCCAGCTGCGCTTGGTACACATGTTCCCTGGAGAGTGCACAGATAAGGTAATTGTGAAACCTGATATTCATTCACATTCACACATGTCCAACACTGCCACCAGAGGGCATCTTAGATATTTAAGTCAGTGTGACGTAGCAGTAGCCAGAGAGTGTGTGATTTCCTGTCAGACAAGACAGAGGAGGGAGAGGAGAGAAGACTGGATCCTGACAGAGCTTGATTAGCTCACCTTGAATTGAAGTGGAGGCTAGTACGGGTAAAAGGAATTACTCTAGCCTAGTCAGAGCTATAGTCAAAACTGCTATCTCAGAACAAGCTGCCTGTAGTCTCTTAGAACGTGGAAAGTGACTCTCGGAGCTACAGCGTGTATACAGTCTGACGGAACGTCCTGTGAGCTGCTCTGGACAGAGTTTAGAAGGAAAGAAAGAAGGGGATTACAGCAGTTATAGCATCGAGTCGACTGAGAGCAGATCAGCGAGCATTGGAAGGAAAGCTGACAACTACTCCTACTGCTACCCGTGCTTATGTTAAGGGTAAGAGCAGGGCGACAGGCGAGTGGTGAAAGAAGGACAAGTGACCTAGGTGACAGATCGCCTTCACTAAATTGACCGGACACCGGGTCCGAAGCATTGCTAGTACTTCACGGCTAGTGATAGAAAATCCGGAGGCCTTGCTGGACTTCAAGTCGCAGAAGGTAGCCCTAAGTGTTGATACGTAACTGGAGTCAGGGAGAACGGGACGGAGTAGGCCTGATCAGCCACAACGACTTAGTTCTTTCCAACATCTGATTATCAGAGACAGAAAAGGCTCTACCACAATGTCGACCGGGCGTAGTTGCTGCATCATGAGTTAAACTTGACTTCATGCAAGTTAGGACTCACATATATTTTGAAAGTAAAGGAGGCCTTACACCTGCTCAGCAATTACCTGAATGTGCATTCTCCAACCTGACCAGCTCCCCGGGACATACCTGCCAACAACATCAGTAAAGGTATGGAAAGAGACTGAATTGTGTGTGATTGACTCTTTATCTACACCTTGCACCACCATAGACTTTGAGGGAACAGTCCCACCTGTGGGGGACTTAACATCTAGCTGCCTAATAACATCCCCTCAGAAGATTCACCCTGCAGCACTGGTCTACTTGATCAGAAACCACAGGTGGCGTCACAAACTATTATTACAAATCCCCTGTAAATATTCCCCTTTGTATGAGCGCCCAGGGCAACGGACCGAGCTCTGCTGCCAGTGACATTCCCCATAGACTTCCATGGGCTCGGTGCCGAGTACCCCATAACCCTGGTAGTACGTGCGCATCAATACACACAGTGATGTCACAGTACAGAGAGAATGCACACAGTGATGTCACAGTACAGGGATAATGCACAAAGTGATGTCACCGTACAGGGATAATACACACAGTGATGTCACAGTACAGGGATAATGCACAAAGTGATGTCACAGTACAGAGATAATGCACACAGTGATGTCACAGTACAGAGATAATACACGATGTCACAGTACAGGGATAATGCAGACAGTGATGTAACAGCACAGGGATAATGCAGACAGTGATGTCACAGTACAGGGATAATGCAGACAGTGATGTCACAGTACAGGGATAATGCACACAGTGATGTCACAGTACAGGGATAATACACAGTGAATGATGTCACAGTACAGGGATAATGCACACAGTGATGTCACAGTACAGGGATAATGCACGCAGTGAGGTCACAGTACAGGGATAATACACACAGTGATGTCACAGTGCAGGGATAATACACACAGTGATGTCACATTACAGGGATAATGCAGACAGTGATGTCACAGTACAGGGATAATGCACACAGTGATGTCACAGTACAGGGATAATACACAGTGAATGATGTCACAGTACAGGGATAATGCACACAGTGATGTCACAGTACAGGGATAATACACACAGTGATGTCACAGTGCAGGGATAATACACAGTGATGTCACAGTACAGGGATAATACACAGTGATGTCACAGTACAAGGATAATACACACAGTGATGTCACAGTACAGGGATAATCCACACAGTGATGTTGTGTAGCCCAGCTGCGCTTGGTGCCACATGTCACCCTGGAGGATGCATGAAAGGTAATTCACAATCACCTGATATTCATTCACACTTCACATTTTTCTGGTACCACCAGAGGGAGCCCTTTAGAGTATATGAGGGTGTGGAGAGATAGAGCAGTGAGATGAAGACAGTCTAGCTGAACGTTAGCTAGTTGTTGGTTGTACCTCAGACAGATCAGATCTCCTCAGAACACCGGAGTGAGAGGATTTCTGTCAGAGCTCAGATTACACTAGCCTGTGTCAGAGCGTGTTGGAGAGGAAAGTTACCTCAGATCGTGCTGACTGATAGTTCCCTAGGAAAGTGGAAAGTGACTCTCGGAGTGTGCACAGATCAGTCTGACGGAATGTCCTGATAGCTACTTCGGACAGAGCCTAAGAAAGAAGTGAAGGAAAGGGAACTGCAGTATTTGTAAGACCGAGTCAACTGAGGTATTGTTAGAGAGCGAGCGTGCCGACGCTTGAAGAGCGGTGAAGAGAAGGAAGCTGACATCTACTGCTGCTTGTGCTTATGTTAAAGGTGTGAGTAGGACGACAGGCAAGTGGAAAAGGGAAAGAGAGAGTGACTGAGGATGAATAGCAATGATGGCTTACCTCCACTCTGCACTACCGGACACCGGGTCCGAGCTTGCTAGTACCTTCACGGCTAGTGGGAAAAACCGGAGACCCTGCTGGACTTCAGATCACAGAGGGGCCCAACAGTGCTGATACGTAACCGGGGTCAGGAAGAACAGGAGTCTGGTCAGCGTAACCATTGGAGACTTAGTTCTGTCCAAAAGAAGGCTCCACCACAAGATCAGCCGGGCGTAGCAAAGAGAACGGAGTTAAACTTTGTTTCATGCAAGTTAGAAACTCACACACATATAGACGTAAGGAGGCCCTACACCTACTCAGTGACTACTGGACGTGCATCCTCCACCCTGACGGCCTCCCGGGACGTGCCTGCAACTTCATCACCAGTAAAGGTACAGAAAGAGACTGTCTTGTGTGTGTCTGCATTATTGCTCCTTCACCCCTGCACCGCCATATACCTCGAGGGACCAGTCTCGCCTGTGGGAGACTTAACACCTTGCTGCCCCAACCCTCCGAGGATTCACCCTGCAGCGCTGGTCACCCTGATCAGAAACCACAGGTGGCGTCACAAACGTTCTACAATCCCCTGTAAATATCCCCCTTTTAGTGAGCGCCCAGGGCCACGGACCGAGCCGCGCTGCCCGTGACATTCCCCAGTGAAGTGAACGGGCTCGGTGCCGAGTACCCCAAAGCCCTGGTACGTGCGACTCAATGTCACATTACAGTGATAATACAAAGTGATGACACAGTACAAGGATAATACAGACAGTGATGTCACAGTACAAGGATAATACACACAGTGATGTCATAGTACAGGGATAATACACACAGTGATGTCACAGTACAGAGAGAATGCACACAGTGATGTCACAGTTCAGGGATAATGCACAAAGTGATGTCACAGTACAGGGATAATACACACAGTGATGTCACAGTACAGGGATAATGCACAAAGTGATGTCACAGTACAGAGATAATGCACACAGTGATGTCACAGTACAGAGATAATACACGATGTCACAGTACAGGGATAATGCAGACAGTGATGTCACAGCACAGGGATAATGCAGACAGTGATGTCACAGTACAGGGATAATGCACACAGTGAATGATGTCACAGTACAGGGATAATGCACACAGTGATGTCACAGTACAGGGATAATGCACACAGTGATGTCACAGTACAGGGATAATACACACAGTGATGTCACAGTGCAGGGATAATACACACAGTGATGTCACATTACAGGGATAATGCAGACAGTGATGTCACAGTACAGGGATAATGCACACAGTGATGTCACAGTACAGGGATAATACACAGTGAATGATGTCACAGTACAGGGATAATGCACACAGTGATGTCACAGTACAGGGATAATACACACAGTGATGTCACAGTGCAGGGATAATACACAGTGATGTCACAGTACAGGGATAATACACAGTGATGTCACAGTACAAGGATAATACACACAGTGATGTCACATTACAGGGATAATGCACACAGTGATGTCACAGTGCAGGGATAATAAACACAGTGATGTAACAGTGGAGAAGTAATATTTATTACCTCTGCACTATGACATCACTGTGTGTATTAATAAACATGATGGAGATAATAAACATAATGTCACAGCAGAGAGGTAAAAAAAAAACAATGTCACTGTACAGGGGTAATATACACAATGATGTCACTGAGCTCAGTGGCTATGCCGAGATAAATGCAATGGCCACCGAATTGAGAGATTGGCTACAGCGGTGATGCGTGCTGTTGATGTGATTTTACCGCTGCATTCAAAACAGAACATAGCAGCGTTGGTATGCCAGCCATGGATCTGGGGAGGGCGAATAACTGCTTGGTTTGTTATTTTAGGTATTTTATAGCGTTTCTTCGGTGGAATGATGATTGAGGAGGAGTATCTGTCGAGTGAGCAGCAGTGTATGGGCTTAAGCTGCTCCGTGTTTGATTGATTTCATGCACAGAATTCATTGGTATGCCTATAACAAAAAATGTATACAAATTTTAAAAAAAACTGACCGTCACATCCAAACATAGATCAAGTGTGAACAGGTGCTTAACCTAGAGTCACCAACTCATACATACTCAAACAAAAAAGGAAGCACTCTGTAGCGCCATAGCTTGCAAACATAAGATATGAAAAATAAATTGCATCACTGCCTTAAAAATATGAAAAATTGAGAAAGCTTAGCACATAAAATGGCCAATTTATGTGTACCTGGAAGCCACGTTAAGGCGTCTCTCGTTTTACAGGTCTTAACTAATGCTAATCCTCGCTCAGAAAAAAAAGTCTTATCTGTATGGGAACTTATGAAACCTCTCTTTAGACTGTAATTTACATCTCTGCGGAGGGGTAGTGGCCCTGCTGTAATTAAAACGCCTGTGACTAAGAGGCGGAGTGCTCAGTCAGAAAGTAAGTTAATACAAATTGGCATTAGTTAGGACCTGGAACACGAGAGACGCCTTAACGTGGCTTCCAGGTACACATAAATTGGCCATTTTATGCGCTAAGCTTTCTCAATTTTTCATATTTTTAAGGCAGTGATGCAATTTATTTTTCATATCTTATGTTTGCAAGCTATGGCGCTACAGAGTGCTTCCTTTTTTGAGCATAACAAAAATGTGTCTGCTCTTCCATCCTCAATGCATGTGTTGATATCAGGAGGTAATTTTATCTCAATGGGTTGTTATAATCTCACTCTTCAGATTACGTGCACAGGCAACCTAACATATCATTCAGCTTGGTCAAGTATACTGGCTCAATTCTCGGGACCCTCCAGAAATCTGCAATAAAAAACCTGGAGCGGGTGCCTCTCGAGTTTCTCCATTAGCGCATTCCGCTTTCTTTGTATATTACCAAATTGTTATTTTTTTAATGAAAGCCTTTAGAAACTGGTAAATATAACAGCACAAAAAAAAATATATAAAAATGTGTGTATGTAGGAGCATGGCTCCGAATGAAAAGGTAGCAATTTGCAAAAGATGATTGAGTCACGGCTACAATCAAAGCCATCCTGGACGTGTTGAATGAATCAGAAGCGTATTCAATAATTTCAAGGAAGCCGTTACCATTGGGAACAGGAATAAGCACTTTCATCCTTTCTGCAAAACCATCAGCAGCTCCCACGTCTACTGGAATGTAGGTGGAAGAACATGAATAGCAGGAAAATACTAGCTCGCCGATACATAATGGTCATGTAGATGGAGGCATCGGTGGGCATTCATTACTGTAACGTTAGCTCAGGGTCAAAATGAAAATAATGGCATTGCCCACTGCCCATGTTGTACCCCACAGAAAACTCTTAGAAAGCAAGTGACATTTTCGCTCGAAGGTCAAACCACACTAAGATTTATAAAATGTATAAAACAGATGTAAAGACCAGAGAACCCTTCCAGTGTATTAAACGTATGCAACAGCTGGAGATGAATTATGAGGAGTAGGCGAACGTAAACCTTACATTAAATACTTTGGCTTAGAATTAAAGAGTCCTTCTACGCGGCATACATCACGCGGGGGTCGCACAAAGCTCCACGAGTTTGCCGGACAGAATTCATGCCTGGTGTATGAGACTTCGTGATCCATGATCTTGAAAATTCGCCATAACTTTAGATGTTGACTGTAATGTTGTAGAGGCTGCCCAGCAGGCCAGCTCTGGCATTTTTTTTTAGACCTTTTCATCATGCATATAAGTCATTGGATTGACTATACAGAAAAATATTGTCCTTAAGGTTTGAAGGAAAATTAAAAAAAAATAATTAAAAAATCTCAGCACTTTCTCCCTTAAATTGCTTCCTTTTAATTCATTTTATCACATATTAGAATTAAAACTGAGAATAATTATATATATATATATATATATATTATATATTTTTTTATTTTTTTTTAATGGTCCATCTCAGAAGCTCAGCCATATTCCAATTCATTCCCCCCCTCCTTATTGTCCTGCGTGCTGCTGTAAAAAAAAAAATGTCTTGTGTATGCCTTGCCCCGCTTCTGCCTTGGTTGAAATTCCATCAAAAGATAGCCAAGCCTTACCCCTTAGCTAAAACAGAAAGATATGAAAAAATCTCTACATATATCAGAAGCTCAGCCATGTTCTCCCTCCACCTAGTCTTGACTGTGGAGTGTGTGGCTGTAAAAACTATCTGCAGCAGGAGCCTCCCCCCTCTCTGTCCAGTCTGCAGTAGAACAAAAGACAGCTAAGCTCAGGTGGATCATTAGTCTAAAGGCCCCTATACACATCAGTCTAATGTCGGCTGAATACACCGATATCACGAGGTTCAGCCTATGGTCTAAAGTGTATGGGGACCCCGGCTGATTGATGGTTGGGGGAGAGGCCGATCGAGCATGACCGATTGTTCTCCTTGAGATAAGACACCGGCTGTCATATCAGTCGGTGGCATTCTGCAGACTATTTCCAATTTGTAACTAGGATTCTTCTAAACTGCATCATTTTCTAAGTGCACTGGCTTCCCCAAGTCGTAACCCTTATACCATATGAATGTCATATTTGAGGAAAGATCTTAGAGGTTCAACCATTTATGTTTTAAAAGAGTTCAGAGTATGGGTACATGGTTCCAAAGAAAAAAAAAACACACACACATGGAACACCCTACAATAGAGGACCATGTTCACAAAAATACATTACAGCCACTGACACAGATAAGTAAATATTTCGTAGTTTGGTGTATTCAGCTATTTCCCAAAAATCTCACTCGTGTGTATTGTGCTTTAAATTACTATAAAATCGGCATAACCTGATTGAACACACCCCAAAGTTGCTCATAAACAACTGACCAAATTTGTCAAAAGCTGTCAATTTTGTCAGAAAGGATCAATGATCTAATGTGTATTTTTGGGGGTATGGAAGAAGGATTGAGCATGTTGGATTTTAACACGCCAAATCTTTTGTCCCCACATGAGATAATCAGTTGCAAGTATGAAGATGAATCATCTAAACACGTTACCCATGAAACGTTGAGGAGTCGCCACTTTGTATGAGGTTCCAAAAGGATTCTGCAGTGTTCAGTAGATTTGACAATACCTCCTTTTTTTTTGGAGGGGGAACCCAGACATTCCAGAAGGAGTTGACAAGTATTTGGACAGGGTTAGGGCAGCAAGCTAAAGGATGGATGGATAGATGGAGGGCGGACGGACAGATGGACGGGCGGACGGACAGATGGACGGGCGGACGGACAGATGGATGGACGGAATTTTTTAATTTGATTAAAAAAACAGCATGGGTTTCCCTGTATTTTTGATAACCAGCCAAGCAAAACAAACAGCTAGGGGCTGCAACCCTCAGCTGTCACCATTACCAAGGCTGGTTATCAAGAATTGTGGAGTCCCCACACTTTTTTTTTTTATTTATTTATTTAAATAATTTAAAAAATGGTGTGGGGTCCCCCCTATTTTTGACAACCAGCTGGGGGCTGGTATTCTCAGACTGGTAAGGGGCTATGGACCTTGTTCCCACCAGCCTAAAAACAGCAGCCTGGAGCTCCCCAGAAAAGGCACATCTATTAGATGTGCCATTTCTGGGGCTTGGCCCGGCTCTTCCCACTTGCCTTTTAGCGGTGGCAAATGGGGTAATATTTGTGGGGTTGATGTCACCTTTGCATTGTCTGGTGACATAAAGCCCACATCCATTACTAGTCCTATAGTTGTATGGTAAATAAAGGCACAGCCAGAATAAAGTATTTTATTAGAAATAAAACAAAACACACTTTTCCATTATTATTTTAAAATAACAAATGCTGTTATACTCACCTAACGCCCATTCCATTGAATCCCTTGTCTCCTGTAATTTAACAAAAATAAAAAAACGGCAATATCCCTCACCTGTACGTCGTTCTGTCCCACACTGTAATCCATTTCTGGGGGAGAAACAGTTTTCAATCTGGACGGTGCAAAGATGTGACCATTCAGTCTGAGAACCACTAGTGAATGAGCTGCTGCGAGCGCAGCATCAGTGACCAGCGATGACTTCATCGAGGTTGCCGCCTGTCACTGAGATTGCGTTCCCAGCCAGGCTGAACTGCGGTGACCTCAGCACCATGGGAAAAAGTTACTGAGTTCACCACAGTTTATCTCGGTGAGTTCACCGGACATGTCAATGTATTTTGTCCACGGACACATGGTCCGTGGAACCGCACAGATATGTGCACAGACCCATTCACTTGAATGGGTCTACCTGTGTAAGTATCTACGGTACATGTGAAAACTGTCACCACACGTACTGGAAACACTGACATGTAAAAAAGGCCTTACAGAGGGGCATTCTGATGCCCAAAGGCAAGAGGTTGTCTTATTGACTAGCTGTTGACTGTAAAGGGCTGAGTGCAATAACCACATTATATTAGACATTAGACATATTAGACAATCGCTCATAAAGCAATTGCCTTATGGCTTCAACCATTCAAGATCTTTAACTAGATTTTCAGAAGCCTTTTCTTACTGGGAGATCTTTGAACCAGAGTGCTGATAGATTAGGTCAGAAATAAATTGGTAGATGATAACTGCACAGAAAATAAATCTTCCTGCTGTTTGCTTCCCGACGTGTGTGGTGGATTCAGTTCCAGGCCAGTGGGTGTAAATAATCTCCCAATGGTCTCTATGGTAGAAAAAAGCTAATTAAGCACAAATTATTTTTGTCATGTTCTAATGAGCTTCTTAAATCATCTGTTTAGCAGAGTTAACATTTACGTAATGGAATATGAATGGGGAAAAAAATTAAGTAGCGACTTGAGATTGTAAAGTGAAATTAAAGGAGTTCCTTCTGGCTCAGAACTGGGTTTAAAGCTGTCGTCCGAAACTCACCCATTGTTTTATTCAGAATTTTCTTATATGGGCAGTTTTTTTTTCCTTTTTTTATTTCATAAAAAATGTTTATTAAAAAGCAAAAGTAATCTTGAATTTTCACACTGTCCGCTGGGGCTTTTTTAGTCTGTAACTTCCTGTCGTTCCAGGATATGCACATGTACATTAGCAGCAATAGACTGAAACTGACCCTATCTTTTATATTAAAGCAGCTAATGAGCATGTGCAAAGGTCTTTTTGAAGGGAGGGGGAATAAGAGCTGTGACATGATCTACTGTGATTGGTGGATCCTGAGTTATCAGCTGTGAATTATCAGTCATTGTTCCCCTGCCTCTGATGATAAGGAGTCCTCTGAAAACTCTTCTTGAAAGGACAGGCTCCTTCTCATCAGAGGTAAGGGTACAGTGACCAATAACACCACATCCTGTTGTTTACAGAAGACTTTTCAAAAGGCTCATTATCACAGACCGGATTACAATGACCAGTAACACTTCAATATAAAGTAGATAACACAGGATCCACAAGTCATCAAAAAAATGGAAAAATTCCAGCTCACCTTCTCCTCCTCCCTCCACAATTACCTTCCCACACTCTCATTAGTTGCTTCAATACAAAAGATCAGGTCGGAGTTGGTCTCTTGCTGCTAATGTACATGTGAAAATCCAGAAAGAGCAGGAAGTTAGTTTACAAAAAAAAAAAAAGAAGCAGGTGTTAAAAATAAAAAAAAATAAAAATCTTGCAATTTTAGCAAAAATTGGGGTATGGAAAAAAAAATTAGAAAACTTAAATAAAAAAAAGTTTACACAAAAATTTGAACTAACCAAGAGGTAAAGTGAATGTGAATCAGAAAATTAGTGATCATCATTGTATCACGTCCTAGCAATGTGCCATAAATATACATGGTGGCAAAACCTTTTAGGCTACGTTCACACTTTCAGTGTTTGGTCAGTATTTTTACATCAGTATTTGTAACTGTAAGCCAAATCCAGGGGAGGGTAAAATCCCTGTATGGGGAGGAATCCTACTGTATGTGGGGGGATCAGTGTGTTTCCTCCCTTCATAGTTGGGAGAAATGCTGGGGAGCTGGGGCTGCTACAGCACACAAGGCATTGGGGGGAGGCTCCTGCTGCAGCCAGTTATCTTACAGCTACACACAGGAGAGTAAAGCTCATGCATATATCAATGAAACTCAAACCACAATGCACAGACTGTCTGCAGGTCTCTGGCCCAAACTTGACGGCCTGATAGGCATATATGTATACTTTATTGTGCATATTCTGTTTTTAGTTTTCGATGCCCACTTGGAGCAGAGGTGGCCAAGTTCTCTTCTTTAAAAATGGTCATCGGAAGAGCTTTCTCTGCAGCCAATGACTCTGGTGACCTTGGATGTGCAGGTTCTTGGCGCACGGAGGCTGGACCATGCTACTGCCTTTAAATAGAAGGAACCCTCTCAATTAGACGAACACGTCCCAACCGCACTAGTTGGTTTCCAACAATGTGTTCAACTCCTTCTTGGATTGTTCGTGGTCCTTTGTATTTTTATACCCTGATGTGGCACATTCATATCTTGTCGTGATATATATAAATATATCCCAGGGAACCTTTTGTGTTTGTTCCATTAGTTTCCATTTTAAATCATTATCTTCATCTTTTCAGGCAGATTCCATAATTAAAAACAGAGAGGTCATGTAGATGGGTGATTTACGATGCCGGAGCATCGCGAACACGGTATTATATCTAAGAAATTACTGCCATGGCAACGAGGAGAGAGATGCTAGTGGCCTCTTGTCTGATTACAGGAACTGCAAATTGGAGACGTGAATGCAAAAAGCTTGTGGGGGCGAGAAAAGAGTGTGAAATGATCCAATCAGCATGAGCCGTGTGCGGGCATACGAGTCACAGCACACCGGATCCCTTCACTGGAGTGGTTATATCGCAGAGCGAAAAATCTATCCATCTATCCGTCCGCCCTTCCATCTATCCATCCGCCCTTCCATCTATCCGTCCGCCCTTCCATCTATCCGTCCGCCCTTCCATCTATCCGTCCATCTGTCCGTCCGTCCATCCATCTATCCGTCCGCCCGTCCATCTGTCCGTCCGCCCGTCCATCTGTCCGTCCGCCCGTCCATCTGTCCGTCCGCCCGTCCATCTGTCCGTCCGCCCGTCCATCTGTCCGTCCGCCCGCCCATCTGTCCGTCCGCCCATCCATCTATTCGTCCGTCGTCCGTCCATCTATCCGTCCGCCCGTCCATCTATCCGTCCGCCCGTCCATCTATCCGTCCGCCCATCCATCTATCCGTCCGCCCATCCATCTATCCGTCCGCCCATCCATCTATTCGTCCGCCCGTCCATCTATCTGTCCGCCCTTCCATCTATCCGTCCATCCATCTGTCCGTCCGTCCTTCCGCCCATCCATCTATCCGTCCGCCCGTCCATCCACCCATCTGTCCGTCCGCCAATCCATCTGTCCGTCCGCCAATCCATCTGTCCGTCCGCCAATCCATCTGTCCGTCCGCCAATCCATCTGTCCGTCCGCCAATCCATCTGTCCGTCCGCCAATCCATCTGTCCGTCCGCCAATCCATCTGTCCGTCCGCCAATCCATCTGTCCGTCCGCCAATCCATCTGTCCGTCCGCCAATCCATCTGTCCGTCCGCCAATCCATCTGTTCGTCCGCCCGTCCATCCATCTATCGGTCCGCCCGCCATTTGTCCGTCCGCCCATCCATCTGTGCATCCGCCCATCCATCTGTCCGTCCGCCAATCCATCTGTCCGTCCGCCCGTCCATCTGTCCGTCCGCCCGTCCATCAGTCCGTCCGCCAATCCATCAGTCCGTCCGCCAATCCATCAGTCCGTCCGCCAATCCATCAGTCCGTCCGCCAATCCATCAGTCCGTCCGCCTGCTTTCACTGTTATTAGCGGCAGTAGGTATAGGCTGATGGGAGTAACAGTCTCATCAGCAGCTGCCCACTGTCGCTGTTATCAGATGAACATAACTCATCATTCTCCCCTGCTCACACTGATTGCTGGCACAGCAGGGGAGAATGATGAGAGCAGGGGAGAATGAGGAGACCAGTCTTCAGCACCCGTTGCTGGGGAACAGCGCTACCAACAAACACAGCTCCACTGACAGAAAATAATATATATTGTTTGTGTTGCCATTTTCGTGAGTTTTTTTTTTCTTTTATAATTTTCTGATTCTTTTTTCACCTTCAGTTCTTGTTTTCAAAACTACAACTTATCCCTCAAAAAGACCATCCCTCAATTCAGCTGCGTCCATAGAAAAATAAAAAAGTTATGGCTCATGGACAAAGGAATACTAAAGTGAAAAAATGGCTGCATCCTTAAAAGGGATGTACCTTTTTTAGAAAACTTTGGCCACCCAGCTCAAAAAGCTGTAAAAACAACCCAAACAATGTTTTACTCACCCTCCCCAGGTCCACCACTGTGCATCTGGCACAGCACTGGTCTCTATTTTACTGCAATGATGACTTTAGGTTGACAGTGCTGCAGCCAATCACCGAGCTAAGCGGTTTGTGCCGTCTACCTGGGCCGAGCTGTGCGATTGCATGAAGTGCAGCCTGTAGACAACCACCGGGCCAGTGCTCAGCGTTGGACCCATGGAGGGTAAGGAAAGGGTGTTTTTGTTTTTTTCTTACAACAAACTGAGCTGTCAAACTTTTTCTGACATGGGACAACCTTTAATTAACAAAGCGGTTGAGTTTACTGATGCCAGCAATAACTACCCCTACACTTTTACAGTACTGCATTGATGTCTTGGCCCATTTTATTGCATGACATTACTGCAACAATGTTACAAGTAACTGAACTTTTATCCTGCATAGAAAAACTGAGGATTTCATAATGGAATCAGCGAAAGTAACAAAACAAACAACTAGACTGTAACAAAATATTGTCTCAATAGAAAACTTTTGTAAAACTTCACAGGGGGTGGAAATGTATTAAACACTGCCCTCTACTGTACACTTAGAGTAATGGCAAACTGTAAAAGTGAAGAGAAGGAAATGACTATGGAATTGGGTTTTAGTTATTTGTGCGCGTTTCTTCAGAAGTGGTTTTAGTTGTTACCATCTTTTCAGTTAGCCATTAAAAGGTATCAACCACTGAGGACTCTCAAGTCTAAATATTTTTCTATGGAATTGGGGAAATATAGTATAGTTCATAGCAAGAGGGAAACAATTTAAGAAAAGACAAAGAGGACAAGTGATCCATTGTATCAGTTATGCAAACGACAGCATTCATTATTACGGGGTCTGTTTGTTTTTTTTTTTTTTGTTTGTTTGTTTTTTAGAATGGAGAGGACACCAAACCGACCCCATAATAATTAATAGGGCTCCTATACATCATTGAAGCACTGGATAACTTATTCTGTTTGTCTTATCGTAATGTCCAATTGGAAATGTGAACAGAACCTTATCTCTTTCAGATAGACAAAATACAAATGAAGGGGAACATACTTAAAAACTGCTTTATTGGCACCCTCCCGCCTCATTGATGCCTAATTATGCAATAGTATATACTATTTCACTATTCCCAAGACCACAAAAGACTTTACCTCCCAAAACCGAGGGTCATTTTAAGCCTCGTCCATTCAGGATCGTCGCAAAATTGCACAGACACCTATTTTATTTTTTAACCGACTGCTGCGCTCTGCAAACGACTTTCAACTAACCTCTGCACTAATCCGTACCTCCCACTCCCGACTCCAAGACTTCTCCCGCGCTGCGCCAATCCTCTGGAATGCTCTACCCCAAAAAATTAGGACTATCCACAATTTGCATGGTTTCAGGCGCTCCCTCAAAACACATTTGTTCAGAGCGGCCTATCACATTCACTAATCAAAGTCATTCTATGTGTAAGTGTGTGTGTGTAGCCCATTCACTATCTCCATCCATCCCTCAGTCCCTCAAGATGGCTGGACCATCATTGTAAATGCACCATTGTATATACACACCTGTAATTTGTATCTCCCCCACCTCATTGTAGATTGTAAGCTCTGAGAGCAGGGGAGGCTGATTTTACTTTAATTATTGTATTGTTAACGTTGTTACTTATGACTTATGTTTTGAAACTGTTAAACTGTAAAGCACTGCGGAATATGATGGCGCTATATAAATAAAGATTATTATTATATTATTTTTTAAGCAAATCACTTCCGATACTCCGAACAACAGTAGCCATGGTATTCTTCCCTAACCCCTTTAAGGCAAGCTTGATATGGCCAAGTATTTTCCTTCTAATTCATAACTTATCAACTTTAAAGAGTGATGGAAAAAAAATCCAGAGTGTTGTATTAAAGTCCTCTGTCTCCATGACCAAGCTTGCTTGATATTTAGGAGGACAAATGAGGCATCCACATACACTTTGCCTCTATTGACAGGGATGGGTTTGGGGATTATGATATAATAAAATGACAATCTGATAAAAGAAGCACAAAACACTTCTGTTGTTATATTCATATGTTCTTCTGGAAGGAACTAAACCATTCTAATGGGAGTGGAAAGGAGCCACAGTGGTGTTTACGCAGCCGAAAAACCTGAACTACCCAAAGAGATCGTACAGGTGCAGTCATAGGTCTAGAAATGCTATCAGACATGCATGGGCATCTGCTGTCAAGGACGGCAGATCTCTTAGCGAGCGGTTTTGTGACTTTAAATGCAAAATGATGATTACTTGAGGATGGGTGCGGTTTGGGTTAGATGCACCATTCCACATGAATCATAGAATGTTAGAGTCGGAAGTGACCTTCAGGGTCATCGTGTCCAACCCCCGCTCAATGCAGGATTCACTAAACCATTCCAGACAGATGTCTCTCAGGCCTCTGTTTGAAGACTTCCATTGAAGGAGAACTCACCACCTCTCGCCTGTTCCACTCATTGATCACCCTCAATGTCAAAAAGTTTTGCTAGAGGAGTAAGTGCCTGTAAGACATGTCTGGTGGTGGCTTATGGATCAGGAGTGTGCTAGTACAAAACGGATGTGTGTCCGTGCAAACCACACAAAGACGTGTCCATTTTTTTTTTCTACCAGCGGAGCCTAAGAGGGTCTTAAAATCTGGGGTGCACCAAGCATCCTAGCTAGGGTTTCAGAACAAAATTTGGAGGCTTATCTCTCTGAAAACAAAAGGATCGGGCATGGAAATTCCAATGCTCCTTCTCTTCCCCGACAGATGATGTCAGGAGGCGCCCGCTAAACATGGTCAGCCAGTCCCCATCATTATCGGCGGCTTTAGCAGGCAGTCTTCTAATGCGTATGAGGTCCTGAAGACCATATGGGCAGCATAAGAGGGGGTCCCCATTCATTAGGGGAGTTACAAAAACAGATGGAAACGCTCTGCAGTGTCTACAACTCCTGTTTATCAATGAGACTGAAGGGCGGTCTAGTTGATGGACCCCCCCAACAATCAGCAGAACTGTGAAGGCAGCTCTGGAAAGAGAAATACTGTAGATTGATTAAATCACTTGATTCAGTGAATCTAGAATTCCCCATACCAATATCTCCAGCGAAGAGCAAATAGAAGAATATATTTAAATCTTATTCAGAGGCTGAATGTGTGTCATGATCTTGTACTGCTTACACAGGTGAACAGTTAAAGGGATTCTCCAGATCTACAGAAATTATGGAAATATATCCTTAGGACAGGCCAACAAAATAAGAACGGTGGGGGACTGATTCTTGTCAGTTCTGCTAGTCAGTTGAACGAAAAGGCCGTGCTGCTGCAGGGAGAGCTAGGTCTACTACATCATTTATCCGGCAAAGTTCCTTTAAATGGAATTTGTCAGCAGGATTTCACACCCCAAAACATTTATATGCTCATGAAGCTGTATTCAAAGACAAGTCCAGAAATACCTTTACATGGCCAGTCCTTTCCTCTATTACTAAGAAATCGGCATTTGAATGAAAATGAAAATAAAGCTGGAGAGCCATTTGCAGATCTGAAGCCTCTGGCACTCCAGCTCTATTGCCTGCCCAGTGCCGCCTCCTCCAGCTTGACAGAAAACTTCTTTGCCTGAAGTCACAGCATAGAGCCCGTCATTCAAGCAGGAGGAGGCTGGAATGACATACATACCTATGCCTGGTAGACAGTAAGCTGGATCGCTGTGGCCTTCTGGCAGCTGATGGTGTCGGACCTCTACCATCTTGATAATTGCCTATCCCAACGATAGGTCTTCAGTTTTGTTTTCTTGAAGAATCCCTTTATTTATAATGCTTTGCTTATATAGTGCCATCATATTCCGCAGCGCTTTACAGACGACATCATCACTGTCCCCATTGGGGCTCACAATCTAGATTACCTACCAGTCTCTGGCATGCGGGAGGAAACCGGAGAACCCGGAGGAAACCCATGGGAACACGGGGAGAAGATACAAACTCCTTGCAGATGATGAGATTTGAACCCAGGACCCCAGCACTGAAAAGCAACAGTGCTACCCACTGAACCACCATACAGTGCTAACCACTGAGCCACCGTGCTGCCTCCCCTTTAAAATGAATCTGAGCCATTTATGCCCCACTGTAATCAGCATCTGATCGAGTCAATTATAAACCTTTTGGCGCAAAATTGGTGTAAGAAATCCTGACCCTAGTTCCCCCTCCCCCGCTCACAAAAACAACCCCCTTGTCCAACAAAGGGTTAAGCACTACATTATTCAGCGTCATGAATTCTCTGTAGGTGGTCTCGCTGCGATCTTATTACTAATTGACTCCAAATGACATTCCAGTTGCCAAGGAATAGCAGCCGCTTACAATGCTGTCTATTCCCCGGAGTGATTTATGTACGGTACAGCAATATTTACAAGGGCAAACTGTAAGGGAAATGCGCAAGGACGAAGCCAACTCTACAGAACGGTAGACGGTAAGTCGGTAGGAACGGGATTACAGACTGCGCCAAAGAAGGTGGAACCCATCACGGAAAGGGTAAAACTTAGAAGCAGTCAGAGACTCGTGTAATTAGTCGTGACGGTGTCTTACCAAGACATTTTATTCTATATCTAGTTTATAATCCTATTAGTCGCATGCAGGATTGTCTAACCCCAAATGCCACCATTGCATCACCCCCAAAAGAGCCAGACGCCAGTTCACACAGGTCATTTGGGCAGCACGGTGGCTCAGTGGATAGCACTGCAGCCTTGCAGCGTTGGAGTCCTGGGTTCAAATCCCACTAAGGACAACATCTGTAAGGAGTTTGTCTGTTCTCCCCGTGTTTACGTGGGTTTCCTCTGGGTTCTCTGGTTTCCTCCCACACTCCAAAAACATACTGATAGGGAATCTAGATTGTGAGCCCTATTGGGGACAGCGACGTTAATGTGTGCAAACTGTAAAGCGCTGCGGAATAGGTTAGCGCTATATTAAAATAAAGATTATTTTACCACATAGTAATTACAGTAATGTTCTCCTAATCTGGAAGCGATATAACCTGAAAAACACCAGATTATCAAAACCGTTATATAAACTCTGGATCAATAAATATTCTGAAGAACTAAAAAGGTATGTAAACTTTACTTGTAAAGAAAGCATAATCCAAAAAGTTATAGGAACATGGCTGCTTTCTTCCAGAAACCGCACCAGACACATTGCAATTCTGTATTATAGGAAACTGTAAATGATTGTGTTACTCTACGCACTCTGCCCTGTTAGACTATGTTCTCATGATGACCTTTTGGTAAGTTTTTGAAATTGCAGATTTTTTGCACCCCTTAAATAAAATACGGTAGGTTACATACACTTTTGTGAAAAAAATGCAGTGTAAAAAACACATCAGGGGAAGGATGTAGCCTAATCTGTTTGCATGATAGCAGGAAGTAATGAGTCTAACTGTAGTACCAGACTACACAAGAATATTTGTAGTCTGCAACCATGGAGACACATAGGTCTGCATGAGAGCTGCACACGCAAATCAGAATTTGTAAATTCATTTCTGAGAAAACTGAGTTGCAAGAATATGACTTATGGTACGGTTATTGTTCCCATTAGAGTGGGAACCCAGCTGTTCCAGTGTCTAATTTATTTAGACACATACGGAATTTAGTACAGATCTACACAAGAATTAACCGCAAGCTCATTCAATGGGGTCAATCCTTGGCTTTATGGAATCCATGGAAAGTAGCATGCTCCTTATTTCTACAAGAGATTTTTTTCTGCGGTGTCATGAAATATTCACATGGAAATTTTCCGTTCCATGTTAACGATGTGTCAAATGCATATAGCAGATCTTGTAATGGAATTATCATTGAAACCCATGCCAAGTCCAACACTTACAAATCTAAATCCCCTCGTTAGAGTCCCCAACCCCTTTTTTTTTTTTTTGCAGGTGAGAAGTTAACAAAAAATAAACAATTTTTATCAGCGCGCCTAGTTTGAATCTTCATACATTCTTTTCGGTGTGTCCATTTGTGCCATCAATGTGGCATTCATTTTCCTAGTATGCAAAAAAAAATTAAAAATAAAAAATCCAGTCTTCTTCCACCATTCAACAAATACAGCGAGGAATGGATTTTACATGAATGACATCCGAGTGCTTTCTGTTTTTTTTTTTCTTTCCTTATGTACCCATTGATTTCAAAAGGCGAATTTGATCAGTGATTCAAATTTAAAAAAAAAATGGACATTTATGAGTTTTGGGGATTTTTTTTGCACTTTTACTATAATGAGTATAAAAAAGTATGCAAAGAAAAAAAACAAAAACAGATGTTGGAAACTGTATGGAACCTTAGGTCTTGTTCACATGTTGCGTTTTTGACTTTTCCCCTGCTGGAAAAAACCCCCACAGCATTTTATAGTGCCAGCAAAGTGAATGAGATTTCTGAAATCTCATGCATACGCGGTTTATTTTTTCCCTGCAGATTTGAACCTTTAATGCATTTTTTTTCAAATTTACAGCATGATAATTCTTTCAGTGTTTTTCACCCATTTAAATGAATGGGGAGAAGAAAAAAAAAAAAAAATCGCACACATTTTATGCACAGTTTTTCTTGCCAAGATTTTTTGCAGTGAAAAAATCTGCTGCAAATATTAACGTGTGCACATAGGTAAGGCTAAGAAAGTTGGGTAACAAAAACCTCTAGTAGAGGTTTTGGACAAATTAACTAATAAATGGTTAAATAGAATTTTTACCATAATTTTGACCATATGATTGACGCTTGTTATTGCCATCCATTCATGAGCTCAGATTTCCATCCTAACATCTGAATATTAATCCCAATAGAGAATGTGGGCTGTGCCGTACTTGTCGTCATTGTTTTGCTGTTGTACTACAGTACAAAGCTAAAAATTACAGCTAGATGACAAACACTATCTGCCGAGGTTTAAATGAAATCTCCGATGAATACTAATTAAACCCAAGCACTTATTAAATGCAAGAAAATACATGTTTAGATAAATGATAGTATTATTGTATTAAAGGGCAACCACGCCCATGTCAGGCTCCATTACCTCCGACTAAGGCATAGTTTCCACTTTCGATACTTTCAGCTGTGAAAATAATAATAAAAAAAAAATTAATAAAAAAAATCCCCGTGATAAATCAACGCAAAAGTAGCAGCCACTGGCCTTTATAGCTGACAGTGCAAAGGGTTAACATAGACCGCAAAGTTTATCCACAATCAGAGGAACTTATTAATGGGTGGTGAAGAATGGAATTGGTTGGAAATTATAATTTTTGTGCCCTAGATTTCCATTTGGCCACTAAGCTGTATTTCACATATACGGGGACTGCAGTGCCCGAACTTACAGCCTCATATGTGTCTATGGGTAAGTTTGGGCAGGAGACCTGAGGTCAATCCAGGCATTGCAGTCCGTGTACCAATTTCACACCATTTGAAGCTTTTTTCATTTTATGATATGGTAAGATTACCTTATTCACAACTACAATTCATCCTGCAAAAAAAAAAAAATTATATATATGCATATATATCTTCAAAAGACAAGAAAAAGAAAAGTAAAAATGGGTGTGTATCCAAGGGGTTAAGAACACAACAGCTTCTAAATCCTCAATTTTAAGGTTTTACATGTATAGTTCGGAAAAATCACGGGGCAACCAATTTCTGACAAGTTGCACCTTGACTGTATGACAGGACAAAGGGTAGAGGAATAACACATGGCATTTCCATCTATATCTTAGCCAATGTGGATCCATTCTGGTGATCATTTAACGGCCTCCAGCTCGATCTCTTGTCATGGTGACTTGACGGACGATCGCTCTGTAGGAGGATCGATCTTGTGTGCAAGCCTAGATAGGTCCACCAGGGTCTTCTCCGCCATTCTCTTGATTGTATCAAGTCATCGGGTTGATGGTCTTCCCCTTGTTCCTTCTATTTTTCAGACCAGGATGGCCTTCTCCAGTGTTTGGACACATCATATGAAGAGAGCAAAGTAGGCAAGTTGTAGCTTGTGATCCTTGCTTCGAGTAGGCTCCATTTAAGCCCAGGATGTGGCACATCCTGCTGGATCTTCATTAGTTGAGACAAATTATTGTCCCACTGCAATCATGCCAATACTACCACTTGGATTGCAACCAGTCCAAGTTTTGAGCACAACTTCCACGATGAGCCTTGCTCCACAGCAAATTGCAGCCACACGCTGCAGAACCTGCCATACACTCTGCATCTCGCGTCTTCGCCCCCCACTAAGAACTCTGTGTAAACGAATCAATTAGTTATTCAGTTTTCAAGCCTTTTGCGCTCAAGCTCAAGTGGCTGAAGTTGAATAAGTTACGACTCTGGAAACGTGGGGGCTTTTTCACTTAGCAACAATGACGCACCACACCCAATCTTTTGTATGGGAATGAAAAACATAAAGCGAGCAGATCCTGGCCGGACGCCAAAGACAACTGACCGGACGTTGTACAACTTACTTATAAAGAGCTGCACCTGTTCGTCTTGTTCTTGGAAAGATCCAAAGCTCAAACTGGTATTTTCTGGTGCAATTTTTTTTTCCCCGTGTTTTCCGAATAAAAATAAAAAAGCGCACCGTGAATGGATGCAATACCAGACACAACTGTGGCAATGTTTCTTGGGGAAAACTGTATTAAAAAAAAAATAATAAAAATCACATACAAACTCTTTAACCACCTTAAGGACCAAGAAATTTTTTTTTTCATTTTGCACCTGTCTTTTTCCCTCCCCTTTTCCCAAGAGCTATAACTTTTTTCATTTTTCCATCCACATACCGTAGCTTGTTTTTTGTTGGATGAGCTGTAGTTTTGAATGACACCATTCAGTCTCCCATATCATATCCTGAAAAGTGGAAAAAAATTCCAAGTGCGGTGAAACGCAAAAAACAAAAAATGCCTGAGACATTTTTTAGAGGTTTTTATTTCATGATTCTCCTGGCCAGCATGATTACAGTAATACCAAACTTATAAGGTTTTTTAATATACCGTATATATTTTAGTGGTTAAAAAATGTTAAACTTTGTAAAAAAAAATATATAAAAAAAAGTTTACTTTTCGAATTCTATAACTTTTACTCTTCTGCTGACGGAGCTCTGTGAGGGCTTCTTTTTCTTGTCCCAAGCTGTAGTTTTCTGGATAACATATTGGGCTACATACAATGTTTTGTTCACTTTTTATTGCATTTTTGGGGGATGTGGGGGGGATTTAGCAACTGCATGCATAACAGTTTTTATATGGTAGACAAAGAAACCTTCAGTAGGCCCCCGGCTGTCATGGCAATCTATCGGCACGTTGCGATCCGGTATCTTAAAAGCAGCATTTAAGAGGTTAAACAGTGGTGATCAGAGGTCGCTCTGATCGCAGCAAATACTCATATGTCAGCTATGTACCATGGCCGGCTCCCGACCCGAGCAGTGTGGAGCGGGTTCTGCTCCTAAGCCCCCTTTATATGTGAGATACAGCAGGTTGCAATATGCAGTAACGGACCAGAGGCACATCAAGGGTTAAGGTGGGGGTTTAATTAAACAAAGGATACTCCAAGCAGGGAGAATAAGAGGCAGGGTTAAGTTGAAAGGAGGTTTTGACAACTTGGGGGAAACAGGTGTGAGTAAATGAGGCAAAGGGGTACAAAGATAATAAACTTATCAGTCCGGCGACGTCAGAGGTAGGATTTCTGGATGCAAGTGGTGGCGCCAAGGCTGTAACGCGGAAGGGGTCCGATGCAGTCCTTACAAGGATGGAGTCCTGGATCCTGGCGACAGTGATGACTATTTGTGGTCCTAACGGAGGTCCTGGGTCGGGACGGTGAAGAGGTGGGAAGAACAAAGTCTTTGACCCTGGCAGGGCCTAGTACAACTCGGTGGTCGACTGCGGGCTTATCAGGGAATAGTTCACAGCGGGTTACCCGGCTCTCTTGCCGGTGCGGGTGCGCGTCTCTGTCCTGACCACAGACCCTGTCACTCACGGTCAGCGGTCACGAGATGAGTCTTTGTCGGCGGTCCCTGGATGTGGATCTGAGGCCCCTCAGACTTAGGCCTGCTCCGTCCCGATACTCAGTGGTCGGAGCGCCGACAGTCCTCCTGTGCGCTGCACGTTTCCACCAAGACTGACTAGTTTCCCGGGCGCTGCGGCTTTTTAAGCTTAGCCGCGCCCCCTATCACTGGGTGCAAAGGTCGGTCTGGGGCCTTAAGCTTTCCCCCGTGCAACCGAGGTGACAGCCCCGACAGTTCCGGATCCGTCACGGAGAAGGAACGCCTGACTCTGCTCTTCTCCTTACAGATACAAACCTAGTGGAAGTCGCCAAGGGGGTTCAAATCTGACCTTAAAGGGATTGTCTAGTTAAAATCATCTGCAGGGTCAGTGATAATTGATCGGTGGGGGTCCGACTGCTGATCCGCACGAAGGAGAATTTTTATCCCTATTACAAAATGGAACGGCAGGTTGGATGCCTCAATGCCACACTAATTATTCTCTATGGGACTTGCGGAAAAAGTGGCCCCAGAAGAAATGAAAGAGGATTCTAATGGGGGGATAAAAGTGCCCCGATCTGCCAATTGGTCTGACCTCTACCGATCAATAAGTTATCACTGGTCCTGCGGATAGGTGATAACTTGTTTTTCACTGGACAACCCCTTTAATCATGATATATGGTAAATTAACACAATGGATTTTATTCTTTTCGGAGTTATTTTATTTGCAAATTTTAACAAAATACATGAAAAACAAAAAAATAAATAAATAGAAAACATCACTGTGTGAGATCAGCTTTACTAATTCTGTTACTAGGAGTCCTTGCCCTCTTTCTCCAGATTTACAGACATGATTTACAATGTCCACAGAATTTCTGGCTTCTTTATCTATAAGAACAATACCCCCAGACCTGTAAATGTCCATTTCCCCCCCCAAAGTGGCCATAGATCACCAGTGACCAAAACAACTCATTCACTATTGTGACTCAAGATCTGTGCAGTAGCCTTATACTGAAGCACAGATGCTGAAAAAGAGATAGTAGGCCTCATTTATCAAAAATGTCTTTATTGTCCATAGCAACCAATCAGAGCTCAGCTTTCATTTCAGAAACTGCCCTGGTAAAACGAAAGCTGCGCTGTGATTGGTTGCAATGGGCAACAAAGGCACGTTCATCTCGGAGACACTTTTGCAATGACTTAACCATGAATACTATATTGTGGAGTGTAACCTACTAACACATAAGGAAAGATGACAACAAACACATGTTATCTGATATAACATGTCCATGCCAATAATCTTTATGTCTATTACATTGACCAAGATAAGAAAAACATGGCTTTTTTGTGTTAATTACTGAAAAAAATAGCATTTGAGTGTCTTCTAAACCCCTGCTTTTTCCCCAGTCTAATTATATCAGAACATACTCATTTGGAGTACAGATGATGGCAGTGATGTGTATATCTTTCATACGAGAGATATCATCAGAGTGCGGTCTGAGGTTTTCCACGCACTCATCGACTTGCATGGCTGAGCACGATCCGAAACAGACGCGGTCTGATAAAAAAAATTTGAACATGTGCACAGCTTCGTAGCAGAACATAGGTCCGGGTGTGATCCGATGTTTTGTTGGCTCATACTAGGCCGAAAATCCGCTCATTTGCATGGGCCCTAACTCTGGGGATAAGCTGCTGCAGGACATCGCTCTGATAAACAGAGCACTCAGAGAAGGAGACAGGCACTGACCCATCACTGCCATCATCTGTACTCCAAATGAGTACGCTCTGCTTTCAATGTAGCCAAATAAACTTTTGAAAAGCAGACTTTTTGCAAGTCAATTTTTTATTTTTTTTTACAGGAATGAAGGCAATCCCCTCAATAAAGTGATTTACAATGTTCATGTTGGACAAAAATATTTAAATATTATATATATAAAAATAAAAAGTTTAGTTATTCTTTAACTAGCCAGCGCAGAATCAGGATGATAAAACTATCTGAAAGTCTGCCCCTTCACACCAAGGAGAAACATACTAGTCAAATGTCCAGGAATTGTCCCAGTTCTCACACTGTGCAACTTACTATCCACTCTTTTGGAGCAGGCGATTTCTCTTTATTAGATTCATGCCAGTACTATAGGTGCTGGAACTTCCTGTCCCTCTCTTCCCAAAATGCACGGTGTCTGCCCAGAACTATAAGTACAGTAATCAGTTAAGTTGACATATATGGCCAGCTTAGGGTTTGGAACATGTTAAAAATATCTATGCAATGAAGTGAAGAAGGGGTGGGCTATATCTTTAGGTTCATATTCAGGAAACGGATTAAAATGTGTGTACGCAGGCAAACAGTGTATACAAACAGTGATCTATTCTGCACAGGGGGACCCGAATGTGTTACCAACATCACACAAGAAGCTTTTCTCAACGCTATAATCAGACTTGGACACAAAGGTCTATTCAGAAGTTGATCCCGGTGCTAATGAATACATTTAGGACTCTATTGAGATTCCCTGTAGCAGATTAGCTGCTTGTTACAAAAAAAAAAAAAAAAAACTCTTCAAAAAATAAACTTTGCTGTAATCCGCGGGCCTGTCTTTTTACAAGTTTTGAGAAACGACATTGAGAAATATTCCTATAAAATAAGTTCCCCATAAAGCGTCCGGGACCAAAAAAGAAAGAAAAAAAAAGAGGGTTAACAGAGAAAAGTCATAGCATAATAATGTTTGTACTTGTAAAAGTTCCAACAATGGGGGATGCACTGCAGGGGAATACTTTCTAGGGGTTGCAAACAGGGTCTTGTCCTTAAGAAGACGCCAATTTATCACCATTTATAGGCAGGGGAATTCATAGTAATTGCATTAGGAAGAGGCTGTAAATTACTGGCCTCCATTCTCTACAGAGAACACTTTTACTGGCTTCCAGTCAACAGGACATTATGCAAAAATACAACTGTAATGACTATTCGCATAGCTAAACTCCCTGATGGCTTTAGCTTGTTAACACAAAACCCAATGTAATGCAGATCAGATTAGATGGAAAACCCAGGAACCGGCCACAGAGGCGGTCACCCCATTGTATTAGGTTTCAGCTGTGTGTACAATGCAACCTTTCACCGCGCTCAGGGGTACAGCACAGCGGGAATCTGGTACTTAGGCTGGAAAGGAGACAGTTCATCCTAGTCAAGATCAGAAGTGAAAGCTATTTTTTTTTTTACTTCCTATATCTGTTTCTAGGAATGGCGGACGGATGACGACTACTTTTTACGAAGGCCACAGTCTTATGAACAGTGGTTCATCTTGAGGCCCCTATATTGGCGTGGCATGGGAGGAAGCCACAGGTGCAATTGCCCTGGCTGCAACATTTCAAAAGAGAGAAAAAAAAATAAAATACTGACTTTATCTTCTTTTACCAAATTTTGTAACCCTAATAAGTGGTGTGGCTAGAGCAGATATGGGCATTGCACGTGTTCGGACCTCTGTCCGGTTTGCCCCGGATCCTTAAGCAAGTGCCGAATCCAACTCTATTGGTGTGAACTTGACGTGGATACAGTTGGATCCTGCGGTAAAGCAGCGGTCATAAAACCTCCGTCCTGTGGGCCTCTGTAGGTACAAGATGCCAGGGTTAAGACGCAGGTGGAACAATGACTTCACTACGTTTGTGATGCATGTGCCAGCAGAAGAGTGGCACAAAGGTGGCATTTTACTTTTGGAGGTGGGCACTCCAGGGCAAGGACGGACACATCATTGGTGCAACCTGGGGCCCAAGAGGTAAGGTGGCCCATTTCTACCTCTAAGGCAGATGCAATTTTGCATTTTTAGGAGCTCTTGGGCTGCAAAGGGCTCATATATTGTTCTTGCACAAGGGCCCTTTTCTGTCTGTGTCTGCCAGTGCTCAGAGGATATTATTTTTAAGGTGTGGGGACAACAAAGGGAATTATTCCAGGTCCACGAGGTACAATACTTGCCTTGCTGAAAACCAATGCTATGACACCATGCATATACCAGAAATAGCAGCAGGACTAAGAGCTGTGATGCTCGAAACGCACAGACCCGTGTCCTTTAACTCGCTTTGTATTTTTCTATTTCTAATTTTTCCCTTTTTTTAACTATGTGACTAATAAAATAATGTTTTAATATACTTTCCTTATTTCCTGCGGATACTGGATTTTTCCATTTTGCTGCTATATTTACACCCAGACGTTGGTCTGGATTCACTGTGAACCGCAGTTTTCAAAAGTTGGTGAGCAAATATACAACTTTTCTTTTCTATCTGGTGGGGCAACCCATCCTAAACGTATAAGGGCCTCCTGACTCTACCCCTGACAGATGATGTTGGTGGAAAGAAGGATCGGGCATGTTGAATGTTAATGCCCAATGTATGTCTTGTGTGTAGCATTGCCAATGGCACCAAAAGATGTTACTGCTCTGAGACCCAATATCTACAGCCTGGTGTAACACAAGCCTCAGCTATTAACTACAAAAGGTAGAGACTCTCCTTTTACTTACTTTCAGGGGGACCTGACACCGAACCGCACATCCTTCAAGTGTAAAGGAAAAACTGGCCCTTGGGGAATCAATATTTCATCACTGGGCTCCCTCCATGTCTTGGTCAATGACTAAACCAGGTCCACAACTCGTAGAGATGAACTCACATCTACCGATAATGGTAAAAAAAAGCCTGCATCAATTAATCGCCCAAAATCAGTAAGTTATGCTATGGTTTTGCAGTAGTTATGTGCAATGCAACATCACCATTTTATGCTGCTTTTTCCCCCACTAAAAAAAAAACAAACAAAAAAAAAAACACATAAAAGCCCCAAAAAGTTGAAGAATATGCGGTAACTCACAACCGTCATGTCTTTCAAGATTTAAAAAAAATGGGCATTTCTGGTTTAAAAAAAAATATTAAAAAAATTGGATATTGTCAAAATCAGCATAGGGCTGTATGGGCAGGCTGGCAAAGACATACAATGTAAGGGGAAATGGAGTATTAGGTCAGTTCTTCCACTCTAATTTTTCTAAGGGTTACTTTATCATCAGTGTATGTCCAAGTCTCTTAGTCTACAGTTGGGATTACCACTAATTTTTGCCATTTCGAAAAAATGTTAAACAAGATCAAAATTCACCATATTTAATTTTTAACAGTACCCTGATACCCTAAGATTACAATGGGAACAATTGACAACAGGAGCATGGCTTCGCCTGGAGGTGCTATCAGCCAGTGCTTATATTTAGGATATTCGTTCCACATGTCCTTCCAGATAGTTTTCTTTTTGAGCTGATGACGCTATAGCCAAGTATAAGCATTTAAATACCGAAACCCTATGGGATGCCTAACCAAGCTGTTATTATGTAACTGACATCCTAATGACTTCATTAGTCAAGAACACAAAAGACGGTGACGGGTTAACTGGCGGCTAAGCCAAAATAATGTTTAACTCCGTCTCACAGTCTCTAGCTGGGTTGGTCTCTTTTGCTGGAAGCTTTTAAAGCCAACAATAGGATCTTTTAGGAAAAGGTGTGGTCGACCTGTTTCATTTCCTTCAATTGAGAAAATCCGTATGAAATCCTTGGACAAGTTTGGGAAGTTATTCTATAAAGTGCTGACAGCAGGAGACTTTAAAAAAATGCACGACGTAAGGTTTTGGATGGGAGCCATGTTTAAAAAAAAATATTGACCCTCTCTTAAAATTAAAGAAAGAAATTGAAGACATACCGTAATTAGGATAGGCCAACAAAAATAGTGCTGGGAAAGTGACTGCATGAATGACAATAACTTCTAGAGGATGGAAAGTTCTAAAAGGGCTCAGACCAATCTAAAAAAAATAAAATAAAATAACCTATACCCTCCCACATCGATAATGCGTTCCAAGCTTATCAAGGCCCCGCAAGACTTCTTCATCCAGTCTTAACATGTCACAAATGGCCAGAAATGCCCACTTTGGTCAATCAGTGGCTGAAGCAGGTCACTATTGCCACCAATAATTGGCCAAGCGGGCATTTCCAGTTGTGCGGAGATCGGGAATTAGAGACAAGCAGGGACTTGGGAAGCAACAGAACAAAATCTAAGGGGATCGGTGAGGGTCATTAACGAGTCAATCACAAGTCAGTTTTTTTTTCTTCTAAAAAAAGACTGATTTTGGTCACTGCTGTTTATCACATTTCCATCCGTTTTTGAACTGTGTGTCCATTTTTACCTTCAGAGTGTCATCTGTTTTCTTCAATGTAAAAAGAAAAAAATTTGATAAATTTTTCAAACTTCTTTGACTATTCCCTTTAAAAAGAAAAATTAAAAAATTAAGTAGTTTAACATTTTTACCTAGATACAGTTAGGTCCATAAATATTTGGACAGAGACAACATTTATCTAATTTTGGTTCTAGACATTACCACAATGAATTTGAAACAAAACAAATCAGATGCAGTTGAAGTTCAGACTTTCAGCTTTCATTTGAGGTATCCACATTAAAATTGGATGAAGGGTTTAGGAGTTTCAGCTCCTTAACATGTGCCACCCTGTTTTTAAAGGGACCAAAAGTAATTGGACAGATTAAATAATTGTAAATAAAATGTTCATTTCTAGTACTTGGTTGAAAACCCTTTGTTAGCAATGACTGCCTGAAGTCTTGAACTCATGGACATCACCAGACACTGTGTTTCCTTCTTTTTGATGCTCTGCCAGGCCTTCACCGCGGTGGTTTTCAGTTGTTGTTTGTTTGTGGGCCTTTCTGTCTGAAGTTTAGTCTTTAACAAGTGAAATGCATGTTCAATTGGGTTGAGATCAGGTGACTGACTTGGCCATTCAAGAATATTCCACTTCTTTGCTTTAATAAACTCCTGGTTGCTTTGGCTTTATGTTTTGGGTCATTGTCCATCTGTAGTATGAAACGACGACCAATCAGTTTGGCTGCATTTGGCTGGATCTGAGCACACAGTATGGCTCTGAACACCTCAGAATTCATTCGGCTGTTTCTGTCCTGTGTCACATCATCAATAAACACTAGTGACCCAGTGCCACTGGCAGCCATGCATGCCCAAGCCATCACACTGCTTCCAGCCATGTTTTACAGATGATGTGGTATGCTTTGGATCATGAGCTGTACCACGCCTTCCCATACTTTTCTCTTTCCATCATTCTAGTAGAGGTTGATCTTGGTTTCATCTGTCCAAAGAATGTTCTTCCAGAACTGTGCTGGCTTTTTTAGATGTTTTTTTAGCAAAGTCCAGCCTAGCCTTTTTATTCTTGATTCTTATGAGTGGCTTGCACCGTGCAGTGAACCCTCTGTATTTAATTTCATGCAGTCTTCTCTTTATGGTAGATTTGGATATTGATACGCCTACCTCCTGGAGAGTGTTGTTCACTTGGTTGGCTGTTGTGAAGGGGTTTCTCTTCACCATGGAGAGTATTCTGCGATCATCCACCACTGTTGTCTTCCGTGGGCGCCCAGGTCTTTTTGCATTGATGAGTTCACCAGTGCTTTCTTTCTTTCTCAGAATGTACCAAACTGTAGATTTTGCCACTCCTAAAGTTGTAGCAATTTCTCGGATGGTTTTTTCTGTTTTTTGCAGCTTAAGGATAGCTTGTTTCACCTGCATGGAGAGCTCCTTTGACCGCATGTTTCCTTCACAGCTAAACCTTCCAAATGCAAACACCACACCTCAAATCAACACCAGCCCTTTTATCTGCTTAATTGAGAATGATATAATGAAGGGATTGCCCACACCTGTCCATGAAATAGCCTTGGAGTCAATTGTCCAATTACTTTTGGTCCCTTTAAAAACAGGGTGGCACATGTTAAGGAGCTGAAACTCCTAAACCCTTCATCCAATTTTAATGTGGATACCCTCAAATGAAAGCTGAAAGTCTGAACTTCAACTGCATCTGATTTGTTTTGTTTCAAATTCATTGTGGTAATGTCTAGAACCAAAATTAGATAAATGTTGTCTCTGTCCAAATATTTATGGACCTAACTGTATATAGAATCAGAATCATAGAGTGGTAGAGTTGGAAGGGACCCCTGGGTCATCTGGTCCAACCCCCTGAGATTAAAGAGAGGGATCCCCTGATCCCAACACTCTTTTAATCTAGGTGCTCACTGCATCTGTGCACCTTGCCTACAGGATACGTTGAGAGCTTTTCTTGACGTTTGCTGTAACTTTCCCATAGGCTCCTATTTACCAGATGGAGGCCGAAAGTGTGTTCTTTCGGTCTCCGTCTGCTTACCATTTATTTAACTGTATAGGAAAGTGCAATAATTTGTGCAAAGGGCTACTCCAGAGAAATGTATGCCACGCGGTACACGTTTCTTAACAATTGGGTCCCTATGGTGGACGGAAGCCTCGACATTAGGCCTGATTGTGGCCACTTTCGATGCATAAGTCCTGAGTATATGCGCCCGACAGCGTGCACAGGTGTGGATGTAGGCTTACTACTGTTTTTAGAGGAGAAGACCTCCGCACACATGGCATGAGATGGTGCATGACAAGTTTTTCTTCTAAGGTAATAGGTACCAATATGGACGTCTTTGCACAGACCTTAAGGGTCGTAACTATATGGAGTGAAGACGTTGCAGTCGCACCCGTTCCCAAGAGCCCAATACCAGGTACACAGAAGATCTATACTACCAAAGATGCAGGATACGTGGGGTAACTGCTGAAGATTTTGCATTGGGGTCCATAAACTTCAAGTTATGTCACTGGGAATCCATATACAATGATGGAATATTTCAGTCTCCATTGACTTTCATGGAGCATAATGTGTTTTTCCTTTAGACAGCGAAATCTGGAGTGCATATAAAGCGCCATTGTATAAACATTTGGCAGCTGTTATGTTTAGGTAGCTGA
>JARQOD010000009.1:51623201-51726292 GCA_033576555.1 Oophaga sylvatica
TCTGTTACATAATAGACCCCTCAGGGTAACATTGGGGCCCACCAGTGAAAGTCGTACTCATACTTACCAACTTTTCAATGCCCCAAGCCAGAACATTTAAAGGGAACCTCTACATATAGATGGAAGGGTCATAGCTATGAAGGCGCGTCTCCCCCCAAGAAAAAGTCCACCATGGTCCATCAACCTTCATCATATCCACTCAATGCACCGCATGAAGCGTTTTATGGTGAAATGCCAAGTATAACCCGTCCTATCTCATGTCAGCCGGTCACTTGTATAATGACTTTGTGAATTCTTTGTGTTTAATGTAATATTTTATATAAAAAAAAAGGGAAATTGGCCATGACTGTATTTGCTATTTTATACATTGGCTTTTTGTAGGTCAGTAAGGCCGGGGTCAGACCGTCAGTGTGCTGTCTGCTGCTAGCATGAAGTCCATAATTACATTGCGCTTATTATACAGCCATAGTAAGTACACCAGCCCCACCAGGCCTTAGCAATATTTTTAATAATATATTCAGATTGTATTGATCACATCTTCTTTATGTTACCTAACAGCATACATGCAATAACAGTAGTTGGAAGTGGATGTGTACATGGACCAACAGCCATCGCAACGAGTGTACGAGAGAACCTCATTCTCCATCACTGGCCAATATAAAGATGGCAGCAATCGGCTTTTATGTGGCCTAAAAATGCTCCAGTGTCGGTCAGACGTCTGCTGAAAGTGCTGCCGACACCTTGCAAACTATATAGGGACCAGAAATAAACTGATTGTATTAATGATCAGTTGTCCCAATAGAGATTGGAAAAGGGAATTAAACGAGCGCCAATCAACATGTGATATTGTCAATCAGTGTTTGTTATAAACAGAAATCTGCTCCTGTAAACCCACCTTAAAGGGGATCTGTCACTTGCCAAAAATATGTAATATTTTTTACATGGTGTAAATGCTGCTGTTCTCCTGAATCCAGCGTAGTTTTTCTTTTGCTTCTGCACCTCTCCATTCCTGAGATATCGGCCGCTCTCACCTGTATAGGATTACGGCCTTTTTATCAAACTGGGCGTGGCCTTCAACTCTTGTCTGTGGGCGTCGTCTGGAGGGCACACCCACTTTGTAAACAAGGCTAGATTTATATACCGGGAAATGAGAGCCATATCTCAGGAACGGAGAGGCGCAGGGACAAAAGGAAAACATTGCCGGATTCAGAACAGCGGCATTTACACTGGGTCACGTATTTGTGGCAAGTGACAGATCCCCTTTAAATGGTTATATTTATCATTACAAGTTATTGGCTCTTCAAAGGATGGGCGATCACCTGCGGATTGGTGGGGGTCTAACTGACTGGTCACCACCAATACCAAAAATTTTATTTATTCTCTTTCTTTCTCTTTTTCTCTCTTTCTTTCTCTTTTGCTCTCTCTTTCCCCATTTCCCTCCCCCCTACCGATCTTTCCATCTTTTGGAAAGGTGATATCTTTTAATGACCCTTTAAAGGGGTTGTCCGGTCCAAATCGATAAGTCTGCAGTCTCTCTCTGTGACTACAGACTTATGAATCTCCCCACCACACGCACTGTGCGCTGTCGGCAGTCGCAGGTTTCTGAGCCAGGACCGGAGGGTATTTGTTATACATAGTCCAGGCCAAAACCCGTCTAGTGGCCGCATACAAGTGTATGGATCAAGGCCGCTCCCACTAGTCCCCGCAGAGCACAGTGCGGACTTATCGACAACCCCTTTAAATATAGGGCAGGTTTGGGCAGTGTGAGCAGTACCAGGGTGGTGTCACCTTCCTCTCTATGTGAACTGCTGGCATCAGATGTAATATTTCCAAAATGGCCCAAAACACCTATAGAACGAAAACTATCAAACGCGCCGCGACGGCTTCACCTGTAACAGCTGAATGCAGCATCTGTTTGTTAATAATCGCAGTTCAATCACTTTATATTTATTTCCCCCGAAGTAGAAAAGAAACAAAAAAAAATAAATAAAAATCTGTGCCCGCCCTTGACAGCTGCTTCCATTTCTTGGCACCGCAGTGGGTTGTAATTTTTAGCATAGTGATAAAAAAATAAACCCTAATGGAAGAAGCCTGAAGAGCCGTCCATAGTCCCAGTTCTTGTCTCCTCTGTTTGCCTTCGGGCTTCAACAATCAGTTGCCAATTTAGGAAATTTAACGGAAAATGCCACCGAGCTTCAGAGGCCTAATGGAGACGATAAATATTTATTAGAAGCTGTCACCGCTTCGAGCCGAGCAGCCGACACTGCCACTATTGTTTTTCTTTACTTCCACACAGTGAAGCATCTTGCAGGATTATTATCATGTGGATAAAGAAACAAACTTTTACTTTCTACATTATTCTCAATACACCGGGTATTGTTTGCTACAAATGATGCTTTTCTGACAAGTGTCTCCGCCTGAATTCTTTTCACCGCCATGTCACCGGTCTCGGGGCTCATGCTGTACAGTGCACCTCAAAACTGTGCTCAGAATTTTTAGAATATATCTTTAAGATGGTCGGAGCTTTGGTTTTCTGATACAATTCTCCATATTCTCTGTACAGATAAGAGTTAAATAAATTCTATCGGCCTCCAGCCACCACTAGGGGGAGCTATTTGCATACAGTTTATGACTTGAATTTAAAGTTTGGAAGTTGTGTCCCTATCCTCTGAAGAGCCCTGTGTGAATGGGGTAGAGGGTAATCATGCCCATTCATTCTTATGGGGTAGAGCTCAATCGTGCCCATTCATTCTTATGGGGTAGAGGGCAATCATGCCCATTCACTCTTATGGGGTAGAGGGCAATCATGCCCATTCATTCTTATGGGTAAAGCTCAATCATGCCCATTCATTCTTATAGTGTAGAGGTCAATCGTGCCCATTCATTCTTATGGGTAGAGGGTAATCATGCCCATTCATTTTTATGGGGTAGAGAGCAATCATGCCCATTCATTCTTAAGGGTAGAAGGCAATCGTGCCCATTCATTCTTATGGGGTAGAGGTCAATCATGCCCATTCATTCTTATGGGGTAGAGGGTAATCATGCCCATTCATTTTTATGGGGTAGAGGGCAATCATGCCCATTCATTCTTAAGGGGTAGAAGGCAATCGTGCCCATTCATTCTTATGGGGTAGAGGTCAATCATGCCCATTCATTCTTATGGGGTAGAGGGCAATCATGCCCATTCATTCTTATAGGGTAGAGGGCAATCATGCCCATTTATTCTTACGGGTAGAGCTCAATCATGCCCATTCATTCTTATGGGGTAAGGGCAATCATACCCATTCATTCTTATGGGGTAGAGCTCAATCATGCCCATTCATTCTTATAGGGTAGAGCTCAATCATGCCCATTCATTCTTATGGGGTAGAGGGCAATCATGCCCATTCATTCTTAATGGGACCATTGGAGATATCTGAGCGCTGCACTGACATGGTGTTCAGAACTCCCCTAAGATTAAATCCTGTGATTTACCACCCCTCCATTTATACCTGTGGGGTCCCAATGGTCAGACCACTGGCGGACATAAACAGAAGAGGGCCCCTGTGTAAGAACAATATATGGGCTTTTTGCAGGTCAATAGATCAATTCCACCTGGTTTGGAGTTGGAAGTGGTCCCTTTACCTCTTGGGCCCTATGTAGCCGCACAGGATGCACCAATGATTTGTTTCCATTAACCCCCCTCCCCCTCGAGTTAGATCAACAGCGATCAGAAGGTTATCCCTTATCCTTTGGATAGCGGATGACTTCTAAACTTGAGAATAAACCATAGCTGTCACTTTGGGGGAATTTTCAGAATAAGTTGTCATGTGCGTCTGATTGATGTATTGCATGGCAGGATTACAGGGAGAAAACCACTGCTCTCCATCACTGCCCATCTGCAGTTTACTAAAGATATCCTGGACAAGCCAAAAGGCCACTGGAGCAAGGTTTTGTGGACGGACGAGACCAAGAGAGCATTTTTGTTTGAATGAGAACCGTTAAGTTTGAAGAAAGAAAAACATTGTATTACAGCACAAAAACTGCATACCATCTGTGAAACAAAGTGGTGGCAATATCAAGGTTTGGGGTTGTTTTATTGGATCTAGGGCCAGGATGGCTGCCATCATTGATGGATCAATTTATTCTGAATTATTCCGGTAAAGTCTAAAGGAAAATGTTAGGACATGAGAATATGGGTCATGCAGCAAGACAACCAAAGCCACAAGTCGTTCTACAAAACAATGGTAAGAGAAGAATAAAGTTTATAGTTTTGGAATGGTCAAGTCAAAAATCCTGACCCTAATCCCATACAAATGTTGTGGAAGGGCCGACAGCGATCAGTCACTGGAGAAAACCACCAACATAATGGAGGTGAAGCTGTTTTGTAGGGAGCAACGGGCTAAAATTCCTCCAAGCCGATTTGCAGGCGGCGCACTCCTGAAGAAAGAAGATGGGCCCAAACCTTTGAGACAATATGCAGTATCCCCTAGTGTTGCACTTTCGGGTAATTTTTCCAAATAAGCTGCCATATAGTGTGAACATGACTTTTTTTTGCCCATTATTCTGCATTTTTCACCAATTTTCCCTTCAGGCTCCTATCTCTAATTTTCAGATTTCCCATAGCTCCTTATTGGCGAGCACTAGACACTGCACACACAGACGTGAGTGATTCCTGCTTTCCTGTCTCTATGAAACTGAGCAGTGTAGCTGTGAAGTACCGGTGTCTCACTTTACTCTTTTTTTCCCTCTCCTCCCCAACGCTTATGACTGTTACTGATTACCAAGGACTGGCAGCTAATTTGAGCTTAGCGATCTGCTATTTTTTCTCAGGAATATAACAGGAGAATGGATAAGGAGAAGGACCAAGCAAAAAATGAGTTTCCTTGTACGCGCCTTGGTTTTGTTCTTATCTCTTCCACAGTGGTAATTGTCAAAGGAATTTTCCAGGAATATAGAAAAAAAAAAATATTTTCAGCAGCATATGTCCTCTTTACACAGGGCGATGTGCTGCCGAGAACAATGATTGTTATGCAAGCATGAATATCTCTATTAATCCAATCCCGTTTTCGGCAGCCGGTTCACAGTGCCCAGTTATCAGGAAATGAGTTACTCCGCGGCCTCGGATCAGTCATGGCGGAAGTGATTGTGGGTGTCCCTCGGGGGCTCAGCGTCATGCTAAGTTCATAGGTGCTATTTCTTGTCTGAAATCAATGGAAAACTTGCAACAAAATGGTGCCTTCTTCGCGGCAAGGGAAAAAAAAACGTACCAGAGCTACAACGTAACAGTACTGTCAGTCCGAGCAAAATGAATAATCACTAGATATAAGAGGGAAGAAAACGAGAATGTTCTCAGTGGTTTTCTGCAATTTGTTTTGCTCGTGCCCACCCGAAATCTGCTGCAAAAGACCGACAGCTGCTTCACCGTGACTCATTATGATGGTGACATCCCTTGGACTTGCTAACCGCCATTGGGACACAATTATTACTGCGAGATGTGTATATTCCATCTATAGTCTGTTCTACCAGAGCTCAACCTGATGTGCCCAGATAGATAAAAGGATGATAGATAAACACACTCATGGCCGAAAGTGTTGGCACCCTTGAAATTGTTCCAGAAAATGAAGTATTTCTCCCAGAAAATGATTGCAATTACACGTTTTGTTGTACTCAGGGTTAATTTCCTTGGTGTGTATGGGAATAACACAAAAAAAGTCAGAGAAAAAAAATGGAAATTGGACATAATTTCACACAAAACCCCAAAATAGGCCGGACAAAATTGTTATCACCCTCAACTTAATATTTGGTTGCACTCCCTTTGGAATAAATAACTGCAATCAATCACTTCCTATAACAACCAACAAGCTTCTTACACCTCTCAACTGGAATTTTGGACGACTCTTCTTCTGCAGACTGCTCCCGGTCTCTCATATGTAAAGGCGCCGTCTTCTAACAGCAATAAGATCTCTCCACAGGTGATCAATGGGATTTAGATCCGGACTCATTGCTGGCCAGGTCAAAACTTTCCAGCACTTTGCTTCCATCTATTTCAGGGGGCTTCTTGAAGTATGTTTGGGGTCATGGTCCTGCTCAAAGACCCATGACCTAGGACAGGAACCCAGCTTTCTAACACTGGGCACTACATTACGACCCAAAATCCTTTGGTAATCTTCATATTTCATGATGCCTTACACACAGTCAAGTCACCCAGTGCCAGAGGCAAACAAAAAACAACCCAAAAAAACTATTCTGAACCCTACCACCCACTTTTGAAACTGTTATCAAGTATTGAAATTTCCATTTGGAACTTGATTTTGGGGCTGCTTATCCACCATCCAGACTATGCTGCGTTGCAACCTTTCATTGATTTTTCTCTGCTGCCCACATGCAGGGAGATGAGCTACAGTGCCATGGCTTGTAAACTTCTTATGTTGCGCACCATGGACAAAGGAACATCAAGATCTCTGGAGATGGACTTGTAACCTTGAGTTTATTTATATTGTTCAACAATTTTGGTTCTTAAGTCCTCAGACAGTTCTGTTCTCTTTATGTTCTCCATCCTTAGTGCAGAACACACAGACACATAATGCAAAGATTGAATCAACTTCTCCCCTTTTTATCTGGTTTCAGGTGTGATTTTCATATTGCCCACACCTGTTACTTGCCACATGTGAGTTTGAATATGCATCACATGCTTGAAACAGTTGTTTACTCATAATCTTAGCCAACAATTTTATCCGGCCCATTTTTGGGGTTTTGTGTGAAATGATGCCCAATTTGCCTTTTTTCTATGTTTTGTTCCAATATACACAAAGGAAATAAACGTGTATAGCAAAACATGTGCAATTGTAATAATTTTCTGGAACAATTTCAAGAGTTCCAACACTTTTGGTCATGACTGTAGATAGATAGATACAAAAGAAGAAAAAAAGTGGACAGCACTCAATAGCAAGTTTCATTCAATAAAAATGTGTATTTATTGGCCCATGTGAACAGGTGGCAATATTTCGATGGAAAAACAAGTTAGCCTTTTTCAAGCTCACTGGAGCTGAAACGTTGCCTCCTGTTCACATGGGCCAATAAATATACCATTTAATTGCATGTAACTTGCTATTAAGTGCAGCCCACTTTTTTATTTACCATAGGTTTGTGTGTTGCAATGTGTGAGCTGGCACCTAAACTTCAACTTTGGGTTGTGCAGCTCCATTTTTTTCCTAGATATAAAAATAACAGAATGATGAATAGTTGCATAGATAATTAAAAGTTGAAAAGGTAGATAGTACTGATGAATGAACGTGCTGGGATCAGGTGTTATCTGAGCATGCTCGGGTGCTAACCGAGTGACTTTGGCGTGCTCGAAAAATATGTTTGAGTCCCCGCAGTTGCAGGTGTTACTGCTTTTGTACATCCACAACACAGGCATGGATTCCCTGTTTGTTAGACAATCCCTGTGTGTGTTGCAGCTGTCGAACAGCAGCGAGACATGCAGACGCGGAGACTCACACATATTTTTTGAGCACGCCGAAGACACTCTGTTAGCACCCGAGCATGCTCAGATAACACCATATCCGAGCACGGTCGCTCGTCACTAATTATTATTCTTATCCTTTCATACATTTTATATCCATAAATGATTTTAGAAAGGAGCCGACACTTTGTCCAGTGACATTTGTGCTAATTTAGAACAAGAGATTGAGGCAGGTCGTTCACAGGTTTCCGTTACTTGCAGAGAGCAATGATATAATTATTCTAAATCACGACCAAAAACTGATGAAAGGAAATGCAAAAATGTCCGTAGAATCCAGCGCGCAAAGATCAGGCCTGCGGTGCCCCCTTGTGCTCAGGAAAGGGATTAAGAGAAAATTCACAGGCGGAGGGTTTCTTACAGACACTTCTGCCTTGGTCTCATTATCTGAATATTGTTTGTAGAAATCTATGACTTTCAATAAAAAAAATTCTAATGAAATGAACTGATTTATATTTGCAGAAAATCGGTCATGTGTGAATATACTCTTACTGGAACCACAAACTGGTTGCCGCTGTCAGGATGAATGCCTGTTCCTGTGCAGCTCTCTCCATGCATATTTATGAAATTTTATATATTTATAAAACCGCTTTAAAAAGAAAAAAACAACTTTCTACTGTTTTCTTTGCTATAAAGGCAATCCATCAGCTGGTTTTTGCTATCTAATCTGAAAGCAGCATGATTCAGGGGCTGAGACCCCAATTCCAGTGATGCATCACTTACTGGGCTGCTTGATGCAGTTTTGATAGAATCCCAGTTTTATCTCCTGAAGATGTAGCGGTGCTCAAATGCTGAGCTGTGTATAACCTCACCCACATCAGAGTGGCAGGTTCATATGTACACGGTCAGCAAGCTGCCAATCAGTCATGTGGGCGGAGTTATTCACAGCTCAGCATTCTGGGCACCACTACATTTTCATGAGACAAAACTGGGATTCTATCAAAACTGCACTAAGCAGCGGGGTTACACCAAATAGGTGGAATGCCAGGCATGTGACGCCTAGTCTTGCAGTGATCATCTCCTGCTGATGAAACACTGATTGTATTGAAACTATAGCAAGCAGCTTAGTACTTGACAACATTGCTGGAATCGGGGTCTCCGCCCGTACCTTATGCTAATTAAATAGCAAACATCTGCTGGAAGATCCCCTTTAATGTGTACGCCATGCTGCCTGTAGAAAATGCACTGATAACCCAATACTAAATATTTTATTTCTAATGCCCATTAAAGTACCAGCTGAAATGTCTAGCAATCTGTACCTCTGGAGCGGCGCTCGTTAACCTTTCCATTTTATTGCATTAGTTGCCAGGCGACGCATGAGGATTTACCGAAACTCCTGCTCCATGTCAGGGAGACTTTGTTATTGTCTACTGTGCTTACAACATCGATCATCATCACTTCTACAGGCTCCAAAATCATCCCTGGTGCCCAAGCCTCCCGAGTAAGTGCTACCACTTTCCAATCTCAGAGAAAAACATACGTAGTATGGATAAAAAGTTCTGCGCCCCCTCCAGGAGCTTTCCCATCTCCCATTCTACATCTATACACATTAATAAAACAGTTCCCGCTCTTCTGGGAAGGATTTCTACAAGATTTTGGAGGTGTCGGTGGGAATTTTTGCCCCTTCATCCAGAAGAACATTTCCCTGATGTTGGGAAGAGGCCAAGGGTAACAAGCTAGTCTAATTCATCCCAAAGGTGTTGGATGGGGCTGAGGTCCAGGATCTGTGGGGCCACTCATGTTCTACCACTCCATGTCTGTATGGACCTTGTGCACTGGGCAAAGTCAGGGGAAGAGAAAACTCTTCCCACAAAACTGGAACTGCAATTGTCCACATCTTGTGCGGCTATACTAAGATTTCCCTACACTGGAACCAAGGAGAGGCCGACCCCTGATAACAGCCCATAGCATTATCGTCCTCCCCTCAGGGGTAACGTCTTCCTGGAATCACCAAACGCAGACACCAGATAGTGAAGTGTGAACAGTCACTGCACAGAACACGTCTCCTCCAGAGTCCAGTGGTGGCAGCTTTACACCACTCAGCATTGTGCTTGGTGTAGGGCTGAAGGCAGCTGCTCAAGCATGAAGCTCTCAGTGGGGGCAGTAACCAAGAGGCATCAGTGAGCGAGCTCTTTACATCCAACCACCATAAAAGATTGTTTTGTTCGTTCATCTGGTGATCAGCGGCATATTTACACGGCACAATAATCATGAAAGACGGATTTTGGTAAGACCTTACCTGTAAAATCCTTTTCAGCGAAGGAAGGAAGGGAGACACACTAGTCATTACTAGTGGGTAGGCGGAGCCCACATAGGATAGAAACACCTCAGATTAAAAAAGTGTTGACCGGCCCCTCCAGCTAGGGCTCCTCCTACTCCAGCTCTCCAGTCGTACACAAGCTAAGGAAGAGCAAATATCACCAGCGGAGCAACATAACCCCTTCTGAATAACTTCAGAGAAAAAACAAGAAGACAGGTTATGCATATAACAGAAAAAACCACACAGTCCCAGGTACTACTCACTGAACCTGACCACTGCGATGAGCTGGCAATGCTGGAACAGAGCCTTAGCGCGCCGACCTCAGCCCAGATAATCGCTATCAGAGAAGGGTCACGCCGCATCTGAAAACACAACAACACACTTCTGCCATGGGAGGGAGCTGTGTCTCCCTTCCTTCCTTCGCTGAAAAGGATTTTACAGGTAAAATCCGTCTTTCAGCAGCAGATTGGAAGGAAGGGAGACACACTAGTCATTACTAGTGGGATGTCCCAAAGCAGTCCAGAAATTAAGGGTGGGAAAAAAACCAAAAAAGGCAGATCCCAACAACCTAGGTAAATGCGCAACTAGCGCTAAACACAAGTTAACGAGAACTTTAAACTACAGCCGCCTGCAGGACCCTACGTCCTAAGGCCGCATCAGCGGAAGCACTGACGTCCACCTTATAAAATTTTGTAAACGTGTGGACGGAGCGCCAGGTCACCGCCCGGCAGAGGTGAGCTGCCGAGGCCCCTTGATGAAAGGCCCACGAAGAACCCACAGCCCTCGTGGAGTGAGCTTGAATCTTAACCGGGCAAGGTTCGCCCTTAAGTCGGTAAGCCTCTAAAATGGCCGACCGAATCCAACGAGCTATAGAGTCCTTGGAAGCTCGTTGACCACGCCGACGACCTGCTGGAATCACAAACAGAGAGTCCGACTTCCGAAAATTTTGAGTAATAGACAAATAGAACTTCAAAGCCCGCACCAAATCCAATGTGTGCAAGGCCCGTTCCTTCGCATTCCTCGGCTCCGGACAGAGCGAGGGCAACACAATATCCTGGTTAACATGAAATTGTGACACCACCTTAGGTAGAAAGTCGCCCCGTGTGCGAAGCACTACGCGATCCGGGTGAAACTCCAGGAAAGGAGGCGAGCAAGAAAGAGCCGCCAACTCAGAAACCCTTCTCAAAGAGGTGACCGCCACTAGGAAGGCAACCTTCCAAGAAAGCAAAGAAAGGTTAACAGAGTCCATAGGCTCAAAAGGCCCATGTTGAAGAGCCTCCAAGACAAGATTGAGCCGCCAAGGAGACACAAGCGCCTTCCGCGGCGGAAATTGACGGGTTACCCCGCGAAAAAAGGAACGTACGTCCCTACGCGAGGCGATAGCCTTCCGAAAAAGCAAGGACAGAGCAGAAACCTGACCCTTCGGAGTGCTAACTGCCAAACCCTTGTCCAGCCCGTACTGCAAAAAGGCCAACAAATTGGGAATGGAAAAAATCCTCGGGTTCCTAGAAGAACCCGAACACCATGAAAAAAAGGCTTCCCAAGTCTTGTGATAAATCCTAGTAGTAGCTGGACCTCTGGCAGCTCGCAGAGTGGCAATGACTTCGGCTGAAAAACCTTGACGGGTCAAGATTTCGGTCTCAAGAGCCACGCCGTCAAACGCAGAGACTTCAGGTCCGGGTGACGAACGGGCCCTTGGGTTAACAGGTCCGGGCGAAGAGGGAGTGGAAGTGGAGGCGCTGCCAGAAGCGACACCAGTGTCGAGAACCACGTCCTCCTTGGCCAATCTGGGGCTATCAACATAGCCGGGACTCTCTCCAGTCTGATCCGACGCAACACCAGAGGAAGTAAGGATATCGGCGGGAACACATAGATTAGCTCGAATTGGTCCCAAGGAGCCACCAGAGCATCCACCGCCACAGCCTTCGGGTCCTTGTACCTGGACATGAACGTTGGTAACTTGGCATTGAACCTGGATGCCATCAAATCCACTTGGGGAGTTCCCCAACGGGAGCACAGCAGTGCAAAATTTCCGGATGAAGACTCCATTCTCCGGGATCCATCTTTTCGCGACTGAGGAAGTCCGCTGTGATATTCTGAACTCCTGGAATGTGAATCGCAGAGATGGCTGGCACCCTGGCCTCGGCCCATACCAGGATTCGAGACACTTCCATCATGAGCCTGAAGCTCCTCGTCCCACCTTGATGGTTGATATACGCGACCGCCGTCGCGTTGTCTGTCTGCACTCGGACTGGTAGACCGCTTAAAGGGACCGTCCAGTGTTGGAGGCAAAGGAAAATTGCCCTCAATTCCAGGATGTTGATCAGCAGGACAGACTCTTCCAACGACCATACTCCCTGAATCCAGAGATCGTTCCAGACACCCCCCCAGCCCGTCAGGCTGGCATCGGTGGTTATGATCGACCACCTCGGAGGGAGGAAGGACTTCCCCAGGGATAACGCTTCCGGACGTAATCACCATCCTAGAGACTCTCGCACCCTGTGGGAGATGATGACACTGCAATCCAGCGAAGCCTGTGATCGATCCCAACGGCTCAGAATGAGCCTTTGGAGGGCCCTGGAATGAAATTGGGCAAACGGAAGTGCCTCCATGGATGCCACCATCAAACCCAGAAGGCGCATACACCTTCAAAGGGACATCGCTGTCGAAGACTTCATAACCTGCACATGTCGAAGGAGACATGCTTGCTTGTCTGGAGGCAGGGACACCACTGCTCGTACCGTGTCGAAATGCATCCCCAAAAAAAGTATTGACTGCGACGGTTCCAGAGACGACTTCTCCCAATTGACCAGCCACCCGAAGTCCTCCAGGAGCTGAAGGGATAGATTGCGAGCCGTCACCGCCTCCTCCCTTGAGGACGCCACAATCAAAAGGTCGTCCAGGTAGGGAAGAATCGTAACCCCCTTCGAAGAATTGCCATGAGAGGCGCCAGAATTTTTGTAAAAACTCTGGGCGCTGAGGCCAAACCGAATGGCAGAGCCACAAACTGGTAATGTTCCTGACCTATGGCAAAATGGAGGAAGCGTTGGTGGGCCCTTCCGACGGGAACATGCAAATAAGCGTCGCGAATGTCGATTGACACCAAAAAATCGTTCTGCGACAGGGCCGCCACAACGGAGCGAAGCGACTCCATGCGGAATTTCCGGGTGCGGACATGCCGATTCAATCTTTTGAGATCCAGAATGGGGCGAAATTTGTCCTCCTTTTTGGGGACCACAAAGAGGTTGGAATAAAACCCTCTTCCCCGGTCCTCCGGCGGAACCGGTACCACCACACCCTTCTGCAGAAGGGAATCGACCTCTCGCAGTAGAGCGGCAAATAGCTCGGGCTCTGACGGAATGCGAGATTGGCAAAAACTGTCTGGGGGTTGAGAAAGAAACTCTATGAAGTAGCCTGCCGACACAACCCGCGTCACCCAGGCGTCCGGAACGCGAGAAACCCAAGTCGATTCGAATTGGAGCAGGCGACCCCCCACTCGAGAGCCCTCGAGTGAGACCCTGGCGTCAGTCCGCCTTAGCGGGCTTTTTGTCAGCTTCCCGCTTGTCTTGACGGAAACTTTGTTTCCAGGGAGTGCGGGATTTCTGAGAGGTCTTTTTTCCTGAAAAAGAGGGACGACCCGATCCCCAAGAGGGCTGACCGAACCGTCCCCTGGACCGAAAGGACCGCCGACCACTACCGGCACTAGGCCTGCCAGACGCAGAAGCCACAGCTCTTCGCTGCGGTAAAGCCGCTTCTTTTGCCTTTGCCTTGGCAATCAGCTCCGTGAGGTCAGATCCAAATAACTGACCACCCTTGTAAGCTAAAGATAGCAAACCTTGCTTGGAAACAGTGTCCCCGGTCCACTGTCTAAGCCACAGTGCTCTTCTGACTGTGACTGCCGAGGATTGCGCCCTGGAAAGCAGTGACGCAGTATCCAGACCTGCATCATAGCCATATCGGACTGCATTCTCCAACAATTTGAGAAGACCATCCACCTCGGATAACGGAGATCTATCTTGCCACGCCGTCCGTAGACGGTCCAACCAGCTCAGGGAAGCTTTACAAGCACACATGGATCCTAGCACTGCTCTGAATCCATGACCCGCGGCCTCGTAGATGGATTTCGCCGCCATCTCCGTTTTTCTGTCCAGCGGATTGCAGACTCGCCTTCCCTTTAACAGGAAGTAATGATGATTTGCTAAGCTGGGATAAAGGGACATCCACTTCAGGAGAAGGAATCCAATTATCAATCAACTCCGTCGAACACGGATACAGTGCCTCAAAAAAACTGTGTCCCCTGAAAACGTTTATCTGGACACAGGCGCTCCTTCTCCACTGCCCCATTAAGCTCATCCAGAGATGGTAATGCCGATCGCGACCTATGCGACTCCTGAAACATCCAGGCCGACTTACCAGGACGTCTAGTTACCTCCTCCGGTAACTGTAACGCCTCCCTCATGGCTCCATTAAAAGCCTCTGTACGGCCCAAAAGAGAGGCAGAATGTCCCTGCCGATCCTCCTTATCCGAATCGGACAACTCCCCATCTGAGCTTGAAGGGGAACCCTCCATATCAGAGATCTGAGTCGCTACGCGGGAAGGATGGCACCGGCCTGTGTCGCTTCCTGCCATGAGAGGATCTAGCTGACACCCAATAACCTAGAAGGTCAGACAGGCCATCAATAGAACGAGCGAGGGCATCCATTTTGGCATCACTGCAACCTCCGACCGCTGCGCTTGACGCCGTCGAGGTCTGCGTGTCAGATACGCGAGACTGATCCTGTAGCGGATCTGGGAGACGGTCCGCACCTCTTGGACCCTGATCAGACATGCCCTCACACAGTATATGGCAGGTCAAACCTGTCAGTAACCAGAAAAAGTGTGGTTTCTTAAAGGGATGAAACAAAAAACACTGAAGGGTTAAAGCTCTTAAAGGGGAGAGCTACCCCAGCTGTCCCTCAATTTAAATATCAGCAGAATATGTCAGCAGCAATAATTAACCCTTTATGTTCTGATCCTATAGTGGGATAGAACCTACGGCGGGTAGTTGCTGGATTCTTGACCGCTGAAAGGGTTAACCGCCTAAAAGGGGTTAATGTCGCAGACTCCCCACAACCTCTTTTAAATGAAAAGGGTGTGCGAGCCCCAGACAAAAAAAGGTCTCTATGAGACCGCAGCTGCAGGATAGCGCAATCTGCCACTTGTTAAACAGAAAGATGTCCTGAGCTGTGGGGGTGAAGGAGTTAAGCTTCTGCCCTGATAGGCAGAAGCGACTCACCCAGCTGGCCGCGGTGCTGTTCCTTCGGTTAGTTCGGGAGGAGCGGAGAATGAGGAGCCCGGGAAACCTAAAAATGGCCGCTGCGCTGTGAGGAGAGAAGCCGGAAGAGAAGGTACAGGCAAAATCGCGCGCTCAGAGCGCTTCCTGTACGAGAAGACCGGGAAGGCGCGAAGCCACGCCCCCCCGCCGGCTTAAAAAAATGCATGCGAACTCCTCTGCTCTCCCATGTCCTGCAGGCATCCGCCTGCGGACAAAAAACAGTCACCAACATGTTACATGTAGCAGCGGCTGCCGCAGCAGCCGCTGAAGCACTCACATTAAAAATGCGGAGTACTCACCCAGCTGAGCGCCACAGGGACCCCCAGGGATTTGTGGCGCTGTGCCCATCGCTTCCCCCCAGGGCGGGGAACGCAGTGACCCCAGAAGCGCGGTTTGCGTCCCCGCCAGGGAAGCAACCCTCATCCCCAGGGCCGGCAGGGTTCTGCAGGGACCACCTTAAAGGGTAATACAGATCCGCCAAGGGAGGGGTGGGGGCCCAGCAGCGCTGAGACCCCTGAGACTTTTCAAGTCTCTTCCGATAAAAAATCTTCTGAGGAGCTGCTTCAGCAGCGACTATCCTCTGAGACCTCAAATTTTAGACTGGAGAGCTGGAGTAGGAGGAGCCCTAGCTGGAGGGGCCGGTCAACACTTTTTTAATCTGAGGTGTTTCTATCCTATGTGGGCTCCGCCTACCCACTAGTAATGACTAGTGTGTCTCCCTTCCTTCCAATCTGCTGCTGAAACAAGCATCTTTGTTCACAACTATATACGCAGTCTAAATACCCCTTAATGGGGAAACTGTCTGAGAGCAGGATGGAATCGGGATTCTCCCGCCCTACAACATCACTTACTGGGCTTCTTGCTGTCATTTTCATACAACCAGTTTTCTCTGTTGCAGATCTGGTAGCGCTCCGAATGCTGAGCTCTGCATAACCCACGACGTGGCAGCTTTCCGTGTACACTGTGCATAATCAGTGGTTATACAAAACTCATGAATATTGAGAACTACGTGGCTGCAGGTTTACTAGTCCTCTAGTGATAATCTGATGATAAAACTAGATTTGCTATGAACTAAAACAAGCAGCCCAGGAAGTGACATCACTGGAATCTAGAGTCTGTGCCTAAACATCATGCTGCTCACAGATTATTGGCAAAAACCTGGTGATTGCTTCCCTTTACTAGACTATGGGCAGTGGGACTGAATGAAAACCTGAATTTAACCCCTTCCCTTCTTCCAAGAGCCATACCTATTTTTTTTCGTCAATAAGCCATATGGGAGCAAATCTTTTACGGGAGACTTTTGATTGACACAAGTACAATTCCACAACTGTGTGTCTCATTTACCATGTTCATTATAAGATAAAACTGACCAGGCAATATGATTCTTCAGGTCAGACCGTGTACGCAAACAAAAATTTCCGCTCATGTCACCGTTTTCAGAGACCATTAACGGTTTCATTTCTTGGGATATGGAGCCAACTGATTGCTTATTTTTTGCGCCATGAGAGGATATATTTACTGATAATATTTTGATCACCTTCTGTAGTGGTGGGTTAAACGTAATTCTGCCGTTTTGATTTTTCTCATTACAGTTTACCGATCAGATTAATGTTATATTTTGACAGATGGAACTTTTCACAAACGCAGCAACAACAAATGTTTGATTGTTTTATTTTTAATGGGGCAAAAGAAAAGGTGATTTTAACCCCTCTCTGACATTGGACGTACTATCCCGTCCATAAAACCCGTGCCATTCTGCCCATGGACGGGATAGTACGTCATAGGCGATCAGCTGCGCTCCTGAGGGGAGCGCAGCTAATCGCCGCCGCGTGTCAGCTGATTATCACAGCTGACACCCGTGACTGTGTGTCAGGAGCGGTCACGGACCGCTCCCGGCACATTAACCCCTAGCACACCGCGATCAAACATGATCGCAGTGTACTGGGGGCACAGGGGAGGATTGCGCAGGGTGGGGGCTCCCTGCGCGCCCCCCCTGAGACCCTCAGACCAGCGCGATGTGATCGCGCTGTTCTGAGGGCTTCCTCCCTCCCAGGACCCGGATCCAAGATGGCGCCGGGGTCCTGGAGGGAGGCGGCTTCCTCAGTGCCTGCTGAGAGCAGGCACTGAGAAGCCTGCTGCACTGCCTGAGCGATCGCTGGTGTGACAGAGTGCTGTGCACACTGTCACACCAGCGATTTGATAAAATACAGTGATGTCCCACCCTGGGACAAAGTAAAAAAGTTAAAAAAATAAAAATAAACATGTTATAAAAAAAAATCCAAAATAAATAAAAAAAAAAAAAATATTCCCCAATAAATTCATTTCTTCCTGTAAATAAAAAAAACAAAACATAAAAGTACACATATTTGGTATCGCCGCGTCCGTAACGACCCCCCCTATAAAAATGTCCCACTAGTTAACCCCTTTAGTGAACCCCTTAAAAAAAAAAAAAAAAAACGAAGCAAAAAAATCAATGCTTTATCATCATACCGCCGAACAAAAAGTGGAATAACGCGCGATCAAAAAGACCGATATAAATAAACATGGTACCGCTGAAAACGTCATCTTGTCCCGCAAAAAACGAGCCATGACACAGCATCATCAGCAAAAAAATAAAAAAGTTATAGCTCGCAGAATAAAGCGATGCAAAAATAATTATTTTTTATATAAAATTGTTTTTATTCTATAAAAGCGCCAAAACATAAAAAAATTATATAAATGAGGTATCGCCATAATCGTACTGACCCGAAGAATAAAACTGCTTTATCAATTTTACCACACGCGGAACAATAAAAACGCCTCCCCCAAAAGAAATTCATGAATTGCTGATTTTGTTCATTCTAACCTCCCAAAAATCGAAATAAAAAGCGATCAAAAAATGTCACCTGCTCAAAAATGGTACCAATAAAAACGTCACCTCGTCCCGCAAAAAATAAGACCTCACATGACTCTGTGGGCCAAAATATGCAAAAATTATAGCTCTCAAAATGTGGCGATGCAAAAAACTATTTTTGCAATAAAAAGCGTCTTTTAGCGTGACAGCTGCCAATCATAAAAACCCGCTATAAATAGTAAATCAAACCCCCCTTTATCACCCCCTTAGTTAGGGAAAAATAATAAAATTAAAAAATGTATTTATTTCCATTTTCCCATTAGGGTTAGGGTGCGGCTAAAGTTAGGGTTGGCGCTAAAGTTAGGATTAGGGTTGGGATTAGGGGTGTGTTAGGGGTGTGTTGGGGTTAGGGTTGGAGTTAGAATTGGGGGGTTTCCGCTGTTTAGGCACATCAGGGGCTCTCCAAATGTGACATGGCGACTGATCTCAATTCCAGCCAATTCTGCGTTGAAAAAGTCAAACGGTGCTCCTTCACTTCTGAGCTCTGCCATGCGTCCAAACAGTAGTTTATCCCCACATATGGGGTATCAGCGTACTCTGGACCCCAAGAGTTATTGTGCAATTTGTACTATTTCTTCTGTTACCCTTGGGAAAATAAAAAACTGGGGGCGAAAATATCATTTTTGTACAAAAAAAAATATTTTTTTGTTTTTACGGCTGTACATTATAAACTTCTGTGAAGCACTTGGGGCTTCATAGCGCTCACCACACACCTAGATAAGTTCCTTGTGGGGTCTATTTTCCAAAATGGGGTCACTTGTTGGGGATTTCCACTGTTTAGGCGCATCAGGGGCTCTCCAAATGCGACATGACGCCCCCAGACCATTCCATCAAAGTCTGCAATCCAAAACGTCACTACTTCCCTTCCGAGCCCAACGTGTACCCATACAGTAGTTTTCTCCCACATATTGGGTATCAGCGTACTCAGGACAAATTGGGCAACAACTTTTGGGGTCCAATTTCTCCTGTTACCCTTGTAAAAATAAAATATTGGGGCGAAAAAAATCATTTTTGCAAAAAAAAAAAAAAAAAGATTTTTTATTTTACGGCTGTACGTTATAAACTTTAGTGAAACACCTGGGGGTTCAAAGTTCTCACCACACATCTAGATAAGTTCCTTGAGGGGTCTAGTTTCCAAAATGGTGTCATTTATGGGGGTTTCCACTGTTTAGGCAGATCAGGAGCTCTCCAAACACGACATGGCGTCCAGCCAATTCTGCGTTGAAAAAGTCAGACGGCGCTCCTTCCCTTCCAAACTCTGCCATGCACCCAAACAGTGGTTTACCCCCACATATGGGGTATCAGCGCACTCAGGACAAATTGCACAATAACTTTTGGAGTCTTGTTACCCTTGGAAAAATAAAAATTGGGGTGAAAAGATCATTTTTGTGGAAAAAATATGATTTTTAAATTTTACGGCTCTACGTTATAAACTTGTGTGAAGCACTTGGGGGTTCAAATTGCTCATCAAAAATCTAGATAAGTTCCTTAGGGGGTCTAGTTTCCCAAATGGGGTCATTTGTGGGGGGTTTCCACTGTTTAGGCACATCAGGGGCTCTCCAAATGCAACATGGCATCCAAACTCAATTCCAGCCAATTTTGGTTGGAAAAAGTCAAATGGTGCTCCTTCCATTCCGAGCTCTGCCGTGCGCCCAAACAGTGGTTCCCCCCCACATATGGGGTATCAGCGTACTCAGGACAAATTGTACAACAACTTATGTGGTCCAATTTCTCCTGTTACCCTTGGGAAAATAAAAAATTAGTGACTAAAAGATAATTTTTGTGGGAAAAAAATAGGATTTTTTATTTTCATGCCCGGGCATTATAAACTTGTGTGAAGCACTTGGGGGTTCAAAGTGCTCACCAAAGATCTAGATAAGTTCCTTAGGGGGTCTAGTTTCCAAAATGGGGTCACTTGTGGGGGGTTTCCACTGTTTAGGCTCATCTGGGGCACTGCAAACGGAACATGACCCCCATTAACGTCTGCATTCCAAAACGTTACTACTTCCTTTCCAAGCCCTGCCGTGCGCCCAAACAGTTTCCCCCCCCCACATATGGGGTATCAGCGTACTCAGGACAAATTGGACAACAACTTTTGGGGTCCAATTTCCTTGGGAAAATTCAAAAATTTAGGACTATAAAATCATTTTTGTGGAAAATTGATTTTTTTTTTTCACACCCAGGCTTTATAAACTTTTGTGAAACACTTGAGGGTTCAAAGTGCTCACAACAGATCTAGATAAGTACCTTAGGGGGTCTAGTTTCCAAAATGGTGTCACTTGTGGGGGTTTCCACTGTTTAGGCGCATCAGGGGCTCTCCAAACGCGACAAGGCATCCAATCTAAATTCCAGCCAATTTTAGTTTGAAAAAGTCAAACGTCGCTCCTTCCCTTACGAGCTCTGCCGTGTGCCCAAACAGTGGTTTTCCCCCACATATGGGGTATTGGCGTACTCAGGAGAAATTGCATAACAACCTTATCTGTCCATTTTCTCCTTTTACCCTTGTCAAAATAAAAAAAAAGTTTGTAAAAGATAATTTTTGTGGCTAAAAAGTAAAATATTCATTTTTTCCTTCCACGTTGCTTTAGTTACTGTGAAGCACCTGAAGGGTTAATAAACTTCTTGAATGTGGTTTTGAGTACCTTGAGGGGTACAGTTTTTAGAATGGTGTCACTTTTGGGTATTTTCTGCCATATAGACCCCTCAAAGTGACTTCAAATGTGAGGTGGTCCCTAAAAAAAATGGCTTTGTAAATTTTGCTGTAAAAATGAGAAATCGCTGGTCAACTTTTAACCCTTATAACTTCCTAACAAAAAAAAATTTTGGTTCCAAAATTGTGCTGATGTAAAGTAGACATGTGGGAAATGTTATTTCTTAACTATTTTATGTGATATATTTCTCTGTTTTAAGGGAATAAAAATTCAAAGTTTGAAAATTGCAAAATTTTAAAAATTTTCACCATATTTGCGGTTTTTCAAAAATAAACGCAAGTTATATCGAAGAAATTTTACCACTAACATGAAGTACAATATGTCACGAGAAAACAATCTCAGAATCGCCAAGATTCGTTGAAGCGTTCCAGAGTTATAACCTCATAAAGAGACAGTGGTCAGAATTGTAAAAATTGGCCCGGTCATTAACGTGCAAACCACCCTTGGGGGTGAAGGGGTTAACGTTTAGTTTAAATTTTTTTTAAACATGTATTTAGTAGTCCCCTTAGAAGACTTGAAGCTGCAATCACCTGAGAGTACGAGCAATGTATAGCCGAAATCACGTTCTATGAACGCCAGCTATGGACCGGCATTCACAGGAGGAATGTATTGACAGACACAGGGGTCATCTGCAGACCTGGCTGTCACGGCAAATCCATTGGCATGATTGCAGTGGGATCATGCGATGATGAACTCAGCCATCATGTGTGGACTTGGCCCGTGAGCCTGCATCAAAGGCAGGGAGACTACGCTCGATGAGTAAGTCAGATAAAGGTGCATCTCAATACTTCTATGCATATGATGTACTGCTACCAATCTTGCAATTATAGCTAAGGCCTCATTCAGACATCCATGAATCACATACATGCTCTGTGATAGAACCAGATTCGCACCTAGGTAAAAACAAACACGGCAGACCTGCAACAGAATATCAAATATTTATTCCAAATCTGACTATTCAGACGAGGACGCCATACTGCTTCAGGACATTTGTGTACTTTGCGATTTTGTTTTCTACGTTTTTCTCTGCCCGCTTCTTCAGTTTCTGCAAATTGAAAATACAGAAATCAACACGTTGTACTGTGGTCACCAGCAGGAATGGCATTTTTATTCAAAGATGTAAAAACTGTATACAGTCTCAATATAAAACTATATGGAGAATTAGAGCCTCATTCTCTCAAGCCCTGCACTACAAGGACCAGAGCCTTTCAGGAATAGTTAAAAGTGATGGCAGCGTCAATTACATGAAGCCAGCATAATGGGGACATCCAGCACCGTCAGGCATAGCTGACGTGGCATCATTCTGCCGCTTACCAAGCATAGTTCTATTTTAATTATAAGGACGTGGGCATAATACCTGTTAAGCAGCGAATGGACACCTCATCACCAGCGCATCACACCTCTCCTTGCAGCAGTGAGCGGGAATGGATGACCCCTGTAAAGTTCTGCTCAACTCCACTAAAAGGGATTATATGCTTTAATAAGCCATCTACAAGAGATTGTGCTCCTGAAACACTTTGAGGCCACAGCAGGATTATCATGGCCGTACTGGTTGGCACAGTTACTGCATTGGTCAGCCGTCTGAGATGGTAGTGAATCGCAAACACAAGGCTGAAAACTAATCCTCCTGTGCCAGCCAGACATTACCAGCATGTAAATCATTGGTGGATGCACCAAAAGAGAACTGTTGGGCTTTGAGCATCCAGGACTTTGGTAAACCGACTCAGCAGAGAATTCAGCAGCGACACCGCAGCAGGCGCAGCTCCATCATTGCTTTTTAGCAGCTCGGAGACATAACCTCCACAGAGCGCTGACATAACTGCACAGCTAATGCTATGATGCAAGTCTACCGCTTACCATGACCAGCTTCTTTTTGTCGTAGTGCAGCTTGGCCTTTTGCTTCCTCTTCTCTTCGAGAGTGGCAGTCACGGCTTGGTACTTCCAGCCAACTTCATGGGCGAGGCGGCCAAGGTAGGCAAACTAGATGAGGATTCAATAAAGCAGTTTAGACTAAAAGTGACGACTTGTGGCCCACTGTAAACACTAATACATAACATTGTCAGAAGGCAGAATTCACATACCTTCCTTGTTGGCTTCAAGCGCACGATTTTCAGGGCAGCAGGGACCACCATACGCTTCCTCTAGACAGAGAAATAAACAGATTAAGTCACTTATTTACCAAACCAAGATGCTTTCCCACAGCATGGCATTGGTAGATGGCCACTCACCTTGTCATAAGGAGGTGGGATTCCATCGAAAACCTTCAGCCTTTCCAAAGCACCCTGTCCTCTCTTGGTCTTGTGTGGGAGCATTCCTGAACGTAAAAAATTATTAATAGATGTGAGAACATGTCCTAGCTCCATTGTGTGCCCCATGTAAATCACCATACTAATAATGTTTAAGGCCGACCAACTCTAATTAAAGAAACTCTGCATCTAAACTTTTGACATTTAAGATTGATTGGGAGAGTTTGTGGGATTGGATAAAACAAAGATACAAAAGGGCTCGCCCGAGCGTTGATCTTCAACAACAGAGGTAATTGTGCTGCCGAAACACTTGTTAATCCTGCTTTGGCCTCACTGGTTGGCAGTTACTGCATTGGTCAGCCGTCTCAGATGGTAGTGCATGTTAACTGGTTTCATTGTAGTGAAACTCAAAACACGAAATTCATCAACGACAAGGCTGAAACTAATCCTACATAACCACACAGTCTGAGGATCCCCTTTCTAGTGTCAGGAGTGAAGGATTAGGCCGGGAGCTTCACTTCTTCACAGAACTTCTCACATGTCAAATTTTCGAAGTGCAGTGACACCAAGTTCCTGAAAACAGATTGCACCAAAGAAAAAAAAAAAAAAGCTCTGGCAATTAGGCAAGTGTTACCTCTTACAGTCCTCCAGAAGATGCGGCTGGGTGCTCTGAAGTGGTACGGCCCACGGGAAGGGTTTGTGTTCATGCGTTTGCGAAGGAAAGCAAGGTACTTAACTATTGGAGAAAGAAAAGGTTTCACGTAAGCACTGAGGGTGATAATACATTAATGTCTGAGCAAGTGATCCCAATAGTTAGGACAGAGTTCACAGCAATACAATGTGTAGCAGAGAAACAGCAGCAGTCGAGTAACTCATCTACACAAAGCAGATTATTTTTCTTGCCTGCATTTTTTTTTTTTTAAATCAGGAACATGTCAGATCTTCGTGCAAATTACACCTCCTGTGCTAAAAAGGGTGAAACCTGCACCAAATCTGCTCTGCAACAAAATCCCCACATCTATACCAAATGAGCAACATATGAAGTTAGCCCAAGGACCTGTGCACATGGCTTCTCTGCTGTGCACCAGAATACGTGTAAAATACTTTTGCATTGCAATCAGCAGCAACATCCACAGAATAAATTCACATGCTGCCAGTATCAATTCACATTAAAACTATTTTTTGCAACTTGTGAATGACATTTCTAAAAAATCCCAACCACAAAGTTGCATCTGTAATGCATCGCTGTATATGCCCTTTGTGTACACTTCCTTAAGTGCGAGTATCCAGCTCAGTATGGAAATTACTGCAGTAGTAGATTGCTTTATGGGTAAAGTGACCAAACTGAGAACACTTACGTTTGTTGCGGTAGAAGTTGCCGGAAATGTTGATGCCTTCACATCTTACAACCACCACTTTGCGTCCTGAGGATCCAAAAGATTTCAGCATTCGTAAACAGGATTTACATAAAAGGGATATTCACGAAGCATCAGGTTGTCCATAGGATAGGAGATCACCTCTGCGATCCTGAGAACTGGGCTCTGAAGCTCGACCTCTCCTTTATTGCGTATGGGACTGGCAGAAGCAGTTGAGTGCTTTACTCCACTTTGTCAGAAAGTACAATAGATTGCGACTTCATGAGCACCTCTGCTGCAGGTGTCAGATCCCATTTCTTAGGATCGCTTGGAGGATCCCACAGACCCCCAGCAATCAGTAAGATACATCATATCCTTTGGATATAGAGGGTACATTAATATTTTTGGGAATAGTCCATTAAGGATCAAGCTAATGTCTCGGTCTCAGATGGTAGTGCATGTAAAGTGATCTCATGGTCGATTAAACTCGTATGAGAAACTTTGTGCTCATCAACGACCATTTATAATATTCACTGGAAGAACTTTCACACTTACCAAGCAACAACTGTTTAGCCACAATAGCGGAGAGACGACCAAGGATATGTCCTCTGCCATCGATGGACAGAACCTGCCACAAAACACATGCGTCAAAACAGGTGGTAGCGGTCCGCACAATCACATCGCCACACCCGGCAGCTGTCTCAGATGGTAGTGCATGTAAAATAGTTTCATTGTAGTGAAACTCAAAACACGAAGTTCATCAACGACAAGGCTGAAATCGATTTCTGTGTGCCAAGGACAGTAACATCCACAAACCACCTCCACGGTGATACAAAACTTCTGAGTGCACTGAAAAGTGGTGCGCACGTCTCAGATGGCCAATATCTGTCCCGTGTAAAAAATAATCCCTTTATCTCCTCAATCAGTAAATGGAAAAAATTTAATTATCTCAGTATTTACACGGCCAAAGATCCAACATAAAGGGTAATTAGATAAAAGAGTGAACGGAGACTGATTACCCCCTCAAGAATCCCCAGCCATCCTTATGAAGAGAACTTTTCCTGCCCCGAGAGGCGCCCGATTGTTACCTGGCTGGAAGATTTGAACTCTCCTCCCAATTTCTTGTAGAAGCCGGGGAGACCCCCTTGGAGCAGGTTTTGAGGCAGCTTCTTGGCCTGAAGTAGAAGAGAAGTCATATTAGTGTATCATAGTTTTAATGATGCATCAATCTCTCTGATTTCACATTAAAGGGGGAAATAGAAAACACAATTACAATACGGTCCTCGCAATCTTGGGGGTGGGAAGTCTGCATGTGGATAGACCACCTGTTTCTGACAGTATTAGACCAGTGGCTGTCAAGCTCTGACTCCCAAAACATGTAGCTCTGCACGAATTGGGACTTGTAATTTCTCCAGCCGGAAAACGTAACTCCCAGTATTCTCCGACAGCGTCACATCATAAAGGGAAATAGATACCCCATATTTGAGACCACTGTCACCAACCCCCACCATCTCCTACAACCAAAAAATCTGTAGACCAGTAACTCTTAAAAGGTAAAGGGATCTTTTCATTAAATACTCCTCCAGGAATCTCCTGCCGCAAGGCTTTGAATCTGCCCTGTAAAGGCTGAATGGAGCAGGACTAGTGAGAACTTGACCACCGGTCTATTCAACTAGAAGACATGTCACCTGCTAAGGTAACCTGTTGGGTCTGACGTAGTTACTACCCTTCTCCATCTAATACTCCTACAACAGGAGTCTTATTTTAGCACATTTCTTGCTGATCACAATTTTTTCCTTAAAGGGTATGCCACACTAAACGAGATTGCAAACGAGATCACTAAAACGTCACTATTTTGCGATCTCGTTAGCGACTTAGCTGTGTGTGGCATGTAGCAACTATGTGGCCCCTGCTGTGATCTCGTTGAGCGTTCACTAGAGTTCTGGACCGTTTTTTGATCGTTGGCGTCCCGCTGGTGAGCCCATATCGCTGTGTTTGGCACCTTTTGCGAACGACCTCGTTTGTGACGCATATGGGTTTAGCGTCACGGAATGGATCGCAATATCTATAAGTTCTCTTTTGCGTCACAGAGAGGATCGCAGCAGTTGCAAAGCAGGCTAGCAGGACGCAGAGAGCAGGAGCGATGCTGGAAATTCCTATGAATCAGAAGCGCTCAGTACATGCTAATGACATCCTAACGACCGCCAAAGTTGTTAAAGAGATCGCTGACCGCTGATGAGTCGTTTATGAGATCTCCTGTTTGGCAGCTACTAGCGACCTAAAAGATCTCACAAACGATCTCATTAGCTTGCGTCGTTATTGAGATCGCTAACGAGATCATTAAGTGTGGCAGTACCTTAAGACTCCTGGAAATTGACTCTCACAGTTGAGGCTTTATCTACAGAAGTGCAGCGCTCCTCGCTCCGGACTGATTGACACTATGGACCAGTGGCACCATGCCCCAGGCCAGATCTGTGCCTGGTAGGTCTCTACAGCATCACCACAGGAGAGCACTCAGGCCGGGACCGAGAGCCAACAGTGCAGGCACTGCAGACACGCTATTAGAAAGCGCTGCATATGCTCCATTACCGCTGCTGTGGCAGCTGGTAACCAAGGGACCGATAGATACAAAAATCAATAAAATTGAAAACTTCAGAGCTGCCAAAAACATTTAATAATTTGCTTATTTTTGGTAACCCTTTCCAATCGTATCCTTTAAATATGAGAAAGATCATTAAATCCCTTTAAGAGGGCGATCTAGAGGCTGCCAGCAGAGAATGAGCCTGTGCAGCACATGTGACAGCCATGAGCAGCTGACCGTACAGCATTAGTTATCACGACAAGGCCGGAAAGCACAAGCTCCAGTCACCTGTACGAGGTCTCTCCACACCGGCCAAGACGAGGCCGCGACCTCAGCAGCCGCGCGGGAGTCCTCACAACAGGCGCCCGGACTGGCCACAGCGCTCCGCTAACCCCTCCGCCGTGTACGGTCGCCGTGTGGTAACTATAGAAGAGCCGGTAAGCAGCCGCCGGGCCGGAGCCTCTCACCTTAGCGTCCGCCATCTTGGCCTGCCGGACGAGAAAGAGACTCGCGTTTGGCCACGGGGTCTCCAAGAGGAAAGAAAGGGGCGGAAGTGACGATTTGAATACGCCCCAGGAAGTAGGCGGGGGACCTGCGCAGCGAGTGCGTGACGTAACAACATGAAGGAAAGAACCAATCAGCTTTGATGTTTCTGAACGTAATGGCATGTATTAAAGCTGACGTCTGATTGGTCAGTGGCTGCAACTTCCGCTCATGCCTCATACCGGAAGCTGAGGCATGTCGGGATTTGTAGTTCAGGGAGTGATCAGACTAGAACAGCACTGGCTTAGAGTAGGGGACACTTTTTTGGGGGGGACTTGGTGTATGTGGTCATAGGGGCGTCAGATCTCCTGAATAATAATCTCCACATGTAGTTCAATTTTATTGTGGCAGAAATTTAAAGGGGAAGCTACGCGATATTCACTTACGCATCAAATGTGACCGAGGTCGATGACGTTAGGACCCCCACACACTCAGTGATGGTGCTCGCGTCACACCAGGTGTAAGGGGTCATAACATCACCACCACCGTCCCCTCCGGTGCAGGAGTAAGGACCGCCCCTTTAAATCCCCAAATGTTCAATTCTCGAGAATAAAAGAGGACACCGACATCCTCACGCTAGGTAGCACCCCGCGCGGAGCGAGGACGGGGATGTGGTTGATAGAAACCTTGGCTCTTAGGCCTCTTTCACACTTCAGTCGTGCGACGTCAGTCAAAATCCGTCAAAATGTGAAAAAAACGGATACACCATTTTTTTGTCGGATCCATTTTTTTCCCATTGACTTGCATTAGTGACGGATTTTGACGGGTGGACGTCCGTTAGGTCCGTTTTTTGACAGATCCGCCAAAAATTTGGCGTTCGTCTCAGAAAAACGTCCAATGCAACGTTTTTTTGGTCCGCCAAAATGGTGGACTGAGGCGGATCCTCCGCATCTGCCATTTTGTATAATGGCCGCCTATGGGCGGCGGATCCGCTGGCATCCGTCTGACGGAATCTGCCAGCGGATCCGTCACTTGCATAGAAAACGCTGCCAAAACTGTCCGGGGTCTCTCTCTCTCCTCGGTCCGGACATGCGTACCTGCATTTTCCGGGTTGGAAAGTTCATGATGGATCCATCAGAAAACTGATCCGCTTACATCCGTTTTTGCACTTTTCTGGCGGATCTGCCATTTTCACTCTCTAGTGGATGTCGCACGACTGAAGTGTGAAAGAGGCCTTAGAGGAGAATAACGCATCTGTTTCTGAGACCCAGAGAATTTCTGATGCTATACACTTAATTACATTATTAATTACATTATTCCAAGATCTATTGATTAAAATGTACTTTGTTCTTGAGAAAACCGCTTTAATATGGAGTCGGCTCCTCCAAGATTTTGAAGGCGTTTGTGTGAATTTTTGCCCCTTCATCCAGAAGAGCATTTCTGAAGTCAGACCCTGATGTTGGGGAAAGGTCGGGCTCACAATCTCCATTATAGGATGGGCTGATGTCGGGGTGCTGTGCGGACGGTCAGGTTATTCCACCAAACTCCCCCAACCATGAGTGTATGGATGTTGTGCACTGGGCACAGGCCTGGGGTGTTCCCCAAACTGTTCCCACAAAGCTGGAATCCACAATGTCTTGTGCTGAAGAATTAAGATTTTCCGTCACTGGAAGCAAGTGGCCGAGGCCGCCCCCTGATAAGGAACACATAGCATTATCCTCCTCCATCATCTGTACAGCGAGCACAATGCAGTCAGGGGGTAATGTTCTCCTGGCATTCACCAAACCCAGACTTGTCCATCAGAGGCCAGATAGAGAAATGTGATCCATCACTGCACAGAACAGGTTTCCTCTGCTCCAGAGTCCGGTGGTGGCGGCTTTACACCACTCGATCCGATGCTCTGCATTGTGCTTGGTGATGTAAGGCTGCTCGGACACTAAGCTCCCAGCGGGGGAGCAGTGTTTGTGCTGATGTTAATACCAGAGGAGGTCTGGACTCTGCAGTTATGGAGTCAGCAGAGCGTTGGTGACTTTTCTGCCCTCTGCTCCTCAGCACTCGGCCCCCCACTCTGTAAAGTTAGGGGGTCTCCACTTCGTGGCTGAGTTGCTGCAGTTCCTTCCATTTCTCAATAATATCACTCACAGGTAATGGTGGAAGATGTAGGAGGAAGAAATGTCATGAACGACTTGTTACCCCGGTGGCTCCTGTTACAGGACCGCTGGTATCAGTGAGATCTGCACCATCTGACACATTAGTAATGGAAGACAGCATGGTGGGGGGGGACAATGTTATACATGGGGGGCTGGATGTTATATATTGGGGGCAGTCGGACCCGATACTATAATCATGGCCAAAAGTTTTGAGAATGACACAAATATTATATTTTCACATGATCTGCTGCCCTCTGGTTTTTATGTGTGTTTGACAGATGTTTTTACCACAGACAGAAATATAATAATTGCAAACATATGAGTAATAAAAGCTTATATTGACAGTTAGAATGAGTTAATGCAGCAAGTCAATATTTGCAGTGTTGACCCTTCTTCTTCAGGACCTCTGCAATTCTCCCTGGCATGCTCTCAATCAACTTCTGGACCAAATCCTGACTGATAGCAGTCCATTCTTGCACAATCAATGCTTTCATTTTGTCAGAATTTTTAGGTTTTTGTTTGTCCACCCGTCTCTTGATGATTGACCACAAGTTCTCAATGGGATTAAGATCTGGGGAGTTTCCAGGCCATGGACCCAAAATCTCTATGTTTTGTTCCTGAGCCATTTAGTTATCACCTTTGCTTTATGGCAAGGTGCTCCATCATGCTGGAAAAGGCATTGTTGATCGCCAAACTGCTCTTGGAGGGTTGGGAGAAGTTGCTGTTGGAGGACATTCTGGTACCATTCTTTATTCATGGCTGTGTTTTTAGGCAAGACTGTGAGAGAGCCGATTCCCTTGGCTGAGAAGCAACCCCACACATGAATGGTTTCAGGATGCTTAACAGTTGGCATGAGACAAGACTGGTGGTAGCGCTCACCTTGTCTTCTCCGAATGAGGCGTTTTTCTGATGTCCCAAACAATCGAAAAGGGGATTCATCAGAGAAAATAACTTTACCCCAGTCCTCAGCAGTCCACTGCCTGTACCTTTTGCAGAATATCAGTCTGTCCATGATGTTTTTTCTGGAGAGAAGTGGCTTCTTTGCTGCCCTCCTTGAGACCAGGCCTTGCTCCAAGAGTCTCCGCCTCACAGTGCGTGCAGATGCACTCACACCTGCCTGCTGCCATCCCTGAGCAAGCTCTGCACTGCTGGTAGCCCGATCCCGCAGCTGAAACACTTTTAAGAGACGGTCCTGGCGCTTGCTGGTCTTTCTTGGGCGCCCTGGAGCCTTTTTGGCAGCAATGGAACCTCTCTCCTTGAAGTTCTTGATGATGCGATAGATTGTTGACTGAGGTGCAATCTTTCTAGCTGCGATACTCTTCCCTGTTAGGCCATTTTTGTGCATTGCAATGATGACTGCACGTGTTTCTTTAGAGATAACCATGGTTAACAGAAGAGAAACAATGATGCCAAGCACCAGCCTCCTTTTAAAGTGTCCAGTGGTGTCATTCTTACTTAATCATGACAGATTGATCTCCAGCCATGTCCTCATCAACACCCACACCTGTGTTAATGGAGCAATCACTGAAAAGAGGTTAGCTGGTCCTTTTAAGGCATGGCTGCAATGATGTTGAAATGTGTTTTGGGGGATAAAGTTCATTTTCTAGCCAAATATTGACTTTGCAAGTAATTGCTGTTAAGCTGATCACTCTTTATAACATTCTGGAGTATATGCAAATTGCCATTAGAAAAAGTGAAGCAGTAGACTTTGTAAAAATTAATATTTGTGTCATTCTCAAAACTTTTGGTCATGACTGTATACAGAGGGTGCAATGGCGCCAGATGTTTTCGTGAATAATCAGAATTCAATGATCAGGACGTGTGTCCCGCTACTATTGTCCACATAATGTGTAAATAAAATAAATAAATAATAATAAATAATAAATAAATAATAATAAATAAATAATAAAAATAAAGAAGCAAAACTTAGAAATTTAAAAAATAATTTATTTGTTAATAGGTGAACACCGGTAAAGCTATGATCAGTGCATATTAAGTATCTAATACCATACAAAACGGATACAAAATGAGTGAACAGATATCGGACATGTATAAAAAAAATAACAAAAACATCTGCAACATAATTAGCACCAGAGATGTAAGAAGAGGTATATACAAGGCAGAATGCTTACAAAAAGCATATATCCGATGTGTAGCATCTTTGAAATTAATATAATTTATACCAACCCTTTAATTGTAGAGATACAGTGCATGAAGAGAACGACGGGACGGAAAAAAAAACAAATAGGAAATTACGCTAATTCATTGCCGTTCGTACAAAAATAGCGTTGGCCTTCTTATTTTTATATAAAACACTGACAAAATGATAATACAAAGTTAGGTATAAAAATCTAGATAAAAAAAAAACACTTCCTAGAAATTCTGGCCTAAAAGTTCTCAATACTGGATACATGGACGGAACTAGGGATTATGAAAGGTAAAAAATCTACAAAACACAGCACCTTCTGTACCCCGATTGTGCTGATCCGTGGCCCCTTCATTAAATAGATCATATGGTTGTGGTTCACTCTGGGATGGCTGGTGTCTGTTCTGGATATTATGTTACTTACACGGGAGCAGAAAACGCCCCCAGGTCAGCTACACATAGATCTTGTCTTTCCACCTACTAGAAACAGATCACATAGTGCTCACATCCAGCTCTTCAAATCAAAACAGATAGTTTATTTCATACACTCATTATAATAATATTGGAGAACTGAATATTAAAATAATCAGCTCGTGTCTAGCTGTCCTCCAAGCTAGGAACAGGGTTTCGCCCTCCATAGCTTCTTCTGTGGCATAGAGGAGAAGCTTGACTCAAGCTAGCCCAAGACCAGGGTTTCGCCCTCCATGACTTCTTCTGTGGCATAGAGGACAAGCTTGACTCAAGCTAGCCCAAGACCAGGGTTTCGCCCTCCATGGCTTTTTCTGTGGCATAGAGCAGGGTTCCCCAACTCCAGTCCTCAAGGCCCACCAACAGGTCATGTTTTCAGGATTTCCTTAGTATTGCTCAGGTGATAATTGAATCACCTGTGCAATACAAAGGAAATCCTGAAAACATGACCTGTTGGTGGGCCTTGAGGACTGGAGTTGGGGAACACTGTTCTAGGGCATGGAAGACAGTGTGGCACGAGCTAGATGATCTGCAATATGTGATCTGAGGCTGAAGCGTTTTCTGCTCCACTGATCGTTGAGTGAATACACCTGTGTAAGGAACATATATAGGCAGACTGGACACCAGATAGGCTACAGTACTGGTTTCCCACGGTCCATAGGGTGGTAAGTAACTTGTGTTTTTTTGGGGTCGTAAATTGGAACCAAAATGATCCCATGTAGTAGCCTTGAAGAATGCTTGCGAGACATTTTGGGACTGATTCATTAACACTGGCATCGTACACGCATGGCACCTAATGAATTTGGCACACCTCAGGGACACGGCTCCTTTGTTTTAACAAAACGTTGCACAAGGAACCCCCATTGTAGAAGATCATGGGCTATACATTCAGCCACTAGGCGTGCAACTTTCGTAGGCTCATGTTTTTGCCGATTTTCAACCAAGCAGTGTCTAATTAGTGGTCCCCATGCTTCATTACGCCCGAGATCGTCTGTAATAAGGGCAACGATGAGGGTCCCTGGAAAGAGTCCTCCGAAAAACAAGCCCCTCATATGAGGCACTGCCTAGAGCAATGCGGCCATAACCAAACATGTGGACACTTATGCTGGAGCTCACCCCTTGGCCCAAGCAGAGATCCAGCTATGTAAGGTTGACACGTAAAGCCATGGAGGAGAAGTAATGTACAAGGTAAATGGATGAAACCTCAAAAACACTGGAAATACTTCATTAATGATGACAAATAACAGTTTCTTTTTTCTTTGCAGCATAATTAATAAATAATTCATAGACTTTTTTTTTTATAAATTTGTATTTTTTTTTAAATTATTTGTGATCTATATTATTTCTGAACCCTAGTAAAGTCTTCTTGCTGAGGCAAGTGGGTAACCAGACCTATACCCTACCACATGCGGAGGCAGGGATGGTCACCTTCCCCACGTCTACTGTAGCCACCAAGGCTCAACGCTCTCTCTGGTATAGTGGTCCTCCATCTGTAAGCCACGGGATGGAGACCATTATATCCCATCCTATGTTCGGATAATAAATGGCTACACTTTTTCGTTGTTCTCTTTCTCTGCGCAGGTACCTGCCTCTTAAAGAGTCACATCCCTCAGATATTTTTTTTACCTGGTGTAAATGCCGCTGTTCTCCTGAATCCGGCGTAGTTTTTCTTTTGTTCCTGCTCCTCTCCGTTCCTGAGATATGGGCCGTTCTTCCCTGTATATAAATCTGGTCTTGTCATCCAACTGGGTGTGGTCTGCAAGAAGACGCCCACAGAGAACAGTTGACCACGCCCACTTAGCGGTAATGACTAGCTTTTAGATACAGGGAAAATAAGGCTGTATCTCAGGAACGGAGAGGTTCAGGAACAAAAGAAAAACAGCGTCGGATTCAGGGGAACAGCGGCAGTTACTCCGGCTAATGTAATTACATATTTATGGAAAGTGACGGACCCCCTTTAAGTATCCCATAGAGGAGAGTGGATCACCAGTTTTACCTCCGGTTATGGAAGAAATGAACCTGAAGAGCTGTCGAGCTGTAGCTGTAGAGCTATCTAGGTAAAGAATGACTACTCATGGGTTTTTTTTTTTTAAATCTGAGATGAGTATCAATGCTGGTGAAAAAGTCATTTATGGGCGAGCATATTTGGGTAAGCATCTTTATGGGTTATTCTTTTAGATCTTAGCCCTCCTGATACACATCTGTGTTTAAAGTGGTATTCCCATTTAGGAACATTATATCTGAATGGGCCCCATCTTGCACCACTGTAAACAGTGAGGTGGCCGCACATCCAAGGCTATCTCCATAGGCTTCCATGGAAGACCAGATACTTTTAGAACTCCCATAGAAGTCAATGGAGTCAGCCGTGCATGTATGATCAACATAAAAGATCCTCAAGATAGATTTGGGTCCCAGAGTTTAGAGCTGCACCTATCAAACATTTTTTATGCATATGCCTTAAATGTCCGGGATGTGAGGTCCAGTGGGTCCTATGCACTCTTCTGTACCCACTGTCCGTGTCTTCTGGTTTGGATGTTGAGGAGATTTAGCAGCTGACATTTTTGCATAGAATACAGGATTAGGTTTATTCTAAGTGTTTAGTTACCCTACAGCACCATCAGAGGGGAAATAAGGTATTGCATGCTACACAATAACAATCAATGGTCTGTCCGAGTAATGGACGGAAGCACCGGGTCCTCCAGAGAGAGGCGCTCTTAGTGGCTTCTCTTGGCTCTGGCTGACGGTTGACCCCAACTCAAAACTGTTACTAAAAGACTGCCCCTTAATATGTCCCAAAAAACATACTAAACCTCAATATTGTTTTCACCAAAATTGTTTTTGGCAATACAGAGATGAGATCCCCTAAATGTGGGGCAAGGAGCAAACATGGAGGACACAAAATAAGAGTGAGCTGAAGGATGAGAGCACCCAATATATGGAGACCTGATGTGCGGCTCCCGGAGAACTGGTTTGGGGTTCCTCATGGTCCCCAAAAACAAGGGCATTACTACAGTGGGTGCAGAGGTTGCACATAGGCCCTGAAGTCTAGGAGACACAATTTTACCCACACGAGAAGACCAATTCTATTAAAGACCCCATGATAGTTGGGGGTTCTGTTGGAGATTTTGCATTGGGGCCCCAGCAGCTTCGGCCCATCTCTATAAAATGTCCATGTGTCCTTTGATTAATGCTTTGGTGAGCGTCTCTCTTCAGTTCTGATGGCACGTGACAATTCACGCAATGTATAAAAAATATTTCCACGTAGTTGATGAACATTTTCTCGAGTACGTTTCTTATCGTAAATTCCTTACGAATAAAAAAAAAATAATATTTAATTCTTAGATAGATATTAATTCAATAAATATTTCTAAAGATATTTCTTTTCATCTATAAAAGGCACCATCGTTGTTTACTTTCAGCTCATAGTGCAAATAATTCCCTTTTTTTTATATAAAATATTACATTAAACACATAGAATTCACAAAGTCATTATACAAGTGACCGGCTGACATGAGATAGGACGGGTTATATTTGGCATTTCACCATAAAACGCTTCATGCGGTGCATTGAGTGGATATGATGAAGGTTGATGGACCCATGGTGGACTTTTTCTTGGGGGGAGACGCGCCTTCATAGCTATGACCCTTCCATCTATATGTAGAGGTTCCCTTTAAATGTTCTGGCTTGGGGCATTGAAAAGTTGGTAAGTATGAGTACGACTTCACTGGTGGGCCCCAATGTTACCCTGAGGGGTCTATTATGTAACAGATCCCATTGACTCATGGGTTTGGCCGGTTTTAGGACTATTCTATCTCAGAAATTAACGCCATGAGGATATAGAGATTGGACTACTTCCAATAGTTCAGCTAGACCCGTATAAGGCCGGGTTCAGACTACACGGTCCGTATACGGACTCCAATGCCTGGACTGACTGCAGGTCTCCTGACCTGAACGTACAGCCTCATAGGCCGTTAGTTTGGGTCAGGCGACCCATGATCAGTCCGTTGACCGACAGTAAAATTCAGCCATCTTAACCTGGACCTAAAGGGGTTAAGATGGCCTGATCGGATACTAGAAAAAGAAAACAAATTCCGATAATACTCACCCTCCTCGGTCTAGCGCCAAAACGCAGCAGTGACGTCACTTATGACCGCTGCAGCCAATCACTGAGTTGAACTGTTCTGCCGATATAGAACCGCTGAGCTCAGTGATTGGCTGCAGAGTTGATGGGCACTGATGATGTCACTCAGAGACAGGAGAAGCTGCGTGGAGTTGGCACTGGACCAGGGAGGGTGAGTACTGTCTATGTTGGTTTATTACTAGTATCTGATCATTGGGCGAAAGTGGAAAACCCTTTCTAAGAGATTTTCCAGAAACAACATTATATTGTAAAAATATGCAGCCCTAGGTCTTACAGTCATGGCCAAAAGTTTTGAGAATGACACAAATATTAATTTTTACAAAGTCTACTGCTTCACTTTTTCTAATGGCAATTTGCATATACTCCAGAATGTTATAAAGAGTGATCAGCTTAACAGCAATTACTTGCAAAGTCAATATTTGGCTAGAAAATTAACTTTATCCCCCAAAACACATTTCAACATCATTGCAGCCCTGCCTTAAAAGGACCAGCTAACCTCTTTTCAGTGATTGCTCCATTAACACAGGTGTGGGTGTTGATGAGGACATGGCTGGAGATCAATCTGTCATGATTAAGTAAGAATGACACCACTGGACACTTTCAAAGGAGGCTGGTGCTTGGCATCATTGTTTCTCTTCTGTTAACCATGGTTATCTCTAAAGAAACACGTACAGTCATCATTGCAATGCACAAAAATGGCCTAACAGGAAGAGTATCGCAGCTAGAAAGATTGCACCTCAGTCAACAATCTATCGCATCATCAAGAACTTCAAGGAGAGAGGTTCCATTGTTGCCAAAAAGGCTCCAGGGCGCCCAAGAAAGACCAGCAAGCGCCAGGACCGTCTCTTAAAAGTGTTTCAGCTGCGGGATCGGGCTACCAGCAGTGCAGAGCTTGCTCAGGAATGGCAGCAGGCAGGTGTGAGTGCATCTGCACGCACTGTGAGGCGGAGACTCTTGGAGCAAGGCCTGGTCTCAAGGAGGGCAGCAAAGAAGCCACTTCTCTCCAGAAAAAACATCATGGACAGACTGATATTCTGCAAAAGGTACAGGCAGTGGACTGCTGAGGACTGGGGTAAAGTTATTTTCTCTGATGAATCCCCTTTTCGATTGTTTGGGACATCAGGAAAACGCCTCATTCGGAGAAGACAAGGTGAGCGCTACCACCAGTCTTGTCTCATGCCAACTGTTAAGCATCCTGAAACCATTCATGTGTGGGGTTGCTTCTCAGCCAAGGGAATCGGCTCTCTCACAGTCTTGCCTAAAAACACAGCCACGAATAAAAAATGGTACCAGAATGTCCTCCAAGAGCAACTTCTCCCAACCCTCCAAGAGCAGTTTGGCGATCAACAATGCCTTTTCCAGCATGATGGAGCACCTTGCCATAAAGCAAAGGTGATAACTAAATGGCTCAGGGAACAAAACATAGAGATTTTGGGTCCATGGCCTGGAAACTCCCAAATCTTAATCCCATTGAGAACTTGTGGTCAATCATCAAGAGACGGGTGGACAAACAAAAACCTAAAAATTCTGACAAAATGAAAGCATTGATTGTGTAAGAACGGACTGCTATCAGTCAGGATTTGGTCCAGAAGTTGATTGAGAGCATGCCAGGGAGAATTGCAGAGGTCCTGAAGAAGAAGGGTCAACACTGCAAATATTGACTTGCTGCATTAACTCATTCTGTCAATATAAGCTTTTGTTAGTCATATGTTTGCAATTATTATATTTCTGTCTGTGATAAAAAAAACATCTGTCAAACACATAAAAACCAGAGGGCAGCAGATCATGTGAAAATATAATATTTGTGTCATTCTCAAAACTTTTGGCCAGGACTGTACATCCTTCCAAGTGATGCCCATCCTGAAAATACACTAGAATAATAAAGAGGCTCAATGGACGTTAAGGTTTCACAAAAATCTAGAACCGAAGGAACCGTTCTTCTCGGTCTACATGGAGTCACCATGAAAACAAAAGTTACCGTGTATGTGTAATTAATGGGAGATCGGCCACCTTGATTGACAGCTGAAAGGTCATGGATCCTTACCATATTTCTTCCTATGAACATTCTATGGAAAATGCCAAGCATACGCCGCTAATACTTGGGAAGCACCGGAGGCTCGTCAGCCAACTGGGAGAAATGATGGGCATCACTCATGTCAATACGCTACATATGATGTAGAGCACGTAAAATGCAGTGGATGGACTGCAAATGTGGAACCAAGAAATATACAATAATAAAAAAAAAAAGCAGCCGAACCACTTCACTGATGACGGCTCCGGTCAGGCGGGAGCCCGGAGACACGTCCCGCAGGGGAGGGCTTACAAGACACATTTTACGCACGCAAAATATTAAAATAAATAACCTCAGACATAAATATTATTCTATATACCAGTGGTATACAATCTATATACACATGTACAGACGCGGAGGAGGAGGTATTGCAACACGAGTCTTCATCCATCTGAATTTCTGATTTCTTCTCATTTGTAAAGCACCTGGAAGACGGAAAGGAGAACTTCAGATTAGTTCATGTTCGTCACCAGATAGCCAGAGCCGGTCTAGAGTCACCTGGACCATAAAAGCTGTCGCCCCCACATACTTATATATGACCGCTTGCGTGTGTTCCCAAGCATTCATTTCCATTGATTTCGGAAGAAGCTCTAATGTATATGTGGGCCCTGACTTGACTCCCCCTGACCCTTTTGTTTTCCTTTGGCCAAGAATGTACAGGTATAGAGAAGTCAGGAGACGTAGCTTCGGCCAACCATTACCCAAGTCGTGTGGACACCTTAAGGTCTTGATACCCGTCAGCTGAACCCACAAATTTCGGTGGTCCGCCAATTATCTAGTGTAACAATGATCGCCCGCAACAGATTATGTCTGGAGAGAAGGATTAGGACTCGGAGGTTGTAATTAATCTTTAGTGCCGGCTTATCTCTCCTCTTTCCCCCAACATCTGCCATTGAGTGTAAATTAGGCCACCTCATACTCCTTGGATGGCCCCAGGAAAATTGGTGGGTTCGTTCATACTGCACGACGTGAAGGGCAAAAAGGCCGTCAACCAGCATGATGCTTGCCGTTCGAAAGTCGTTTAGTAGCCGGTTTGCACACCCACCGTGCTTCAGATGTGCACTGAGTGATCGGTAACAGATCAGTCGGTGCACATAGGCTGCAATTGTTCTCGGCAGCACAAGTCCTGTTTACTCAGGATGACGTGCTGCCGAAGAGATGATCTTTTTTACAGCACAAAAGAACATTTGGCCCAATAAACAAGCGTTTTGCTCATTTGTCGGGTGATTGGCAGCCTGTTTACAGTAGACTGCATGATTATCACGAAACAAGTGATCCTAGGAGCCCTCGTTAATGATAATCGTTCAGTGTGATTGGACGTTAATGTGTATGATATATACGGTGTATGTGTAGATCCAGCTTATTTGGCAGCTAAGACCACCAGACATCATATTGTAGAGAGATTTTTAGCTGTATCTGCCAATGGCCTGCAGGCTGATATCTCATGTGTATGGCCAACTTAAAGGGGTATTCCCATTTTGTGCCGCTCCCCATCCTTACCATTTCTACAACAGCTGAACACGGAGGCCGGTCGCGGAGGACGGAATACATTTCCCACAATAACCACCACATTTCCCTGTGACTTTGGTTCCATCCTGAAATTTAAAGACAATAATATTATTATAATAGGATTTTACCTGCAGCTGTCGCTAAAATCCGCATCACAATCTCAGTACTGTGTGATTGGTGCGTCACAGTCGCTATAGATACTAAATCATATAAAACATGAGGTCTTACGGGTGATTTGGTTATTTCCGTCACCGCGTAGGTGCCTTGTGACATCCATTTTGTTGTTTCTGATACAGAAAGACCAGTTCCTTTAAGGTTGATGCTAAAACGACCCTATGGGAAAAATAATAGGATGTACCAGATGTGACGCACCGGCCTGAGATACTCACATTACAATCGGTCTCTTGTGCGTTTTGTCTGCCTGACTTCAGTTTCTTACCTGCGGGCACTTTGCCGCACTGTAACAGTCCCCGGCTGTGGCGTAAGGAACGGGTCGTCCATCAAGAGTACGTGCAAACTGCAGATCCGTGGCTGCGGAGAGGGAAAGCACAGATCGATTCCACATGTGTAGCGGGTGAAAAGTGATGATGACCGGATGAGTGAACGCCGCGGACGGAGAGGTATTCTGTGGCGGATCTGTCCTACAGATACTGCGGGGTGAGAGGCTAATGATGGCGTTATTCAGGTAACTGGAGTAACTGCCCCCGGGGTCAGGAACATCTTCCGGTGACATGGGCGACTCTGAATGTGGGGGATTGCTTGCTCTCCTTTGTGTCTGAACTAGAGGTTCATCACTACAGATCCATCTACTGCCCCAATATTGGTCCTGTTGGCTGCTCCTGTTTCTCCTTATTATCGGTTCTGTGCTGACCCCTAATCCGGTACCTGTTTCCCCTCTATATCATAACTACTGGGGGCGCTATAGATGTTGCTGTTGTCTCCCGATAATGTGCCGGCTGCGCTGCTCCAGTAGCTGCTATTACCTCTGCTACTATTGAGACCTCATTCTGTACCTCGGATCCAGTGAAGCCCCCTAATACTGAGTCTGATGCCCCCTGGGGCTCCAATATTAGGTATTTTGTGCCTCCACCATTATATCTGCTGCTGCCCCCAATATTGTGTCTGCCCTCTAGTCCCTCTCCTGTTCTGTTCCCATAGGTTCCACCTAGCATTGCCATAGTCCCAGGAGCCATCTAACGTCATACCTGCAGGTACTTGCTCTGTGCCTGCGGACCCCCATGTAGTGCCCCCTGCCCCATCTCCGTATGGACCGCCGTCACCTTATACATGCACTCACTTATGATTTGTAAAGTCGCCAGATCCAGCCTCACTTTACTGAAGGTGGAGAAGCCGGCGGCCGTGTAGTCTCTCCGACATGGGCAGTCCGCTCTCCTGCTCCCGTTATATGGACATTCTGTGGGGTTCTGTAATCTGCAAAAAACAAGAAATACCATTTATGTGACACTGGGCATAAACCTTACACAGCTGTCGGTGGTCCGCACGGTCGGCTGCCAACTATTGGCTGCCCAGTTTATTAGACACAATCCCCAGGGGTTTGTCCGGCCTGAAAAACTCCGTCTGCTAATGGTGGTTCCTCACAGTTTGGGGCGTTCTCGGGTGAGATTGGGGGCACAACTGGCAAATATAGCCAGTGTGGTCTGCATGCACTGCTGGTTCAGGCTGTCATGCAAAATGGGCAAACCTCTACTACTTGGTGGTCACTGACATCTTCTTATGAAGCCTGGGAAGACATGTCGGAAAAATTAAAAGGGGTTTTCCATTTTTGGAAAAAAAATCCCTGTCCTTTGGCTGCAGTTTGTTTTAAAAACAAACACACTCTGCTCTACTCACCCTTCCCGGGTCCAGTGCTGAGTGTCGGTCATTGTTGGCAGTGCTGTAGCACTGCAGCCAATTAGAGAGTTAAGTACTGTCAGCGTCAACTTGACCATTGAGCTAAACGATTAGCTGCAGCGCCATCGACATATCAGTGCTGCAGACAATAACAGATAATAGCAGCAATGAAAACTCAATGCCGGACCTGAAGAGGGCGAGTATAACAAGCTTGCTTTTTTCTAAAAACAAACTGCAGCAGATGAGGGGCTGGGGGGGCATTTTTATTTCTTACCAAACTGGAAAATCCCTTTAAGGCCTTATTCAGACATCTGTTTTTCATGTACAAGTTCTGTGTTTTTCAGGCCTAGAACAGGTAACAATTCTAGTCTATGGAGCTGTTCACACACAAAGTGAGATATGTCCATTTTTGATCCAAGTGATGGATCAAAATCACCCCCGAAAGTCTGAGGGTCCGATGTTACCCATGTGCTGTCCGTTTATGAGTTACCCGTGTAACGTTAATGATTCGGAGAAGATTTGCAACTTTTTTCGTATACTGATGGTAAAAACGGACCAAGCACGGATGAAAAATGGGCTGTTAGTTTTTTTTTCACGTACAAGAACGAATAAATGGACGTCTGAATGAGGCCTGATAAATTCCGCACCAATTTCTCCAACTAGGAAAGTAGTGACTAGTGTGAAAGTGGAAATGTCATGGCGGGTGGGGATGTCATGGCGGTTGGGGATGTCATGGCGGCTGGGGATGTCATGGCGGCTGGGGATGTCATAGAAGCTGGGGATGTCATGACGGATGGGGATGTCATGGCGGTGGGGATGTCACTGGCGGCATGGGGATGTCATGGCGGGTGGGGATGTCATGGCGGCTGGGGATGTCATGGCGGCTGGGAATGGGTGGGTTTATGGCGGCTGTGGATGTCATGGCGGCTGGGATGTACATGGCGGCTGGGATGTCATGGCGGCTGGGAGGTCATGGCGGCTGGGGCAGGTCATGGCGGCTGTGGAGGTAATGGCGGCTGGGAGGTCATGGCGGCTGGGGAGGTCATGGCGGCTGGGGAGGTCATGGCGGCTGGGGAGGTCATGGCGGCTGGGGAGGTCATGGCGGCTGGGAGGTCATGGCTGGTGGGGATGTCATGGCGCTGGGGATGTCATGGCGGCTGGTGGGGATGTCATGGCGGCTGGGGATGTCATGGCGGCTGGGGAGGTCATGGCGGCTGGTGGGGATGTCATGGCTGGTGGGGATGTCATGGCGACTGGGGGATGTCATGGCGGCTGGTGGGATGTCATGGCGGCTGGGGATGTCATGGCGGCTGGGGATGTCATGGCGGCTGGGGATGTCATGGCGACTGGGGATGTCATGGCGGACTGGGGATGTCATGGCGGCTGGTGGGGATGTCATGGCGGCTGGGGGATGTCATGGCGCTGGTGGGGATGTCATGGCGGCTGGTGGGGATGTCATGGCGGCTGGTGGGGATGTCATGGCGGCTGGGGATGTCATGGTGGCTGGGGATGTCATGGCTGGTGGGGATGTCATGGCGGCTGGTGATGTCATGGCGACTGGGGATGTCATGGCGGCTGGTGGGATGTCATGGCGGCTGGTGGGGTGTCATGGCATGGCGATGTCTGGGTGGGGGGGATGTCATGGCGGCTGGGGATGTCATGGCGGCTGGTGGGGATGTCATGGCGGCTGGTGGGGATGTCATGGCGGCTGGTGGGGATGTCATGGCGGCTGGTGGGGATGTCATGGCGGCTGGGGATGTCATGGCTGGTGGGGATGTCATGGCGGCTGGGGATGTCATGGCGGCTGGGGGATGTCATGGCTGCTGGGGATGTGGCGCCATCTGAGTGTTATTCTTATTATTAGTTCTGTGAATTGCTGAAGATATAAAATATAATTCCGCATCCAGAAACGAGAAGCGACAAGGCCACAGCCCCCTGGTATGTCGGTGCGACGCACAATACGATATTTCAATCCTACCTGTACCCGAACACCTCGGAGTAATTTTCTGCCTCATCACTTATGAGAGTCACATACTCCTTAGGGCCGTCTGACTGCATCCCGGAACAATAAACCTGAAAGAAAAGCAATCGTTATTGGTGTGATCGCGCCCGTCCATAAATAATAGAGAGCGCGGTGAACGGCGCTGCCTGATAGATGGAGTCACCTTTATTATTTTTTCTTGCACGGTTATGTAGTGTTCGCTGTCTTCGCTGACGCTCTGGAGTCTTTTCACTTCTTGACAACTTTGTGGTAAATCGCCTAAAAATAATATATGAATTGTTTGATTCTAGGAATCCTATGCCACGCCATGCCGGAGCTGTAGATTGTGGAGGGTGGGAAGTGGCCTGCATGGCTTCCGTCCAGTGGCCACTGACTACTGACTCCGGCGCTGGACCAGGGGCCTGCACACTTATTGGCTCATCTTTAGTATATACATTTCTCTGTATTTCGGTTCCTGCTCATTCTGTGGGGTCTGGAGACAGAGGTGGTCAGAAGACGTCGCTATACAGTACACTGCCTCTTTGTGCTGCACAGGCCTGGATTTAGGATCCATATTTTATCAAGATTTTGGGAATATTCTTTTTCGAACATCTGCTTTCCACATACCTTCATAGGGAGTAAACTTCATAAAATGGGCTCTCTGACCCAAATCAGACAGCAATCAGCAGCTCCTACCATGGCAGTCTTAAAGGGGTGTTCCAGGACAGCGATATTGATGACCTATCCCTATTGATTGGTAGAGGTCAGACACCCGGCATCACCACCGATCAGGTCTCACGGCGCCAAAAGTGTACAGTGATCAACGGCGGGACACAAGAGCGCCATACACTGTGTAGTGACCGTCCTTGGTACTGCAGCTGAAGTGTATGGGCTCCATATGCTGTAGTTCCAAATATTGAACAACCTCTTTAAGACAAGTAGCCATGTTTTAGCTAAATGTCCTTGGATAAGTTGCAAGACTTGTTAAACGTTCAAACGTTGGTCTCCACTATTATGACTTATAATGCCACAGTTCTGCAGCTCATCTCCCATACTGCGCTGCAGTACCTGAGAATGGCCACTAGACTGTGTACGGGGCTGCCGTGTTCTGGCTCCATACACTGCGGTCTTCCGGCAGTCACCGGACTTAGTAACCTCTTATCATTGAGGGTGACGGATGTTGGACCCCCACTGATCGGCTATTGATGGCCCTTCGCCCACTAATAGGTCATCAGTTTCTCAGTCCTGGATAGTACGACCGTGTACACTTTATATGATGGATGATTTTTGATATATGAGCTTCTGAACTCTCAATTTTTTTTATGCAGAGCTCCAAGTCTGAGCCACAGATAAAATAAAATTCAATTATGTCACCACTAGGTGGAGCTGTCTGCATACAGTCACACGTTAAACTCGAGAGCTCCCCCTAATGGTTGATCTAGACAATCAGTGGATGGGACAGAAGGAGGGACGTCATTTACATCACATGGCGAATGGCATCTGCTTACAGTCGTGAGGGTTGTAGCACGGCCTCTTCTCCTCTGGTCTGGTGGCCATCGGGCACATGTTGCTGGGCATGTCATCGTTGGTTAAGCACTGCACAGAACGCTGCACAAATCCAGCTCCGCAGGTAACAGAGCACTGCGGACATAACAGCACAGGGGGTGAGAATGAAGAATGAGCGGTGAGCCACGTGCCATGGATAGCTGCGCCTGCACTTTGTGCCAATATGGATGCCAGCGAGCCAACAAGCAAAAAGTTATAATGCCCAATTTTGGCACCTGTATGAAAACTTTTACCCCTCTTTGCCCGGACCCCGTGGCATCCATACCCCCTTGTCGTCACCCCAGCGGTTTATAGGGACGTCCGTTTCCTCACCTTGCCCCAGTTGCCAACCCTCCATGAAGCCATAACGGGGCATTCTCCTAAGAAGCAGCTCTGCATGTTGTTAGGTTGGGTTCCCGGGCAGTTGGCAGAACTTTGGTAGCCATACTCGTAATGATCCTTTGCCGAGTACACTTCGCTGCATGACACGAGCCGCTGCCGGTAGCCCGTCCCGCACGTCACCGAGCACTGGGAAAGCAAAAGGTTTTCTATCAGCAAGAAATATGCACCACCTACTGGACTAAACTAAATAGCACCGCCTACTGGAGTAAGTAGCACCGCCTACTGGAGTAAGTAGCACCGCCTACTGGAGTAAGTAGCACCGCCTACTGGCAGTAAACTAGCACCGCCTACTGGAGAGTAACTAGCACCGCCTAGTGGAGTAACTAGCACCGCCTACTGGAGTAAAGTAGCACGGAGTAATAGCTGAGTAAGTAGCACACACCTACTGGAGTAAGTAGCACCGCATATGGAGTAAGTAGCACCCCTACGGAGTAACTAGCACCACTAGTGGAGTAACTAGCACCGCCTAGTGGAGTAACTAGCACCGCCTACTGGAGTAACTAGCACCACCTAGTGGAGTAACTAGCACCACCTATGGAGTAACTAGCACCACCTAGTGGAGTAACTAGCACCACCTAGTGGAGTAAGTAGCACCGCCTACTGGAGTAACTAGCACCACCTAGTGGAGTAACTAGCACCGCCTACTGGAGTAAGTAGCACCGCCTACTGGAGTAAGTAGCCACTGCCTACTGGAGTAACTAGCACCACCTAGAGGAGTAACTAGCACCGCCAAATGGAGTAACTAGCACCGCCTACTGGACTAAGTAGCACCGCCTACTGGAGTAACTAGCACCGCCTACTGGAGTAACTAGCACCGCCTACTGAAGTAAGTAGCACTGCCTACTGGAGTAACTAGCACCACCTAGAGGAGTAACTAGCACCGCCAAATGGAGTAACTAGCACTGCCTACTGGACTAAGTAGCACCACCTACTGGACTAGCACCACCTACTGGAGTAAGTAGCACCGCCTACTGGAGTAAGTAGCACCGCCTACTGGAGTAAGTAGCACCACCTACTCGACTCAGTAGCACCGCCTACTGCACTCAGTAGCACCGCCTACTCGACTTAGTAGCACCGCCTACTGCACTCAGTAGAACCGCCTACTGGACTCAGTAGAACCGCCTACTGGACTAAGTAGCACCGCTTACTGGACTAAGTAGCACCGCTTACTGGACTAAGTAGCACCGCCAGCTGGACTCAGTAGCACCGCCAACTGGACTCAGTAGCACCGCCATACTTGCACGAGACTCAGTAGCACCGCCAACTGGACTCAGTAGCACTGCCAACTGGACTCAGTAGCACTGCACTACGTACTGCCACTCAGTAGCACACGTACTGCACTCAGTAGAACCGCTACTGGACTCAGTAGCACCGCCTACTGGACTAAGTAGCACCGCCTAATGGGACTAAGTAGCACCGCCTACTGACTAAGTAGCACCGCCTACTGGACTAAGCAGCACCAGGAGTAAGTTTAAACGCTTAGATTAATAGTCAGACCATTTTGTCCCCACAGATCTATATATTGATCTGTTCAGCTCCTCCTGCTCGGTAACATGCTGCCCTCAGACTAGACGTCGTGTTTAACGCGATAGGTTCCCTTTAAGTGATGCCCCTGCTAGTACCTGAGACCACTCCCCGGTTATCCAGATGTATTCACAAGACTGTAGGTTGCAGATATCCACGTCAGATGGCCGGTCGGTATCATCACACTGTAAGGCCGGGACTTCCTTCTTCTCTTCATTGGCGCAGTACACTTTGCGGTAGCGGAATCCTTCATCGCAAGTTTTGCTGCACTGCAAAAAAAAAAAAAAAAAATCTGGAAATCAAAATAACTACTAAATGATTATGTGATAGAGACCAAGGGGAGTTATTGATTATAAAATAAATGGAAATAAAAAATAAGTTCATGACAAGTCATACAAAGTCCACAGGGGGGCGCCAGTGTGAACAACACAATACATAAAACAGATTAACCCCCGATATTTCTTTTCCTCTTATGTCGGTGCCGTTTTCTTGCACCGATGCTCAGATCATCAATCACTTTCTAATAGAGATGAGAGAAATGATTCTTAGCAAAATCAGATTGTTTACAAATATCCTGAATGATTTGGAATCCGTTTCTTTCCATGACCCGATTTTTGCACATTCCGGATACAATTTTGCTGGATTCTGAGAGCCAGGAACAGGTTAAAAAAAGAAAATCTTCAACTGGCCTCTTGCCAGTGCTCCCATTACCTCTCCCACCGCCCCCGATCCTCTGATCGGCTCCTCTGTCCTCCATATTTCATCTATCTACTTCTTGTTGGGTCTCCATCATTAAAGGGGTTGTACAATTTTTATGTACTTGAGATTGAAAATCATTTTTACAATTGGGTTTCATTTAAAATTTAACTTTGTTTGTCTTCTATGGCCTCTGGGTTGTTTTAGTTTTACTATCAATTGCTGATGGCAGAATGAGTTGAAGAGAATCTGTCAGCAGGTTTTTCCTATGTACTGTAATCCGAGAGCAGCATGTTTGTAGGGGCAGAAATACGGATTCCAGCGATGTGTCACTTACTTGGCTGTGTATTGCTGTTTCAATAAAATCAGTGTTTTATCAGCAGGAGATTATCACTACCAGACTAGTCGTCTCATGCCAAGTAGTCCCTCTGGTCTATGTTCTATCCCGCCCTCACCACTGATTAGCAGCTTTCTGCCTATCCACAGTGTACACAGAAAAGAGCCAATCAGTGGTGTGGGCGGGGTTATACAGAGCTCAGCATTCACAGCTCTGCTAGATTTACAGCAGAGAAAACAGTGATTATATCGAAATGACAGAAAGCAGACATCGCTGGAATCAGGGTCTCTGCCCCTACATCAGGATAATATAGCAAAAACATGCTTATAGACTCCCTTTGACTGAGAGAATCTGTCAGTGAGCTCATTCTGAGACTGACCACATCAAAGTCGCGACTTGCATCGAGACAAAGAGCTTATCAAAGTCAAACGGTACGAAATGTGTCATGAGACCCAACGGCAGAAAAGATTTTGAGCTCCAAATACACGTAATTAAGTAAAGAAAAAAAAACTCCAAAGGTGGAAACCCCTTTTAACGCTGGGCCTAGTGAAGATCTGATAGAGGGCAGAGAAGCTGATTGTAGGACTGGCAGCAGCCAGGGAGGTATGGGGGAGCCAGAGGAGAAATGCATGTTTTTTTAACCCCTTCTCAGCAGATTCGATTTGCAGTAAATTTATTTGATGTCAATTAAAATTCAAAGCCAATTTTGAGCTAATCTATCGATTTCCAATTTTGGAAGTTATGATCCCCTCTACTGCTGTATCATATTCCTGGAGTGTTGGTTCATCGTGTATCTATATTTACGTACATTGCGTCTGCACAATTTGCCTCCAGTGCAGCGCTCACAGTTCAGCTTTAGTACAGAGGCGGCCATCAGCCAAATGATCACAAAGAGGAACTTGGAGGACAAATCCCATCAGTCCTGGGTGTTTGGAGTGTGATCCCATTCCTCCATCTACATTCTATTGATACAATGGTGTCCTGCAGTTCCACTGCTGTCCAGCATGTGTCACTGTCGCACCGCCCTGACACTGGATTGATCTACCTGTATCACTAGCAATGGATTCCACATGTGCGGCAGTAAAAGCCTACAGCTGTGTTATAGCGCCATTATTTACGCTTGAGCCCTATTATATAAGCTTCCAGTTACGTCACTGCCTGTAGAAAAGCATGGTCTTGCTGTCCTTGTCCTCCACACGATGAAACTGCTTTTGGTGGTGTACATTTCATTCTAATATGTCCAGAATATTTACTTTGTAATTTGCAATACATTTTTTTCCAGCATTCTGCCAGCACTACAGGTGCAGGAACTTTCTTTCCCTCATCCAAACATGCAAACCTGCATCGCTCCTGCCATTGTTCAATGGCTCCCCAGACGTGCTGGGATAAGGTGTTATCTGAGCATGCTCGGGTGCTAACCAATAATAACACCTGCAGTTTTTTGAGCCAAAGTCAGGGGTGGATCCAAAAACTGTATTTGTAATTTCAGCTGTAGGACGGTGTTACACATAATGATTTTAAAACGATATACACTTTTAATTTTCTGACCAATGCAAATCTGTCCCACTAGTGGGAACACATCATCTAAGCATCAGATTATTAATTTCACTGGTACTTTAGTTATATATACACACATGTGCAGTTCATGTTATTGGCCACTAGATGGCAAACTCTGCTTTTTGTTTTAGTGGTAGCAAAAAAGACATGATTTCCTTAGGGGGGATGCAGAACGCTGCAGAGCGATGCTAGAAGTCCATAGATCACAAATGCAAGCTGGTTTAATGACAAGATGTTAAAACACACACAAAAAAAGACCCAACGACTGCAAAGTCAGCCTTTCCAGAAATAAAGTCGACGCTCCCGACGCTGCTAAGTGCATGCGTCTGCCGTTTAGGACAAAGGTCAGGGGTGGACATGTCATTGGTGCAGCCTGTGCACAGGGGCCCAAGAGCTACCACCGAAAAAGCAGCAAGGAGCTTCTGTCATAGCAGAACCATTGGACTGCAAAGGGCCCATATACTGTTCTTGCACAGGGGCCCGCCACCGACACTGGTGTCTACTTCATTCACCTTTTTGCCCCCTCCGGCACCAGGGACTGTGTGCGACTGCTACACCTGCTGGGGACCTGTGTAGCCCTGGTACACAATACCAGGAGGATGAGTGGAGAGGTAACAGTTAAGGTCTCTTCATGACATCATGTACACTTCTGACACACCCAGCAGGGGTGTGGAAGGGAGTGATTTCTAGTCAGTCAGTTTCCTGTCCTTGGACAGAGTAGACGTGTCCAGTTTGAGCCTGTCTTCAGTTCAGAACGTGGAGGCTGGTACAGGTGGTCTAATTCACCTTAGTCTAGTCAGAGCTGTGCCCCACTGGAAGAAAGACTGAACTATCTATTGAGAGTCGAGCAAATCGAAGGGCAAAGTGGAAGGAAGATTATTGGAGAAGTGCGTTTGGCTTGGAAGAGTCCTGCACATTGCTACCGGTTACTGGGGACCGAAGGATCACTATTAGCTACAAGCATAGTGAAGAGAAAACCAGAGATTTACCGGACCCTAGGTCGCGGCAAACACCCCCTTATAGTCAGTACGTAACTGGGGTCAGGGGAAGTGAAGACTTTGAGTCTCTGCAGGACAAAATAAGAATTCAGCTCCCTCATAGAAAGGCTCCTAACACTAAACTGACTGGGAAGCACAGCTTTGGATAAGCTGGAATCATAGAGGGGACTACGCTTCAGGCTGGTCGTACTCATCTTCATTGGACAGTAAAGGAGGCCCCTAAGTTGCTTAGCTGTTGCCTCAAAGCTCATCCTCCATCAACCCCATCAGCCTCCCTGGGACCTGCCTTATCATCTTGCAAGTAAAGGTATGGAAAGACGCTGACCGTGTGAGACTGAGTTATTATTGCATGCCTGCACAATCCCTACCTAACTCCCGATCTGAGGGACCAGTCCCACCTGTAGGGGACCTGACATCTAGCTGCATCACCATCCCCTCAGAGATCTACAGCAGCGCTGGTACTAATTACCAGAACACTACAGGTGGCGTCACGAACTGTATATAAATCTATCCCCTGTAAATATATCCCCAACATACGCCAGACCGCCAGGGCCACAGACCGAGCCACAGCTACCTGTGACAATCCCCATAGACTTCCATGGGCTCGGCTCTGAGTACCCCATTGCCCTGGTAACCCACAATTGTGGTGGCGGGTCGACACAAAAACTTGGCGTCACGAACAGGATGCGAAACTCGCGGAATTGCGAGCCCTGTGTGCCTAAGGAATTGTTTTTGTGAGAAGGACTGTTTGCACTTTTGGCGCCAAAATCGCCATTTTTGTCGCCATATTCGCGCCCTCAGGCGCTGGAGAAGAAGGTGGGCGTACCTTCGTGGGCGTCTACCCCCTGTGGCGCGAAGAAAATGCCTGCCCTCTCAAAGTGCTATTACAACATGCGATCCTGCCCTACAGCAAAGGAGGTCCGCCTCCTCTTCACCTTCCCTGCGAGGAGGAGGAGACGCAAACCCCACCTCCACGGAAGAGACCGGATGTCTCCGCAGAAAGAAGAGAGAATCTTCTGGAACATCATGGAGGCAGGACGTGTGCAGCCGAGCAGGGAAGCGGAGGAAGGCAGGCCCCGTGCCCCAGCCAAGCTGCCACCAACACCGGAGTTATCCGTGATCCTGCACCTGAAGCAGGCGTTGCTTGAGACAAGAGAAGAAAATGCACGCCTGAGGAAGATGGTCCGGGACCAACCTGGCTTTGAAGAAATTGAGAGACGCCGGCGCACCCTGGAACAGCGGAGGCTGTGGGACACGGTGGTCTCTCCCCTCAACGAACCCCCACGATTCCAGATACCGAAGAGTCTGCTGCCCAAGGCGAAGGAGCAACCGGAGACTGCCCCCGAAAGTACCGATCCCGATCCCACCGGTGAAGCGGTGGAAGCGAAGGAGGTTGAGGAGGTACAGCCAATCCCGGAACGCCCGCCCGGCCAAGAGGCCGCAGCAGATGATCGGTCCCCGGCAGGGACACCGGAGGGGTCCTGTCCGTCACTACCAGATGTGGACTGGGACGAAATGGCGCGCCTGGATGACGTCGCCTATACCGCCCAGTGGGAACAAGAATGGCAGAGTCGTGAGGAGAAGAAGAGGCGTCAGCAGGAGGAAGAGCGGGAAACTCAGAGGAACCGTCAGCGACAATTTGCCGAGCTGATCGCGGACAAAGAGACTGTCCGGAGAGATAAAGGTACTCTGAGGGAACCGCGGCGGCAGGGGTGTGTGACTGAGTTCCAGCTCCGGAAGGGCTGGGGCTTTATCCGTGAACCGGGCCTCTACCCAGCGGTCTTTGTCAGCAGGCGTGACGTAGAATCCCACCTGCCGCAAGGCCATCCCGGGAGGGACTTAGCGAATGGAGATATCGTCACATATACGCGGCACTGGGGAATGAAGGGATGGTATGCCCTTAACGTCGCCATCGTCCGCGACCCCGTCCCAGACGCAGGTACCGTCACCATTACCGCAGCGTCCCCGTTTCCAGCTCAAGCAGCATCCGGCCGTGCCCCAGCATCGCCCCCTGCAAAGTCATCGCAACTAGCGACCCAGAGTTCATCGCAAATTAAAGCCACCGCTACATCGCAACATGCGACCCAGTCGCAATCGCAATCCCTGACGCGGTCCATATCGCTAACTGTGATTGAAACGCAATCGGTGTCATGTGGAGAGAGTGTACCCGTTGCGCCCTTGGAGGTTCGCACCAGAACTGTGGCGACCCAGACCCTGATCGCAGCACATGATTTGCTAGTCTTGGGATCTAGGGCCCATTGCGTTGTTCCAGCCCCCGGGGTGGAAAATGTATTGGAAAGTGTATTTGCAGAAAATGAATAAGATAGTGAAGAATTGGTGAGATCCATATCGGGTCTACCAAAAGTAAAAAGTTTGAAATGTTTTGTAAAGTTTTGCACAATTTATATAGTGAATATATATATTTCTACTGTAGAATGCCCGGCTGGGTAAACGGTAAATGATAAATGGTAAATGATAAACAGTAACCAGAAAAGGTTTTGCACTTTGATATTATATAATATGTCTTAGGTTTTACATTGGACTTGGAGGTTAAGGACTATGCTAACCCAGAACTTACTTGTAAATAGTTGCGCTTCGGTGCTTTCTCTTGGTTTTACATAAACCAGTCACAACTACCTCTGAAAACAAAACCCGTGTGGTGTGGCACTGAGTGAGGTCTGCAATTGGACGTCCTGCAGCCCACCCAGGACCTACGTTGAAGGTTTGGTGCGGGTCCTTCACAAGTATACTGTATATTTATTGAATGCTATTTAATACTTTTGTATTTCTATATATAATGTTATTGTTCGCAACGTTCAAGATATCCTCACCTCCCGGATGGGACGAATTACTGTTTATTGTTTAATGTTTATTGCATAAACAAAATGTCTCTTTTGTATTTTACAGCCCGGGAGTGCTGTCGTTTACCATGGGGGAATGTGTAGCCCTGGTACACAATACCAGGAGGATGAGTGGAGAGGTAACAGTTAAGGTCTCTTCATGACATCATGTACACTTCTGACACACCCAGCAGGGGTGTGGAAGGGAGTGATTTCTAGTCAGTCAGTTTCCTGTCCTTGGACAGAGTAGACGTGTCCAGTTTGAGCCTGTCTTCAGTTCAGAACGTGGAGGCTGGTACAGGTGGTCTAATTCACCTTAGCCTAGTCAGAGCTGTGCCCCACTGGAAGAAAGACTGAACTAGCTATTAAGAGTTGAGCAAATCGAAGGGCAAAGTGGAAGGAAGATTATTGGAGAAGTGCGTTTGGCTTGGAAGAGTCCTGCACATTGCTACCGGTTACTGGGACCGAAGGATCACTATTAGCTACAAGCATAGTGAAGAGAAAACCAGAGATTTACCGGACCCTAGGTCGCGGCAAACACCCCCTTATAGTCAGTACGTAACTGGGGTCAGGGGAAGTGAAGACTTTGAGTCTCTGCAGGACAAAATAAGAATTCAGCTCCCTCATAGAAAGGCTCCTAACACTAAACTGACTGGGAAGCACAGCTTTGGATAAGCTGGAATCATAGAGGGGACTACGCTTCAGGCTGGTCGTACTCATCTTCATTGGACAGTAAAGGAGGCCCCTAAGTTGCTTAGCTGTTGCCTCAAAGCTCATCCTCCATCAACCCCATCAGCCTCCCTGGGACCTGCCTTATCATCTTGCAAGTAAAGGTATGGAAAGACGCTGACGGTGAGACTGAGTTATTATTGCATGCCTGCACAATCCCTACCTAACTCCCGATCTGAGGGACCAGTCCCACCTGTAGGGGACCCGACATCTAGCTGCATCACCATCCCCTCAGAGATCTACAGCAGCGCTGGTATAAATTACCAGAAGACTACAGGTGGCGTCACGAACTGTATATAAACCTATCCCCTGTAAATATATCCCCAACATACGCCAGACCGCCAGGGCCACAGACCGAGCCACAGCTACCTGTGACAAACCCCATAGACTTCCATGGGCTCGGCTCTGAGTACCCCATTGCCCTGGTAACCCACAATTGTGGTGGCGGGTCGACACAGACCATCACCATAAAGCTAAGGAGACCCCCTAAGAGTTTATTACTGGTCACAATACAAATGTCATGCATTTTTTAATAGATCTCTCCGACCTGATAAGACTGGTGTACTTACCCTGAAAATCCATATCTGGATACCAATATAATCCTGATATTAAAGTGTTCATTTTAACACAAAATTAAAAAATAAAAACTTTAAAAAAAAGCATTATACAGCCATGCTCATGTGGATTTCCAAAGTAAGCACATTGGCCTCATCAGGTCTAAGAGATCGATATAACAATGTGCGCAGTTTGTATTGGGAAATTTGCAGACAGATGCTCTTTAACTCTGTGGTTCATCAATAAAGGGTTATTCTCGTGTTCTTCTGTGGGTAAAATTGCAAATTACTTGTCATTAAAAATCCTCTTTATTCTCAAGAACGGAGTCATTTTTAAATTTAGAGTTTAATGTTCGTTGTCTAGGTTTCTGCTCAGGGGATAAAAGTGTGCAGTGCTTACAAGCTTTTTTTGCCAGAGCTTGTAAGCACTGCTCTGAAGCTGGTTGGGATCACTGGAGTGTGCAGTTAGCTCCTGATCCAGCCAGTCTCCTGAGCTCCTCCGGTGATGCCTCACGTAGCAGCATCAGAGGGTGCACAGTTTGGGCAAACAGTGCAATGATGTTTCTAGTTTGACCTGACAATCTCCTGGACCTTCAAATAAGCTCAGGATTGAACAGAGTTGTAAGAATTTGCCATGGAACAGCACGCTGGTCGCACATTATGTGACATATGATGCGGTTAGTGTCAGCCAGAACATCTTTGCACATTAAATCTCCTTTCCCCACAATGCAGAAAGTTCCGGTGCAGTTTTCTGCTCCCCTATTATTTCCAGGAAGGTGGCCCAAGAGCTTGTTTGGCTCATAATCCTGATTTATGACTAGCTAACAGGACGTTACGAGTTCGGCCATTCTACTCAGAAGGGTTCCTGTGAACCGGGAATTTGTTGGCCGGGGGGTCCCGGAAAGCGTGTGTTACCCAGGTCACCCCCTGCAGTCAGAGTATGACCCAGCATCGTTCACGTGATGGGAGGCGCGACTCCGTGCTGGCAGACTGCCTGTCCACTGTGTCACCCCGAGCACCCACTCTCATTTTTGCATCTACTATATTAGGCTCTGTTCACACGTTGCATTTTTGCTGTGTTTTATTAATGCAAATTTTAAGTTCTATCTGAAACTTAACCTCTCCAAGACTGAACTCCTTCTGCTCCCGCCGTCTACTAACCTCCCTAAATCTGACATTTCCCTCTCTGTGGGCGGCACGATAATAACACCCCGCCAGCAGGCTCGCTGTCTGGGTGTTATGTTTGACACCAATCTTTCCTTCACCTCCCATATACAATCTCTTGCCCGCTCTTGCCGTCTACACCTAAAGAACATCTCTAGAATCCGCCCTTTTCTCACCATGGAAACAACAAAAACCCTCACTGTAGCATTGATCCACTCCCGCCTGGACTACTGCAACGCTCTATTACTTGGCCTCCCCATTACTCGACTATCCCCTCTCCAGTCCATCCTTAATGCAGCAGCCAAGGTCATCCATCTGGCTAATCGGTACTCGGACGCGTCCGCTCTTCGCCAGTCCTTACACTGGCTGCCCATTCATTATAGGATCCACTTCAAAGTACTGGTTCTCACCCACAAAGCTCTCCACAGTGCAGAACCCCCCTACATCTCCTCCCTCATTTCTATTTATCGGCCTAACCGACTGCTGCGCTCTGCAAACGACCTTCGACTAACCTCTGCACTAATCCGTACCTCCCACTCCCGAATCCAAGACTTCTCCCGCGCTGCGCCAATCCTCTGGAATGCTCTACCCCAAGAAATTAGGACTATCCACAATTTGCATGGTTTCAGGCGCTCCCTCAAAACACATTTGTTCAGAGTGGCCTATCACATTCACTAACCAAAGTCGTTCTATGTTTAAGTGTGTATGTGTAGCCCATTCACTATCTCCATCCATCCCTCACTCCCTCAAGATGGCTGGACCATCATTGTAAATGCATCATTGTATATAAACACCTGTACTTTGTATCTCCCACACCTCATTGTAGATTGTAAGCTCTCACGAGCAGGGGCGGCTTATTTTGCTTTAATTATTGTATTGTTAACGTTGTTACCTATGACTTGTGTTTTGAAACTGTTAAACTGTAAAGCACTGCGGAATATGTTGGCACTATATAAATAAAGATTATTATTATTATTATTATTATTAAGTTGCGTTTTACAGTACCAGCAAAAGTTATGAAATTTCAGAAATCTCCTGCACACACATTGGGTGAAAAACCCAACCGAATTGGAAAACTGCCGCATGTCAATTACGGTGCAAAAACCTAAGGAAGTTTCTTTTTTTTCTGGGGTGGTCGGGGGGAAAACTAAACTTTATCAGCAAAAAAAATGGAGCAAAAATGGAGCAAATAAGCAGCAAAAAATGGAGCAAATAAGCAGCAATAACACAGCAGAAATGGAGCACATAAGCAGCAAAAATGGAGCAAATAAGCAGCAAAAAAGAAGCAAAAATGGAGCAAATAAGCAGCAAAACACAGCAGAAATTGAGCAGATAAGCAGCAAAAATGGAGCAAATAAGAAGCAAAAAATGGAGCAAAAATGGAGCAAATAAGCAGCAAAAACACAGCAGAAATGGAGCACATAAGCAGCAAAAATGGAGCAAATAAGAAGCAAAAAATGGAGCAAAAATGGAGCAAATAAGCAGCAAAAACACAGCAGAAATGGAGCACATAAGCAGCAAAAATGGAGCAAATAAGTAGCAAAAATGGAGTAAATACGCAGAAAAAACGCAACGTGTGAACATAGCTTCAGTATGGCAATGCCCCCTATCATAGGGGGTCCTCGCTGGAAATAACTCCCCTAATTCTGCCAGTCAATGACGGTGAAGCTAAACTTACCGTGTAAAGCCGACTTAGGTCAATGTGCCTAATTTTGAAAGCAAGGACCATGTGTGGGACAGAGAAGACCCCAAATTACATCCGATCCCCCTTCCTCTTTCCTTACCTGTTATGATCTATTTTAGGTTCCTATGATTACAAGTGGGGCAGGAATTAGGGGTCTGCGACTGGCGAGTCATTAACTAATGAAGGGGGCACAAATGACCTTGGTAGTTTATATACCCTGATCTTACACTCCCACCTGCATTTGCTAAAGTGGTCATGTGGGAGAGTCGTGTTTGGCTCGCATTCCTCCAAATTTTTTTGGGACATCCATTTACCAGGAAGGTGAAGCATCCTGGCGTCAGGGCAGGAGAACGTCTGCAGGCACTGAGCAATGAGGGTTTTTTAAGTCTCTTGTGTTTCCAACAGATTGGCCATCATTACAGAAGTCCAGGATGTCTACATTTTTTTTTTCAACCTGAGCTTTCCAGACTTTTTGTTGTTGTTTAGAAGCATTATCTGGGCATGCACTAACCTAGTCAACAGAAGTGAGAAGGAGGAGGTGAGCTGTGACATCACCTATTGTGAATGGTGGATCCTGTGTTATCTACTGTATATAGAGGTGTTATCAGTCATTGTACAGGAGGGGAGGTGAGCTGTGATATCATCTATTGTGAATGGTGGATCCTGTGTTATCTACTGTATATAGAGGTGTTATCAGTCATTGTACAGGAGGAGGTGAGCTGTGATATCATCTATTGTGAATGGTGGATCCTGTGTTATCTACTGTATATAGAGGTGTTATCAATCATTGTACAGGAGGAGGAGGTGAGCTGTGATATCACCTATTGTGAATGGTGGATCCTGTGTTATCTACTGTATATAGAGGTGTTATCAGTCATTGTACAGGAGGAGGAGGTGAGCTGTGATATCACCTATTGTGAATGGTGGATCCTGTGTTATCTACTGTATATAGAGGTGTTATCAGTCATTGTACAGGAGGAGGAGGTGAGCTGTGACATCATCTATTGAGAATGGTGGATCCTGTGCTATCTACTGTATATAGAGGTGTTATCAGTCATTGTACAGGAGGAGGTGAGCTGTGACATCACCTATTGTGAATGGTGGATCCTGTGTTATCTACTGTATATAGAGGTGTTATCAGTCATTGTACAGGAGGAGGAGGTGAGCTGTGACATCACCTATTGTGAATGGTGGATCCTGTGTTATATACTGTATATAGAGGTGTTATCAGTCATTGTACAGGAGGAGGAGGTGAGCTGTGACATCACCTATTGTGAATGGTGGATCCTGTGTTATCTACTGTATATAGAGGTGTTATCAGTCATTGTACAGGAGGAGGAGGTGAGCTGTGATATCACCTATTGTGAATGGTGGATCCTGTGTTATCTACTGTATATAGAGGTGTTATCAGTCATTGTACAGGAGGAGGAGGTGAGCTGTGACATCACCTATTGTGAATGGTGGATCCTGTGTTATCTCCTGTATATAGAGGTGTTATCAGTCATTGTACAGGAGGAGGTGAGCTGTGACATCACCTATTGTGAATGGTGGATCCTGTGTTATCTACTGTATATAGAGGTGTTATCAGTCATTGTACAGGAGGAGGAGGTGAGCTGTGACATCATATATTGTGAATGGTGGATCCTGTGTTATCTCCTGTATATAGAGATGTTATCAGTCATTGTACAGGAGGAGGAGGTGAGCTGTGATATCACCTATTGTGAATGGTGGATCCTGTGTTATCTACTGTATATAGAGGTGTTATCAGTCATTGTACAGGAGGAGGAGGTGAGCTGTGACATCACCTATTGTGAATGGTGGATCCTGTGTTATCTCCTGTATATAGAGGTGTTATCAGTCATTGTACAGGAGGAGGTGAGCTGTGACATCACCTATTGTGAATGGTGGATCCTGTGTTATCTACTGTATATAGAGGTGTTATCAGTCATTGTACAGGAGGAGGAGGTGAGCTGTGATATCACCTATTGTGAATGGTGGATCCTGTGTTATCTACTGTATATAGAGGTGTTATCAGTCATTGTACAGGAGGAGGAGGTGAGCTGTGACATCACCTATTGTGAATGGTGGATCCTGTGTTATCTCCTGTATATAGAGGTGTTATCAGTCATTGTACAGGAGGAGGTGAGCTGTGACATCACCTATTGTGAATGGTGGATCCTGTGTTATCTACTGTATATAGAGGTGTTATCAGTCATTGTACAGGAGGAGGAGGTGAGCTGTGACATCACCTATTGTGAATGGTGGATCCTGTGTTATCTTCTGTATATAGAGGTGTTATCAGTCATTGTACAGGAGGAGGTGAGCTGTGACATCACCTATTGTGAATGATGAATCCTGTGTTATCTACTGTATATAGAGGTGTTATCAGTCATTGTACAGGAGGAGGAGGTGAGCTGTAACATCACCTATTGTGAATGATGAATCCTGTGTTATCTACTGTATATAGAGGTGTTATCAGTCATTGAACAGGAGGAGGAGGTGAGCTGTGACATCACCTATTGTGAATGGTGGAGCCTGTGTTATCTACTGTATATAGAGGAGTTATCAGTCGTTGTACAGGAGGAGGAGGTGAGCTGTGACATCACCTATTGTGAATAATGAATCCTGTGTTATCTCCTGTATATAGAGGTGTTATCAGTCATTGTACAGGAGGAGGAGGTGAGCTGTGACATCCCCTATTGTGAATGGTGGATCCTGTGTTATCTGCTGTATCTGGAGGTGTTATCAGTCATTGTACAGGAGGAGGAGGTGAGCTGTGACATCACCTATTGTGAATGATGAATCCTGTGTTATCTACTGTATATAGAGGTGTTATCAGTCGTTGTACAGGAGGAGGAGGAGGTGAGCTGTGAGATCACCTATTGTGAATGGTGGATCCTGTGTTATCTACTGTATCTGGAGGTGTTATCAGTCATTATACAGGAGGAGGAGGTGAGCTGTGACATCACCTATTGTGAATGATGAATCCTGTGTTATCTACTGTATATAGAGGTGTTATCAGTCGTTGTACAGGAGGAGGCGGTGAGCTGTGACATCACCTATTGTGAATGGTGGATCCTGTGTTATCTGCTGTATCTGGAGGTGTTATCAGTCATTATACAGGAGGAGGAGGTGAGCTGTGACATCACCTATTGTGAATGGTGGATCCTGTGTTATCTACTGTATATAGAGGTGTTATCAGTCATTGTACAGGAGGAGGAGGTGAGCTGTGACATCACCTATTGTGAATGGTGGATCCTGTGTTATCTACTGTATATAGAGGTGTTATCAGTCATTGTACAGGAGGAGGAGGTGAGCTGTGACATCACCTATTGTGAATGGTGGATCCTGTGTTATCTACTGTATATAGAGGTGTTATCAGTCATTGTACAGGAGGAGGTGAGCTGTGACATCACTTATTGTGAATGGTGGATCCTGTGTTACCTACTGTATATAGAGGTGTTATCAGTCATTGTACAGGAGGAGGAGGTGAGCTGTGACACCATCCATTGTGAACAGTGGATCCTGTGTTATCTACGGTATATAGAGGTGTTACTGTTTATTGTAATCCTGTCTGTGAAAGTAAAGAGACTGCTGAAAAGTGTTCTAAATATGAGACTATAATATACTTCCTGATCTGTACAGTACACTTTTCAGTATATTGTAGTATAGTATATTATAGTCTAATATGATAATTACAAGATTTCATATATATTTTTAATATAATATAATAAAATTTAACACCCTTACAATTATTTTTTTAAGTATAACCATAAACCCCTGACTTTAGCAGTAGGTCACGTCCTCGGTGTGGCAGCATACAGTATGTTGCTTCATCTCCTGGATTCTATATGAAGCGTCTGTATAAAATCAGAGGCTCCGTGTTCACAGTATTAAAGCTCCTTAAGACGGCGGTGTGCCTGACAACTCCAGAGGAGACCGTACTACCCCGGAGCTGTCAGGGAAAGCAGTCCTGCGTCTTAATACTCATTATACATGTAGGAAAACACCTGCATGAACTATATGGAAAGTACGATAATTAAGTCCTCACCAACGTTGCGCACACTTCCTGGAACGAGCCCAGAAACTTCTCTCCTCTTTGTCGTCTCAGAATTAAGTTGTCACTTTTTATGTTTTTTTTATAGGCAAAACCACAAGAACCTCTACTCCTAGATTTATTACCTCCTTCTCTGAGAGGAAAACAGCGTCTGATGTTGGATTAATTAGGAAGTGTCGTCACAATGCAGAGGAAGTCACCGAGGAGCACTGACCCCTACAGAGACAAGGAATGCCCTACAAGCCTGTAACCTTACAAAGGTCCAGTAGGGTCTCCTTCTAAATCTGCCATATCCCGTCGGACACTGTATTAAGGTCATACTGTTCCCTAGCAGTATTGCTTCAAGGGAAAAATATGCACTAGAAAGCATGACATGGTGTCGCAATACTATCCCTGCAGCTCTAATGCACAAATTTCCCAAAAGTTTTGGATTCCATTTGCATGAAACAAGCAATATAGCATCAACGTCGTTGACATTTTGCTGATTTGTTTTGATGGCCCGGAATGGGCTACAAAATAAAAAAATATTATACCCAACTGTCCCAGGCCCGTCCCTCATCTTTCCTGCTTCCACCCAGTCTTCCGCTTGCTCCATCCGGCCATTGGATGGATCTTCGGATCTCCTGGCACTAAGAATGACCACCATCATTGATGTCAAGTAAGTGTCCCGCACCCCATATGTCTGTGTTAGGTTGAAAGTCACAGCCCGCTTACCCATATGAGGTTTAGACCCCACCAGAAAATCCAAAGACCCATCCGAAGCGAGCGGAGAAGCAGCAGGACAGATGAGAGTTGGCTTTATGAGAGTATTTCGGGTCACTTTCCAATTCACACCAAAATGAATCTGAAGGCCAATTAGAGCGAATCTGCGCAAATTGATTTTGGATAGATTTTCTCAACTTTAGGTTGGGTTTATGGTAAAGTGCTGCAAAACTGGATTTTTTTTTCATACTTTAGGAAACTGGACTGTGCCTAAAAAGTTCTGCGACTTGATGCTGTTTAGACGGCCATCAGTCACAGCGCAGCTTACGTTATTTTCTAAGAGCAACTTAGGAAATTAAAGCCGAGCGCCGTCCTTTCTGTCGGACAGTTTTGATACACGAGGCCCTTTGTTTTTCTAATCTGAAAAAAAATATGCGATCGTGAAGGTAAATTTTTTTTCTCAATGCAGTGTGTCAATATAAAAGGCGCATTTACTTGTACCCTTTTTTTTTGGCAGACGTACTTGCCGGACTTGGGAAAAAAAAAAAAAAAAAAAAGAAGAAAGAAAAAAATTCTCCATCAGTCATCTGATTTGTATCAGGAGCAGACTGAATCCCTGCGGAGCGTAAACTTTGGCAATCTGACAAAAATCCACAAACGCACTCGAAGCCCCGCTTACACCTCACAAGGGTAACGTGATCCCGACCCACGTCAGGATGAGCATCTTGTACGTTTTGAATATTCTGGAGCTGCCCACCCCCCGGATCTCCTACTTACGTCTTGCCATTCTTCTGCTTTCCAAGTGTAAACTGGACAATCCCCTCTTTGGCAAATTTGCTCTGACGCGGGTCTTGCAGACTGATTGCACTCGGATGCCCCGGACAATTTCTGAGTACCGACTTGGCAGTGAACGGTCCTGAGTTGAACCCCTCGGCCGCACGTTACTGAGCACTAGGAGGAAGACACATGGTGTAAGTCATTGTCTAAGATAATTACTTATTAACATTTAATATTAACTTCCAGATTTCTATTATTTTTTTTGTAATTATAAAATCTATAAAGCGATTACTTTTAATTGCATTCTTACAGTTTTAAGTTATTTTTAACCTTTTTTTTTTACTGTTATTATTTCTGCTATTTCGCACTTATGCAGACGTCTATTTTTAATGTTTTTTCTACTCCTATCATTTGATACAATTTCTGCATTTCTTTTTTTATGCTTTTTTTTTATTTTTGAGTATAATACATTATTGATGACATTTGTGTATCGCACACTGTGCAAAAGTTTATTTCCACTGTTCCGAAGACTTTTTTACTTTAGATTATTTTTTTTTATCTTTACATTTTATATATTTTTAACAGTTATTATTACTATATTATGCAATTACGTGGAAGTATTATGTTAAAAAAAATAGAATTAAAAAAGACAAATATTTTTATTTAATATTAAATATGATTTATTATTAAAATTTGCTATAAATAATAAGACTAAAACAATCACATGACATAAACATATTTTCTGAAGATGCAGCATTAAATAAACCATGAAACAAGGTGTATAAAGTACCGTATTGTAGGATTGGTTACAGGCTTCATTCATTAAGGATTTATAATGCACTTTCACAGGATATTGAAGATACAGATGTAGCAGAGTTGAATTTGTCATTCATACTCTTTTGAGATGTATGGTTTTTATGGTATGCATTGTTTTTTTTTTTCTTGCAGTCCTATGTAAACTTAAACTTTGTGAAATCTGCTGGACTGGCTCAGCTAATTGCATTGTCCTTATCCGTACACAAGGGTTAAGCGTCCGCGCTATTTTTCTGTTTATCCCTGACAGATCATTTCGGCCGTTCCCCAAATAATAGAGAAATTCCTAATAAGGGTAATAGGCGGATGATGTGATTTTCTGTGAGGTGCGGATGCCAGAACCGGCTGCATTTTCTGCTTTGTCCTATGCAGCGCTGCAGTCGGCAGGAGCTGGGAAAGAAATGATCCTAAAATATCCTGCGGCTGAGGAATGAATGTGATATTGAGTCTTTGGCCGGTTTCTGGGGATGAACTGAGGACTCGCGGTGTATGTGAGGTTCATCAATCGCTGGTTATATCTCAGAAGTATAGGTCTGGGCCCATTGATTTCTATGGGTGCTTTACAAGGGAAATGTATGGCTGATAGTGATGAGCGAGTGTGCTGGGATAAGGTGTTATCTGAGCATGGTCATGTGATAACCGAGTGCCTTCGGCGTGCTTGAATAATATGTTCGAGGCCTCGTAGCTGGATGTCTGTACGCCCATATTAATATGGGCATACAGGTAATAGAAATGTTACACTAGTCCTACCTGTCTGCCTCATATTAATGGTTTTGTGGCTGAGAAATCTTATTTTTTTTCCTTATGCTAATGATTTCTCCTAGACTCCAGAGTGAACGGTGCCTGGAAGAAATCCCTGCCTCCTGACTTCATTATAACACTAACCCCCTCCCATACATGTCAGTTATGGCCCCGGAATCCCGCGCCTGCGCCTGCTCTCCCTCAGAAATACATCCCTCTTCCTCCCTTGTATGGGCAATGTATTCAGGGTCTTCTGCGCAGGCGACTTCCCCTCCAGTGACTTCCGATAATGTGCTCTCCACATTTCCTCCCTGCATATTCATCTCTATGCATACAGGGTTCCTAGCGATGACTATGCAGGGAGGAAGTGGGGAGAGGACCTTATAGGCGCGCACAATGGAGGTCACAGTGACTCAACGGCACCTGCGCAGAAGATCCCTGAATGCAGTGCCCACAGAAGGGAGGAAAAGGTACGTATTGTGGAGGGAGTGCAGGACGCAGGCGCGGGATTCCGGGGCCATAATGGACGTACATGGGAGGGGGTAGTATTATAATGAGGAGAGGAGGCAGGGATTTCTTACAGCACAGCACGCCCTGCAGCCTGGAAGAAATCATTAACATAAGGAAATAAAATAAGATTTTTTAGCAACAAAACGTGTTAGGACTGGTGTAACATTTCTATCACCTGTATGCCCATATTAATAGGTCACATACGTCCTGGGGATGACAGATTCCCTTTAAAGGGGTACTCCAGACAGAAGCACCTATAACCTCTCCACATAGGTCGGTGGAGTCCTGAGCGCGAGGATCCCCACTGATCGTGGCTACGTGGAGGTTGAGAAGACAGGCGGGAGAACATGTGCTCTGCAAATCTATAGAAAGTCTACGTCATTGATGGAAATAGCTAAGTACCGGGGTCGGACACCAACCAATCTAGCATTTACTTCTGGCTAGAAGACACCTTTAAGGAAAATGCTGTGAAAAGTAGAGATTTCTATTTAGACCCCCTAATGGCTGATTTAATCAGTGATAATTACAAGATGTGGCCTACAGGTGGCAGTACTGGACCTGCACCTTCTATTGCTGCTCCATGCTGTCAGGAAATATTAGCAGAAACCCGGCGCGTCCCCCAACCTTCTGGATCATTAATTGGCGAGTAGATGAGATTTGGGCAATACTTATACACAGGGCTGCTACTGTAACATGCTGCGGATTTATTGCCCAGAAAATTCAGATGGAAAATCTGCAGCAAACCTGCTCCATGTGAACCAACCCTTAGGGGAAGCAGCTGGAACTTGCAGATCTATCATTGTACATTGCAGGTTACTGATACTAGGGGTGGGCACAGACAGAAGTGGGCCCCTGTGCAATAATAGGACACGTTGCGGTCCAGTAGCTCCTCATAATGCAGTTTCACCCGCTTTGACTGTAGATTTGAGCCTCTTTACCTCTTGGGCTCCAGGTTGCACCAATGATGTGTCCACCCCTGCTAATCGCTGGGAAGCCACCCTAATGGCAATAATAATTTACTAATTAGTTATATCCTTGTGTGAATTTTGTAATTGTATTTTTCATTTTCCAGATGTCACTGCCTTTCTCCAATATCCAGGGGTGGTTGGAAAAATAAAGCCACCTGCTCCAACATCCGGCTCAGTTGAGGTTTAGCTTCTACATGCCTTAGTCCCCCCTCTATAATAATGTTCCTGCTAACACAGAGGGATTTCCCTTCCTAGGGGGAGTTAGGCCAGGGGTCGGAATTGAGCATCAGAGGAAAGCAGAGCTGCTGACTTTCTGCAGGTCCATGGGGAATTTGGGCACCATTGGGTTACGGCAGGACATGTACCTAGGTTGTCTGTAGTTGACGTTTGGGGCTTGCACCAAAGTGTTCTCGGTTTGCCTAAGGTGCGCCTGACCTTTCATATTTCTAGGGGGGCAAACCGGCGTTCCTGTTGGTGTCTGGATAATGGAAAGTGGTCAGGCATGTGTCCAGGCGTGTCTGTGTCTGACATTAGGGCCATGGTCTGGCTTATCCTCAGCAAAGACCATCTCCTGATAGGTCCTACATTGACGTTGGAATGATGCTCCTTATGGCTAAAGTACTAAATTCCATGCCCAAAATGTCCAAGTCCTGTCCCTGCAAATTTGCGGTGTCTCTAGTCAAAAGGGGGCATGGTTTATACAAACCCAATAAGTGGGTGTCTTTGGGCAGGATTGGAACGGTCCCCAGTAAGAACATTGGTCCTTGGATAGCCAACACCTACCGTATTTTGATAATTATGCATATTCCACCATGTCATCGTCCCTCGACATATGCGGAGAGATCAGATGACTATTAAAGGAGGCCAGGACAATGAACCCACAATGAATGAATTACTTAGGGCCTCGTGGGTGAAAAGCATCTCGGAGAAAAATTGGGACTTGTTCATCTGTGACTGCCGTGGAGAAAAATGGCTTCATATATCAGTATATAGAGATAATGTACAGAAAACTCTAGTTTTAAAGAAAAGTATCCTGAAGTCAAATGTAGTGTTTAACCCCAAATATTTGGGCAGATGTGAGATTCTTAGACATGGGGGAGAACACGATGTGACAGCCCTTCTGGTTGTGTCCCAGATGCTACTTACATGATATGAAATTCCCATAGCCCTCTGCCAAGTGGCCCGACGACTTTGCTGTGTCTAGCCGCTGTGTACTCAGCGTGTTGTGATAGTCGTGCCACACGTCTGTGCCATCTTTTGTTAGCTATTTTCATGAATGCATGCATCAAAAATTTATGACGAGATTATCAAAACACGAGCTCTGCGAATGATCAATGGAAGGGAAAATGAGACATAGAGTCACTTAGTGCAGCTCCATGTGAAAGCCATGGACTCTCAGCACACTACATGCCACTGGTCTACAGCCCTACGTTGGTTTCGGCATAATTTCAAGGAATTGTTCATTTTCTGATGATGTTCTTTCGATTGAAGTGAATGAATAATTAAACAGGTGATGGTCCTTATGTGCTAACCTTGGCCATGGGCATGAGTTAGTTTTTGGGCCAAAAGCGTAGAACATTTGACAACTCTCCTAGAAACATCCTGGAAATAAAAGAGAGACCTGAGTCCTGGACAATCGGACGAGTTGTAAATAACCCAGGGGTTCCTGAAGCCATCCAAAACCTCATGGGAGAAGCAGGATGTGTTTTATGCGTGATGTTGGCACCTGATGGTTACGTGGGTGTTGAAAAGTAGCGGAGAGGGCATGGCCTTAAAAAAAAGGTGCAAGGTAGTGCTCCGTGATTGATGTTCCCCTAGAAGTGATGATGGCGATAGAGATAATCAATTTGGATATGAATAGATTGAATTCATTTAGAATTTTCCACAAAATTTCAGTTGAATCCAGATTCTTGGCAATTTACTTTACGCAAATCAAGCAAATTTTGCTGGATTCAAAAGGGCCAGATAGAGTTTTAAAAAATTAAACTATACTCACCTCGCCACGGCTGTTTGCGGGGCTTTGGGTAACTCTTTGTACTGTGGACGGTCAAGGATGTGTTCACACCAAGCATTCTCCTCCGAATAATAGAGCGTTGTAATACGCGATTTCGGGGCCACCACACAATACCACCGGCTGCAGCCACTTGTGTGGTGTTAATGAGGTAAACACCGGCTTACAAGACGACGTACAAAGGGTCATTCATGGCAAGCAAGCACAACGCGAGCAAGCCTCCAACTTCCGCACCTGCCCGTCCCGCTCATACGCCAATCACAGCTTTATAATAAAAGGCACTGGATTTTACCGCGGTGCCAAACGCTACACTTTGAATCGGGCTGACAAATTAAAAGGGGGCCTAAATTGCAGCCAGCAAGGACTTCTAGCCTCCTTATTATACCCCAGAGCCCCTGAGCCAAGATGGAGTCTATTGTGCCAGGAGCCAACAATAAGTATCGAGCTAAACCAGACAGCTATTTACTGTACATACTTGCTAAATTTTACATAGCCAAAATTGGGACTTTTGAGCCCAGGTTTTGGCTCCCCCACCTGAGAGCAGCATGATGTGGGGGCAGAGACCCTGATTCCAGAGATGTATTATTTACTGGGCTGTATTCTACACTTTTGATAAAATCACAGTTTTATCTGCTTCAGATCTACCAGTTCTCTGAATGCTGAGCTCTGTAAACCTTGACCACATCACTGATTGGCAGATTTCTGTGTACACTGTGCATAGGCAGAAAGCAGACAATCAGTGGTGGGGGCAGGGGTATACAGGGCTAAAAAAAATCATGGAGGACTACATGTCAGCAGGTTTGCTTGTCCTTTAGTGATAAAATCATTGATTAATCAGAAGGAGAATCTCAAAACTATGGAAGCACAAGGCTGGATCCAACGTCTCTGCCCCTACTTTATACTGTTCTCAGATAAGGTGGCCGAAACCTAGTAAATATTTATATTTTCCAAAAAAATAAATTCTGGAACATCTGTTCTTATAATTGTGCATTGTGTATTTCCTCCTAAAAATGTATGAACAAATGGACAACTGGGTGTTACCAGTTTGGGGCCTGCCCCTGAACAGTCTGACACTATCCAATCAGAGCAGATGGTATCAGCCTGTGTACGCACAAGCCCCTTTGTACATTTGTTTTATAGATTACTAGGTGGAATAACAGAGGGACAGCTATGGTAGATCTGAAGCCTGTGTCACTCCAGCTCTATTCTGTACCAAGCTCCGCCTCCTGTTGCTTGATTGGTAGCCTCTATGCTGTGTGACTAGTCAAGTAGGAAGATACGGTGTAGGGTGGCGAATAGAGCTGGAGTGACAGAGGCTTTAGATCTACCATAGTCCTTGAGCCTCATTTGCAAATAAATTGCTGATTTCTCAGCGACGGAGGAACGGACTGCAAAACCTACATGCCCATATAAATATTTTTTTTTTTTGGGGGGGGGGGCGAATCCTGCTTTAAAGATTCCCTTTACGTACAGATGGTTCTGGATTGTTATTTTATGGGGACTACATGTATTTACTGAAGCAGAACTGTCATTAGGGTTGAGTGTTCCTCTTTAATTCTATATTGTGACTGTACGTGGCAGCCATCTTTGGCGCAGCATTTCCGACTTTACATTAATGTACGGCAGTTTTTACATTCACAGCTTCGGGCTACAAGTAAGAACATAAGAATATTTCCGGTGGGATATGACAGTGTGGCTGTTGTTTAGTGACTCCAGTTTGGGGCACATAGGACGGTGGCCAGGTGATCCTGGCGGCAGAACACACGCACTATACTATTCTATTGTATGACCTGCCATGAAGGGGATAATCTGCAGCGCTTTACATCTACGTGTACCAGCGTATCCTCACTGAGGCCATTGTGCGCGGTCATAGATCAAGAACACTAAAGAACAATAATTGTGCCAAATACACTTAACTCCTCGTGGCCCAAGATTCAGCCTTAGGCTCTGTTCACATGTTTGTGCAGATTTTGTCTTGTTTGGTGGAAAAAAATATTACGGCATGTAGGACTATCTTTCTGTCAAAACCACGAGGTCCGACAGTCATCGTTGCAATCTTTCTGCAGCGCGCCACAGTTATCGTTGGTATCCTTCCTGCAGCGCACCACAGTTATCGTTGGTCTCCTTCCTGCAGCGCACCACAGTTATCGTTGGTATCCTTCCTGCAGCGCTGTCACGCTGTCTAATGATATGTATACAATGTCAGTAAACTATTAATACAGGAACAACACTCTATACAACAAGTAGTATAGCAACATCAGCATGTAAGTATAGAATAGATTTACCTGACACGATATCTGCTGAACTCAGGGTTAATCTTGAGGACTTGATGAGCTGAAACAGGAAAGAGGTGGACCGGGATCTAACCTGACCCTAAACTGGGGTCCTAACTAATCCCTCACCTTGGAGGTACTGATAATGGTTCAGAGGTCCAAGTCTCCAACCTAACCCTGTCTCCTATCAGACCCTAAACCCTGTAATCAGTCCTAAGAAGGATCCTGACTACCACCAAAGGGATATGGGCTGATCTCAGCTAAATACACAGATTAGACATATAAGACAGACAGGATAACACTCGCTTGCATATGTGTAGCCCTGGTGTGAAGGCACACGCAGTACCCTGGAGGATGTGCGGAGAGGTAACAGTTTAATGCTCAATAAACATTCACTCCATCACACACTTAGACACACCCATAGGTTATAAGAGCTAGTGAGATCTAGCGAGTTGAGTTCAGTCAGCGGCAGAGCTCAGTGAGTTCTGTTTCCTGTCTTCGGACAGAGGAGATCATTCAGTGTGCAGTCTGTGCAGGAAGAGAGAGGAGTTAGCAGCAGGACCTTCAGTCTCCTGTCCCAAGGACAGTGGAGTTCAGTGACGTGCTCCTGAACTAGAAGATTACTGAGCACCTGTTAGCAAGCTCTGGAAAGAAGCAAGAAGGGACTAGCCTGCATTAACCTAGGAAGTGTGGAGTGCTTATGCTACAAGCGCGGACAGGGCGAAGGGCGCAGTGGAAGGAATTCAGTAGTGCCTTAAGGATTGTATTATCCTGCACGTTGTCACCGGTCACTGGCGACCGAAGTGTCACTATAGCTTTAGGCATAGTGATAGAAAAACCAGAGTCTTACTGGACCTTAGGTCGCAGCAAGCAGCCCTTGGAGTGTCAGTACGTAACAGGGTCAGGTGGAATAGGAACTTTGAGCCTGATCAGCAAAAGCAAGAACCTAGTTCCATCAAAGGAAGGCTCCGACCACAAAACTGACCGGGCAGTACAGCTTGGAGAAGCTGGAGAAATTGGAGTGAACTAGGCTTTATGCTGGTTGGACTCATCATCTTTGAAAGTAAAGGAGGCCCCCAACCTGTTCAGCTGTTATCTCAAAGCACATCCTCCACCCGACCAGCCTCCCTGGGACCTGCCTTATCATCTGACAAGTAAAAGGTTGCAGAAAGACGCTGGATGGTGTGAGACTGATTTATTTACCTGCACCCTACATCATTAATTTCATAGACTTTGAGGGACCAGTCCCACCTGTAGGGGACCCGACAACTAGCTGCCACACCATCCCCTCAGAGATCTACAGCAGCGCTGGTCTTAGTGATCAGAGAACTACAGGTGGCGTCACGAACTGTATATATACCTATCCCCTGTAAATATCCCCCCCCAACATACGCCTGACTGCCAGGGCCACAGACCGAGCCACCGCTACCTGTGACAACCCCATAGACTTCCATGGGCTCGGCTCTGAGTACCCCATTGCTCTGGTAAACCACAATTGTGGTGCGGGTCAAGACAACTTGGCGTCACGAACAGGATGCGAAACTCGCAAAATTGCGAGCCCTGTGTGCCTGTGGAGGTGTTTTTGTGAAAAAGGACTGTTTGCTATTTTTGGCGCTAAAATCCGCCATTTTGCCGCCAAATTCGCGCCCTCAGGCGCTGGAGAAGAAGGTGGGCGTGGATTCGTGGGCGTGTGCCCCCCTGTGGCGCGAAGAGAATGCCTGCCCTCTCAAAGTGCTATTACAATATGCGATCCTGCCCTACAGCAAAGGAGGTCCGCCTCCTCTTCACCTTCCCTGCGAAGAGGAGGAGACGCAAACCCCGCCTCCACGGAAGAGACCGGACGGCTCTGAAAGAAGAAGAGAGAGTGTTCTGGAACATGATGGAGGCAGGATGTGTGCAGCCGAGCAGGGAAGCGGTGGAAGGCAGGCCCCGTTCCCCAGCCAAGCTGCCACTAGAACCGGAGCCATCAGTGGTCCGGCACCTGCAGCAAACCATGCTGGAGCTGCAGAGGGAGAATGCAGTGCTCAGAAGATTAATCCAGCGTCATGCAGACATGCAGGAGACAGAGAGACGCTGGCGTGCCCAGATACAGCGGCTGCTGTGGGACGCAGTGTTCTCTCCTACAAGCATAATGCCGTCACCTGCTTTTCCAAGATCCCTGCTGAAGAAAGCTGAAGGAAAACCGGAGGCCGCCCCCAAAAGTGCTGTACCTGATCCCACCGATGGAGAGGTGGAAGCGAAGGAGGCTGAGGAGGTTCTGCCTGTTCCGGAGTACCAGCTAGGCCAGGAGGCCGCAGCAGATTACAGATCCCCGGTAGGGACACCGGAGGAAACCCAGCCGTCTGTGATGGAGCAGCGACAGCAGCAGGTTAGTGCGTCCCCAACTGAGCCATTGCGCACACCTGCTTCCTGCTCTGCATCACACCAGCATTGTGCATCGGCATCGCCCTCTGCGCACACCTCCGTATCGCAATCTGCATCCCAATCTGCATCGCAATCGCGATCTACTCTACATCGCAAACTGCGGTTAAATTTGAATCGCCCTCTGCTACGCAAACTGCGACGCAATCAGCGTCTCACAAGGAGAAAGCACCCGGCGTGCCCCAAGCGGTTCGCACAAGGAATGTGGCGACACAAACGTTGATAGCAAGTCACGACTTGTTCGTCATGAGATCTAAGGATCATCGCGTCGTTCCAGCACCCGGTGTGGAAGACGTCACTGAAGTTAGTAAATAATAAAGACTGGTAGGACCCAGACAGGGTTTGCCACGTTCAATATGTATATAAGTTGGTAAAAGAGAAAATAGTTTGCACCGTTGATATGAGTATATGATGTTTACATAGTTTTATATATAATGAGTAGAATGCCCGGCTGGGTACCAGAGTGAAAATTTGAAAAATTGAATGCATAGTTTTACATAAAATGCCCTGTTGGGTAAAGTAAAAGTTATAGAAGAATGATGCATACTTGAAATATGTATATATATATGTCTCTTATTATGTCAATGGACTTTGAGGCTGAGGACTGTGCCAGCCCAGAACTTATCTCTGTAAATAGTTGCACTAAGGTGCATTATATTGGTTTTACATGAAACCACCTCAACTACCTCTGAATATAAAACCCGTGTGGTGTGGCACTGAGTGAGGTCTGCATTCAGATGTCCTGCAGCCCACCCAGGACCCACGTTGAAGGTTTGGTGCGGGTCCTTCACAAGAATATTGTCATCTATTTATATGAAAATGTCTATTTAGTATTTTGTATTTTTCTATGCCTATTGTTATAATGCAACGTTCAAGAAACCCGTACCTCCCGGATGGGAAGAGTTAATGTTTATTGTTAATGAAAAACAAAATGTCTTCTTGTATTTCACAGCCCGGGAGTGCTGTATTTTACCATGGGGAATGTGTAGCCCTGGTGTGAAGGCACACGCAGTACCCTGGAGGATGTGCGGAGAGGTAACAGTTTAATGCTCAATAAACATTCACTCCATCACACACTTAGACACACCCATAGGTTATAAGAGCTAGTGAGATCTAGCGAGTTGAGTTCAGTCAGCGGCAGAGCTCAGTGAGTTCTGTTTCCTGTCTTCGGACAGAGGAGATCATTCAGTGTGCAGTCTGTGCAGGAAGAGAGAGGAGTTAGCAGCAGGACCTTCAGTCTCCTGTCCCAAGGACAGTGGAGTTCAGTGACGTGCTCCTGAACTAGAAGATTACTGAGCACCTGTTAGCAAGCTCTGGGAAGAAGCAAGAAGGGACTAGCCTGCATTAACCTAGGAAGTGTGGAGTGCTTATGCTACAAGCGCGGACAGGGCGAAGGGCGCAGTGGAAGGAATTCAGTAGTGCCTTAAGGATTGGATTATCCTGCACGTTGTCACCGGTCACTGGCGACCGAAGTGTCACTATAGCTTTAGGCATAGTGATAGAAAAACCAGAGTCTTACTGGACCTTAGGTCGCAGCAAGCAGCCCTTGGAGTGTCAGTACGTAACAGGGGTCAGGTGGAATAGGAACTTTGAGCCTGATCAGCAAAAGCAAGAACCTAGTTCCATCAAAGGAAGGCTCCGACCACAAAACTGACCAGGCAGTACAGCTTGGAGAAGCTGGAGAAATTGGAGTGAACTAGGCTTTATGCTGGTTGGACTCATCATCTTTGAAAGTAAAGGAGGCCCCCAACCTGTTCAGCTGTTATCTCAAAGCACATCCTCCACCCGACCAGCCTCCCTGGGACCTGCCTTATCATCTGACAAGTAAAAGGTATGGAAAGACGCTGGATGGTGTGAGACTGATTTATTTACCTGCACCCTACATCATTAATTTCATAGACTTTGAGGGACCAGTCCCACCTGTAGGGGACCCGACAACTAGCTGCCACACCATCCCCTCAGAGATCTACAGCAGCGCTGGTCTTAGTGATCAGAGAACTACAGGTGGCGTCACGAACTGTATATATACCTATCCCCTGTAAATATCCCCCCCCAACATACGCCTGACGCCAGGGCCACAGACCGAGCCACCGCTACCTGTGACAACCCCATAGACTTCCATGGGCTCGGCTCTGAGTACCCCATTGCTCTGGTAAACCACAATTGTGGTGCGGGTCAAGACACATACACACTCAAACACCAAAGGAACATAAATGGTCTGGGAAATAAACTCTAACCAAGTTGAGCTTAGAACAACTAAGGAGCTCACAACTAAAGTCTATACAGATTCATTCCTATCTGTGGTCTGCATGAAGGTTTCACTGGCAACTCCCCAAGCAGACAACCAGGAATTTAAAGGAAACCAATCAACAAATAATCAATTGCAGCCGGGAGAAACTGCACCCAGTCCCAGCACCGAGCACAGACAGAATTAACTCCCTAGCTGCCAAACACAAAGAAACAGCAGATCAGCTGTGAGAAGTCAAAATGTGCAACCGCGACGATCTTCGTGGCAATGCACACATGACAGTACCCCCCCTTCTACGAGGGGCCTCCGGACCCTCAGGGCCAGGCCTGCCCGGGTGAGTTCTGTGGAAGGTGCGAACCAAACGATCTGCGTTAACATCAGACGCAGGGACCCACGTCCTCTCCTCTGGACCATACCCCTTCCAATGCACCAAGTACTGAAGGGACCAGCGATTCAGACGTGAGTCAATGATCTTTGATACTTGAAATTCCAAGTTACCATTGACCAACACAGGAGAGGAGGTAGAGGTGACGGTATGACTGGTGCCACATACCTTTTAAGTAATGACTTGTGGAACACATTATGAATTTTAAACGTAGGAGGGAGGTCCAGACGAAATGCCACAGGATTAATTATGGAACTGATCCTGTACGGCCCGATTAATCTGGGACCCAGTTTCCAGGAGGGCACCTTAAGTTTTATATTCCTGGTAGACAACCATACCAGATCGTTCACATTCAGATCTGGACCAGAAACTCTCCTCCTATCAGCCATACGTTTGTAACGGTTCCCCATCGCACTCAGATTATTCAATACACCTCTCCACACAGAAGCAAGTGACGACGAGAAACGCTCCTCCTCAGGAACCCCAGAAGGGCCCCCCCATTGAAAGTACAAAACTGGGGATGGAAACCATATGCCCCAAAAAACGGGACTTACCAGTGGACTCGCTCCGCCTGTTGTTAAGAGCGAACTCTGCCAGAGGCAAGAAAGAAGACCAGTCCTCTTGGTTCTCTGAAACAAAACACCGGAGATATGTCTCTAAGCTCTGATTCAGACGCTCTGTCTGACCATTGGTCTGCGGATGAAAAGCCGAGGAAAATGACAATTGCATCCCCCGACGTAAACAAAATGCCCTCCAAAATTGGACACAAACTGAGACCCCCTATCTGACACCACATCAGAAGGAACCCATGAAGTCTAACGATCTCCCTAATGAACACCTGCGCCAGAGTTTTAGCATTAGGGAGTGCAGGAAGAGCAACGAAATGTGCCATCTTACTGAACCTGTCAACAACCACCAGTATGACAGTATTCCCTGACGACGGAGGAACGTCCGTAATGAAGTCCATAGATAAATGAGTCCATGGACGCTCCGGAAGTTTCAAGGGTAAAAGGGTCCCAGACGGACGGGTATGAGGGGTTTTAGAGCGAGTACACACCCCACATGACGCGACAAAAGTTATAACATCTTTATTAGCATTAGGCCACCAAAACCGCGAGAAAGGAGATCTAAAGTAGCCTTAAGGGTATGCCACACTAAACAATATCGCTAACGGGATCGCTAAAAAACGTCACTATTTAGCGATCCCGTTAGCGATATTGTTCAGTGCGGCAGCTTCCAGCGACGAGCTTCCTGCTGTGATCTCGCTCGTCGCTGGAATCGCTCCGGACCCTATTTCATCGCTGGCGCTCCCGCTGGGTAAGTATCTAATCGCTGTGTGGCACCTTTTCTTAGCGATTTAGCGGTACTTTTGTACCGCTAAAGTCGTTAAGAAGATCGCTAACGGCGATAGCGTCGTTAACTATATCGCTAAATGCGGTAGCATTTAGCGATATAGAAACAATCCCGCTAGCGATCTCATTAGTATGCAACGCTAACGAGATCGCTAGCGGGATTGCTTAGTGTGGCAGTACCTTTACTCCCTGGATGTCCTGCTAGAGCAGAATTATGATGTGCCTCAATAACCTTTTGTCTCAACAGATTTGGGACAAACAGTCTCCCTGGAGGTCCTGCAGGGCGTCCCCCTGAGCCTCTAACACCTCCTCCTCAAGCTCAGAAAATACAGCCGACACTACCACCCCCTCCTGAAGGATAGGACTCGGGTCATCCGTTTTCCCAGCTCCTGGGAAACTGCGAGACAAGGCATCAGCCTTACATTCTTAGACCCCGGGCGATAAGTGACGACAAAATTAAACCTGGTAAAAAACAACGACCATCGAGCTTGTCTGGAATTCAGACGCTTAGCGGATTCCAAATACAACAGGTTCTTGTGATCAGTAATAACGGTAACCGGGTGGACTGCCCCCTCCAAAAAGTGACGCCATTCTTCAAAAGCTAACTTAATGGCCAAAAGTTCCCTATTGCCGATATCATAATTCCTTTCGGCGGACGACAATTTCTTAGAAAAGAAAGCGCACGGATGCCATTTACCAGGGGACGGACCCTGGGACAATATAGCACCCACCCCTACGTCAGACGCATCCACCTCCACAATGAACGGCTGAGATGCATCTGGTTGGATGAGAACGGGTGCCGAAGCAAAACATTTCTTCAAAGAGGAAAAGGCTTGGCAAGCTTTGTCCGACCATTTAGAAAAATCCGTCCCTTTTCTTGTCATGTCAGTGAGAGGTTTGACGACAGATGAGAAATTACAAATAAATTTCCGGTAGTAGTTAGCAAACCCCAAAAAACGCTGCAGAGCCTTAAGATCCCCTGGCTGATCCCATTCAAGCACTGCTCTCACCTTTTCAGGGTCCATACGGAAACCGGAGGCTGACACCAAAAAACCCAAAAACTGAAGTTCCTGTACGGCAAATACACACTTCTCCAGTTTGGCGTATAGTTTATTGTCTCGCAAGATCTGCAACACCTGTCTCACATGCTCCTGATGAGACACAAGATCTGGCGAGTAAATTAGAATGTCGTCCAAATATACAACCACAAACAGCCCCACAAGGTGACGAAAAATGTCATTAACAAAATGTTGGAATACTGCTGGTGCAGTAGTCAGACCAAAAGGCATGACAAGGTTCTCATAATGTCCCTCCGGCGTGTTAAACGCCGTTTTCCACTCATCCCCCTCTTTATCCTAATCAGATTATACGCCCCCCTGAGATCCAATTTAGAGAACCATTTGGCGCCAACAATTTGATTGAAGAGATCAGGAATAAGAGGGAGTGGATACGGATCTCGAACAGTAATCCGATTAAGTTCGCGGAAATCCAAGCAAGGGCGTAGGCCTCCCTCTTTCTTCTTCACAAAGAAGAACCCCGCGGCTACTGGGGAAGATGAAGGTCTAATATGCCCTTTGGCCAGACTTTCAGAAATATAATCTTTCATAGCCTGCCTCTCAGGACCAGAAAGATTATACAACCTAGCTTTAGGCAACTTAGCATCAGGAAGGAGATTAATAGAGCAGTCATACACGCGATGAGGAGGCAACTCCTGACACCCCTCCTCAGAGAAAACATCCCCAAAATCCTCCAAAAAAGGAGGCAATGTACTAGGCACGACCGCACTGATGACTGTGTTCATGCAGTTGCTTTTGCAAAACTCACCCCATTGGCTTATTTCTCTGGACTGCCAATTAATCACAGGGTTATGTTTAACCAACCAAGGAAGTCCCAACACAATGGGAGTAGGTAGACCCTCCAACACATAACAAGATAATTGTTCCCTATGTATTGCCCCTACCCGAAGGTCAATGTTATGAACCTCATGAACAAAGCTACCTTGGCCGAGAGGCCTGGCGTCAATGGAGAATATAGGGATCGGTTTGACCAATACACTCAGATGCATACCTTGAGCCTGAGCAAACTGAGCGTCAACCAGATTAGCCCCGGAACCACTATCAAGAAGAACAGACAATCTCTCCACTCTCGTACCAACCACCACCTCCACTGGTACAAGGAACTGAGAAGAACTGGCGGATGAAATACATACTCCCAGGTTGTCGTCCACCACACAACCTGGGATTAACAGTTTTCCGGCGACTTTTGGCTCAACAAGGCACGGGATGGACATTCTCCAACAAAATGTCCCTCTTTCCCGCAGAAAAAACATCTTCTAGTCCTGCGGCGTACCGCCAATCCCCTCCTACGAAATGATGTCCCTCCCAACTGCATAGGCTCATCCGAACAGACAAGGGGAACCTCAACATAAGGGACTTTAGTGGTAGGTGGAGAGACAACAGGGAGTGGGGTTACCTCACCCCTCTCCCGAAGCCGTCTATCAGTACGGATAGCTAAGGCCATAGCAGCCTCCAGAGAAGGAGGAGACTCATACTGAGCCAAAACGTCTTTTAATTTATCAGAAAGCCCATGACAAAACTGGCTCCTAAGAGCTGGGTCATTCCACTGAGTATCTGTGGCCCATCTACGAAACTCAGAAGCAAATTCCTCTGCAGGACGATCTCCCTGCTGTATCTTACGTAATTTTGTCTCAGCAAGAGAGACCCGATCTGGGTCATCATATACCAATCCCAGGGCAGTAAAAAATTGATCTACAGACAGTAGAGCCGGGGATCCCGGAGGAAGGGAAAATGCCCAGGATTGAGGGTCCCCTTGCAGAAGTGAGATAACAATTCCCACTCTCTGCTTATCACTCCCTGATGATCGAGGCCGAAGCCGAAAATACAATTTACATGCCTCCCGGAAGGTGAAAAATTTGTCTCGCCCACCAGTGAACCTGTCCGGGAGAGCTACTTTAGGTTCAACTCTGGTTTGCTCCAGGGGAGACAAAACTTTGGACTTAATGTCCGTCAGCTCCATGGATAATCCCTGCAACTGCAGAGCCAGCTGGGCTACTGGATCCATGGTAACTGGAGATAATTTTTATGGGGCCAGTGAAAATGTCACGCTGTCTAATGATATGTATACAATGTCAGTAAACTATTAATACAGGAACAACACTCTATACAACAACTAGTATAGCAACATCAGCATGTAAGTATAAAATAGATTTACCTGACACGATATCTGCTGAACTCAGGGTTAATCTTGAGGACTTGATGAGCTGAAACAGGAAAGAGGTGGACCGGGATCTAACCTGACCCTAAACTGGGGTCCTAACTAATCCCTCACCTTGGAGGTACTGATAATGGTTCAGAGGTCCAAGTCTCCAACCTAACCCTGTCTCCTATCAGACCCTGAACCCTGTAATCAGTTTTAAGAAGGATCCTGACTACCACCAAAGGGATATGGGCTGATCTCAGCTAAATACACAGATTAGACATATAAGACAGACAGGATAACACTCGCTTGCATACACACTCAAACACCAAAGGAACATAAATGGTCTGGGAAATAAACTCTAACCAAGTTGAGCTTAGAACAACTAAGGAGCTCACAACTAAAGTCTATACAGATTCATTCCTATCTGTGGTCTGCATGAAGGTTTCACTGGCAACTCCCCAAGCAGACAACCAGGAATTTAAAGGAAACCAATCAACAAATAATCAATTGCAGCCGGGAGAAACTGCACCCAGTCCCAGCACCGAGCACAGACAGAATTAACTCCCTAGCTGCCAAACACAAAGAAACAGCAGATCAGCTGTGAGAAGTCAAAATGTGCAACCGCGACGATCTTCGTGGCAATGCACACATGACAAGCGCACCATAGTTATCGTTGGCATCCTTCCTGCAGCGCACCACAGTTATCGTTGGTATCCTTCCTGCAGCGCACCACAGTTATCGTTGGTATCCTTCCTGCAGCGCACCACAGTTATCGTTGGTATCCTTCCTGCAGCGCACCACAGTTATCGTTGGTATCCTTCCTGCAGCGCGTCACAGTTATCGTTGGTATCCTTCCTGCAGCACACTACAGTTATCGTTGGTATCCTTCCTGCAGTGTACCACAGTTATCGTTGGTATCCTTCCTGCAGCGCGTCACAGTTATCGTTGGTATCCTTCCTGCAGCGCACCACAGTTATCGTTGGTCTCCTTCCTGCAGCGCACCACAGTTATCGTTGGTATCCTTCCTGCAGCGTACCACAGTTATCGTTGGTATCCTTCCTGCAGAGCACCACAGTTATCGTTGGTATCCTTCCTGCAGCGCACCACAGTTATCGTTGGTATCCTTCCTGCAGCGCGTCACAGTTATCGTTGGTATCCTTCCTGCAGCACACCACAGTTATCGTTGGTATCCTTCCTGCAGCGCACCACAGTTATCGTTGGTATCCTTCCTGCAGCGCGTCACAGTTATCGTTGGTATCCTTCCTGCAGCACACCACAGTTATCGTTGGTATCCTTCCTGCAGCGCACCACAGTTATCGTTGGTATCCTTCCTGCAGCGCGTCACAGTTATCGTTGGTATCCTTCCTGCAGCACACCACAGTTATCGTTGGTATCCTTCCTGCAGCGCACCACAGTTATCGTTGGTATCCTTCCTGCAGCGCGTCACAGTTATCGTTGGTATCCTTCCTGCAGCGCACCACAGTTATCGTTGGTCTCCTTCCTGCAGCGCACCACAGTTATCGTTGGTATCCTTCCTGCAGCACACTACAGTTATCGTTGGTATCCTTCCTGCAGCGTACCACAGTTATCGTTGGTATCCTTCCTGCAGCGTACCACAGTTATCGTTGGTATCCTTCCTGCAGCGTACCACAGTTATCGTTGGTATCCCTCCTGTTTTCATCAGGGTAGGTTCTCATGACCAATGCCCAAGATTGATTTTCTCATACAAGTACCATCTTTGGTTTTCACAGATAGCATTCGTACCTGTGATATTTTATGGGCCTGTGCATATGTCCGATTCCGCGGTCTGTGGAAAAAATTGGAGACACGGAGTGCGAGATCAAATTAGGCAATGCAAGTCTATGGGTCCGTGAACAAAATTGGACTGCACTCTGATGATATCAGAGTGCGTTTCGATTTTCATGGACTGTCAAAAATGGAGAACCTTTTCTTATTTTCCTCTCCACTCGGATCAAAGTCTGGTCAGAATAAATTGGACCATTTTTCTCGGATGTGAAGAAAACATCCATGTGACCCTACTCTTATTCTGATCAGACTTTCATCAGAGTGGCATCGGCTTTTCATGGAGAGGAAAATAAAAAGTTTCTCCACCTTCTCCTTTCTGTCAGTCCATGAAAATCGGACCGTACTTGGATCTCATCCGAGTGCGGTTTGATTTTTTTCATGGACCCATTGACTTGCATTACCAATTTTGATCTAACCCTCGGATCAAAATCAGACATGTCTCCGTTTTTTGTTTTTTTTGTGGACCACTCTGACATGTGCACAGCCCCATAGAATATCATAGGTACGACGAGTGCTATTCCTGGAAACCATGGATAGCACTCATAAGAGAAATTCGGCACAAGACCTTAGAAACAGAAGTCAGGTGATTTTACATGGCTGTGATAGGACTTTATGTTTCAGCACGTTGTATGGATAATACACCTGTGCTCATGCTTCAGAGTTGCGCTCCATTCACATCTGGGACTGGGGGCCCATGTTCTTACGATCACTGCCCGTCTTCTTTATCCACAGATCACTCGAGTCCCATTTTTCCCTGTACCTCCGAGCCCCTCTCCCTCGCTCTCCTGCTTGACTTGTTCATCTGTTTTACCTTACAGGGGCCCACATGTCATAGCAGTCCCAGATAATATAATTGACAACAAATGCAATTCTGCCATAATATTCTGGGTTTTCACAAACACATGCTCCCTTCCTCTTATATAAACTGTGAATTAAGGAATATGTCGTAAACTGAGGCCTTTCCCTTCTTCATGTCTTTACTGTGGTCAACTTTTCACACCCCATGATATGGTTATAAAAGTTTTCATTGGTTTTCCCATTTTAGATATTTCCGGTCAGGGCGGGGTACCGCCTCTCGTTGAAGAGACCCAACTAAGACTATATCGATGACCTATCTTAGCCCCCCACACACATTAAACAAATGTTGTCTGAACCGCCAATATTGGCTGACTGTCTAATGTGTAGGGGGGCACCGAGTCTCCCCAAGACAGATAATGGCCGATTTTGGACTGTCGACCCATTTTGTTGTCGTCGGTGTCTCTCTCGTTGAGATATTTGCTCCTGAGGTGCTTCTGTATAAGGAAGCGTCAGGACAGATAGCTTCCAGACGAACGTTCATCCGAACCATGGTTCCTCCGACATCTGTCTATTATGTATGAGACCTCCTAGAATAGGTCATCAATGTCAATCCCTACTGATGAGTTACTGGCAGATCTTGGGGATGGCGGAAAGTCCATACAACTCCGTATATTGTGTTACGTCTGTTGTTCGCATGACCGCTACAGCCAATCACTGGCTGCAGAGGTCACTTTGACACTTACGGCATATGACCATTGATGTTCGTGACTAGTTGCAGCAGTGATGTGACCAATGAACATAATATTGTCACCGCAGGCCCGGAGGTGACCACAGCAGTTTCAGTAAATAATTCTTTTTTTATTGCTTATAAGTATTTCCATCTGTTTCCTGGACTCACACATAGTTTTTTTTTCTCTCCATTCATTTACAAGCTGCAATACCAGACACAACCACTGGATGGGGGGAGCGCCGTTACTACAAAACAAGCAAATCCTGAAGAGCCCCTTTAAGAAATGGCGAAATTCAAGTTTTAACAGTTTGAGAGAGGAGCAGAAGTCAAGGATTTTGTGTAGTAATTTTCGGTAATCCGGAGCAGATGGTCCATGTCTGCGTGCGACAAGACATGCGAGAGCAAATAAACTCTGCATTACTGGAAGCGTTTACTACACCGGCGTGGAACAGTCACATGCGAAGCATTCATAGGTGGGATAACCAGAGCTGACAGTTGGAAGGGTTATTTTTTTTTTTTTTGGGTTGGAGGGTCTGGGAAAATCTCCTGCCATCCTTAATTACTGGGGTCATATTAATTCCACAGCCCATGTGCTTCTCCTGCAGTAGGACGCACTATGGGTCCTTGATTGCGGCGCGCTTTTACCCTCCAGTAAAACGACCGAGGCAGATCTCACACTTACTGGTACAAATAATCGTATCTGGATGGTGCAGAGACATTGGTCATGGTTTTCCCAAATGTTCTGCACTGACTGCAGTGTTCCTGGAGTCACCATTTCATCCTGAGGATGAGCCTCTCCTGAAACCCCTATAGGATGCACTTCCATTGACTGGTGGTTTTGCAATTTCACAGCTGTATGGATCCAAAATATGGCCTCCTTTAGGGTTCCATTGTATCGTTGCACTGCTGCCATGCTCCATTTTAACCCCAAAGAAATATGCTCCCGTATGGACCAGCAGGGACTTTTGTGCCTCCCATCCGGTCCCGGTAAATAGGACTTTTGTATGTACTCTCTAATTTGGACTTATAGAGCAGTTCATCCTGTGCTTACTGGTTCATTCACATAAGTCAAGAGCTGGAGACGGTGGCACACCGGGAAGACAGTTGTTGGAAATTCTAAATAGCGATACAGTTCATCATTGCGGGAGGCATCCGAGTGTGTCGAGCAAAGCACCGTGGCAAAAAGTGTCATTTACTCTGCTCCAAAAAGGAATGGAGTACATAAGCCTCACAGTACAAACCGAGTCAGGTAAACCTCGGGGATGTCAATCCGTCCAGTGAGGAAGCAGAAGCGATTGTGAATCAATGTCACCGGCTTTGGAGGAGCGCTGGAGAGGAACATCAAGACGACCCCCAAAAATGGAATGGTTTTGCAGATTATTACTCGCTGCTTATCCTTCCAGATTGATTCTTCTCTACTTTTGCATTTTGCTTCTGTCCTTGTCACTATTGGTAGCATGAGATGATACTTGCAGCCTAATTACTGTATGTCCTAGTTGTCCAGGTCCACCAGGATGGCCCATCCATACGTGTCATCACAAGAAGGTTTCCTGTGTCCCCAAGCACAGTCAAGAACATGGAGCAGACACCAGGAAACGGCCGTTACACAAGGAGAGACAGATGGAGGGATAGAAGGGCATCAAGCCAGCAGCAGGACCGGTATCTGCTCCTTTGTGTGAGGTGGAGCACTGCTAGAGAGCTACAGAATGACCTCCAGAAGCTACTGGTGGCCAAATGGTCAGAAAAAGACTCAGTGAGGGTGGCATGAGGACCCGACATCATCTAGAGGGACCTGTGATCACACCCCAGCACCATGCAGCCACAGAATACCAGAATTGACAGGTTCACACTGAGAATGTGACACATGGGAAAGAGTCTGGAGACATCATGGCAACCAGTTTGAGGCCTGGATCCTCCATGATGGGTTTTGGAGGTTGGTAAGTAAATGTCTAGGGAGACATATCCTTAGAGGGTCACACAATCCTCTATATGACAGCCAATAGTATCCAGACTGCTGTTAGGTACCGGGATGAAATCCTCTAAGCCGTAGTCAGACCATACGATGGTGCTGTAGGCCCTGGGTTCCTTCTTGTGAAAGAAAATGCTCGGCCTCATGTGGCCAGACTGTATGCCGTTCCAGAATGAAGAGGGTATTGATACCATTGCCTGGCTCTCATGTTCCCAAGACCTGAATCTGAGAACTTCTGGAACATTAAGCTTCAGTGCATCCAATGCCGCCAAGCAGCGCCAATGACTGTCCAGAAGATCACTGTGGTCCTGATCCAGAACCGAGAGGAAATACTCCAGGAGACTATCTGCAGTCTCATCAGGAGCGTGTCCAGACGCCGTCGTGGGGGTCTGTACACACCGCTGAGCCAAGTTGTGAGTTGCTGTGATGAAATTAGCGCAATATGGATCCAATTTTGTACTGTGATTTTTGGGGTGATTTGGGATCCAGCCCTCACTCGGTTAATAAATATATTCTCCAATGACCGACATTCAGTAAACATTTTTATTGATCCTTTTCTTCATCGAGATCCGATGTGTGATTTACGGTAAGTGTCCCTTTCATTTTTTGAAGGGCAGTGTATATGACAGTCAGGATCTGAGATTAGATGGACCAGCAATGATCGGAGATTTATAGTCAGTTCTAATAATACATTTGTGGGTATGTACTGTACTACTGAAATGCCATAAATGTCAACCAAAAGGAATACCCCTTAGATTTTTTTTTCCGGCCCTTAGGAATTGGAATTTTAGAAATATGCCTTCCAAAAAAAATTGGTCTCATCTGCAAAACCCTTTTCCTAAAAGAGGACCTGTTGGTAATCAACTGATCACATGGCTCAGGCAAGAGAAACTCATAGATAGCTGCACATTTACCCTGCAGTGGCCACTAAAGGAGAAACGTGGTATTGCGACAGTTCTCTCTTATCGAAGGAGAGTGAACCCTGAACAAAGGCCTCCTATAACATGTCTTAATGAGACCGCCCCTTTAATATTACTATTATACACGATACAGTCGTTCAGTGCGCAAGTCAAACTAAGAATTAGTGTGCAAATCATACCACCATACGTTGGATAAATATTACCGCCATACAAGGTCCATAAAAAAATACCAGATAGGTCAGGAGAGGACAATGTGGCTGTAACGGCACTGCTGTCTACTGAGACTGAGCCTTTCTGGTTGCTCCTGAGGGTTCTGCCGACGGCACCCCTGAGAAATGGGAGCCCTAGGCACTTGGCTCGTTTGCCCACATGAGCTCACTTTTATATCGCAATCCTAACTCCGTACACCTTGTGGTATCACAAATATAATCCATGCAGACCAAGAACACATGAGCCCGTATTCTGTATAACACCATATAATTGTGGAGTTTTCCAACTTACTTTTCCCCACTCTCCTGCTTTCCACTTTGGGCACCTGCCTCCTCGACATTTCTTCTGTATGTTTGGCTTTGCAAGGTGCTTGCAGTAGTCATTTCCCACATTGGAGCCATCTTTGGCCACACAATACACGACCCTGTTCTTCACGCCTCGTCCGCAGGACACGGAGCACTGTAATGACAGTAACATCAACAGACTGTTATTTATTATTTTCACAACTGTAAACAATATAATTCAATATTTTATACACAAAAATAATATGATGGAACAAGACTGCTTTCTTTAAAAAAAAAAGGGTCTATAATTATTAACTTGTATAACTCAACTAACAGAGCACAGACTTCTTAGATTGCAGCTCCATATGGCGGCATTACTCGGCCATGTGCACACATATCATGATGGAGATGGAAATATGACAGAAGTATTATATGTAAGATGTACGGTAAATAGACAGTAAATCGCCTAGGAAGGAAGGAAATAATATGATATTTATTGATGCTCTCTTCCTTTCTTTGCGCTTTCCTTTTCTTCCTTCTTCCCTTCTTTTTCCTTCTTTACTTCTTTCTTTTAACCTTTTGTCATTCTTCATCCCTTTTGTCTCATCATCTGCTTACTTTCTTCTTTTCTTTTTTTTTTACTTACTAACTTCCTTCCTTCCTTTTCTCTTCTTACACTTTCTTCTTCTTCCCTTCCTTCTGTTCTCCTTCCTTTTCTTTTTTATTCCTTACATCTTTTCTTCGTTTGTTCCCCCATGCTTTCCTCCCTTTTCTCCTTCTTCCTTTCTTCTTCTGCTTTCTTCCTTCCTTCCTTCTGTCTTCTCTTTCTTCTTTCCTTCTTCCTACCTTCTTCTTTCTTCATTCCTTCATCCTCTTTCTTCCTTCCTCCTTCTCTTTCTTCTTTCCTCCTTCCCTCCTTTCTTCATTCCTTCACCTTTCATCTTTCTTCCTTCCTGATCTTTTGCTTCCTTGCTCTTCTCTTTCCTTCCTTTCTTCCTTTTTTCAGTAGCATCTTCTTTTCTCTTCTTTCACCTTCCCACCCCTCCACTGAAAACACTAAATCTCCTACACATTTCATGGTCCCTGAAATCAGCACTAAGGAGTCGGACCAGAAACAATCTGTTCCGCATCAGTCCGTGTACTACGTTTATAGTACTTGGTCAGAGATCCTTTGGTTTCCTAGAGGAAGTGATCAAGCATATCTTCATGATGATCACACCCCCTTGGCTAAAAGGACAAGATTCACATACAAGGAATAGGGGCCATATCTCAAGAATGGAAAGGTGCTGAAACAAACGAAAAAACAATTCCAGATCGCCATTTAGACCAGATAAAAGAATTACATATTATAGCAAATGTTTGGTTCTCTTGAAGACCCCGTTAAATTAATAATTAGCGACTACTTAGGTCTGGGAATTTTAACCCCTTTTTCTATTGGAAATTGATTTTTTCTTCGCAAAATCAAGACGTGCAAATCGACAAACGCACCTTACAAGACTGTGCGCCATTTCCCTTTGTAGGCACAAAAAAAAGTCAGCACCCAATGAGCAAAGCGCCATCTGTTGTCCTATTCATGGCGCCTCAGCGCCTTTCTTAAGTGGTTCAGTGAGCATTCTTAGTCCTGACCACTTGTGTCATTCTGACACCTTCACTTTGATTCCTTATAAGTCTCCTCTAACATGTAAGAATCAAAAGAAGTCACTATTGTGAACGAGATTCAACATGACAGCAGCTCGTAGTGCCGGCCTAAAAAAAAACCAGCACGACACATTTCGCTCCGCCGTCGCTTTGCACAAACGCGGTTTCATCCTATGGTGTCACAATTCTGGTGACTCTTTTGTATAATGTTATTTTATTTTATTTTTTTTAACAGGAAATACAAACATCAAAGGGAAAAAAGGAGACCGTAGAGAGAGGCCCCGATCACCGAGCCGGCCTCCGGTTCTTGACACTGCCGCCCGTTCTGACTGCTGTGCTTTTATCACTGGAAGAATGCCATTTTGTATGGTCAGTAAGCTGCATCATTGGGTAGGCGCATACGATGTTCCCAAAGATCAAATTTAATTGGATGGGTCAGGGCGGTCACAGGGAGACTGCCTAAGTAATCATTAAATATACTGGCAAGTGATGCGAAAAGAACAATTACAAGTCAAGTCTAATAACATCCCAGATATTCCCACCACGTGGGGTCCTGCTCTTGTGTGTGCGATTTTTTTTTTCTGGCCTACACAGCAATGTAGACCTCTGGGACCCCCACTGATCCGGTGAATGAAAGGGGCACAGTGCTGACTTAGAGATGCATCCCTACACCGCTGCGTACCGGATAAAGAAAAATCGGGATGATTATTGTAAAAATATGATTTTGTTAATAAATTTAAAACACATGATAGTAAAGAGAATAAAATACGTAAATATCAAATACACAGAAGGTAGTATTACGGAAAGTCCAGAAGAAAAAAAAAGAAAGAGGCTTTCTTGATTATATAAGTGAATTTACATGAAAGTGAACAGTACAGAGTAGTAACAGACGTCTAACGAGCATCCCCAATACAGTATATAATGCTGGCAGAACACAAAGAGCTAATCAATTATTATCACAAAAAATCCTTAAGGGGCAGGCAGCCACTTTCACTTGACGTGCGTTTCGCATTTATCGCTTCATCTGGGGGCGACTGCATTGCCAAAAGTGGGGATTTTTAAACTGCACAGGACTCATTCATAAATTGCATTACAAATATAAGATTAATAGCTTGTCCACACAATTCATGATAATGGAAACCTTGAAAAGCTTAGAAGGCGATCCAGCCCTAAATCAGCACTATGGCTCCTTCATTCTCAGGATCGGCAGTGGTCCCAGAGGTCCGACCTAATTTGAAGGTTTATCCGAGTTACATTCCTTCCCTTTCAGGTATACACCTTCAGGTGTAGAATTGTAACCAGACAATTTATCTGCATGAAGACAGGAGTATGACACAGGCATCAAACAAAGGCCGATTGTCCTCAGCAACAGATGGACGCGAGGTGTAACGCATTTAATCCAGCACCTCATTTATTACAGAGGGTAATGGAATGGAGAGGCAGCAGATGTTTCGACCTAAATTGAGGTGTTTATCACCATATTTAGGGTTTGGAAGGAGATTGGAGATTGACATCATCCAAAAAAAGTTATGTTCTATAGTCAGAGGCGTGCGATATCTGCTGAGACGAGGAAGATGAGAATGTACATGTATTATTTACCATACGGATTTGTGCTCTGCTCATTCCTCTTTTCTTCCTTCCTTTTTTCTTTCTCCTTTTCTTTCATTCTACCCTTCAAATAATTATTCTTTTCTTCTGCTTTCTTTTCCCTCCTCACTTACCAACATTAATATTTGTAGCATAGAGATGTTTCAGTCCTTTCCATTCCATAATGGCCCACTTTGCTCAGACATCACCCAACTGAAATAAAACTACCAATTTCGTACTTTTTCATCCCAGCACATTCTGGAATGTTGTCAGCGATTTCCTTCCATTCCTCTTTTGCTTTTTCTTTGATATTTTCCTTTTCTCTTTACTTCCTTCCCATCTTTATTCATTCCTTTCCTCACTTTTCTTTCTTCCTTCACTTCTGCCTTGTCCTTCCTCACTTTCCTTCCTTCTTCTTTTCCTCACTTTTCTTTCTTCCTTCATTTCTGCCTTGTCCTTCCTCACCTTCCTTCCTCTTCTCCTCACTTGTCTTTTTTCCTTCATTTCTGCTTTATCCTTCCTTCCTCCTTTTCTTCTTCTCCTCACTTTTTTTCTTCCTTCATTTCTGCTTTGTCCTTCCTTCCTTCTCTTCCTCACTTTTCTTTCTTCCTTCATTTCTGCCTTGTCTTTCTTCACCTTCCTCCCTCTTTTACTCACTTTTCTTTCTTCCTTCATTTCTGCCTTGTCCTTCCTCACCTTTCTTCCTCCTTCTCTTCCTCACTTTTCTTTCTTCCTTCATTTCTGCCTTGTCCTTCCTCACCTTTCTTCCTCCCTCTTTTACTCACTTTTCTTTCTTCCTTCATTTCTGCCTGGTCCTTCCTCACCTTTCTTCCTCACTTTTCTTTCTTCCTTCATTTCTGCCTTTGTCTTTCTTCACCTTCCTTCCTTCTTCTTTACTCACTTTTCTTTCTTCCTTCATTTCTGCCTTTGTCTTTCTTCACCTTCCTTCTTTCTTCTCTTCCTCACTTTTCTTTCTTCCTTCATTTCTGCCTTGTCTTTCTTCACCTTCCTTCCTCCTTCTCTTCCTCACTTTTCTTTCTTCCTTCCTTCATTTCTGCCTTTGCCTTTCTTCACCTTCCTTCCTCCTTTTCCTCCTCACTTTTCTTTCTTCCTTCCTTCATTTCTGCCTTTGCCTTTCTTCACCTTCCTTCCTCCTTCTCCTCCTCACTTTTCTTCCTTCCTTCATTTCTGCCTTGTCTTTCTTCACCTTCCTTCCTCCTTCTCTTCCTCACTTTTCTTTCTTCCTTCCTTCATTTCTGCCTTTGCCTTTCTTCACCTTCCTTCCTCCTTCTCCTCCTCACTTTTCTTCCTTCCTTCATTTCTGCCTTTGCCTTTCTTCACCTTCCTTCCTCCTTCTCTTCCTCACTTTTCTTTCTTCTTTCATTTCTGCCTTTGTCTTTCTTCACCTTCCTTGCTTCTTCTTTTCCTCACTTTTCTTTCTTTCTTCATTTCTGCTTCATCTTTCCTTCCTTCCTCTCACTTTTATATCACACTCCTCCTTACATAGTATGAGTCTTATGTACATTCAGATCATACATCATTATTAATACTAACATTACAGATTCTTAGCAGCACAGTTTCCATTCTGGGTAACCTAAAACATCCACAACATTCAACAACATAATTATTCCTCCCCTTAACCCACTCAAAAGTCAGGACAAATAAAGTTTTCCATGTTTTCCATGTCCAACAGATTTCACTAATCATCTCTATTATTATTATTATTATTATACATTTATATAGCGCCATTTATTCCATGGCGCTTTACATGTGAAGAGGGGCAAATATAGACAAGTACAGTAAACATGAGCAATACAAGGCACACACAAGTACAGAAGGAGAGAGGACCCTGCCCGCGAGGGCTCACAGTCTACAGGGATGGGTGAGGATACACTAGGAGAGGGTAGAGCTGGTCGTGCGGTGGTTCAGTACACTGATGATCACTGCAGGTTGTAGGCTTGTCGGAAGAGGTGGGTCTTCAGGTTCTTTTTGAAGGTTTCCATGGTAGGCGCGAGTCTGATGTGTTGGGGAAGAGAGTTCCAGAGTATGGGAGAGGCACGGGAGAAGCTTTGTATGCGGTTGTGGGAAGAAGAGATAAGAGGGGAGTAGAGGAGGAGATCTTGAGAGGATCGAAGGTTGCGTGTGGGTATGTACCGGGAGACCATGTCACAGATGTATGGAGGAGACAGATTGTGGATGGCTTTGTAGGTCATGGTTAGGGTTTTGAACTGGAGCCTCTGAACGATAGGAAGCCAATGAAGGGCTTGGCAGAGAGGAGAGGATGGGGAATAGCGGGGAGACAAGTGTATTAGTCGTGCAGCAGAGTGCAGGATGGATTGGAGTGGTGCCAGAGTGCTAGAGGGAAGGCCAGAGAGTAGGAGGTTGCAGTAGTCGAGGCGGGAGATGATGAGGGCATGCACTAGTGTTTTTGTACTTTCATGGTCAAGGAATGCACGGATCCGGGAAATATTTTTGAGTTTGAGACGGCAGGAGGAGGCTAGGGTTTGGACATGTGGCTTGAAAGAGAGGGCAGAGTCGAGGATCACTCCGAGGCACCGAGCGTGCGGGACTGGGGAAAGTGAGCAGCCATTGATGTTAATGGACAGGTCTGGTGGGGGGGTAGAGTGAGATGGGGGAAAGATGATAAATTCTGTTTTGTCCATGTTCAGTTTTAGAAAGCGAGCAGAGAAGAAAGCCGAAATAGCAGATAGACATTGTGGGATTTTGGTCAGTAAGGAGGTGAGGTCAGGTCCAGATAGGTAGATCTGCGTGTCGTTGGCGTAGAGATGATACTGAAGACCATGGGATTCTATGAGCTAGAGCTTAACTTTTTCTATGAATTGTCTCAACACCTTGTAAATAGTGCTTCTGAAATAAGTAGCAAGTTTCATAAGTAACTGCCATATTAACCAAACTGAATAAGTGACTTTAACAATTGTCACATCAATATTCACTATATTTACAAATATTCTAAAACAAGTCCACCCGTTTATCACTGGTTTATGGACTAGGGTCTATTGTAGTCCTTTATTCCCACGACCCTGGGAACTCTCTACAGCCGGACTCCATTATAGAGTAGGGTGGTGTATTTTCCATTCTTCTCTTTTAATCTTGTAAAGTATCTGTCCTGCTCCTCTGTGTCCCATCTCTCTTTGATATACTATACGCTTTGAGTCTTCCAAGTCAATACATTCATCAATATGCTATATTGTAGTATTTGTCTACTTATTCTTATCTATTGTTTCATCATAATCAAAGCAAATAGGATTGTAAGTAGGAGAAATCACAAGCGGCCCCACACTAAGTGGGGAACAGAGAAATGTACTCTAGTTTATTTAAAACAGATGGAAAACAACAACTATCAACCAAGGAAACAAAATCCAAACATATATGACCATCATGGAGGAGGTTCCCCACATTATATTCCCCCCCTATAATCCAGAGCGGGGAGACATTACACAAGGCCAATTACATCTGCTCAACCCAAGACATCCATGTATTACATTGTTCACTATTTGAATAACCCACGTGTAATACCAGATTTCCCCTGCAGGAGTGCTATCATTGAAATGCAGGACCCTGGCTGATCGCTGGAGGGATTTTGAAGCTGAACCTCTGGTGATTAGCTGATCACTGGCTTTAATTTAAAGCGAATGTGTCCTCAGAAAATTACCTATTTAAATAATATTTTTATGTTTAATTAATTATTTTTTATTTTGATGTTTTTTTTTCAATTTTCTAATACAGCTATGTATAAAATAAATCTTGTAGTAAAACCTTTATACACAGTAGATAACACAGGATCCACCATTCACAATAGATGATGTCACAGCTCACCTCCTCCTCCTGTATAATGTCTGATAACACCTCTATATACAGTAGATAACACAGGATCCACCATTCACAATAGGTGATATCACAGTGTGTAGCCCTGGTGTGTGAAGGCACACGCAGTACCCTGGAGGATGTGTGGAGAGATAGCAGTTTAATGCTAAATGAACATTCATTCCAACATGCACTTAGACACGCCCACAGGTTTATAAGCTTGTGACATCAGCAGGGAGTGTTCAGTCAGAGAGTGTCCTGTCTTCAGTCAGTTCAGTTTGTCTGAGGAGACAGTCAGTCAGCGAGAAGTCTGTGCAGGAGAGAGGAGTGAGCTGCAGATAATTCAGACGCCTGTCTAGAGGACGGTAGAGGTTCAGAGACGTGCTCCTGCCTAAAAGTATTACTGGTATTCTGCTAGCAAGCTCTGGAAGGAACTAAGAAGGAACTGACTGATATATATATCTGTGAAGTGAGGGATGCTTATGCTACCAGCACGGGCAAGGCGAAAGGCACAGTGGTAGATATTGTGAGTGCTTTAGGATTGGAAGTCCTGCACTGTTAACCGGTTACTGGGACCGAAGCATCACCATAGCTTCATGCATGGTGGTAGAAGAACCAGATTTATTGGAGGGAACTACGCTTCATGCTAGTTGGACTCGTCATATTGGAAGTAAAGGAGGCCCCTAACTTGCCCAGCTGCTATCTCGAAATACATCCTCCTTGGATCAGCCTCCCTGGGACCTGCTTGAACATCTTACAAGTAAAGGTATGGAAAGACGCTGACCGTGTGAGACTGTGTTCTTTATCCGCACCCGACTTCACAAATCCCATAGACTTTGAGGGACCAGTCCCACCTGTAGGGGACCCGACATCTAGCTGCCTCACCATCCCCTCAGAGATCTACAGCAGCGCTGGTACAAATTACCAGAATACTACAGGTGGCGTCACGAACTGTATATAAATCAATCCCCTGTAAATATTCCCCCCAACATACGCCAGACCGCCAGGGCCACAGACCGAGCCACAGCTACCTGTGACAAACCCCATAGACTTCCATGGGCTCGGCTCTGAGTACCCCATTGCCCTGGTAACCCACAATTGTGGTGGCGGGTCGACACAAAAACTTGGCGTCACGAACAGGATGCGAAACTCGCAAAATTGCGAGCCCTGCGTGCCTATGGAATTGTTTTAGTGAAAAAGACTGTTTGCTATTTTTGGCGCTAAAATCCGCCATTTTGCCGCCATATTCGCGCCCTCAGGCGCTGGAGAAGAAGGTGGGCGTACCTGTAAAAGCGCGCTGTTGCCTGGCTCCGCCCCCGGCTCTGACTCATCGGCAGGTCCTGCGACAGGAAGTGAACGCTCTGACATCAGAGCGCCTGCGACGAAGGTCCTGTCTCCACCGAAAAGGAATGAAGGAGATAGAGAGACGCTGGCGTGCCCTGAAACAGCGGCTGCTGAGGGACGCAGTGTTCTCTCCTACAAGCATAATGCCGTCTCCTGAATTCCCAAGTTCCCTGCTGAGGAAGGCTGAAGAGAAACCGGAGGCTGCCCCCAAAAGTACCGATCCTGATCCCACCGATGGAGCGGTGGAGGCAAAGGAGGTTGAGGAGGTACCGCCAGTTCCGGAACGCCCGCCCGGCCAGGAGGCCGCAGCAGATGATCAATCCCTGGTAGGGACACCGGCGGGGACCCAGCCGTCAATGATGGAGAGCGACTGGGAAGAGATGGAGCAGCGACAGCAGCAGGTTAGTGCGTCCTCAATTGAGCCATTGCGCACACCTGCTTCCTGCTCTGCATCACACCAGCATTGTGCGTCCTATTCCGCATCGCCCCCTGCGTACACCTCTGCATCGCAATCGGCGACCCAATCTACATCGCAAACTGCGGTTACAGCTGAATCGCCCCCTGCAACGCAAATTGAGACGCAGTCGGCGTCTCACGAGAAGGAGATACCCGTTGCGCCCCTGATGGTTCATACAAAGACTGTTGCGACCCAGACTCTGATCGCAGCACATGATCTGTTCGTCATGAGATCTAGGGATCATCGCATTGTTCCAGCCCCCGGGATGGAAAGTGTAACAGAAATTAATAAAGAGATGTGAAGAACGGTAGGACCCAGACAGGGTTTACCGCAGCTGAGAAGATGTATATAAGTTTTTATAAAAGTGAAAGTAGTTGTACCGTTAATATGAAAAATGTCTATTTGATACTTTGTGTATTTTTCTATGTTTAATGCAACGTTCAAGATATTCGTACCTCCCGGATGGGAAGAAGTTAATGTTTGTTGTTATGCATAAACAAAATTTTCTGTCTTCTTGTATTTCACAGCCCGGGAGTGCTGTCTTTTACCATGGGGGAATGTGTAGCCCTGGTGTGTGAAGGCACACGCAGTACCCTGGAGGATGTGTGGAGAGATAGCAGTTTAATGCTAAATGAACATTCATTCCAACATGCACTTAGACACGCCCACAGGTTTATAAGCTTGTGACATCAGCAGGGAGTGTTCAGTCAGAGAGTGTCCTGTCTTCAGTCAGTTCAGTTTGTCTGAGGAGACAGTCAGTCAGCGAGAAGTCTGTGCAGGAGAGAGGAGTGAGCTGCAGATAATTCAGACGCCTGTCTAGAGGACGGTAGAGGTTCAGAGACGTGCTCCTGCCTAAAAGTATTACTGGTATTCTGCTAGCAAGCTCTGGAAGGAACTAAGAAGGAACTGACTGATATATATATCTGTGAAGTGAGGGATGCTTATGCTACCAGCACGGGCAAGGCGAAAGGCACAGTGGTAGATATTGTGAGTGCTTTAGGATTGGAAGTCCTGCACTGTTAACCGGTTACTGGGACCGAAGCATCACCATAGCTTCATGCATGGTGGTAGAAGAACCAGATTTATTGGAGGGAACTACGCTTCATGCTAGTTGGACTCGTCATATTGGAAGTAAAGGAGGCCCCTAACTTGCCCAGCTGCTATCTCGAAATACATCCTCCTTGGATCAGCCTCCCTGGGACCTGCTTGAACATCTTACAAGTAAAGGTATGGAAAGACGCTGACCGTGTGAGACTGTGTTCTTTATCCGCACCCGACTTCACAAATCCCATAGACTTTGAGGGACCAGTCCCACCTGTAGGGGACCCGACATCTAGCTGCCTCACCATCCCCTCAGAGATCTACAGCAGCGCTGGTACAAATTACCAGAATACTACAGGTGGCGTCACGAACTGTATATAAATCAATCCCCTGTAAATATTCCCCCCAACATACGCCAGACCGCCAGGGCCACAGACCGAGCCACAGCTACCTGTGACAAACCCCATAGACTTCCATGGGCTCGGCTCTGAGTACCCCATTGCCCTGGTAACCCACAATTGTGGTGGCGGGTCGACACAACAGCTCACCTCCTCCTCCTGTACAATGACTGATAACACCTCTATATACAGTAGGTAACACAGGATCCACCATTCACAATAGTGATGTCACAGCTCACCTCCTCCTCCTATTCAATGACTGATAACACCTCTATATACAGTAGATAACACAGGACCCACCATTCACAATAGGTGATGTCACAGCTCACCTCCTCCTCCTGTACAATGACTGATAACACCTCTATATACAGTAGATAACACAGGATCCACCATTCACGATAGGTGATATCACAGCTCACCTCCTCCTCCTGTACAATGACTGATAACACCTCTATATACAGGAGATAACACAGGATCCACCATTCACAATAGGTGATGTCACAGCTCACCTCCTCCTCCTGTACAATGACTGATAACACCTCTATATACAGTAGATAACACAGAATCCACCATTCACAATAGGTGATGTCACAGCTCACCTCCTCCTCCTGTACAATGACTGATAACACCTCTATATACAGTAGATAACACAGGACCCACCATTCACAATAGGTGATGTCACAGCTCACCTCCTCCTCCTGTACAATGACTGATAACACCTCTATATACAGTAGATAACACAGGATCCACCATTCACGATAGGTGATATCACAGCTCACCTCCTCCTCCTGTACAATGACTGATAACACCTCTATATACAGTAGATAACACAGAATCCACCATTCACAATAGGTGATGTCACAGCTCACCTCCTCCTCCTGTACAATGACTGATAACACCTCTATATACAGTAGATAACACAGGATCCACCATTCACAATAGGTGATGTCACAGCTCACCTCCTCCTCCTGTACAATGACTGATAACACCTCTATATACAGTAGATAACACAGAATCCACCATTCACAATAGGTGATGTCACAGCTCACCTCCTCCTCCTCCTGTACAATGACTGATAACACATATATATATATATAGAGGGATTATTCATAGCAATGCACCCTGTAGAAGCAGGTAAGTAGACTCCTTATTTGATGCCTTAGCTTATGGGTTTGGGTGTAAAATCATTTTACGCACTAGTAGAACAACAAAATTGGTTGAAGAAGGTGACAAACAAGCGGGCATGAGGTCAGGTAGTTGGACCCCCGCAGATATGATATGGATATGTCATCAGTTTTAAAGTAGTGGACAATTACCCCTTTAAAGGGTCACTGTGCAAACCCAGCAATGCAAGAATTTGGCTATGGGAAGGCAGGGGTATATGTTCTTCATTAGGTTTCATTATAAGGTGGAATTTCCTTCACATAAAGCGAAGCAGGTACTGGAAAAAATAACAAGAGCCATTTACCCAGACTGAGCCGTTTCATCAATCACCTAAGAAACAGTCCATTTAGTTAAAAGGCCCGGACTTTGTATGATCATATAAACGTAAGACCTTTTTTTCCGGATAAGTGACTAATGGAGCCGGGCTGTACGTACACGAAAATATCCGTATGTGTTTACAGTGTGTCTGACAAATCTAATAAAAAATGTGTTTTCCTGAAAATAACAGAACATTTCAATTTTGTGTTCCAGGTACGCGCAGTGGAGAAGGGTAGATGATTTCGGCATATGCATGCCATATGCCGAGAACCCAGCGTGGCGCTTATTTTAAGAACAGTCATTTGCAGGCCCCTAGAATGCTTTGCATATGTCACAGAGAGCTCTAAAAAAAATACAAGAAGGACCATCCGATTTCTTAACTTCTACAAAAAAAGATACGTAATCAGTAAAACTACTTTACAGCCGTTACAACAGCGCCACCCTGGCGCATAGGCTGCATTTGGTATTGCAGCTCAGCCACTGTGAAATGAATGGAGATGAGCTGCAATAGCTTACACAGTCTATAGGGATGAAACTATATATATATATAATATATATATATATATATATATATATATATTGTATATCTATACATGTTACTTAAGGGAATTGTCTACGACTAGTATATTAATATCCTTAAAGGGTTATCTCCATTTTCATATCTTGATAATGTCAGATAGTGCATGTGAAAAAACATTCACTTTTGCAATTTACGGCTTATTAAAATTTGCAGCGGTTCCTGAGATATTAACACTTTTCCTTTCTGTTGTTTACAGGTTGTTGCCTAGGAGACCGACCACCGCTGCTGCTGTGTAGCTTGTAAGCGCTGCTCTGAAGCTGGCCGGGATTAGGAGGCATCAGCGAGCGATACTAGCCAGATTCAAAGCAGTGCTTACAAGCTCAATAAATAAAAGCTTGTAAGCGCTGCGCATGTTCTGCTGTTTGGCAGAGGTGATCGGACTCCAAGGCGACGAGCTGTAAACAACAGAAAAGTGTTAATATCTCAAGAACGGCTGTCAATTTTAATACACAGTAAATGACAAAACTGATTGTATTTATGAGCACTGTTCAAAATTAACCAATTTATGTATGGATATGGGAATAACCCTTTAAATATAAGATATCCTTAGGATACGTTATCAATATCAGATCAATGTGGGTACAACACCCAGCACCCCCATAAATCAGCTGGTGCCAGCTCCTGAGTGCAGAGCCGGGGCATCACAGCTCGGTACACCGTGTAGTGGCCATTCTTGGTAGTGCAGCTCATCTCATTAAAGGGAATAGGTTCTGTGCATTTCCAGCGGCTAATGGACCTGGTAACAACTAATTTATGGAATTGCTGTTTGCTGGACCCCCCAAAATCTTGCATTAATGGCCTTTCAAGATTCATAGATCATCTATATTTTAGTTCTGGGCAAGCCCTTTAAATAGCCAGGTTTTAGCAAAATATCCTAGTTGCAGGCAAACAAGTGACTTATAGATGGCACTAGAGAGCCAACTTTCTCTTGGGAGGAGAGCTGATTTGCATAGTCCTTTCCCCAGTGCGCATTGTGTGGCCTATCAGTCGCTCTATGCCATCTGGTGGTCTCCACAAGGCTGAGTAGTACCCCACTAGACTCTTATACCATGCAATGCCGCACTTCTCCTGCAGGGGACACTGCAGGGAAAATATCTGGCCATATATATCCATTTTCATAAATTGCTAAATGACATTTTGTAACCAAATTTTGCCGGGATGATCAGAGAACGATCCATCACATAAGTGGAAGAGGGCGAGTACGTGACACTGGTGTGATAATGGGTCACTTATGGGTACAGTGCCCCCCATAACGGACTAATATTCCTCTAGATGTAGACGAGTTTCCCCTTTAAGCTGAATTTTGGAAGCAGCACCCGGTAACGCTCCCTCCGCAGCGGGTAAATGGCTGTAACGTTATATTACACAGAACATTAGTTTGCATTCTCCAAAAAAAGGAAAGAGCAGAACGGAGCGATCCCGGCCTTATGGATTTCTGAGCCTGCTTCCTACAGTGTCGCCAGAGGCCTCTAGGGGAAGGATGATTTATGGGGTCATTATTACACTACATATTAAGAGCTGTTCTTCTCCTAGGCAGGATACAAAAATGTAAGTGCGGGCTCTCCGAAAATTCCTGCATCTGTCGCTAGTAAAAGTTTAGGGGAAAATAAAAAACGTTGGTTACCATGTCTGTCCGATGTAATGAATTCCTAGTACTGTACTGGATCACGGTATTATGTAACACATCATAAACCCATAGCTTGCATTATACTGTAAACACACAGTATGGCGGTACTATTTGGACACTCTCTGGTACTGTACGTCTGCAACATTGTTACCTGTAGTCATAACCCCGAATAGAAGATCATTTTAGCCCAACGTCCATCTAATCTATTTGTTTGCTGGCTCTATTACTTAGGCATCATATGAGCACAGTATGGCAGTATTATTTGGACACTCTCTCGTACTGTTGTATGTGGTCCGTCTGCAACACTGTTACCTGTAGTCATAACCCCGAAGAGAAGACAACATCCATGTAATCTATTTATTTGCTTTGAGCACTGTCTGGCGCTATTACATAGACACCAATATGCTCTGTTATATGAGCACAGTATGGCAGTATTATTTGGACACTTTCTGTTACTGTTGTATGTGCTCCGTCTGCAACATTGTTTCCTGTAGTCATAACTCCGAAGAGAAGATCATTTTAGCCCAACATCCATCTAATCTATTTGTTTGCTGGCGCTATTACTTAGGCATCAATATATGAGCACAGTATGGCAGTATTATTTGGAACTCTCTCATACTATTGTATGTGCTCTGTCTGCAACATTGTTCCCTGTAGTCATAACTCCGAAGAGAAGATCATTTCATTCCTTCTAATCTATGTGTTTTGCTTTGAGTACTGTCTGGCGCTATTACTTAAGCACCCACATGCTCTGTTATATGAGGACAGTATGGCAGTATTATTTGGACACTGCCTAGTACTGCTGCATTACACAATAAGTTAGTTTGACCTATAGTTGTGGAAGTAAGCAGCAAGAAACGATCCTGACATGATCTACTTGCAGCTATGAACATTGATCGCCTCTTTCATTACGCTCTGTTATATTCAGCACAGTATGGCAGTATTATTTCAACATTGCCTAATACAGTTTTACCTGTGACCATTAAGGTAAGCCCCAAGAAAAGCCATGAAGATGAAGTTTTCCTTAAATCAGCTTCCATCTAATCTATTGTTTGCTTTGAGCACTGTCTGGCTCTATTACTTAAGCACCCACATGCTCTGTTATAGGAGTACAGTATGGCAGTATTATTTGGACACTGCCTAGTACTGCTGTATTGCACAATATGGTACAGTTTGACCAGTAGTTGCAGAAGTAAGTACCAAGACATGATCTACTTGTAGCTATGAACATTGATCATCTCTTTCATTATGCTCTGTTTTATCAGCACAGTATGGCAGTATTGTTTGGACACTGCCTGATACTGTAGAGGTAAGCCCGAAGAAAAGCTAAGAAGATGAAGATTTCCCTAAATCAATTACCATTTAATGTATGTGTTTGCTTTGAGCACTGTCGCTATTGCTGAGGCATCATTATACTCTGTTATATCAGCACTGTATGGCGGTATTACTTGGACACTGCTTAGTACTGCTGCATTGCACAATATGCTACATTTTTACTTGTAGCTGTGAAAGTAAATAACAAGAAACGATGTAGACATGACGTTTTCCTTAAGACAGCTTCCATCTAATCTATTTGCTAGCTCCGAGCATTGATCGTGTTGTTCATTACGCTCAGTTATATGAGCACAGTATGGCGGTGTTATTTGGGACATCCCCTAGTATTTTTGTATTTTTCACTGTATGCCCATGCTGGAGGGAGGGGGACGTTTCCCCCAAAAGGGGGAAATTTTAGCATGCTTTTGTTTTGTAGGTTTTTTTCCCTTTTCCCCCGAGATCTGTTTATGCCTCGGTTTTTGCAATTTTTTTGGGGTCCCGTTTTGCTGCAGTCAGATCCGCAGATCCCCGATTGTGGACGTTTTGTAATCTTTTGGGGGGTTTCTATGACAATACGCCCCGTGCGTCATCATTCCCCACAAAATTTTAATTTCAAAATTCACGAGATTTAGAAGGACGGAAAAACAGGGAAAAAGCAAAAAGCTTTTTAAATGCCCAAAGGGGGGCGTTTGGGGAGAAAATGTCAATCGTTTCCCTTTGTTTGCCGCCCTTTACTTTACCCTCATCTGGTTATAGGGGAAAACCCCCTACCAAATCCCCAAGAAAACCGCTAAAAAAAAAACATTCAACACGAGTTTACCATTTCCTAGGGTTATTTCTTTTTTTTTCCTTGTTTCCCATTTTGGCGTTAAAGGGGTCGTCCATCAAAAAAAAAAAATTTGGGGGTTA
>JARQOD010000009.1:51726392-51793949 GCA_033576555.1 Oophaga sylvatica
GGCCCGTGGGGGTTCCCAGGGGTTTCCTAGACCCCTCGTCAGCCTGGAACTAACACACCTAAAGTAAAAAAGGAAAGCTACGCCCGGGCAAAACCCCCAAAGATAATAAAACCCCTCCAAAAAAAAAAGAAGGCGGTTAGACAAGAGGAAATACGACACAGAAAAAAAAAAGAAGAGCAAACGCGGGGGCCCCCAAACTATCTAATAAAAAAGGAAGGGAAAGGGGTATTAGCAATCCCCAGAAAACCTGAAAACCCAAATTTTAACAATTTCAAAACACCTGAGATCACACGCCCTCTACCACCAAAAATTAGCTCTCGGTGAAACAAAATCAAAACAGCACCACTGAAAAACGGGAAAAAAGCAAAAAAAAAAAATCAGTGGCGAAAAAAACTGAGAAGGCAGAAGCCCTCGGGGGGGCCCCAGAAGGCCCCCAAAAAGGCAGGACAAAATGCAAAATATAGAACAACACAAAGAAAAAAAATTCTTATCTGGTAGCAGGAGATGCAGACACGACACAGCAGGCTAAAAGGGGGAAACGAAATGAAGGTTCAACCAGAACTTTTGACCCCCGGAAACCTGGGGGAAAATGACTCCCTTATAAAAGACCATCAGTAACACCTGATTCCAGCCCTCACAATCTTCATAGTCCCGCTTGTCCCCCCGGGGGCCTTGTCGAACTCACTAAAACCCCTTTCCAACATACCCCCCCTTTGGGGGGGGTCCCAAACCCCATTGAGAACCAGGTCGGTAGGAGGGTTTCTATGATACGCCGGAAAAGTCTCCTAGCAGGATGCCCCGAAAAAAAACCCCAAGAATTTTTTTCCTGACCAAACCTCTATTTAACAAATACTGGATTCTTGTCTGAAAAACCGAGAACCCAATTTTTTTTTAAACCACATACCCCCAATTCCCCTAAACCAAAACAGGGTCAGGAGGCACGTAGAGGAACCACGGGCTAACAAACCTCTTCAACAAGGATTGTGGAACCGTTAGGGTTTTTAAAATGCCCCGGGAAGAAGCAAACAAAAAGAAAAAGGATTAATAATCTCCTGATCTTATAAGGCAATGAACTGGGCTTAAATTTAGGAGATGCACTCTTAGAATATTCTTTGAGGACAACCAGACCGTCCCCCACTTTAAACCGAGGCCATCGCCCTATCCGGTTACAAACCGCGGGCCCTTTCCTGAGGGGGGAAACCTTCCATACCTGGCCCAAAATCTTTTTGCATAGTCAAAAAACGAGTCACCCCGGGACGACAGAAGCTTCCGCTGTCCTGAAGAAAATCGGGGGTAAAAACCCAAAATTACAAAAAAAACGGAGACACCCCAAAGGGGCAAAAGCTAGCCCTTTATTAAGGAAACTCACCCCCAAGGGCAAAAAAAAAAAGACCCCAGTCTCCGATCGCGAAAAAAAACTTTTTTTGATAAGTCTTAAGTCGGGTTTTTGTTCTCTCAGTTTGCCCATTGGTCTAGGATGAAAGGAGGAAAAAAGAAAATTAAAACCCCCAGTTTAAAACAAAAAGCCCTCCAAAATCGGAAAAAAAACTGGACTCCTCTTTCAGAAAAAATGTTCTCGGGAATGCCGTGAAAAAACGAACCACGTGCAAAGAAACAACGGCCCAAATTTCAGAGGAGGAAGGCAACTTGGTAAGGGGCACAAATGTATATTTGGAAAAACCTATCCAAAAATTTACCCAATGGTGGTCTTCTCTGAGAAACAGGAAGATCAAAAATAAAAACCCATAGAGATACGGGTCGGTTTTTGGGCACGGCAAGGCATCAAAAACCCTAGGCGAGAGCAAGGCTTGGAGCGAGAGAAGCCCGCGGATCAAAAATTCCCTGAATCGCGAGAAAAGGTAGGCCCCAAAAAGGGAACCGATTTCCAAAAGTCCCCGGGTATAAAAAATTCGGGATGCCCACCAATGGGGAACAATGAATTCGACACACACTCTTTTTCCTTTGGCCCGGGAAAAACAATTTTCACGGGGCAGCGTGGGGCCTTCCTCCTGACCCCCCTCGGGCAAGCAAAAATTTGGGCGAGTGGCGGAAAGAACTACACCCTCTTTCAAATAACAGAAGGATCAGAAAAATCAGGAAGCCCCGAAGGAAACTCCCGAGAGGGCATCCGCCTTAACATTTTTAGTGCCAGGAAGAAAGGGAAAAACCAAAAAATTAAAAAAACGTGTGAAAAAAAAGGCCCCCCGGGCCTGTCAGGATTGAGTCGTTGGCGATTAGATAGCCAGATTTTAATGGTCCGAAAGGACACCACCTGATTTTTGGCCCCCCCCAGCCAATGTCTCCACTCTTCAAAAGCCCACTTCGGGCCCCAATAATCCCGATTACCCGTCAATTTTTCGTTCAGAGGAGAAAATTTCGAGAGAAAAGGCAAAAGGGGTTATTTTTAGAGGTCTCGGGATCTTTTTGGAAAAACGGCCCTCCCCCAATTTCAAGGCATAAAACCCACCTGAATTGGCAGAGAAAATCAGGCTGCCTTTGAAAGGGCAAAATTGAATCTTCTTAATTTCCGAAATGCAGAGCTGCCTCAGGAGGCCAATTCACCAACAGAACCCTTTCGGGTCAAATCATTTAATGGTTTAACAAAAACCGGGAAAAATTCCCCAAAAAATTTAGAAAAAAATTGGCAAAACCCCAAAAACTCTAAAGAGCCTTTAATAGTGGGTTGGACCCAATCACGGGGCCCTAACTTGCCCGGGTCCTTTTCAATAACAGAGGGGACAAAATGAACCCAAAAATTAGATCTTCTTCGCCAAAAAAGACACTTTGATCCTTCAATACAGAGCTTTACCCCAAAATCTGGAACACATCCAAATGTTTCAAGAGGTCCAGTCATTAGAAAAAATCAAGATTTAAAACCAAATAAAACAAACTAAATTTGTCACAAAAAACCCTGAAAAGTCTTTGAAGGTGGAAGACGGGAAAGGGGGATTAGTGAGCCCCAAAGGGCATCACTGGTACCAAATGCCCTTTTAGGGGGATTGAATGCTCTTCCATTATCCCCGGTTAAAGCGAAAAAGGTTTACGCCCCCCGAGGTCAAGCTTGGTAACCCCAAATAGGTTTTTTTACCCTAAAACAGGGCAGAAATCAAAGGGGGAAGGGTATTGATATTTCACATAAATTGTTCAAAAGACGATAATCAATACAAGGCCTTAATGAACCATCCTTTTTGGCCACAAAGAAAAAAACGGCACCTAAGGGTGAAGAGGATGGTCTGATATGACCCTTCTCCAATGACTCCTTGATATAAGACCGCATAGCGTCATGTTCAGGTACAGACAAGTTAAAAAGGCGACCTTTAGGGAATTTACTACCAGGCACTAATTCAATAGCGCAGTCATAGCTCCTATGGGGAGGCAAGGATGCAGATTTACTTTCGCTAAACACATCAGAAAAATCAATCAAAAAGTCAGGAACATCCTGAGCCTGGGGGGAGGCAGAAAAAACAGGAGTGTTGGTATTAACACATTGGCAGCCCCAACTGGTTACAGACACAGATTTCCAATTCAAAACAGGATTATGAGACTGTAACCAAGGGAAACCCAGCACGATAATGTTATGCAGATTATACAGAACCAAAAATTTGCAGCTCTCCTGATGATCAGGTTCAACCCTCATTATCACCTGAGTAGAGAACTGAGGTTTATTCTCAGCCAAAGGGGTAGAATCGATCCCCAGTAGGGGAATAGACTTCTGTAGGGGTATCAAGGGAAACCCACAACGTTTAGCAAAATCAAAATCCATCAGGTTAATAGCTGCTCCCGAATCAACGAAAGCCTGAGCAGAAAATGAGGACAGAGAGCATATCAGAGTAACAGTTAATAAAAACTTAGTCTGAACACTACCCAAGACAACTGAGCGTGCAAAACGTCTTCCCCGCTTAGGGCAGACTGAAATAGCATGAGAGGCATCACCACAGTAGAAACATAACCCATTGCGCTTTCGAAACTCATGACGCTGTGCCCCAGAAACCACTCTATCACACTGCATGGATTCAGAAGCAGGTTCACAAGGCAACACTATTCCACGCATACTTCTCCGCTCACGCAAACGTCTGTCAATTTGAATCGCTAATGACATAGAATCATTGAGACCAGAGGGGACAGGGAATCCCACCATAACATCCTTTACATTATCTGACAGACCCTTCCGAAAAAGGGCTGCCAAAGCGTCGTCATTCCATTTGGTCAGGACTGCCCACCTACGGAATCTCTGACAGTATAACTCAGCGTCATCAAGCCCCTGATTAATGCCAACAAGGCTTTTTCAGCTTGATCAGTGACATTAGGCTCATCGTACAATAACCCCAAGGCCTGAAAAAATGCATCAACATCACTCAAAACAGGATCCCCAGGTGTCAGGGAAAAAGCCCAATCCTGAGATCGCCGCGCAGGAGAGAGATGACAATTTGAACCTGCTGCGCTGCGTTCCCTGAGGACTTAGATTTTAAGGCAAAAAACAATTTACAATTATTTTTGAAATTCAGAAACTTGGCTCGATCCCCCAAAAACAAATCTGGCATGGGAATCCTAGGTTCCACAACAGGCAACCTAGCAAGATAGGTAGCAATACTCCGAACCTCAGTGGCAAGCTGATCCACACGGCCAGACAACTGTGCAAACTCCATTGAGAGAAAAAATCCTCCCCAGCACCCAGAGATACAGAGGGAAAAAAAAAAAATGCAACAAACAGAAAAATATCTCTGACAACTCTGACAACCTTTTTTCTTTCACAATATTTTTCCCTTCTGTGAGTACCATTCAATTTTCAACTTATTTGGCCGGTGATACTGTTATGTTTCGGTAGCTGAGGAGTGCAGGTAAAAAAGGCAATACACCAGAGCAGTTGGAATCTATGAGATTGCTGTACCCTGACTAACCACCACAACTAGAGGCAGCCGTGGAGCGTTCCTACGTTGGTCCTAGATGCCTCGTCACAGCCTGAGAAACTAACTACACCTAAAGATAGAAAGAGGAAAGCTATCTGCCCAGGAGCAGATCCCCAAAGAACATAGAAAGCCCCCAAACATGTAATGGCGGTTAGACAAGAAGAAATACTGACACAGACAGAAAATAGTATGAGCAAACGTTGGGGCCCAAACTACCTAAATAGAAAAGGATAGGAAGGGCACTTACTGCAATCCCAAAAAACCCTGAAAAGCACCAACTCTACTAATTTCAAAAACACCTGAGATCACACGACCTCTACCACCTAAATTATTTCTCTGGTGTAACAAAATCAAAACAGCAGCCACTGAAAAAACTGGAAAAAGCAAATGTACAAAGATAAGTGGCTGAACTAAACTGAGAGGGCAAAAGCCCCCGGAGGGGACCCAGAAGGCCCCCACAGAAGTGCAGGACAAAATGCAAAAATCAAGCACAAAAACAAAAATAAGAAAATGTCTTATCTGTTAGCAGGAGATGCAGACATGACACAGCAGGCTACAAAGGAAACAGGAATCAAGGATTGAGACCAGAACAATTGATCACCGGCAACCCTGATGGGAAGGCGACTCCCTTATATAAGACCAGTCAGTAACACCTGATTCCCAGTCCTCACAATCTTCACTGGACAGTCCAGTACCGCTTGTAACCACCAGAGGGAGCCTCTGCTCAGAACTCATTTCAAGTCCATTCACAACACTGTGGGCCAAACAAAAGTTGGGAGACAGTGGGTATCACCAGGTATGGGGGAAGTGGAACTATGGTCCCCAGGATGGGATCTTGTGAACTGGGGACATTGCATTGTGACCATCTATCCAGAATTGCTGTAAGACCATGAATGTAATGAGTAAAAAAATAGTTGAATTGTTAAATGCCTAGGTGATTATTACAACCCACAACCTGAGCTCTTCACATAACTATTGATGCAGCCATTTCTCGAAAGTGTCCTTGGAGCTCATTTTTCAACACGACAATGGCAGGCCACATGTTGCTTGAGTTACAGTGAGCAGCCTGTGTGGTCTAAACATGCTACCATGGTTTGTGGCACCTCCAGACTTGTCTCTCATCGAGCACATTTAGGACGTCATTGGTCATCAAATGTAGAGGAGTTTCCATGAGTGGATCTTGACGATTTGTTTAACTGCTTTCGCTGTGGCAGAATATTCATGAGACAACCATTAATGACCTCATTGGTAGAATGCCAAGGAGCGCAAGTGCGTGTCTTTCTGCTCATGGCGCTCACACTTGATAATTAATATTTTGTTTCCATTATTTAATTTGCACATCATTGAAGGGAATCTGTCAGCAGGTTTTTTTTCTATTTAATCTGAGAGCAGCATAATGTAGGGGGCAGAGACCCCTCAGCATCTGTAGTTTCAATACAATCAATGTTTTATCAGCAGGAGATTATCACTGCTGGACTCGCAACCTGTGCTAATCTGTGTAACCCAGCCCCCAGCACTGATTGGCAGCTTGCTGACAATGTACACAGGAATAGGCCAATCAGGAGTGTGGGCGGAGTTATACACAACTCTGCATTCTGAGCACCGCTACATTTACAGCAGATAAAACAGGGATATAGGGATTCTATCAAATCTGCACCAAGCAGCACAGTAAGTGACACATCCCTGAAATCAGGCTCTCTGCCCGAACATAATGCTGATCTAAGATTACATAGCAAACACCTTCTGACAAATTCCCTTTAACATTTCTGTCCATCCTGCGATTTCCATAATTTCACATCTTTTCCTTCTCGGTGTTGTAATTTCAATGTTGAAGAGTGTGAATATAATATATATATATATATGGTATATAACATCTTTTTTCTGGATATCACACTACAATCAATTCTCTTTTATCTAGAGATTGTAACAAATATTCTTCTACGCAATGTCAAATAAATATTATAATATAGGTCCTAAAAATGCCCTTGATATTAAGGTTATGTTCACACGTAGTGTTTTTTCGCTGCAGCCAAATCCTCGTCTCTTGACAATAAAATTTTTTACAAAATTTCTGTTAGCGGGGTTTTTTTTTTTTACTTTTGCAGCTTTTTTGAATGCATTTCTTGTGTTTTTTTCACTTTTTTTTGCTTTCTAAGTGTGAAAAAAAACACTGCAAAAACGATTAAAGAAATGACATGGTGCAGATTTAAAAAACGCTGCAGTACTCAAATTCAGGCAGGAAAAAAAAGAAATATATCATAGCTTTTCCTGGTGTGTAAAAAACAGCTTTTAGTTTTTGTAAAAGAAAAATGCAGCAAAAAAAACAATGCATGTGAACATCGCCTGAGGAGTCTGACACCAGAACTGCACTGAAGTACCATGGTTGTATAGCAAACGGTAACTTATAATTATAACAAAAAAAATCCCTAAAATATAAATTTCGTCATATAAAAATAACTGCTAAAAAAAAATCAATATTCTTCACGACAACGTAACACACATATTACACGTGTATTTAGGAACGATTCTGGCCCCTGTTTTTTGTGCAATTTACATGATAGTTCTATTAAAAAGTCCTTTACGTGGTGGGAAAAACGTAGAGAACATTCAGGCATCACGTTCTGATATAACACGATGCGGTGAAAGGAATTAAAGCTCGTTCTTTTCTAAGGAAAAACATGCCGAACTGTTTTCACAGCGGAAAAAAAAAGTTAGGATTGACATCAAAACTGACAATCGTGTCTAAAGCATCACTAAGTGCAAGGTTCAGATGAAAACTGCATTACATCTATATTATGGAAGACCTCGGTCTTATAAAAATAAATGATGGAGAAAATTCCATTTGTCATTAGTAAAAAAAAAATATATATATAATTATGGTCATACCGAGCTCCAAGGACCTGTATTCCACGCAGAGTCTGGAGGACAACTGTGAGTGTTGCATTGTTCGCGGTCTGGGGGTTTATCCAGTATCTCACAGCTGAGATCATTGAATCGCTCCCCATTAGGTCTCTGACATACGACAAGTCTTGTCCTTGTCCCGGAACCACATTTTTTCGAACACTAGGAATTGAAGTAAAGAGGATATCAAACATTTATCAAACTTAGTAGAAAAACAATCATTCAAATTAAGAAATACAATAGCTTGCAAAAGTATTCACCTCCCTTGGCTTTTTACAGATTTTGTTACATTACAACCTGTGTTTAAATATTTTTTATAATCGCTTTGTGTTGACGCATCAGCACTAAATAGTCTAAGTTGGTGAAGTGGGGAAAATATAGGAACAAATTACATTTATGGGATCAAATAACTGAAAATTGGCACGTGCAGATGTGTGACCCAGCTGCGCTTGGTGCCACATGTTCCCTGGAGGATGCACAGAAAGGTAATTCACAATCACCTGATATTCATTCACACTTCACATTTCCCTATAGTGCCACCTGAGGGAGCCCTTTAGAGTATATAAGGGTGTGGAGAGACGCAGCAGTAGCCAGTCTGAGCCAGTGTTGATTTCCTGTCAGAGCAGACGGAGATTCCTGTCAGATGAGACAGAAGCAGAGAGACAAATTCCTCGAGGTATATGGCGGTGCAGGGGTGCAAGCAATAAGGCAGACACACACAATGAGTCTCTTTCCGTACCTTTACTGGTGATATTTGCAGGCACGTCCCGGGAGGCTGCTCAGGGTGGAGGATAGGTGAGGATAAATAGCAAGGATCGCTTACCTCCACTCTGCACAACCGGACACCGGGTCCGAGCTTGCTAGAACCTTCACGGCTAGTGGGAGAAACCGGAGACCCTGCTGGACTTCAGGTCGCAGAGGGGCCCTTCACTTCTGATACGTAACCGGGGTCAGGAAGAACAGGAGTCAGGCCTGATCAGCCATAGAGGACTTAGTTCTGTCCAAAAGAAGGCTCCACCACAATGTCAGCCGGGCGTAGCTGTTCCACACGGAGTTAAACTTAGCTTCATGCAAGTTAGAAACTCACACACATCAAGAAGTAAGGAGGCCTTACACCTACTCAGTGATTACTGGACGTGCATCCTCCACCCTGAGCAGCCTCCCGGGACGTGCCTGCAAATATCACCAGTAAAGGTACGGAAAGAGACTCATTGTGTGTGTCTGCCTTATTGCTTGCACCCCTGCACCGCCATATACCTCGAGGAATCAGTCTTACCTGTGGAAGACTTAACACCTTGCTGCCCAGTAACAACCCCTCAGAGGATTCACCCTGCAGCGCTGGTCACCCTGATCAGAAACCACAGGTGGCGTCACGAACATTTCTAAATCCCCTGTAAATATCCCCCTTGAATGAGCGCCCAGGGCAACGGACCGAGCTGCGCTACCCGTGACCTCTCCCCCATTGAAGTGAACTGGCTCGGTGCCGAGTACCCCATAAGCCCTGGTACGTGCGACTCATCTTTGGCGTCACGAACAGGATCCGAAGCTTACTATATGTGAGTCCTGTGTGCCTATGTGGACTGTTTCTGTGCAAAAAGACTGTGCAGTTTTTGTGACTTTTGGCGCCATTTTCCGCCATGTTGCCGCCATATTCGCGCCCTGAGGCGCTGGTGAAGAAGGTGGGCGTGCATTCGTGGGCGTACCCCCCCTTATGGTGCGAAAGTAATGGGCTCCCTGTCTAAGTGCTATTATAATGTCCGAGCCTGCCCCACTGCAAGGGAGATCCGCCTCCTCTTCATCCTCTATGCCAGGAAGAGAAAGCGAAAGTCCCACCTCCACGGAAAAGACCAGATTGTTCCAGATGGGAAACATAGTCTGGCCTGGAGTGAGATGGCGGAAGGACAGGAGACGCTGTGTGGGAGAATGGCGGTGCGCAGACCCCGTTCCCTGAAGAGCTGCAGCCTGTGCCTGAACCGTCCCCAGGTCGGGCGGATGACCGGAGAATGCAGAAAGTGGAGGAGGTGGAAGCGGCGCTAAGGGATATGGCCCGACACCGCGCAGAGATGGAGGCGATGGAGCACAGCTGGTGTGCCCTGAAACAGCGGCTGCTGTGGGACCCACTGCTCTCCCCTCAAGCTGCGCAAATGCCACCCGCGCCACCACTGGACCCAGCGGCTGATGAACCACCGGAGGCCGGCCCCAAAAGAGCTGATCCTGACTTCGCCGAGGACGCGGCGGGAGGGAAGGAGGCTGAGGAGGCCCTGCCCGGACCAGAATGCCAGCCAGGCCTGGAACCAGATGCCACAGCGGAATGCAGTCCCCCGGTAGGGACAGCGGAGGAGATCCTGCCCGAAGCGATGAAGATCGACAGGGAGGAGATGGAGTACCTGGACGACGTGGAATACGCCACCCAGAAGGAGTATGAGCAGCGACTGCGGCAGGAGCAGCGAGAGGCGCAGCAGCTTCACCAGAGGTACCGGGAGCAGAATCTTGCGGACAAGGAGATCGTCCGGCGAGATAAAGGTACGCTCCGGGAATCGTGGCGCCATGGGACGGTGTGTGACTCTAAGCTCCAGGGAGGTTGGGGGTACATACGCGAGCCCGGGTTATCTCAGAAGATCTTCGTTCACCGCTGTGATGTAGGGTCTGACCTGTTAAAAGGGGATGTTGTCACCTACACGCGGCACTGGGGTCTTAAGGGGTGGTATGCCCTGAATGTCTCCCGAGTCAGCGACCCGGTCCCTGAAGCCGGAAACGTACCCCGTGTCTCAGCGTCCCAAGCCCCAGCCACATCAGCGCCCGGCCGCGCACCTGCATCCTATCCTGCGTCCTATTCTGCAACGCAACAGGCTAGTGCGTCCCCAACTGAGCCACTGCGTGCACCTGCGTCCCAATTGGAAACGCTGCAGAGCACAGCGACTGCAACAGCGACCCCTATTGAGCCAAACCTGTACTTAGAAGAGGCACCTGTCAGGCCTCAAGGAAGTCGCAAAGTAAAAATTGAAAAGAGGACTGTAGCTACTCAGACACTGGTAGCAGGACACGATCTCTTGGTGATGCGTTCCAGAGAGCACCGCATACTTCCAGCCCCAGGTGTGGAAGGTGCAACCATATTCAAAGAAGAACAGTAGGACCCAGACAGGGTTTACTGAACTGTAAAAAGTTATGAAGAATTGCACTTTATTGAATATGTAGATGATGTCTGAAGTAGTATACCCCAGTTGGGTAATGTGTCGTGTAAAGTGGTTATGATAGAAATGTGATTTTTCTATAAATGCTGTTTTTGAAGGACTGCGTGGCTGAGGACTTTGCCAGCCCAAAAACTGTAATGTAAATAGTTGGCACTCAGTGCCCCATCTTGGTTTTACGTAAAGCCATTCTACCTCAGAAGAAAAACCCGTATGGTGTGGCCTTGAGTGAGGTTTGCAGCGGAGAAGTCCTGCAGCCCACCCAGGACCACCGTGGGAGGTTTGGTGCGGGTCCTCCACAAGAATCTTGTATTTATTTGCGTGAAAGTATTTGATATTTTTCTATTGCCATTTGTACACATTGTAACGTTTGAAGTGTCCTTACATCCCGTAAGGGAAGAGTTATGTTATTGTTGTTATTATAAAAATTGTTTTCTTTTTCAGCCCGGGAGTGCTGAATATAACTAGGGGGGGATGTGTGACCCAGCTGCGCTTGGTGCCACATGTTCCCTGGAGGAGTGTGCACAGATCAGTCTGACGGAAGGTCCTGATAGCTGCTTCGGACAGAGCCTAAGAAAGAAGTGAAGGAAGGGGAACTGCAGTACTTGTAACACCGAGCAAACTGAGGTACTGTTAGAGAGCGGTGAAGAGAAGGAAGCTGACACCTACTGTTGCCTGTGCTTATGTTAAAGGTGTGAGTAGGGCGACAGGCGAGTGGACAAAGAGAGAGAGAGTGACTGAGGATAAATAGCAAGGATCGCTTACCTCCACTCTGCACAACCGGACACCGGGTCCGAGCTTGCTAGAACCTTCACGGCTAGTGGGAGAAACCGGAGACCCTGCTGGACTTCAGAAGGGTGAGCAAAAAAGGTAATAGTTTAATGCACGTACAGTAGTCACAAAATCAGACGTTTCGGTCTATCTCGACCTTCATCAGTGAACTACAATACCTTTTTTGCTCACCCATACGAGTGTGCCCAGCTTTTCATTCAAATTATTACGGCCTGGGAACCTACTGGTGCACCTCCATTACAGGGCTGTGCTGGTGTTTATTAATCTACCTGCTGGACTTCAGGTCGCAGAGGGGCCCTTCACTGCTGATACGTAACCGGGGTCAGGAAGAACAGGAGTCAGGCCTGATCAGCCATAGAGGACTTAGTTCTGTCCAAAAGAAGGCTCCACCACAATGTCAGCCGTGCGTAGCTGTTCCACACGGAGTTAAACTTAGCTTCATGCAAGTTAGAAACTCACACACATCAAGAAGTAAGGAGGCCTTACACCTACTCAGTGATTACTGGACGTGCATCCTCCACCCTGAGCAGCCTTCCCTTTACGTGCCTGCAAATATCACCAGTAAAGGTACGGAAAGAGACTCATTGTGTGTGTCTGCCTTATTGCTTGCACCCCTGCATCGCCATATACCTCGAGGGCTCAGTCTTACCTGTGGAAGACTTAACACCTTGCTGCCCAGTAACAACCCCTCAGAGGATTCACCCTGCAGCGCTTGTCACCCTGATCAGAAACCACAGGTGGCGTCACGAACATTTCTAAATCCCCTGTAAATATCCCCCTTGAATGAGCGCCCAGGGCAACGGACCGAGCTGCGCTACCCGTGACCTCTCCCCCATTGAAGTGAACGGGCTTGGTGCCGAGTACCCCATAAGCCCTGGTACGTGCGACTCACATATGTATTCAACCCTTTTGCTATGAAGCCCCTAATAATTTCTGGTGCAAACAATTACCTCCATAAGTCACATGCTTAGTGACAGGACATCCCCCTGTGTGCAATCTACCGTAAGTGTCATATGGCTGTCAGTATATACACTTTACCTTTTCTGAAAGGCCCCAGAGGCGGCAACACAATTAACAAGAGGCACCACTAACCAAACACCACCATGAAGACCAAGGAGATCTCCAAACATCATGAAGACCAAAGAGATCTCCAAGCACCGCCATAAAGATCAAGGAGATCTCCAAACAACAGAAAGAAGACCAAGGAGATTTCCAAACAACACCATGAAGACCAAGCAGATCTCCAAAAACCACCATGAAGATCAAGGAGATCTCCAAACAACACCATGAAGACCAAGGAGATCTCCAAACACCACCATGAAGATCAAGGAGATCTCCAAACAAGTTAGGGACAAAGCTGTTGAGAAGTACAAGTCAGGGTTGGGTTACAAAAAATATCCCAATCTCTGATGATCCCTGGAGCACCATCAAATCCATCATCAAATGGAAAGAACATGGTACTGCGTGTGACAGGCGGGAGACCAGCGATCCGCTGGTAACCAATGTACACAGCTGGTTTCCAGGCGCTGCGCGGTGCCTGGAAACCCGATGTGTACCTTGGTTACCAGCTCCCTGCATCAGGGCGCTGGTATCCAAGGTACACATCGGGTTTCCAGGCACAGCCCCGCGCCTGGAAACCCACTGTGTACCTTGGTTACCAGCGGATCGCTGGTCTCCCGCCTGTCACACGCAGCGATGCGTGCTGGCCAGCGGGAGGCCAGCGATCAAAAAAATGTCCAGGACATTCAGCGACGATCAGCGATACCCAGCAGGGGGGCTGATCGTCGCTGAATGTCACACACAGCGATATCGCTGGGGAGATCGCTGTTGCGTCACAAAACTAGTGACTCAGCAGCGATCTCGCTAGCAAGATCGCTGTGTGAGACGGGGGCTTAAGGAGCTGGAGCAATTTTGCCTTGAGGAATAGACAAAAGTCCCAGTGGCAACATGTGGAAAGCTCACAGAGACTTATCCAAAGCGACTTATAGCTGTAATTGCCACAAAAGAAGGCTCTACTAAGTACTGACTTTAGGGGGGTGAATAGTTATGCACACTGAAGTTTTTAGTTATTTTGTCACATTTGTTGTTTGATTCACAATAAAAAGAAAAACAAATGTTCACAGTTGTATGCAGGTTCTTTACATGAACTGATGCAAACCCTAATATTCAAGTTGTGATGTAGCAAAACTCGAAAAATGCCAAGGCGTGGAGGGGTGGTGAATGCTTTTGCAAGCCACTGTATATATATTTTTTTACGTTTGAGAACATTTTTCAAAGCGTTACTGTTGAACCACAATGGGCATGGTCACATGGACCCATCAGAGCATCCCCTGCGCACAGTAGCAAAGGTCCAGCAGAAGACAACCCCATTTAAAGGTGACTTTGGAGCCAAACACTATTTTTTAATGGCCCATCCTTTCATAAGTTTAAAGGTAACCTGTCATTAGGCTCGGGACCCCTAAACCACCATTATGAGGTTACGGAGTCAACATCAAAGCTGGTCATTTTTAAATAAATTCACAAACTTCTAAGTTACTACAGATAAGTCTAGGATTTACCTCTCCCCAGTTGCCAAATGCCCACTGCGGACACGGTCCAGATTCACACGGCCGTTGCTCAGCAGGTTTGCTTCTCTCATCACAGTTGGCAGCGGGATATCCATTTTCGTCTTGGCAAACCACCACACGACGCTGGAATCCTCCGGCACATGTGCTAGAACACTAACATGTAAATGGGACAAATGGTTATATAGGAAAATGTTTGACTTAGGCCTCATTATTTTTGACCCTATGCATTTAGCTGAGCTGCTAGTACGATTCCCTCCACTCATAACCCTATTGATCCTATACTGCTTAAAGGGGATCTGTCACCAGGTTTCTGCCAGGTTATCTGAGTACAGCATAATGCAGGGGCTGAGATCCTGATTCCAGTGATGTATCACTTAATGGGGTACTTGCTGTTGTTTTGATAAAAATCACTGTTTCATCACCAGGAGATTATCACAAGATGACTAGTAAACCTGCGGCCATGTAATCCGGGTGGGACTGCAATCCCTGCACCCATTGGATTATGCCTCTGACTCTTCACTGGTTAAACATTGACAATAGTTGGATAACTTGAAACCCAAAATCTAATATTATTTGGTCATGGAAATAGTGGCACGTATGAGATAAACCACGGTGCATAGAAGCATTTAGAAACGTACCGCTCCCCATGGACCTATTCTCCATTGACTTCCGCTTGAACCAGTAGAACGTCCACTGTTCCTGTTCAGGATGGCCAGGGTTGGGTTGGATCGTAATCTTTGGTCTACATTTGGGAAAGGATGAATGGGCCGGCCGTTGTCGTGGTTGACATATTGACAAGGGGACATGGAGCACTCTTGCTCGGTCTGTGGGCTGTCTTCTGGATCACATTCGTTATTATCGAAGGATTGGCCGAGGAAATCCACACAAACCACTTGCCTCACTGCCTTCCCTTGGCCACAGGTCACCGAGCACTGAAAATTAGGAAAATATCTTTGTTATTGAATTCATCCTTTTTGTAGTTTTTTCCTACGCTTCTTTTCCATGTGACGTACTTACCGAACTCCAGTCCAGCGCTTTCCACTGCCCGCATGGAGTCGCCGTACACACTTCAGTGGCTGACGGCTTTGGCAGGTGGGAACACGCCGCTTCATTCGCCACCGCACCCTGATCGTCGCGGCAGCTGACGTATCTCATTCTGGTCCCTTTACCACAAGTTGCGGAGCACTGGGAAATATTACAAAGATTGATGGGTGGGATACAACCGGAATAATTTTTCCCGACGCCTCAAGCAAAAATATTGATTTTTTTTTTCTTCTATGTGTGAGATTTCTGACTTTACAGTGCATGGGTCCTTTAGTAATGGAACGTAATCCTATAAATTAGAAGAATAAGTCTCACGGTCGGTTAATGGAAGAAGTTTGTTTTAGAGAGTGAGCACCTATAACCTTTCCTTCAAGTTTTATTTATAGGGGTTGTCCAAGAAAACATGGCTGCTTTCTTTTAGAAATATGATTGTGCTTCGTCTTGAAGGTAAGCGAAAAAGGCCGAGCTGCAAAAGTGCACACACCCTTTTGAAAGATGACTCTGTCCCAGGCAATTCAACCCATTAGAAGCTGGACTAAAAGGCAAATGATATATGGGTAATAAACAAGCTATAGTAGTGGTGTACAGCCAATGGTGAACACTATTGCGCCCATAACCTTGTGTGGCTGGTCCCAAAAAGCCCTGCCCCCAACTAGTGTCTGTCCACTTTTCCCAACATCTGACATATACGTACAACAGATGTTGGGAGAATTTGCATGGAGCAAATGTACGCACTAAGCCCGGAGGGTGCCAGCTGTTTTACACAACCGGCACCCCGCTGTGTTGAATCCCTTGGATGCCTTGGTGAACAGCAACTACAGCATCTATGTGGTTAGATGGGAGGACTGTTGTCTCTCATATTCCTTGGGGTATTCCAACATGTCGTGGGAGAGGGAGCCTGATGAATTATTTAATGACAGCCAATGACCCATGGTGGGCGCCAAATTTTCGACCTTCTCTAAGGGGCCCACGGATTTCTACTTATGTCCTTCAACTCTAGTAAAAGCACAAGCAGGTTCAACTTCTCTACTGAAGCTAAAAAAAAGTTAAATAGAAGTTTAAAGGGAATTTATCAGCAGGTTTTTGCAATTTAATCTGAGAGCAGCATAAGAGAGCCGGACTCCAGCTATGTGTCACTTTTTACGCTGTGTGTTATAGTTTCAACACAATCAGCATTTTATCAGCAGGAGATTATTACTGCCTGACTAGGTCTCAAGTGCAGAGCAGTCAGGCTGATCACCGTGTAACCCCGCCCCCCCAACTGATTGACAGCTTGCTTAAAATATACAACGTACACAGGAAACTGCCAATCAATGATGTGGGAGGGGTTATGCACAGCCCAGAAGTCTTAGCTTCTGCTACATCTACATCCGACAAAACAGGGCTTCTATCAAACCTGCACCAAGCAGCCCAGTAAGTGATACATCTGTGGAATCAGGGTATCTGTCTCTACATTATACTGCTCTCAGATTCCTTTTAAATAAAATATTCAAAGTTTAAAGAAAATATACAAGCTGTAAAAAGGTAATAAAAAAACAAAACCATGATGATTTTAGCTTGCAAAAACAGTAAAATATAATTAAAAAAAATTATATCAGCATAATAGTTGTGACTTTCTGAATAAAGTAGTGAATAATAATACAAAAAAAGCTAAAAAAACAATAGCACAATTTTTTTGTTTCTATTCTATCTCACCCCCTAAAATTAATAAAATGGTAAATAAAAATGGCACAATTGAAAAAAATACACTTCATTCTGTTGGAGGCGGGGAAAGAAGAAAGCTAGATGAAGAAGACCGATTCTGTCACGCACAGTGTAGGAAAGACTAAGTGCAGCATGAGGGGATAAGGGGAAGGGAACCCAACACTAGGAGGGGGAAGTGGAGACCACTAGGCAGATCTAACGTCACCCTGTCTGCCCTAAGCGTCCCTATATAGGTTCTGCACCTATCGCCGATCAGGATACCTAATCCCTGCCTGACCCTAGCAGTAAGCCGTGCATAGGGAAGGAAAGGATTGGCACTAGTCAATCCCCACTATAACTAAAGACAGATGGGATACACAAACAAGGGGAACACTTAGCTTAAGTAGACTCAGAGAGAAACACAGACGTCCACCAAACACCAAGGAGGAAGATAGCCGACTACTATAGCTCCAAGTCTCAACAGGGAAATGGAAATATCACTGGCAACTCCCAGCAGCCAGCTGGGAGTTATAAACACCCCGGTCTAGGTGTGTCAACTAGAGCTAGAGGAGGTTGCCATTGGGTCCTAGAGTCAGAAGAACCAGGACTAAGTCTGCAAAGCAAACTGTTGAGACCTTCTGCAGTCAGATGCAGAGCGATGGTCTGCAGCCTCTGACACACCCGTGACAGTTTCCTAATATTTCATGCGGACAACCTCCGAAACCTGATGGACAATTTGAGACAGCAGCTGTATTATTAGGAACGGATTCTATAAATGCGGCACGTGATATAAAAATAAACAGAAGTCATCTGTGTTTATTGGCGGTCACGGGCTGGAATACGTTCCGCTCCTAGAGATGTTAAATATGATTAATGTCCCGCGTCAGGCATTTCCCCGGTATGGCCATAATGGTGGCATTTTATTTTCATAAGGTCAAATCCATAGACTAAAACATAAGACACTCGACACATGGCCGGGGAATATCACGGCTGACAATCTAGAGAGGGACTGACACACTTTAGAAAGATGCGGCAGATTTCATTAGGTACGACAAGGAGGTAAGAACAAGCAAAGCATTCATAAAATATACTTACAGGTGTCCAAGATCCAAATCTCCACTGCGTCTTGCTGTGGACGATCTGTTTGGTTTCTGGAATGCCCGGGCATGCAGCTGTTTCACAGTCCTGTCAAAATGAGTTTGGTTTGTTAGGCGGCTTCCTTTCCATAATTAATGCCTTTTTGAACTGGTTGCTAAGAGGCAAACGTTCGAGGCGGCATTGCTGATGTCAGTCACTCTCCAGCTCGGAATACACGATTGAGGCCAAGTCTAGGGTATGCAATTTTCACTTTTTTTTTTTTTTAGAAAATAACTTTCAAAGGTTGTGCAAGAACAACATGTCCGCTCCTTGCTTTATATTTGGTATTCATTCCCTGCTTTATACTGCTCCAAAAAATCTCTCAGGAGGTAGGCAGAGTAGGCAGCTGCCTAGGGCACCACTAAAGGGAGGGCACCGTAGAATTTTAAATGAAAGAATAATAAAAAAAAAAATGCTCTGCCTTTAAAGAGGAGGAGTCAAGAATGTGGCTATTTTTTTATTTATGTACCATTATATTTGGATTATATCAATCTCAGAGGAAAGGTAAAAAATGACACTTCTGTAATAGTAAAGCAATATCATATACATTGGCTGTCTGTATGGTATGTTTTCCTTTGTCAGTGAGCGTGGGTGCCTCAGTTCCTAAACAAAGTAATTTACTACTTTCCACTTTTTTCAGAAGTGTCCAGTTTTTGCTCCACAAACACTGCAGTTGCTCCCGTGTAATCCGTTTTCTGTCTTTTTTACAAATCCGCCATATGGTTCCAGAGATACTGATCTTTTGATTTAGTGCTATTTTTTTAATGGTGTTTAAACAAGAGGCGTGGCTCACAGGATCCTCCTGGGTATGTCTTTAACAAATAGGTATGTCTCACAGGATCCTCCTGGGTGTGTCTTTAGGCTTCTCTGCATTATTTCCCTGTGAACCATGTGGACATTTTAAGAAAAACCAAAAGATGGAATATTCAGGGGAGCAGAGGGAATAAAATAAGGTCAAACACTGGGGACTTTGGGTCTGGTGACAGGTTCCCTTTAAGTCTTTTTGTACAAGCAATTAAATAACAATGGGCAAGCTATTAGTGGGTGAGGAGGATGAGATGGCAGCTAAACGGCCATATGCACAGATGAGCTATTGTTTGACTGATGGCTTACTGTGCCAATTCCCCCATACACATACACAATTCCCCCATACACAGGTTTTGTTCTCTATGGGAGCGCCACTGCCAGATAACACTGGTGTCTCCTCTTCCATTATAAGTATGGTGAGATTGAGTCCTAACCTCCAATCCTTATGTCCTTAAGTTGGGGTTTCCCCATATACATTAAATGGCTGGCCGATCCCGCTGTCAATAATGGGTTTGGACAATTGGGAAATTTAATGTCTGACAACGTTTATGTTTTACTACATGGACTAAGGGTGATGGGGCACTGTCACAATTGTGTCTCATCCTTTTGGGAGATCTGGGGTTAGAAGATTACTACGTATTGTGAATCGCAGATCTTCCATTCACCCTGTGTGTTTGTGCCCCATATTAAATATATTTGGTTTTGTTGAGTGCTGAAGAGGTTAACGACCCTTTCTATGTTGGTAAGAAACTTGCAGCTACATTTTCAGCTGCTTCTGATCTGGTCATTATCTCTCCCTATAAACCCTGGCCAGACCCTCTCTGCCTTGCCAGTGAAAGCTTTGCTTCCTAGCTCCTTGGAGAAGCTGTGCTGAATTGGAGATTGTTGTTGCTACCAGAGATTGTTGCGTGCTGTTTTTGGGTGTATGCTTTCCTCTCTGTCCTATTCCCATTTGGTTGGTACATTCCTATCTTTCCCTATATACCTCTTTAGCCTTGGTGAGTGTTTCTAGGTTTGTTGCTTTCTGTTATCCCTGTTTTGTCTTTTTTACCTTACATTTCTGTCCCATGCCTCATGGGCTGGGGGAGGGAACAGATCAGGGTTTAACAAGAGCACAGTAAGGTCGGAGACTCAGGCCTCTCTACCTTCAAGAGTACCCCCTGGACAAAGATAGTTAGGGTCCCAGTTCCAAGGACAGTTTGAAGCCCCTCTCCCTTACCGAAGACCGTCACAGCGTGAAAGGCACATTCGGAAATAAGAGTTTGTCCCGCCCCTACTTAAAAAGTATTACTAGTACTAGTAATTGAGAGCCATTGAATAAATAGCATGATTCCTCGCATTATAACCAGTCGGAAAGCGTCAGATTGAGCTGGGACATGCTTAAGTGACTAGGAGAGTGGTAATACTCAGTCGTTAATTTATTCATACATTTCCAGGAGGGATAACAGAGGAACAACGATCCAGAAAATGCCTTTTATCAATTACTACTAAAACAAATGCTGGAAGACCCTTGCCTATGTCTTGTGGAAAATCTGTACCAGGGTGCCAAACATAATATTGGTACCGCGGCTCGGGTTAGACTACATCCTCTGCAGGCGCTGTAAATGCACCTGGTCCGGCTGCAGGGAACCTCCCCGTATCCTGATCAGCCCTCACCTGAGTGTCTGTAGGCCGAGTTGCTGCATTGCAGTCACTGTCGTCCACCACAGCTCCATATGCGCCCACCACGCATTTCACCGCTCTCATCTGATAACCAGGTCCACACGAAGCTGTACACTAAACATGGAGATAAAGCCGTATTGATTATATCTGTAAGACGACGCTTGGGCAATTCGAGGCAATTTAGGAAAATCTATAACTTTTTCCTCTACATTTCATTTGAAATTGAGGTTGGCTCGCTCACCCACTGGCTACGATTACACATGGCTGATTTGATGCCTTCCAATGTAGAAGTAAAAAAAAAAAGGCGAAAATTACTTAGAAAACTCCGGTATGCGGCACTCAGACCTAAGATTAATTTCTACAACACTGTTCAGTGGCGGTCTTCCGGACCAGCACAGCTATGGGAGTTTGGAAAAGGGGTCATCAGAAAATAAGGACGGGGGACGTCATCCAACAAGATAGAGAGGCAGGAAGACTGCTCGCGCTTTCCCATCGGTGGGCGGCAGTCCATTGTCTTCCCATAGTGCTGCTATCTCATAGGGTTTGTGATTTACAGTCTGAAATATGGGGTCCAAATAACTTTTAGATCCGAAATTTGGGCTCTGGATAAATTCTTTGGTCAGTGATTTGAACTCGTTTTTATATTTATCTGATTTATTTTCCCTTTTCATATGTAAAGCGCCATGGAATAAATGGCGCTATATAAATGTCTAATAATAATAATAATAATAATAATAATAATAATTTAAAGGGATTGTCCATCTTTGGTGGGGGGACAAGGTTATTTTTGTTTTCTATTACTTAACTGCATGTATTTTTGGCTAAAAATTAATTTTTGTAACTGGGTTTCCTTAAAAATGTTGCACCGTATGCCTTTCTATAGCACTGTCTATTGCTGGCTGCAGAACGAGTTTACTGAGAATCCATCAGTGAGCTCATTCTAGCGGTCCAATGGGAGAGTTTGCACTACTTTTTCTTAGCGCCTCTCAGCTGATTTATGACCAAAGTTGAAAGCAAAGCTTGTAAAAGCAAAATGGTGCAAAATCTTTCATGAAACCAAACTGAAAAAATATATATTTTTAGCTTCAAATACACGCACTTAAGCAAAAAAAAAAAAAACCCAGAGTTGTACAACCTCTTTAATTTTTTTGGTATAATGAAGGCTTTTGACAAAGGGGATTTTGGGGATATGGCCTATTGGACAAGGAGGGGCAAAACTGATGGAACTGATCAACCTGAGAGATACAAAGTTCTAAACACCAAATCTAAACAAACCATGAAGGATAGTACCTGGCCCCACGGACCAACTTGCCACGACGCACACTCCTGCTGCTGACAAGTCACAACTGATACAGGCTTGGTCTCCGGATCACAAACTCTGTCGTTTACCCGACTTTTCCAAATTGGCACCAGGTTTGCCGATGTTTGTGACCTTTTCCGCAAGTCACCAAACACTGCAAGTAAAGGTACAGGATTTACCATACGATCCCTATATGAGGTTTTGTTTTTGCGCTTCGGGTCGATGTCATTACCGAGAAACCAAAGTTTTAAGGTTTATTCATTTACTTAAAAAATCTGACATTGTAAATAAAAAAAATTGGTTTGCGCCCCCTTTTTCTGAGACTCGTAACTTTAACTTTTCCACTGATGGATCTGTGTATAAATTTGTTTTTGCACATAGAGCATTTAGGGGTATGTATGATGCTAGAATTGCTTTTTATTGTATTTTTGGGGGACAATTGTGGCAAGCAAAAATTCCCTAATGTTTCTTGTAAAATTTTTTTGTTTCCTGTTTCAGAGTTTAGCTTATGGTATCAATATTTTTATATTTTATTAGTTTGGGCAATTAAGCACATGGTAATACCGAATATGCAGATTTTCTGTATTTTTTACATCTCGCTATTTACATTTGGGTAAAAGGGTGGCGACTCAAACTTTATATTTTTGTTTCTTTAGATTTATTATTTAACATTCTGCAATACTTTAATGTGGTTTGAGCTTGATAGGAGTTCTAAGATAGCAGGCATGGGTGGTCTTCAGCATGCCACTGGCAGCACGGCAACTGATCGACACCCCACGATCACGTTGCTCAGGGAGTGCCGACGGCCATCAGAAGTGACCGCCAACATGTTGGAAGAATTTCAAATGCTTGTCTTGCTTGATAGTAGCATTTTAGGAGAATAAACTGATCTGATCACATTAATAATCCGGTCACATCATTTACAGCCTGCTCCTGTGCTGTATGGAGCAGGCTCAGCTACTGAGCCTGCTTCATATAATGATGGGATATAGCTGCCAAACTTGTACGATGGCCGTCTCCATTGGGTTTAATGTATTAACCTGTAAGTGTTTAAATGCCTAAATATACGTTAATTATATTTGAGATAACATTGAGGTTACAGTAATCGAAGATTAAAGTGGTCCTTCACTCAGGAGGATCCCTACTAGTTAAAAATATTCCTTGACAATAGGTTGATCACAAAGTAATCCCCAGTGATCAGCTGAGATGTGTTGAGGAAAATGGTAGTGTTTAAATTTTCCTGCAGTGCCCCCACAGGGAAGATGAAGCATTACACCTTAGAATCAATGGATGTTTACATAAGCCAGGACAGGACTGGTCCTCCAGACTGTGCTCTTCACTGCGGAAGGAATTTGAGGACAGACCCCCCCCCTCAATTAACTCAGAATTCCCTAATAGGGTATTTAAAAATGTTGTTTTTTTTCTAAAATGGACACCAAGATGAAAGGGGTTGTACGGTACAGCCTTATAGTAAAAGTCTGCAGTCACTCTAAACACCGTGAGGACTCTGGTGCCGGCTCTAGGAGCGGGAAGTCATGTGGCTGCTTGTATGCGACTTGCATACTTCCGGTCACATTCCGACTAGACGTGTTCAGCCTCACTCAGTGCACTGGCTGTGCATGTCTAGTTGGCATGTTGCTGCATGTGTTCAAATCACATAATTACGGTCATCTGCCCGCCACCGGATAAAAACACATTAAACTGCCCCATGGCATGAGACAATAGTTATCCATTCATGAACATTTTTATATCAGCCATCATACATACGTTTTCATTGGATCATTGGTGAGAGCACAAAATCCAGACATTTAAGAATTATATTTTGTACCTTCAGGTCTCGTAGTCGTTGATAATTAATTTAAAAAAATCACAAAGGATTTAGGAGTTAACACAAGGGGATCCTTTCAACATGCTCATCTATTAGCCAGTGTATAGAGGGGGCTACGAAGAGTTTCTCTTGCTCTGGAGGAATCCACATATTCATTGATTACATGGACAAGTTGTGTAATGCTTGATTTCACCTGTGGTGGTGCTGTGGGGGAATTGATCACAGTTGAAAGTGTATTATTGGAAGTGATCGCCCGATCATCAGGAAACCCTTCCAACCAAAAGGAATTACTCAATATCCATATTGTTTAGCAGAAACTTTTAAAAGGACATAAAAAGGATGACCATATGATTTCAAAAGCCAGTATTTGATTAATTTTCTCAATTGGCCTTGTTGGACTTTACTACTAAATTACTGCTATTAAACATGAGGTTGCCACACTTACATCTGACCAGTCACCTGTCTTCCACTGTGGGCACAAAACATCGCTGCATCTCTGTTCCGTTAGCCGCTCTTGTTGGCTGCACTTGGAATCGTCAAGAACTTCGCGGAAAGAATTGACACACGCCGCCCTTCGTCTCCTTGTGCCGCTTCCACAACTTTTCGAGCACTGCGTGGGAAGTCAGGATTTCAGAATAACAAATTGGAGCCGTTTCAAGCAATAATCACTGTGAACCACACGATCGAGATAAACAACGATAATATTGGCAAAATTATATGAAATTATCAACATTTCGACGGTCGTACATGAGGACACTACGTTATGATGGTCCCAGGCTGTGTAATTTTTCACCTATTCTCTGAAGAAACATGATACTAGGCGGTCCACACCTTAAGGGATCTATAGATGTGTCCTTCCTTTCCTCTTGGTTCCGTATATCCCATGATGAGTGGCATGAGCTTTAAAAAAAAACAGATGTATTCCTGATCCTGTGTTAGGAGATGTTTATTCTACAGGGTGGGCCATTTATATGGGTACACCTAAATAAAATGGGAATGGTTGGTGATATCAACTTCCTGTTTGTGGCACATTAGTAAGTTGAAAACTTTTCAAGATGGGTGGTGACCATGGTGGTGAGTTCTCCTTCAATGGAAGTCTTCAAACAGAGGCTGGACAGACATCTGTCTGGGATGATTTAGAGAATCCTGCTTTGAGCAGGGGGTTGGACCAGATGGCCCAGGAGGTCCCTTCCAACTCTATTATTCTATGATTCTATGATTCATGGTGGCCATTTTGAAGTCGGCCATTTTGGACCCAACTTTATTTTTTCCAATGGGAAGAGGGTCATGTGACACGTCAAACTTATTGAGAATTTCACAAGAAAAACAATGGTGTGCTTATTTTTAACGTAACTTTATTTTTTCATGAGTTATTTACAAGTTTATGACCACTTATAAAATGTGTTCAAAGTGCTGCCCATTGTGTTGGATTGTCAATGCAACCCTCTTCTTCCACTCTTGACACACTGATAGCAACACCACAGACGAAATGCTAGCACAGGCTTCCATTATCTGTTGTTTCAGATGCTGCACATCTAGTATCTGAAGGCAATTGTCTATGCTGTGAAAATATGAGATGTGCAGCATCTGACACAAAGGATATTGGAAGCCTGTACTAGCATTTCTTCTGCGGTGTTGCTACCAGTGTGTCAAGAGTGGGAGAAGAGGGTTGCATTGACAGTCCAACACAATGGGCAGCACTTTGAACACATTTTATAAGTGGTCATAAACTTGTAAATAACTCATGAACGAATAAAGTTATGTTAAAACCAAGCACACCATTGTTTTTCTTGTGAAATTCTCAATAAGTTTGATGTGTCGCATGACCCTCTTCCCATTGGAAAAAATAAAGTTGGATCCAAAATGGCTGACTTCAGACTGGCCGCCATGGTCACCACTCATCTTGAAAAGTTTTCCCCCTCTCATATACTAATGTGCCACAAACAGGAAGTTGATATCATCAACCATTACCATTTTATTTAGGTGTATCCATTTAAATGGCCCACCCTGTGTATGGATCTTTATGTTGCCGTCCAGTGGTGGTGATGTGAATTGTAGCCTGTCGAGAGCTTTGCACGTCACTATAAAGTGTTGACATTTTATTGTGAGAAATTAGAGCGTTACAGAGTAACTAAACATTTTAGTTTCATGTAATTATTGATCAGCCTTTGCAAAGTTTTGAACTCATGTTATGCACTACGTTACCTTACCGTGCTTCCTTTTCTCCCAATCTCCATGCTGGAAGGGCTGTTTTGACCTCCTTGTTCATGCGCATAGGGCAGCTATTTTGACTTGCTCAGATATCTGTATTCCAGTGGGAACTTCTCTACTCACGTTCTGAATGCTCAGACACGCTTACATACTCTCTCCCTGTCGGAGTATGATGGAGGGGAGAAGAAATCCTCACACAAGAGTAATTTTAATCCTGCAGTTCGAAACAGCTATTCTAAGTGCATGAACAAGGTGATTAAAACAGCGCTTTCAGCCCAGAGATTGGGAGAAAAGGAATCAAGATAAGGTAATCAAGCATACAACAAGGATTCATAACTTTGCAAAAACTCTTTGAAGAGTTACTCTTTGATAAAATTTTCGGAAAAGCAAGAATGGACACGTCTGTATTGATCAGATTTGACCGGCCACTATTGTGATGACCAGATCTCATGCCTATCAAGTTGGTCAATCCTTGGATAAAGTCAAAGGATCTGTTCTGAGTCTGCTAAGTCAATACTAACTTCTGACCAGGCTGAGTAGCTCCATCTTCCGGTGTTACAGTCCACGTAACATTTCTCCTTGCTGTTGGGTTTCTGAACACCATGGCAGAACCGATCGTCTACCTTCTCCATCTTTCCTTCTGACTTGATGACTTTTGAACAGTAGAAATCAAGTGTTCGGTAGCCCGGACCGCACTGGGCAGAACATTCGCTCTTTCTGTCTATGTGCCATCTGTGAATATTTTGCTGTTAGGGTTGTCCAGGGTGGAGCATGTATTAATAAATTATCAATCCCTATATAAATTACCTTAATTCACAGTCAGTATTACAGGTCTCAGTGATGAGATCAGGCTGAGAGAGACGATCACATCTCTGATCTGAAACCACTAGGTGATCCGAGTCCCTTGAACAGATAGGCTTTCTTTTCTTTTCTCCTGTAGAAATAGATATATCCAGGCTTCATTATAGGTAAGGCCCAGTAGTAACGCACTCCATAGTATAGGGACAAAGATATATGTCACTCTGTACTGTAAGGTGGGCGGTTAGGATGCCACACCATTCACAATGTAAAAGACAGGATCTGGCACTGATACAATGCAAGAAGAACATGTAGTTTATTTAGGAATCGCAAATCAAATTAGTAACGTTTCGGTCTGTAACCAAGACCTTCATCAGACGGATCACTCTAGGTACTGGGATATGTTTATATAGGACAATAATAATAAGGGTAGCAGCTGATGCGTACATTCAGTGGGCTGCTATCCTTAGCTATATTGCGCCATTTAAACATATCCCCCTATCTAGAGCAATGCATCTGATGAAGGTTTGGGTTACTGACCGAAACGTTATTCATTTCGATTGCAATTCCTAAATAAACTACGTGCTCTTTTTACATCACATTAGTGCCGGATCCTGTATATTATATATTTCACTCCATATCATACTCTTCCCCATAATATGTACTATATGCAATCCCCATTATATGTAACGGTGGATGCGTCCTTCTGTCCGAAGCCGGGATGGGTAGCGCCTACGCAGTGCGGCCGGAGTCAGTGCGTGCGCATAATGCACTACGGCACCATTTTATTGAAGACACTGCGTATGTGAACTCGCAGACACACTGTCTTCAACAAAATGCTGCCAGATATCGTGGGATGTGCACGTGATGACAATGTCAACATAGCAGTGAACACGCTTTGGCCGTCGCCATTATCCGGCACGTGTGCACTGCTATGTTGATGTTGAAGTACATTACTTCAAAAAAATGGCGCCGGAGTCAGTGCGTGTGCATTCCGCGATCTCCGGCGCCATTAAATTGGAAACACTGTATAAATGTACCAATAAAAATGCTCGCCACCCGAGTGTAGAATGGGTTCAATAGCTAGTCATAATAAAATGGTATGGTAACATTGGAATTTTACCCTGGTTTGTCTTCCCCTGTTTTCTTTGACTATTTAGGATGTATACAGCTAAATACAGGGTGGACCCCAGAGGGGTAGCATTGTGCTTCGTACAGTGTTCGGTCTCATGTATTCAATTATATTTAGAATTTAATTTCTATGGACACTTGCTACATTTCAGATAGATAGATACATACAGGTGCTTCTCACAAAATTAACAAAAAGTGAAACTCGTATATTCTATAGAGTCATTACACACAGAGTGATCTATTTCCCGTGTTTATTTCTGTTAATGTTGATGATTATGGCTTACAGCCATTAAAAAACCCAAAACCCAAAAGTCATTATCTCAGTAAATTAGAATAACATAAAACACCTGCAGAGGCTTCATAAGTGTTTAAAAAGGTCCCTTAGTCTGTTTCAGTAGCTCCACAATCATGGGGAAGACTGCTGACTTGACAGATGTCCAGAAGGCAGTCATTGACACACTCCACAAGGAGGGGAAGCCACAAAACATCATTACTAAAGAAGACGGCTGTTCACAGGGTGCTGTATCCAGGCATATTAATGGAAAGTTGAGTGGAAGGAAAAAGTGTGGTAGAAAAAGGGGCACAAGCAACCAGGATAACAGCAGCCTTGAAAGGATTGTTAAGAAAAAGCCATTCAAAAATGTGGGGGAGATTCACAAGGAGTGGACTGCTGCTGGAGTCATTGCTTCAAGAGCCACCACACACAGACGTATCCAGGACACGGACTACAAGTGTCACATTCCTTGTGTCAGCAACTCATGACCAATAGACAACGCCAGAAGCGTCTTACCTGGGCCAAGGAGAAAAAGAACCGGACTGTTGTCAGTGGTCCAAGGTGTTGTTTTCAGATGAAAGTAAATTTTACATTTCATTTGGAAATCAAGGTCCCAGAGTCTGGAGGAAGAGTGGAGAGGCCACAATCAAAGCTGCTGGAGGTCTAGTGTGAAGTCTCCACAATCAGTGATTGTTTGGGGAGCCATGTCATCTGCTGGTGTAGGTCCACTGCGTTTTATCAAGACCAAAGTCAGCGCAGCCGTCTACCAGGACATTTTACAGCACTTCTTGCTTCCCTCTGCTGACAAGCTTTTTGGAGATGGAAATGTCATTCTCCAGCAGGACTTGGCACCTGTCCACACTGCCAAAAGTACCAATACCTGGTGTACAAACAACAGTATCACTGTGCTTGATTGGCAGCAAACTCGCCTGACCTTAACCCCATAGAGAATCTATGGAGTATTGTCAAGAGACACCAGACCCAACAATGCAGACGAGCTGAAGGCTGCTATCAAAGCAACCTGGGCTTCCATAACCCCTCAGCAGTGCCACAGGCTGATTGCCTCCATGCCACGCTGCATTGATGCAGTAATTGATGCAAAATGATCCCCGACCAAGTACTGAGTGCATTTACTGAACATACATTTCAGTAGGACGACATTTCAGATTTTGAAATCATTTTTCAAGCTGGTGTTATAAAGTATTCTAATTTACTGAGATAATGACTTTTGGGTTTTCATTGGCTGTAAGCCATAATCATCAACATTAACAGAAATAAACACGTGAAATAGATCACTCTGTGTGTAATGACTCTATAGAATAGATCACTCTGTGTGTAATGACTCTATATAATATAGGAGTTTCACTTTTTGTATTGAAGAATTGAAATAAATTAACTTTTTGATGATATTCTAATTTTCTGAGAAGCACCTGTAGACAGACAGACACACAGATATATAGTCATAGCCTTCAGTGGTGTTCCATACAATGTTGAGATACATCACACATTACACGGCCGCACATTTCATTATTGGCATCTTGGATTACAGATTCGGTGTTATGTCTCCTCTAATGTTATCTGCTATTATTTGGTCTTCAGACCCGATGTGCTTCCCTTCAGGGATAATGTGAAGGTGATGCTCATGTTCTGTAGTCTATTTTCTTGCAGACTTAAAAGCCATAGGAGTCTATTGGGGGAAGGTTCGTATTTATCTTCTGTGAGAATAATATGACACGTTTTCAATGTGATTGTACGGGCCATTCATCAAAGCGTGAGAGGTGTCGGGCAAGCTCTATGGAATAACAATGGAAAGTTTTTCAATCGAAGCAGGAGGAACAAGAACCTCGGAGCGTGATATCGCACAGGTCCTCTGGACATCGGGGTCTTCAATGCATTTCTAATGAGGAGAGCGGTAATTTATACAAACACCTCTCAGGGGGAGTGGGAACAAAAAAATAGAAAAAGCAGCACATTTTAACGAGCGGCGTAGTGTTGGCATTTTGCCTGGTATGTTATGTCTTGTAGGAAGTGGATATCAGGGACAGTTCACATGATGAGCCACACTACCAAATGTGTTAAAGGAAATATCCACTTTGGAAAGTCAATTTTTTGTTTGAAGAATGCTCAAAAATTTACTGAGCACCGAGTGTCCCCCCAGTGATCAGTGGGGAAAACTGACAGTGAGTGTTATATTCTCCTGCAGCGCCCCTCACAGGGACAACAAAAGCATCACATTGTGTCCACTGTCCTCATGGCCGCCATTCTCCTCTCTGAATGATAGACTGGAGTCCTGATGTTGGGGGTCCCCTCAATTCAGAATCTTCTGTTGCTGGCAAAATAACAAAAAAGGAAAATAGCAGCAGACTCAGACTACACAAGGTTTGTTTGTAGTCTGTTGCCATGGAGACATAAAGCTCAGCACAGGCGCTAAAGACACAGAATATAAGCAGGGGCGTTACTATAGTAGGTGCAGGAGTTGCAATCGCCTAGGGGGGCCCAAAAGGTCCCATGTCCTAGTTGTAAAGACTTTTACTGTTAAAGACCCATGATAGTTGGGGGCCCTGTTGGAGATTATGCATTGGGGCCCACAAGCCTCAAGTTATGCCACTGAATGTAAGGATATTTTCTTAAGATTATTTAATATTTTTTTCTATTTCAGGTGCACTGGAGCAGTAAACAATGGATGCAATAGAGAACGTAGAATTTAAAGGGGTATCCTAGCAAAGACTTAATTGGATAGGTTGTGAATGCCTGATTGGTTGAGGTCCAACTGCTGGAATTGCCAATTGACAAGAGGCGTAGTGGATTGTATGCCGGTCACAAGGTTGCTGCTGCGAGGGGATGGGACGGAGCAGTGGTTGAGCGCTGTATTACGATGCTTCCATCAGTGGTCTATCGCTCCTCTATTTAACTATTTCTAGCCTTGACGTTGTGGTGGAGGTCCCAGTGGTCCTGCCTACACCAATTTGGCATTTATGATCTATCCAGTGAATAGATCATACATGTGTCTACTTAGAATACTGCTTTAAAGGGGTTGTAAGAGGTAAACCTTTTTTTTTTTTTTTTTTTTTTTTAACACAAACAGCGCCACTATTGTTTATGGACTGTGTCTGGTATTGCAGCTCAGTCATATTTTAGTGAATTATCTATCCACTGGATAGGTAATGAATGTTTGGGTGGGGGTATGACCACTTGGACCGCCACTGATTTCCAGGAAGTTTGATAGCTGTTCCACTTAAAAAAAAATGTGCCAGGAACAAACTTATTATCAAATCAATATGTAAAAAGTCATTTTTTTAAATTAAGCATATAATTTACGAACAATGGACACAAGTAATCCCGGAATACAGACAAAAACTAAAATTTGATGGGTGAACTAATGCCCCTGACGAATCATTGTTGAAACGCGCGTCGGGTTGTAATACGTAAATGGGTAATAGTTCTGCTTGCTTTACATTAAATTAAAAGTGGCTGAGCTGCAATACCAGGCACGGCCCATCGACAAAAAGAGAGGCGCTGTTTGTAGAGGAAAAAAAAGCAGACTGTATTTTCTATTCTAAACCAGTGAGCTACAAAGTTACTAAATGACCCAAGATACACTTGCATGAGCCGAATCTTACAAATAAGGATCAAACTCAATGGTGCTTCCGTTACCTTGGCAAATTTTACTGCATGCCTGCCATGGACCATAGGGATTCCAGTAGAAAAGTTGAGGTTTATCTTCAATTGGAATATTAAAGGTATATCGAACATCCGGATTATATAAATTGCCGACAGATAAGATCTAAAGAGAAAAAAAATAAAAGAAGAAAGTTACAGTTTTGTTACAAAATTGGGCCTTTTTGTTTACCAGAAGCAGCGCCATTCTTGGGCCTAAGTTGAGTCTCATTCATAGAATTGAACTGCAATACCAGACACAACCTTTGGACAAGAGTGGCGCAGTTTCTAGAAAAAAAAACCCTCTTAAAATCATAGCCAAGTCATCATTATCTTATTTCAGATCTGTATTACCTGCAGCACAATTTCTTGGTCAATTCGATCTGTGCAATTAATTCTCTCCACGGCGTGATCTGACCCACTGTACTCAATCACCGCGTTGCCCACTTTAATTTCCCTTTTGAACATACTGACCACAAAGTCGCCATTTAGAAGAAATTCCCCATGGCTGTTTGATAAAGCTGTGAGAAGAAACATAATAATTCATATAAGAGCCGTGTGACAAATCGGGACCTCACCGGTCAGACACAGCGGGATCATGCCTGGTCAGACACAGGGGATCATGCCTGGTCAGACACAGCGGGACCTTGCCGGGTCAGACAAATTGGGACCTCACCAGGTCAGAAACAGCGGGATCATGCCAAATCAGACACAGAGGGACCTCGCCGGGTCAGACACAGCGAAAACTCGCCGGGTCAGACACAGCAGGGACCTCGCTGGGTCAGATACAGCAGAACCATGACGGGTCAGACATAGCAGGGACCTCGCCGGATCAGACACAGTGGGACCTCGCCAGGTCAGACACAGTGGGACCTCGCCAGGTTAGACACAGCGACACCTCGCCGGGTCAGACACAGCGGAACCTCGCCGGGTCAGACACAGCGGAACCTCGCCGGGTCAGACACAGCGGAACCTCGCCGGGTCAGACACAGCGGAACCTCGCCGGGTCAGACACAGTGGAACCTCGCCGGGTCAGACACAGCGGAACCTCGCCGGGTCAGACACAGTGGAACCTCGCCGGGTCAGACACAGCGGGACCTCTCCAGGTCAGACACAGCGGGACCTCGCCGGGTCAGACACAGCGGGACCTCGCCGGGCCAGACACAGCACGACCTCGCTGGGTCAGACACCACGGGACCTCACCGGGTCAGACACAGATGTGGGATCAATTGTGTCATCACCTCTGATACAAGATGTTAAAGAAAGGAATAAATTTGTAAATATTTAATAGAATCGAATATTATTACAATTACTGTTTATAACATATTATACATCTAAAAAGGTCGGTTATCTAAGACAGTGTCATTCTGTCACACAGATCCCCCAATAATAACCTGATTATAGAATACCCACTGCTAGGACCATAGCGCCATCACTGAAAGAGTGAAGCATAATGGTGCGTTCATGATGGTACATACTACAGTGACAGCAAAGTGGATGAAATGTTACCAAATTTCATCCACATGCTGCAGAAAAACTCTGGAACAATCCACCAAAACAGATTGTGTATAAAGAAAGCGCTTATTCATCTTAGTGAGAGGGAAGGAAGGAAGGATGGAAGGAAGGAAGAGAAAGGAGGAACTAAGAACGGAAATAAGTAGAGGGAAATAAAGAAGGAATGAAAGAAGGAAGAAAGACGAGATCAAATAAGGAAAAAAGAGGCATCAGAGAAAGGAAGCAAGGAAAGAAGAAAGGAATAACTAGAGGAAGGATGGAAGGAAGGGAAAGGAGGAACTAAGGACAGAAAAAGGAAGGAAAAAAAAAAAGGAAATAAAGGTAAAAGAAAGATGAGATGAAGAAATAGAAAGAAAGAAAGAAAGATAAAGATGAAGAGAAATAAATGTATACATTAAAAATAAAAGTAAGGAAGAAAGGAAGGGAAGAAAGGAAAAGGGAAGGAAGGAATAAAGGTAGAGAGAAAGGAGGAAGCCAGTATAGGTTCTGTACAATGAAGGTGCCCATAATCAAAGGAGGGAAGGATGAAAGAAAGGAAAAATGTAAGAAAAAAAAAGAGATAAAGAAGATTGAAGATTAAAGAAAGAAAGATAAGAATCAAAGAAATAAAGAAAGAAAAGAGAAAGAAAGAATGAAAGAAAGAAAAGGAGGCTAAATAAAAAGAAAGACAACGATCAAAATAAAAAAAGAAAGCGTAAGAAAGAAAGAAAAAAACAGCGAAAGTAAGAAATACATACATTAAAAATAATACTGTCTTAAATAGGGAATACAGTAGGATGAGGGGAGAATACGTTCACTAAAAGGGTATAAGTAAAATGGGAATCGGTTTTACAATGGACAGGTTCAGAATATTTTTCTTGTCATCAATGATTCTCCGGTTTCTATCCTGTGACCATGAATCTGGCCGGATCACTGTGAGGGGGTCGGCTGCATTGTCACTGTGAGAGACTGTGTCATTCATGTGTTCATAATCATCAACTACGTGGCCGGCCTCCTCTGTAAACTATCATTTGTGCTAACAGCAGGAAACATTGCAGCGCTCGCTATATGACAAGAGTTCATTTTCAGCACTTTTGTTGCTCAAGACAAGCGCCTGGCCTACAACTCCTAAATTGCTTTTTCAGATCCATTACGCCTATGCTTTCCTAGAACTGTGCTTGAACAATAAAGCTTTGTGTAGCCGCTCGTAATTCTTAAAGCAGATAAAATTGCAGTTTAAGGGATATATGCCTGGTGGAACAACCTTACCAATAAGTCACAGTAGGCAGAAAATTGATGCTGAAAATGAGAAAAATCTTTTTTCATACTTTTTTATTTTTATAGTTTCTTTGAAATAACTGTTTGCTGTAGGGACACAAAACTAGTTCTAGCACTGAGTCATGTGGAGACACAAGTATTTGTCAAAGAGAGAGTTATACTTGCTTTCTGTTCTTTCAGGCTACATTCACACAAGATGGATTTGTTGCATTCCATTCCTTTCAATATTTCCCAGAAGTAGTGGAAACTCCATTCAGGTGAAAGGAACAGTTGCAAAAAATTACAAATTAGCAGATGTGAACATATCCTACTACAGTTTTATATTAATTATCCTTCCTGAAGGGAGCAGTATATTTACTCAGATCATTTTGTATCACTATGTTAAAAGCTGTACAAACAGTACCAGAAGTTGTAGAGAAAGCCTGTGAGTCCTGCACAGGACTCACAGGATTTTATTATGTGGGTGGGAGACACAGGTCTCACAGGCTTTTACTATGTGGGTGGGAGACACAGGACTCACAGGCTTTTACTATATAGGTGGGGAGACACAGGACTCACAGGCTTTTACTATGTGGGCGGGAGACACAGGACTCACATGCTTTTACTATGTGGGCGGGAGACACAGGACTCACAGGCTTTTACTATGTGGGTGGGAGACACAGGACTCTCAGGCTTTTACTATGTGGATGGGAGACACAGGACTCAAAGGCTTTTACAATGTGGGTGTGAGACACAGGACTCACAAGCTTTTACTATGTGGGTGGGAGACACAGGACTCGCAGGCTTTTACCATGTGGGTGTGAGACACAGGACTCACAATGTTTTACTATGTGGGTGGGAGACACAGGACTCGCAGGCTTTTACTATGTGGATGGGAGACACAGAACTCACAGGCTTTTACTATGTGGGTGGGAGACACAGGACTCACAAGCTTTTACTATGTGGGTGAGAGACAAAGAACTCATAAGCTTTTACTATGTGAGTGGGAGACACAGGACTTGCAGGCTTTTACTATGTGGGTGTGAGACACAGGACTCACAAGCTTTTACTATGTGGGTGGGAGACACAGGACTCGCAGGCTTTTGCTATGTGGATGGGAGACACAGAACTCACAGGCTTTTAATATGTGGGTGGGAGACACAAGACTCACAGGCTTTTATTATGAGGGCGGGAGACACAGGATTCACATATTTTCCATACTTTCTATATGGAGGAGGATTCACAAACTTTTATTATGTTGGGGAAGCAAGACTCGCAGGCTTCCTGTATAAGTCGTAGTGAATGTCCGGTCACTCAGTACAGCCACACCTTGGGGATGTCACCTCTAATGCTGTAGTACAAAGTAATACATTCATTATACTGGGGAGTATAAAATATTTTTTTGCCATTTTCAGCACAGAAGCCCTTCCTGGAAAGATTTTTTTATTTCACCTGCATTTAACAGGATTAAATATTAATGATAAAAGGGACAAATAATCTAATTCCTGCAGGTTTCCCGATGACAACGTCCCTCCTCCATGGACAAATCCGAGATCTTAATTCACATTGACAAAGCGTTTTTTTTTTTTCTCTCCTCCTCCCTTTTAACCCAAATCTTGTGGTATGTGCTCTACACTCTATTTACCAGGCCAAATTCTTTGGAAGAGAAGCCGTTTCCTGAAAGCAGCAGTCTACTGCACAACTTCACACTAATGCGATTACTGAGCTAATTTCCTGAGTTTGCTCCTCTGCCATCTCTAACCCTCACACGGCTGCGTTACTCCGAGGGCTCTCCACACAAGAAAGCGAGGGCACAAAAGAAGAGACTTTGAAGGGGACGGTGGGTGCTAACATTTAAAAGTGCATTGTTAAAAAACAAACCCAGGAGGCCCTTTAAAGTTCAACCAAACTATCTTTAGAAGTCAAATCTTCGCCTCTAAGGTTGTGGTGGGAGTAAAACAGTACAAAGGATGACTTAAAAGGTATAGCTACAGAGTTCATTTGCAACTTGGTGCTATTTCTCATAAAGGCTACCATTCGGAAAGAGAGGCCTGCCAGTGATCAGTTGTGATCTGCATGAGAACCTTACACAAACTGTTCGATTCTCCTGCAGTGCCACCACAGGACATGGGAAGTATTGCAAGCTACCTACTGAAATCAATAAGCCGTCCCTGTAACTACTCTTAAGTCAGCTAAGAATGAGGACCTCGAAATTTAGCCCATAGCAAATGTATATTCGATGTCTTTATAAGAGCTTTTCCAGCAGATCTCATTTTTAACAATCCGGTAGAAGTGTCCTCCAATGAGCAAACCAATTAAAAATCATTAGATAGATCTTAGACCAAGTGATCAATTCTCCAACAGTGCCACCTCAGGGGAAATTAAGTACTGCAAGTTAAGACAGGTCCTCCGGAACTAGAACGAAAGTTATCACTCTCTACCCAGATAAGGTTCCTGAATTGGGACCATTAAGAACTCTGTATTTATCCATAGTCAATTGAAAACTAGGTGTTCTTCAAAGATCTGGCTATTGGTCCAGTGATGGTAAATATATTTATATTTTTTACAATTTCTGCCTGATAGAAAAGTTCTCCAACGGTATTCTGATCAAAAGGCATTAGATTGTGACCAGTGATTAGCTGCGATCTATGTTAGAAACTTGCAGCAAGTGTTCAATTATCCTAGAGTGCCACCGCAGGAGAAGTGAAGTATTACAAGCTAGCCACTGAAATCAATCAGATGTCTCCGTAAAATGGGTCCTCCGGAGTGAGAATGACTAGATTCCACTAAGGGGGACCTAAACCCAGAAATGACCCCTTTTGTGGACAGAAACGGATAGGCCCACCGACAATGAGCCACCTGCAGGAAATATATATGTGTAGCCCTGGTGGTAGGCACACGCAGTACCCTGGAGAGTGTATGGAGAGGCAGCGGCTTAATGCTCAATATGCATTCACTCTACACATTTTGGACACACCCTTGGGGTAGTGGAGTATACTCTAGGGAGTGGTCAAGAAGGTATGTGTAGGAGTGATTTTAGTCAGTCTGGTTCCTGTCTTCGGGCAGTAAGGACGTGGAGAGTCTGCGTCTGGACTACAGTGGAGGAGTCTAGATTGCTATCTCATCAGCTTGGAAAGTGGAGTCTGGTATAGGTGTTGGAATACGCCTTAGTCTGGTCAGAGCTGTGTCATCTCCTCAGCATACATTGAAGGAAGGAACAAGTTGTAACCCAGAAAGTCTTCAGCATTCCTGTCTAGAGGACAGTATCAGGTACAGTGACGTGCTCCTGCCTGTGATAACTGAGCATCTGAGGTGAACTTGAAGTGGAAGGATAAGGAAAGAAGTGACTGCTCGACCCTTTGCTAATAAGAGTGCTTATGTTACCAGCGTGGACAAGGCGAAAGGCAAGTGGATTTATAAGATTGTGCTTAACGGATTGCAGAAGTCCAGCACGTTTCTACCGGTCACTGGGGACCGAAGAGTCACTGTTGCTTCAGGCACAGTGACAGGACAGCCAGGGATCTACCGGACCCTAGGTCGCGGCAGACAAGCCCCTTATGGTCGGTACGTGGCTGGGGTCAGGGGGAGTGAAGACTTTAGCGTTCTGCAGGACCACATAAGGATTCAGCTCCTTCACAGGAAGGCCCCTAACACTAAGCTGACTGGGCAGGTACAGCAAGCATTGCTGAAGATTAGAGGGAACTACGCTTCATGCTAGTTGCACTCGTTATATTGGAGATAAAGGAGGCCCCTAACTTGTCCAGCTGCTGCCTCAAAATACACTCTCCGTGGATCAGCCTCCCTGGGACCTGCCTTGACATCTTGCCAGTAAAGGTATGGAAAGACGCTGACCGTGTGAGACTGTGTTCTTTAACCGCACTCGACTTCACTACTCACATAGACTTTGAGGGACCAGTCCCACCTGTAGGGGACCCGACATCTAGCTGCATCACCATCCCCTCAGAGATCTACAGCAGCGCTGGTACATGTTACCAGAATACTACAGGTGGCGTCACGAACTGTACATAATCAATCCCCTGTAAATATTCCCCAACAACATACGCCAGACCGCCAGGGCCACAGACCGAGCCACAGCTACCTGTGACAAGAATCCCCATAGACTTCCATGGGCTCGGCTCTGAGTACCCCATTGCCCTGGTAACCCACAATTGTGGTGGCGGGTCGACACAACTAAACTTGGCGTCACGAACAGGATACCAAACTCGCGAAATTGCGAGCCCTGCGTGCCTAAGAACTTGTTTTTGTGAAAAGGACTGTTTGCACTTTTGGCGCCAAAATCGCCATTTTTGTCGCCATATTCGCGCCCTCAGGCGCTGGAGAAGAAGGTGGGCGTACCTTCGTGGGCGTCTACCCCCCTGTGGCGCGAAGAAAATGCCTGCCCTCTCAAAGTGCTACTATAACATGCGGTCCTGCCCTACAGCAAAGGAGGTCCGCCTCCTCTTCACCTTCCCTGCGAAGAGGAGGAGACGCAAACCCCACCTCCACGGAAGAGACCGGATGTCTCCGCAGAAAGAAAAAAGAATCTTCTGGAGTGTGATGGAGGCAGGACGTGTGGAGCCGAGCGGGGCAGCGGAGGAAGGCAGGCCCCGTGCCCCCGCCAAGCTGCCATCGGCATCCGAGGCCTATGTGATCCTGCACCTGCAACAGGTGTTGTTAGAGGTTCGGGAGGAGAACTCACGCCTAAAGAAGTTGTTCCAACCTGGACTGGAGGAGATTGAGAGGCGCCGGTGTAATCTGCTGAAGTGGCAAATGACGAACACGGCGTCCTCTCCCCTCAATGAACCCCCACGATTCAAAGTACCGAAAAGTCTGCTGCCCAAGGCGAAGGAGCAACCGGAGGCTGCCCCCGAAAGTACCGTTCCCGATCCCACTGGTGAAGCGGTGGATGCGGAGGAGGTTGAGGAGGTACAGCCAATCCCGGAACGCCCGCCCGGCCAAGAGGCCGCAGCAGATTATCGGTCCCCGGCAGGGACACCGGAGGGGTCCTGTCCGTCACTACCAGATGTGGACTGGGACGAGATGGCGCGCCTGGATGACGTCGCCTACACCGCCCAGTGGGAGCAAGAATGGCAGAGTCGTGAGGAGACGAAGAGGCGCCAGCAGGAGGAAGCGCGGGAAATCAAGAAGAACCGCCAGCGACAGTTTGCCGAGCTGATTGCTGACAAGGAGACTGTCCGACGCGACAAAGGTACCTTACGGGAACCGCGGCGGCAGGGGTGTGTGACTGAGTTCCAGCTCCGGAAGGGCTGGGGCTTTATTCGTGAACCGGGCCTCTACCCAGCGGTCTTCGTCAGCAGGCGTGACGTGGAATCTCACCTGCCACAAGGCCATCCCGGGAGGGACTTAGTAAACGGCGACATAGTCACCTATACGCGGCATTGGGGAATGAAGGGGTGGTATGCCCTGAACGTCGCCATCGTCCGCGACCCCGTCCTAGACGCCGGTACCGTCACCATTACCGCAGCGTCCCCGTTTCCAGCTTCAGTAGCATCCGGCCGTGCCCCAGCATCGCCCCCGTCAAAATCATCGCAACATGCGACCCAAAGTTCATCGCAAGTGAAAGCTACTTCCATATTGCCAAATGCGGCCCAGTCTAAATCGCAAACCCTGACGCGGTCTATATCATTGACTGTGGTGGAGACGCAATCGGTGTCATGCGAGGAAAGTGTAACCGTTGCGCCCCTGGAGGTTCGCACCGGAACTGTCGCAACCCAGACCCTGATCGCAGCACATGATTTGCTGGTCCTGGGATCGGGGGCCCATTGCGTTGTTCCAGCCCCCGGGGTGGAAGAGGTGGTGGAAAATGTCTTAGTAGCTGATGAATAAATAAGAAAAAATTGGTGAGATCCCTATCGGATCTACCACAAGTAGAAAGCGGAAAGTTTGAAGTGTTTTTGAAAAAGTTTGCACAGATCTTATATATAGTAAATATATATTCCTAATTATAGAATGCCCGGCTGGGTAATTGGAAATTGATAGATGATAATTGATAATTGATAGATAAAAAGTTTGCACTTTTGATAATGTGATTTATTATGTCTTCTTTTATAAATGGACTTTTTGAGGTAAAGGACTATGCTTACCCAGAACATTCTTGTATATAGTTGCACTCAGTGCCCTATCTTGGTTTTACAAAAACCATCCATATCTACCTCTGAAAAACAAAACCCGTGTGGTGTGGCACTGAGTGAGGTCTGCACTTGGATGTCCTGCAGCCCACCCAGGACCCACGTTGAAGGTTTGGTGCGGGTCCTTCACAAGTATCTTGTATATCTATTTATTGAAAATGCTATTTGATACTATTTGTATTAAAGTTTGTAACGTTCGAAGTATTCTTACCTCCCGGATGGGAAGATGTTATTGTTCCAAATGTTATTGCATAAACAAAATTTTTCTGTCTTTTGTATTTCACAGCCCGGGAGTGCTGTCGTTTACCATGGGGGAATGTGTAGCCCTGGTGGTAGGCACACGCAGTACCCTGGAGAGTGTATGGAGAGGCAGCGGCTTAATGCTCAATATGCATTCACTCTACACATTTTGGACACACCCTTGGGGTAGTGGAGTATACTCTAGGGAGTGGTCAAGAAGGTATGTGTAGGAGTGATTTTAGTCAGTCTGGTTCCTGTCTTCGGGCAGTAAGGACGTGGAGAGTCTGCGTCTGGACTACAGTGGAGGAGTCTAGATTGCTATCTCATCAGCTTGGAAAGTGGAGTCTGGTATAGGTGTTGGAATACGCCTTAGTCTGGTCAGAGCTGTGTCATCTCCTCAGCATACATTGAAGGAAGGAACAAGTTGTAACCCAGAAAGTCTTCAGCATTCCTGTCTAGAGGACAGTATCAGGTACAGTGACGTGCTCCTGCCTGTGATAACTGAGCATCTGAGGTGAACTTGAAGTGGAAGGATAAGGAAAGAAGTGACTGCTCGACCCTTTGCTAATAAGAGTGCTTATGTTACCAGCGTGGACAAGGCGAAAGGCAAGTGGATTTATAAGATTGTGCTTAACGGATTGCAGAAGTCCAGCACGTTTCTACCGGTCACTGGGGACCGAAGAGTCACTGTTGCTTCAGGCACAGTGACAGGACAGCCAGGGATCTACCGGACCCTAGGTCGCGGCAGACAAGCCCCTTATGGTCGGTACGTGGCTGGGGTCAGGGGGAGTGAAGACTTTAGCGTTCTGCAGGACCACATAAGGATTCAGCTCCTTCACAGGAAGGCCCCTAACACTAAGCTGACTGGGCAGGTACAGCAAGCATTGCTGAAGATTAGAGGGAACTACGCTTCATGCTAGTTGCACTCGTTATATTGGAGATAAAGGAGGCCCCTAACTTGTCCAGCTGCTGCCTCAAAATACACTCTCCGTGGATCAGCCTCCCTGGGACCTGCCTTGACATCTTGCCAGTAAAGGTATGGAAAGACGCTGACCGTGTGAGACTGTGTTCTTTAACCGCACTCGACTTCACTACTCACATAGACTTTGAGGGACCAGTCCCACCTGTAGGGGACCCGACATCTAGCTGCATCACCATCCCCTCAGAGATCTACAGCAGCGCTGGTACATGTTACCAGAATACTACAGGTGGCGTCACGAACTGTACATAATCAATCCCCTGTAAATATTCCCCAACAACATACGCCAGACCGCCAGGGCCACAGACCGAGCCACAGCTACCTGTGACAAGAATCCCCATAGACTTCCATGGGCTCGGCTCTGAGTACCCCATTGCCCTGGTAACCCACAATTGTGGTGGCGGGTCGACACATATATAGTTTACAAATGCTTTCTTACAGTGTTAGTACCCAAGATAAATGTCAATGTGCATAAAGGCTTTAAAGTCCCAAAACTTTACCAGTCACACACAAGAAGACATATATTAGGAAAGAAAATAAAAAACTTTTGTAAAGTGTAAATAATCAATTTGGCCAAAATGATCAATCATTGAAAGCTGTGGACATGAATCTAACACTTATATAAACATTTCTATACCTGATTTTACCTGCTCTATATTTTCTTTTTTTTGCTTTTAGAAAATCCCTCTTGGCGTTTTAACACCCACCCAGTGCTTCTAATGTGCAGGTCTGTATGCGCATACACGGCACTGGAAAGGGTTTGGCTTGTAGCTATCACGGTCATGCATAATCTTGTAATTAGGTAGTACTTATGGAAATTAATGCAAAATGACCTGTTCTTTGGCAGAATATAGAGGCAAAATAAAAGACTAATTATCTCATCCCCCTGGTGAATTAAAAATTATATTGACCGATGAATTGTTTAATTAGACGTTATAAACAAAAAAAATACGAAAAATGCCCGATCTGTGCTAATTTGTGCCAATCTGCTAAGATAATTATTCTGGTTATTGTGGCAAATGTAGAAGAAAACAAAAGGGTTAAAATTAATGTACAGTAAGCTAAGGAACATATTTAAAGGGGTTCTCTGCTGTGGACAATCCCTACCACAGAGGGAATAAAGCTTTACACAGTGTCCAATCGATAGGTTGTCAGTGTATTGCTGGACAAGGAAGGTCCTCCAGAGCGAGAAATACTCTTTAAAATTGCTTTCCACTATGGCCTCGAGATGAGGATTTTAAACACATTATTACTCATTTTTCCTGCCTTTGGTGCCCCCATTTTGCTGGCATCCATATCTCCTGCCAATGGCCTTCTCTGATTTGCAGCTGCTTCTTTCCCTGGTCTGCCTCCAGATCTTCAGCATAGATTTTTTCTTTTCTAGCACCAAAGATTCAGGGCAATGCATGTTCCCCAGACTTCTGAAAAGGTTCTACCAAGAAAGTATCAGAACTATACCAGCATCAACATAATGCTCCACCACAGCTGGATCCTGTGCTAGTCTTTGATACAAGTACCAGAATATAGTGAGTGGCCTTATAGGGCTTGGATTTTGACTTCTCACCAAGATCAAAACTTTACTACCCCAGAAGAACGTAAATTCCAAAAACTCCTTTACACAATGACTTTCTCATTCTTTACCAGGGAAGTTTTTCCTCCTCAACATGGGCGGCCACTTCCACCAAGGAGTAAACGTTTGCTCTTTAGACCTGACGACAGTGTTAAATTTCTGCTCCGACCTCACAAAACAATTGTGAAGTCACACGGTCACACACAGTGACCGAGCTGTGAAATAAGCGTATGCGCGCACACTTTTCCCATTTGCATCTATATAGTCAGCGTATAAATAGCAGATCTCTACAAGCGCTCGGCAGCAGTGACAAAACTTCATTTTATTCATTGTTCGGTGAGAAGGCGAAGATGAAAAAGCCTCTTTCTTGGGTTCAGGGGCCTAGGTTGTGCTGATTAATCTGAGAGCTATTCGAGGCTCCATGCTAGATGCCTCCCTAGTGCACTGTTTGCAAATAGTACAGTTCACATTGATTTCTTATTCATAAAGACGACTTCAAGGAATGCATTACAGCACAAAGATAGAGATATTACTGGAGAGGCTTTTGAATCAAAAGTGTGCAGATAACAGTGAGGAATCAAAGACCAGGTAATCAGGTCTATTATATCCAGGTTGTTTAAAGGGAGTCTGTCAGCCAAAACTGAGAGCATAAACTAAGCACAAAGCCTTGCAGGGGATGCAGTACCTATCAAAATTCCATTGCACCATTAGTGGCCTAATTGCTGCGTCAGTTCTGCAGAAACTAATTTTATCAATATTGCTGATTTTGGTGTTCAGTGCACCAAGAGTGTGAGCAAGAAGCTTACTGCACCAAGGAGCTGGGCAAGAACCTTACTGCACTAAGGGTGTGGGCAAGAAGCTCAGTGCACCAAGAGTGTGAGCAAGAAGCTCAGTGCACCAAGAGTGTGGGTAAGAAGCTCAGTGCCCCATGAGTGTGGACAAGAAGCTTACTGCACCAAGGGTGTGGGCAAGAAGCTTACTGTATCAAGGGGGTGGGTAAGAAGCTTGCAGTATCAAGGGTTTGAGCAAGAAGCTCAGTGCCCCATGGGTGTGGACAAGAAGCTTACTGCACCAAGGTGTGGGCAAGAAACTCAGTGCACAGAAGGTGAGGGCAAGAAGTTTACTGCATCAAGGATATGGGCAAGAAGCTCAGTGTACAGAGGGTGTGGGCAAGAAACTCAGTGTACAGAGGGTGTGGGCAAGAAGCTCAGTGTACAGAGGGTGTGGGCAAGAAACTCAGTGCACAGAGGGTGTGGGCAAAAAGCTCAGTGTACAGAGGGTGTGGGCAAGAAGCTCAGTGCACAGAGGGTGTGGGCAAGAAGCTCAGTGTACAGAGGGTGTGAGCAAGAAGCTCAGTGTACAGAGGGTGAGGGCAAGAAGCTCAGTGTACAGAGGGTGAGGGCAAGAAGCTCAGTGTACAGAGGGTGAGGGCAAGAAGCTCAATGTACAGAGGGTGTGGGCAAGAAGCTCAGTGTACAGAGGGTATGGGCAAGAAGCTCAGTGTACAGAGGGTATGGGCAAGAAGCTCAGTGCACAGAGGGTGTGGGCAAGAAGCTCAATGTACAGAGGGTATGGGCAAGAAGCTCAGTGCACAGAGGGTGTGGGCAAGAAGCTCAGTGCACAGAGGGTGTGGGCAAGAAGCTCAGTGCATAGAGGGTGTGGGCAAGAAGCTTAATGCACAGAGGGTGTGGGCAAGAAGCTCAGTGCACAGAGGGTATGGGCAAGAAGCTCAGTGCACAGAGTTAAACCAGCAAGCAGAACAGTGCAGTGAGCCTCTTGCCCACACCCATTGTCCACTGAGAAAACCATATTAGTAGAGATGTGACGCGCACCACATTGGTACATCCAGGGCTATGGGATACTCGGAACCGAGCCCATGGAAGTCTATGGGGAATGTCACTGGCAGCAGAGCTCGGTCCGTGGCCCTGGCGGTCATGCAATGTGGGAATATTTACAGGGGATTTTAGAATAATAGTTTGTGACGCCACCTGTGGTTTCTGATCAATAAGACCAGCGCTGCAGGGTAGATCTCTGAGGGGATGTTAATGGCAGCTAGATGTTAAGTCCCCCACAGGTGGGACTGTTCCTGTGTAGCCCAGCTACGCAGGCACACATAAAAGTCCAGGAGAGTGCACAGGAAGGTAACAGCAAAGCTTGATATCTATGCACTTCACTCACACTTTTAGACACACCCATCAGGGGTACAAGAGGAAGTGACACTTAGCAATCAGAGTTCAGTCTGTTTCCTGTCTTCGGACAGTGCAGTTCAGTGCCAGTGGAGTCTGGACTTGGAAGGAGAGGAGAAAGGATTGAATCCTCGCAGAGTTAGCGTAGCTCACCTGACAAAGAAGTGGAGGCTAGTACGGGTGAAGTGGATCATCCTAGCCTAGTCAGAGCTACCCTTAATCAGTACCTCAGCAGAAGCTGAAGCAAGGAGGATACTGAGAGCTGCTCAGCGAGCTCTGGAGAAAGTTGACATTACTATCGAAGCTACAAGTGTTTATGCTAAGAGCGAGAGCAGGGCGAAGGGCACAGTGGAGAAGATAGAGAAGTGCTTTAGGTATTGGATTGCCTGCACTAAATTGCCGGACACCGGGGTCCGAAGCGTTGCTACAGTTTCAAGCTTAGTAACAAGAAAACCGGAGGCATCTGGACTACAGGTCGCAGAGAGCAGCCCTAAGTGTCAGTACGTAATCGGAGTCAGGAGGAACAAGGACTTTTAGCAGGGCCCCGCATAAAAGGACTCTGTTCTCACCACATAGAAGGCTCCATCACAATATTGGCCGGGCAGTACAGCTATTGAGAAAGCTGGAGATTCAGAGTTAACTTCGCTTCAGGCAAGTTGGACTCACATACAAGTTGGAGTAAAGGAGGCCTCTAACCTGCTCAGCTGTTACCCGAATGTGCACTCTCCACTCCGACCAGCTCCCCGGGATCTACTTGAACCATCTACCAGTAAAAGGTATGAAAAGAAGCTGCATTGTGTGCGACTGAATTATTATCTGCACTCTGCATCATCGTCACCATAGACTTCCAGGGACCCGTCTCACCTGTGGGAGACTTACTACCAAGCTGCCCCATAACATCCCCTGTGAAAGTCCTTAGAGCAGCGCTGGTACAATTTACCAGAAACCGCAGGTGGCGTCACGAACTACCTATACCTAATAATCCCCTGTAAATATCTTCCCCTCATTGTATGAGCGCCCAGGGCCACGGACCGAGCCACCGCTACCAGTGACAACTCCCATAGATTTCCATGGGCTCGGCTCCGAGTACCCCATAGCCCTGGTATCCACAATTGTGGAGCGAGTCAAATTATCTTTGGCGTCATGAACAGGATGCGAAACTTGCAATTGTGAGTCCTGTGTGCCTATTGAACTGTTCTATGCGAAAAAGACTGTTTGCTGCATTTGGCGCCAAATACCGCCATTTTACCGTCAAGTTGGCGCCCTGAAGCGCTGGTGAAGAAGGTGGGCGTGCATTCGTGGGCGTGTACCCCCCCCCCTGAGGCGCGAAAGATATGGCCGCCCTCTCCAAATGCTACTACAATGTGCGGTCCTGCCCCTCTGCTAAAGAAATCCGCCTCCTCTTCATCCTCTATGCGAAGAGGAGGAGACGCAAATCCCGCCTCCACGGAAGAGACCGGACTGTTCCTGATGGAACCTACAGTCTGGCCTGGGACGAGATGGCGGAAGGACAGGAGAATCTGTGCCAAAGATCGGAAGATTTTCTACCTGTGCCGGAGCTGTCCCCAGATAGGGACACCGACCCCGCCATGATGGAGCTGCGGAAGGAGAATGAGGAGCTAAGGAGGAAGCTCCAGGGTCGTGCTGATCGACAGGAGATGGAGAGACGCTGGCGCACCCAAACACAGCGGCTGCTGTGGGACGCCATGTTCTCTCCTACAAGCCAAGGGCCGTCTCCTGAATTCCTGAAATCGCTGCTGGAGAAGGCTGAGGGACGACCGGAGGTTACCGCCGAGAGTGCTGTACCTGATCCCACCGCTGCGGAGGTGGAGGAGAAGGAGGCTGAGGAGGTATTGCCCGGACCGGAGTACCAGTCAGGCCAGGAGGCCACAGCAGAGTACCGCTCCCCGGTAAGGTCACCGGAGGGGTCCCAGCCATCGTTGCCGGAAGTCGACTGGGACGAGATGGAGCGATTAGATGACGTCACCTATGCCGTACAGTGGGAAAGTGAGTGGCGCCGTCGTGAAGAGGAGAAGCGACCCCAAAAGCAGGAGGAAGAGAGAGACATCCAGCGGTCCCGACAGGAGTGGCATGAACGGTTCTTCGCAGAGAAAGAGGCCATCCGCCAGGATAAAGGTACCCGACGGGAACCGCGGCGGCAGGGGTGCGTTGCTGAGTTTCAGCTCCGCAAGGGCTGGGGCTTCATCCGAGAGCCGGGCCTCTATCCAGGGGTCTTTGTAAGCCGCAGGGACGTAGAATCCCACCTGCCCATCGGTCATCCTGGGAGGGACCTGATTAATGGGGACATTGTGAGCTACACCCGTCACTGGGGTATGAAGGGGTGGTATGCCCTGAACGTCTCCATCGTTAGTGACCCCGTCCCCGACGCCGGTACCGAAGCGTCCCAGTTCAGAGCTCCCATCGCACCAGGCCGTGCCCCAGCATCGCCACCTACATCGCAAACAGCGACCTGCTCTAAATCGCAATCAGCGACTTGCTCTACATCGCAACAGGCGACCTACTCGGCATCGCCCCCTACATCGCAATCAACCAAGTGTCCCGCAACGCAAACTGCAACTCATTCTGGATCGCAATCGGATGCGACCACAGTTAAAGCGCAGCTGAAACCTGCATCTTTGGTGAAAAGTTCTTATTTGCCTGAGACACCCGTTGCATCCCCGTTGGTTCGCACAAGGACTGTGGCCACGCAAACGCAGATATCGGGCCATGACTTATTTGTTATGGGATCCAAAGGGCATCGCGTTGTTCCAGCCCCAGGAGTGGAAGACGTCAGTGAAAGTTTATAAAAGTGAAGACTGGTAGGACCCAGACAGGGGTTTACCGCATCTAAGAAATGTATAAAGTTTGTTGAGAGAATTGCCATTTTTGCACTTTATTACTGTGTATGTATAGTGTTTACATATTTAAAATAGAATACCCGGCTGGGTACAAGGAAAAGGAATTTTGAAAAATTAAAAAGTAATGATTGCCTATTTGCATAGAATACCCCGGTTGGGTAAATTCAGTTAAAGTATATGTGAAAACTTGAAAATTGAGTTTATAAATGTGTCTTTAACCATGCCATGGACTGAGAGGCTGAGGACTGTGCCAGCCCAGAACTTGTCTTTGTAAATAGTTGCGCTTCGGTGCATTATCTTGGTTTTACATAAAACCACTACTACTATCTACCTCTGAAGAAAAACCCGTATGGTGGGCCTAGAGTGAGGTCTGCAGTCAGAAGTCCTGCAGCCCACCCAGGACCCACGTGGGAGGTTTTTGGTGCGGGTCCTCCACAAGTATCTTGTATATATGCGAATGTTTGATATTTTGATACTTTTGATACTTTTGTATTTTTTCCATTGTACAAAATTGCAACGTTAAAGAAGTCGTACCTCCCGGATGGGAAGAGTTATAATGTTGTTGTTAATGCAAAACAAAATGTTCTTTTTGTCTTTTACAGCCCGGGAGTGCTGTGTTTTACCAAGGGGGATGTGTAGCCCAGCTACGCAGGCACACATAAAAGTCCAGGAGAGTGCACAGGAAGGTAACAGCAAAGCTTGATATCTATGCACTTCACTCACACTTTTAGACACACCCATCAGGGGTACAAGAGGAAGTGACACTTAGCAATCAGAGTTCAGTCTGTTTCCTGTCTTCGGACAGTGCAGTTCAGTGCCAGTGGAGTCTGGACTTGGAAGGAGAGGAGAAAGGATTGAATCCTCGCAGAGTTAGCGTAGCTCACCTGACAAAGAAGTGGAGGCTAGTACGGGTGAAGTGGATCATCCTAGCCTAGTCAGAGCTACCCTTAATCAGTACCTCAGCAGAAGCTGAAGCAAGGAGGATACTGAGAGCTGCTCAGCGAGCTCTGGAGAAAGTTGACATTACCATCGAAGCTACAAGTGTTTATGCTAAGAGCGAGAGCAGGGCGAAGGGCACAGTGGAGAAGATAGAGAAGTGCTTTAGGTATTGGATTGCCTGCACTAAATTGCCGGACACCGGGGTCCGAAGCGTTGCTACAGTTTCAAGCTTAGTAACAAGAAAACCGGAGGCATCTGGACTACAGGTCGCAGAGAGCAGCCCTAAGTGTCAGTACGTAATCGGAGTCAGGAGGAACAAGGACTTTTAGCAGGGCCCCGCATAAAAGGACTCTGTTCTCACCACATAGAAGGCTCCACCACAATATTGGCCGGGCAGTACAGCTATTGAGAAAGCTGGAGATTCAGAGTTAACTTCGCTTCAGGCAAGTTGGACTCACATACAAGTTGGAGTAAAGGAGGCCTCTAACCTGCTCAGCTGTTACCCGAATGTGCACTCTCCACCCAGACCAGCTCCCCGGGATCTACTTGAACCATCTACCAGTAAAAGGTATGAAAAGAAGCTGCATTGTGTGTGACTGAATTATTATCTGCACTCTGCATCATCGTCACCATAGACTTCCAGGGACCCGTCTCACCTGTGGGAGACTTACTACCAAGCTGCCCCATAACATCCCCTGTGAAAGTCCTTAGAGCAGCGCTGGTACAATTTACCAGAAACCGCAGGTGGCGTCACGAACTACCTATACCTAATAATCCCCTGTAAATATTCCCCCATTGCACGACCGCCAGGGCCACGGACCGAGCCACCGCTACCAGTGACAACTCCCATAGATTTCCATGGGCTCGGCTCCGAGTACCCCATAGCCCTGGTATCCACAATTGTGGTGCGTGGTCGGAACATTCCCTCAAAGTCTATGGTGATGCAGAGTGTAGATAATAAAGCAGTCTCACACAAGGCAATCTCTTTCCATACCTTTACTTGTAGATGTTGCAGGTATGTCCCGGGAAACTGGTCAGGTTGGAGAATGCACATTCAGGAAACTGTTGAGCAGGTTAGAGGCCTCCTTTCTCCTTAAAGTGTATGTGAGTACAAACTTGCATAAAGTCAAGTTCAACTCTTTCAATAGCAACTACGCCCGGCCAACATTGTGGTGGAGCCTTCTATGTCTCTGATTATCAGATGTTGGAAAGAACTAAGTCCTTACTTTTGCGGTGCACTGGCTCAAAGTCCCTGTTCTCCCTGACTCCGGTTACGTATCAGCGCCTTCTGCGACTTGAAGTCCAGCAAGGCCTCCGGTTTTCTTATCACTAGACGTGAAGTACTAGCAATGCTTCGGACCCCGGTGTCCGGTTAAACTGAGTGAGGGTGATCTGTCACCTTAGTCACTCTTCCTTCTCCACTCGCCTGTCGCCCTGCTCTCACCCTTAACATAAGCACGGGTAGCAGTGAGTGTAGTTGTCAGCTTTCCTTCAGTGCTCACTGACCTGATCTCAGTTGACTCGTTGGTGTTACTGCTGTAGTCCCTTCCTTCTTTCCTTCACAGACTCTGTCCAGAGCAGCTCACAGGATGCTTCGTCAGACTGTATAAGAGCTGTAGCTCCGAGAGTTACTTTCCTCGTTCTTAGGAACACAGGCAGCTGGTGCTGAGTAGCAGATTGAGGTGTAGCTCTGACTAGGCTAGGATGTTTCACTTCACCCGTACTAGCCTCTACTTCTGTATGAAATGAGCTACCAAAGCTCCATAGGAATCAGTCTTCACTCCTCTCCCTCCAAGACTGAACCGAAGATGGATGGGATGACTCACTCCTGAGTGACTACTTCTGTCTAGCTCAGACTGAGCTCTGACTAGAAAAGACTCACTCTGCTACGTGTCACTACCTTATATATCCCTATATCCCTCTAGTGGTTGTGTTGGGAAATGTGAGTGACGTGAATGAATATCAGGCTTCACAGTTACCTTATCTGTGCATTTTCCAGAGCACATGTGTACCAAGCGCAGCTGGGCCACACAGATGGGTAGATCAATTTGCTGGACTCCAGTCCATCTGCCAGTAAAGGAGTCTCTGGCCACTGGACAAGGGTGACAAGAGGTATGCAAATCTCTTCTCTTCCAATCATACTAAAAGCAGCTTGTGACTAAAAAAGCAGGTGCAAAGTCATCTCTACGGGATGTCGCAATAATGACATCATGTCAGCCCAGATAACCTGGCCGATGGTCCGGCGTCCCTGGGAAATCAATCTGCCCATTTCTACCACGTAGCATATTTGATCAAACGTCAGTCTTTTCAGAAAAGAGGCAGCGATTTAAACAATAAGGCCGGCATCACACTGGCGAGTGTGATGCGAGTAAGTCGCACGACTTTCTCGCATCAACACCTGGCACGGCCACCCGCTCTTGGACCCGAGTGTGCGGCTGCATAGAAATACATGCAGCGGCACACTCGGGTCCGAGAACGGGTGGCTGTGCCGGGTTTTGATGCGAGAAAGTCGTGTGACTTACTCGCATCACACTCGCCAGTGTGACGCCGGCCTAAAGGTGCGATTTTTATAAGGGCTATATCCCCTTAGTTTATATTGGCAGTTTAGGATGGCACACTCCATTTAACTAATTGAATATCATATTTATGTAATGCCAATATCTTTCCGACCCTTAGCGTGGGAAAAAAACAAGACATAGCATATATTCACCTGTCAGTCTCTGTTTCTTTGTCCCACTGGCCGTATCTCTTCTACTCTTCCCGTATACCGTATAGTCAGCACTTGATAGTTACAGTCAATTACTCCGGTCACTGATTGGCAGCAGTGGTCACATGTTCACCTCTTCAGAGCAGAGGACTAGAAGAGACCGGTGGGAGACATGGCCAGTGGGACAAAGGATCGGCCAGAGATCGATAGGAGTATATATGCGATTTCTTTTTCGTTTTTTTACCCCACTGGTGCCATACATAAACTTGATGAAATGGGCAAGAAATCCCTTTACTAGTGTGGTCTCATTTAAACAAATAGACAGAAGAAAAAAAACTGCTGCATAAAACTCGACAGAAGATGATGACTGAGGGACTTTACTTAGATATTGCATTTCTTATTTTACAGAAAAATGTTGTTTACAGAACACTCACCATAAAGTAGTATAAAAATGTTCTTGAAAGACAACAAAATCCCCAAACTTTCCTCTAAGTCCTGAAATCCCCGTAACCTTTAATGGGAACATATGAGTATACAATGACCATCTAAAACTTGAAAAACACACTATACACCGTAAACATAAATCGGTGGTGAAAATCCTCATAAAGCAAAAACTGTAAGAAGAAGAATCTCGGAATTTTTCATAAGAAATGTTCTACTAAGTGTTACATAATTTATGAGCTCTTTTCTTTTGACAAGAAGAGGTGCATCAAGTATGTAAAGCAAGGGAAAAGATTCACCCCAAAGATTCATCCCACCAACTAAATATCATTCTTGCCTCAAGCTTACACCTCTGGCCAGGAGATACTTCGTGGACACAACCCAGGGGACCCTGTTGTAAATTCTTATCTCTGTTTAGGGGTTTATGGGTGTAGGTCTACCAAGTGGATTATATGAGACCTCCCTGGAAACAATTGACCTCTGGGGCTCAATGGACTTGACTTCAGCTAAACTTAGGAGTGGGGACTTGTGGAACTCCATAATCTTAACCCTTTTAGTCTCTGGGCTTTGCTGCATGGTTTTCCAGGACACAACCCAATGTCAGAAACCATTGATATTCGTGGATATAAATTGAGATGTGAGATCCATGAAGTATAGGCAGATACACTGGAGTTAGGGAAACCACAGATTGTTCAAAATGGTAGTCAAGGTCAGGTTAGGCGGCAGACAGTAATCAGGGTCAGACCATAATCAGTAATGTGTAGAACTTAACAGACACTTTAGAACCTAAAATACTCAGGTGGAGACTGGAGAGTGATGGTAGAGAGTTGTTTAAGTTGACCAGCAGAAAATCGGTTGGGCAAGAGGAATTGGGGTATGCTATGGTCCTTTTACAGGTGAAGTCGGCATGCTTAGAAGTTCTAGCAGGAGGAAGCAAAAAGTGGCCATGTGACATCACCAAAGGACCAAGCAGATAGTGGAGATTGGTGGTAGAACAAAGCAACAAAGTCTACCCATGGACTGGTGACCATTGGTGGAGGCCAGTGAGAAAGACAGCTGATTGATAAAGCAATCGGTGACGTATATCCATCTGTTTTCAGAGTGCTACTTTAATATGACATCTTTTACGCCAACACTACGAATTTTCCGACTAATTTACAGCCTGTATGGAAACAGTTTTGTGTATATCTCTCACAACATGACGTTTGCGTAACTACAACAAAAGCTCAACGTTAACTCTCGGCACTTGTCGAAGCGACTGGAGGATAAAACAAGAGACAGCCGGGAAAAGAAGAAAACTGATGTCAGTCTGATTGAAGGATCTGATCCTACAGACGGACAGCCGAGTCTTCTATAGAGATCATCCTAACATAAACAAATCATGGAGGAGCTCAGAGCGCCGGCGACGTTTCTCGAGGTGTAACCAGTTTTTAGAACCTCACAAGATGCAGAATGCAGGCTGACAATGGCACATCATCACAAGCTGCGGGACGCAGAGCAGACCTACATCATTTACAATAACAATTTATATTTCACTGTCGAGCCATGGTCTGAATTTAGAGCTGAGAGCTGATACAAGAACTGCTTATAACACAAGACATAGTTTACCAGAGACGGAATAGTAAAAGGAATGCGATTTCACCTTTTCATTATTCTTAAAGGGAATGTGTCAACAGAAAATGATCTATTGTGACAGCAGGTTTTTCTATTAAATATACACAAAAAAATGACAATAATTATTTTTATTTTCCAAATCTATCTATATTACAGAAAAACAGTCTGATATCTTGCAATTTTCACAGTGGCCACTGGGCCTCATACTAAACTCACACTTCCTGCTATGTACAGATGACTTCTCAGCAGTTTCATTATCATCACAGACAGGATTAAAATGAAAGTCATAATTTATATGCAGTAGATGACACAGCGTTTATCATTGACAATAGGTGATGTCACAGCTAACATCTTCCTCCTCCTGTACAATGACTGATAACACCTCTATATACAGTAGATAACACAGGATCCACCATTCACAATAGGCAATGTCACAGCTCACCTCCTCCTCCTGTACAATGACTGATAACACCTCTATATACAGTAGATAACACAGAATCCACCATTCACAATAGGTGATGTCACAGCTCACCTCCTCCTCCTGTACAATGACTGATAACACCTCTATATACAGTAGATAACACAAAATCCACCATTCACAATAGATGATGTCACAGCTCACCTCCTCCTCCTGTACAATGACTGATAACACCTCTATATACAGTAGATAACACAAAATCCACCATTCACAATAGATGATGTCACAGCTCACCTCCTCCTCCTGTACAATGACTGATAACACCTCTATATACAGTAGATAACACAGGATCCACCATTCACAATAGGTGATGTCACAGCTCACCTCCTCCTCCTGTACAATGACTGATAACACCTCTATTACAGTAGATAACACAAAATCCACCATTCACAATAGATGATGTCACAGCTCACCTCCTCCTCCTGTACAATGACTGATAACACCTCTATATACAGTAGATAACACAGGATCCACCATTCACAATAGGTGATGTCACAGCTCACCTCCTCCTCCTGTATAATGACTGATAACACCTCTATATACAGTAGATAACACAGGATCCACCATTCACAATAGGTGATATCACAGCTCACCTCCTCCTCCTGTACAATGACTGATAACACCTCTATATACAGTAGATAACACAGGATCCTCCATTCACAATAGGTGATGTCACAGCTCACCTCCTCCTCCTGTACAATGACTGATAACACCTCTATATACAGTAGATAACACAATCCACCATTCACAATAGGTGATGTCACAGCTCACCTCCTCACCTCCTCCTGTACAATGACTGATTACCTCAATATATGGGAGAAACACAGGATCCACCATTCACAATAGGCGGTTTCACAGCTCACCTCCTCCTCCTCCTGTACAATGACTGATTAACACCTCTATATACAGTAGAATAACACAGGATCCACCATTCACAATAGGTGATGTCACAGCTCACCTCCTCCTCCTGTACAATGATTGATAACCTCTATATACAGTAATAACACAGGATCCACCATTCACAATAGGTGATTCACAGCTCACCTCCTCCTCCTGTACAATGACTGATAACACTCTATATACAGTAGATAACACAGGATTCACCATTCACAATAGGTGATATCACAGCTCACCTCCTCCTCCTGTACAATGACTGATAACACCTCTATATACAGTAGATAACATAGGATCACCATTCACAATAGGTGATATCACAGCTCACCTCCTCCTCCTGTACAATGATTGATAACCTCTATATACAGGAGATAACACAGGATCCACCATTCACAATAGGTGATATCACAGCTCACCTCCTCCTCCTGTACAATGACTGATACACCTCTATATACAGTAGATAACACAGGATCCACCATTCACAATAGGTGATGTCACAGCTCACCTCCTCCTCCTCCTGTACAATGACTGATAACACCTCTGTATACGTGAGATAACACAGGAGCCACCATTCACAATAGGTGATGTCACAGCTCACCTCCTCCTCCTCTACAATGACTGATACCTCTGTATACAGAAGATAACACAGGATCCACATTCACAATAGATAGCATCACAGGTCACCTCCTCCTCCAGTACAATGACAGATAACCTCTATACATAGGAGATACAATTATCTTTGCCCAGATTAGAGTATGCTCAGATACTTGCAAGATTTTTTTTTTATACAGTAATGTGAAAAATTAAAAAAATAAATGTCCAAATTGTTATCATAAAAATCTTATTTAAACAATAGGTTATTCTCTGATCATAAATTCCACTTACTCCCTTATCGACATTGACAAGTGGCATGCATCTTTTGTCACATGTTGGATGCTGGTTGCATCGAGCAGGCTCAGGAGCTGAACCTGCTCCACACTGGGCAGACGCAAGCTGTGCTTTGCAGCCGGCATCTGTGTCTAAAAGTCACAATCACAATTAATCACAGACAGCAACATTTAAATGTCCTATTTGTGTAAAAATAAATAAAATAAAATAAAAAATAGCGGGATTGCTTTTTTAGTATTTTTTTCCATTTTACCCTATTTGGTCTTTTTTTTTTTACTTTTTAGTACATTACATGGTACAAAGAATGGCATTATTCAAAACTAAAATGTGTCTTGCAAAATAAATGCTGGAAAAATATAAAAGTTATGGCTCTTGGAAGAACAGGACGAAAAAAACCAAAAGAGCAAAATCAAAAAATCCATTAAGTGTTAAAAGAGTCAAATGGAAACTCCACGGAAAAAAAATTATATGCTGTTTTATGCCTAGAGCAAAATGTGAGAAGGTGGAGCAAGACAAAGGCATTAGCTGACTATCTTTTTACAAAGATACAGAAACTAGATTACCCACTGCGGAACCCCAAAGTGAAGTTGTTCCTGATGGAGATTATTTTATTTTCCATTGTTTTTTGCCTCTCATCTCATTGCACTGATTGTCGCCCAGACAAGTTGATATCACTCATCCTAAATTGGGGATCGATTTACCCGATCCTGGTCCTGCGTCTATGTCCTACGTCCTCGGCAGTCAGATGTGAGTTTTGGGAAAACGCTAGCAAATTGCAGGATTCCTCAGCGCCTCTTCTGATTTGTCGGACTGGAGTGATGTCATGCATGAGTTTGGCTGCATCGATGATATCGTACCGGACCGACAAATCAGTAAAAGTCATAAGAGGTAGTTTGCAGGGCTGCCATCCACCGGTTTTAGGCTACCGACGTGTTTGCTGGCCCAGGGGTCTGCGATTTTATCTGTAGGGTAGACTTACTCCAGTACTGATGACCAGTAACAACACCTATAGTACAATCAATGCCCGTTCCACGCACCCTCTGTGTCCTATTTCCCTGTCCCCAAAAGTTTCGCTAGGATGCCGAGGCTCAATCTTATAACAGAGCATCCCAATGTCACCCACAAGAAACCTTTGCTGGTTTCTTTGAGTTTTCAGCTCTCTGATGCCAACTCTTTCAAGGTTCTCCTAATTTTCTATGAGTCTCCCGGACGGTGCAGGTGATTTGGGAAGTAAGCACTTGTTTCAATCCACTTGCATTGTCAATGCTTTATTTCCCCCTGTGGTGGCGCTGTAGGAGAAATCAGCACTTCAGCATCGCTCTCCTACCGATCGCACCTGATCGCTGAGGATCTCAGCAGCAGGACAACTTCTGATCATCTAATTTTTTGGTGGGCAGACCTAACAAAAGAAGGATTGTAGTAGAAGTTGAAATCCCTTAAATTAAAGCTAGCTGTTCCTGGGCCTTTAATAACGCTTAAAATAACACTTGTAAATATGAGCCAGTAAAGTGTCAGCACGGATCGACTTCAGTCGTAGCTAATGAGAGGACGGGAGGGCTTGCCAAGATTAAGACACAGTCTGTACTCAACATCCTCGGTGGAATTCGATCACAGTGTGGTCTCACCAAGGTAGTTGTCATCTTCCGGCTTCCCTGAGTAGCTGTGCTGCCGCACATCAATGTTAGTAGCGCCGGCTGGAATTTGAACCACAGTATTGTAGCCTGGGAAGCACAAAAGATGAAGTGCACGGTTAGTTCACATTAATGGGCAGGATGTTCCTCACAAAGCCTGCGAGGGTTACACTTCTGCCAAATGCATGAAGCGTCAGATCAAAACACAACTTTCTATGTTTACAGAGAACAAAGGGAGAAAAGCATGGCCGCTCATTGTGTTCTGCTTCCATGGCAAAGACGACCCGTGCCGTTGTGTCTGAGATGTCTCTTTGCAGCTCGTTAGATCATACTCCTGTTGCAAAACTTTGGATTATCTTCTACAGTTGTTTAGGAGACCACGGGTAACCAAAACACTGCCAACCCCACCACTGTCTCGAGTGTGCAGTGTCCATTTTAGGACATGATCATATATCAAAGTCAAACATCAGAAATACTCTGACACCTGACCCTGATACCGTAACCCCACCCCATCTTATACGTCCCCGTTTTAAGTCATTTAGGGCTCTTTTTAAGTAATTTTTTGGACGATCAGCCTCCGAGGGGGTACCCTGATGCTAACGCAAACACATAAAATTCCATCTGTGATGAAAAAGTCACTCTGACCCCATTTTTTGGGGTCTTTTTTCATCGCAGTGGAATTTAAATGTGTGCGTTAGCATCAGCATCAGATTTTCCCGCAAAAAAACGCATGCTTTTTTTTTTAAAAAAAAGTCACTCTGACCCCGTTTTTTGAGGTCTTTTTTTATCGCTGAACAAAGACCGGGAGGGCCGACACTGGATCGGCAGAGGACGAAAGGTGAGTAGGTTGTTTTTTAATAATATTTTGCCCACCATAAAGGGTTTATGCCACCGGAAGAAGTGATGTAATAAGATAGACTATCACTTCCTAATCAGTTTAGGGTGCATGCCAAGACCGTCACCGATCCTCTGATGGGGAGGTTTTCCCCAATTTTTCTTGCAAAACAAAATGCAACCCGACTCCATTTACTTGGCTGCTGCCCCTTTGCACTAAGACCCCTAAAGATAATGAAGTGATAGCATATCCCAGGGGTCTCAAACTGCATTCCTCGAGGGCCGCAAACCGTGTGTGTTTTCAAGATTTCCTTAGCACTGCACTGGGTGCTGGATTCATCATCTGTGCAGGTGATTAAATTATCACCTGTGCATTACAAGGAAATCCTGAAAACATGACCTGTTTGCAGCCCTTGAGGAATGCAGTTTGAGACCTCTGGCATATCCTATCGAGATCTTAACATGGAAACACTCTTTTAAAGGGGTTTTTCACTTTCAGGAAAATAGACCCCAAACGCTATAAAATAGTTAACTAGCCGGAGCTCAGCCGTTACGCTCAGTGATTGGCTATAGTGTTGATACTGTTGACTCAAGCTACAATGGGGAGCTAGCACTGGATCCGATACCCGGGTGGGGAGGAGTGGGAAAAAACCCATTAAATAAACCATAATATGTCATGTTGAAAGTTGTATTCTTACGGCACTAAACAGTACGGCCGAACCTTCGCTTTACAGCTACCTACCGTAATGCACTATGTTAAACGTTCCAGCTATGGTCTTGCAGGATGAATTGTCTCCGCCACAAACGCCACATTTATCTCTTCTAGCTTTCGAGTTTAGGACGTGATCACAACCAGCTTGCTTTAAAAAAAAGATATTGAAAAGATCCATGAAAAAAAAAGTACAGTTCTTATCATCTTGTCAGTGCAATGGCTCCCTTAGCACGCCTCAGCCCTCGATCCGTCGTATGACGGACATCATTGCTGTTCATTGGACCCAATCATCCATTGTTATGGGATGGAATAAAAAAAAATCTACTTTTTTCTACCAAAACAGCACCCCTGGTGTCCATATTCTGTATTGCAACTCAACCTCGATCATTTGAAGCATGAGAAAATAAAGGGATCATCATGGCAGCGGCGGCGGTCGCAGGCTATACTACGGGCATCACCGGTTAGGAATAGGAGCCATGCTGCCGCTGGGGGCAAGGTGAAGAAGAGTGGAGTATGGTTTATTTTGCTATTTTAAATATTCGCAGCTCTTTTGGTTTTTATAATCTTATTTAAAACTTGGATAACCCTTTCAAGCATTACATGAAAATGAATGGTGTATCCATGTAGTGCATGGACACATAGCTCGTCCACAGATCGAAATGTTCTTCACTTGGGCTAAATGTATAGGTACTTTTATTTTCCCAAAATGTCTAAATACATTATTTAAAAATGTTATTTTTATTATTAGAAATTGCACTGAATGTTACAGCAGATATAAATGAGATGAACTTTTAGGTGTGCTGTCCCTTTAAGAACTTGATAAAGTTTGGGACGGGTTCCCTTTTTATCCCCAGACATAAATGAAGATAGGGCTTCATGTGTTATCATAATTTACTAGAAGTAGTTGGCTGAAGTGTCCGGCTTCTGTTTGTTTAGCAGACGTTTTCCCGAGCCTGTAGATGGCGCTGTTGTTACTACGATCCACACGATAGTTTGGTCAGCGACAAAAATTCTTCCAAAATGTTAAAAAAAACATTTAAAGGAAGAAAATGTCTTGAGTCTATTCAATGAAGAAGACCAAAAAGTAAAATGATGCATAATCTTGTGTCGTCTCAAATTCTCTGTTGTTAAGGGCAATAACCCCCGATAAAGCACTTGCCTGAGCTTTAAAGGGAATCTGGCAGCAGGATTTTGAAGTGTAATCTGAGAGCAGCATGATGTAGGCGCTGGGACCCTGATTCCAACGATATGTCACTTACCAGGTTGTGTTTTGCTGTTTCAATAAAATCAGTGTTTTAGCAGCATGAGGTTATCACTAGAAGACTAGTTGTCTCGTACCTGCTAGTCCTGCATAACCCCGCCCCTATCACTGATTGGCAGCTGTCAATGCACAGTGAGCACAGAAAGCAGCCAATCAGTGGTGTGGGCGGGGTTGTACAGTTCTCCGCATCTGAACACTGCTACATTTTCATCAGAGAAAACGGTCATCTTATCAAAATGACAGCAAGCAGACCAGTAAGTGCTACATCGCTGGAATCAGGCTCTTCTGCCCTATATTATGCTGCTGTCAGATTACATAACAAAAACCTGGTGACAGATTCCTTATCTTAAAGGGTTTGCATGCACAAGCCGACACTTTTTTTTTTTTCATTGCCCCAATCTAAAATGTGCAGATGGATATTGAAAAAACCTCACCGTTTTGTGCTTACAGCTCCAATGCATACCTATATATTTCCATGGTTAAACAGAACTCAATCAAAACTTAAGAAGTCTGTTATTACGTTCACATTAAATGCAGATACAGACGAAAGGGAGCGGTAGGTTCCCTACTTGTAGAGCTGGTTTGTCGTCTGCAACCATGGGAACACATAGGTCCGCCTGCGAGCTGTACTTACAAAACGGTAGGGGATTTTTCAACAAGACGTCTTGCAAAATTTCTTCATTTTTTTAATTTTTTTTGTTTTAGATGTACAAATTGGTTGAAGCTACTTACTTGTATAGTAAATCAATAGTATAATAGAATAATAAAAGTAAAAAAAAATAAAAAAATAAAAAAAAATTAAAAAAAATGCTCAGGCACCTAGAGTGAAATGACTGATCAGGGCACAAGGAAAATATGAAGCAATGGTTATATAAAGCTGGATAAGCCCTTTCATCATTTTCTCATTGGATACAATGAAACTTCACATAATGTCATTTGTGATTGACAAAAGGGGGGTAACTCGCCCTCACGGCTGGACTGAAGCACAATGGATCTTTCAGAGCGGCAGAACAATGCTGCCAAATATTAACAGATCTGTCAAACAAAAGAGTGGAAACATTGTATGCGACATTTACTACTGTAATATTACTATAAAAGAACAATAGGAATGGTGATAAAAGGAGAGAAAAAGTCACATACCGCACACACTACAAACGACATATGCCACATAGGGGTATGGACCCCGTATATGAACCATAGCTGCGAATCGCTCCCTTTCTGGTGGACTCGAGCCCTCCTTATATTACATGACCAGCCACGTATCTGTCATGTGTTCCTATATTTCCCCTGCAGCGGCGGCTACAAGAAAAATTCCCGTCTGGCTGCAGCAAAATGCGGAGGATGTTACATGTGGCACACGCATCGTGAAGACAAGACCTTTAAAAGCTTCCACAGCAATGCCCCTGGAAAAATCTGAAGATGGTATTGGTTGCAAGTGGACGTGAACGGCTATCTCCCAGAATTTTAGGAATTTCGTTGGAACCGTCCAATTCGAACAATTTGCAATTCGTTTCACAGGAATCACCAAAAAAAAAAAAAAAAACAGAAAATTACAGGAGCCAGAGAAGGCTCACATGACGTCAGGCGTGGCAGCGCAGGCTTCACCATAATGCATGGTATAGCACAGCCAATAAGGAACGACTATCATAGCCTGTGTAAAAGCCGAGGAAGGGAATGCAGCAGCCATTTTTTGGTGAATCTGGAAAAAGAGCGGATAGAGTTCTATCTATTCATCCATCTATGAGCTAATTAAAATCAGTTTTCTCACCATCTGACTTTGGAGTTCTGTTCCATTTTTTTGGGATTTATATGCAAAAGGCTTTAGGTGATAACCCTGGGGGCTTTGCATGTGCGACATTAATTTTTCTATCTATGCATCTATAATCTATGTATAGTATCGACCTATATATCTATCTATTTGTATTATCTATTCTTATATTATCCTTATATTATCTATCTACCCTTCTATTATCTATCCATTCATCCTTCTATTATCTATCCATCTTTCTATTATCCATCCATCTATCTATTATTCATCTATTATCTATCTTTCCCTTTTACCTTTCTGATTAATCGTTATGGTCCCCCTCTGTATTGCACTCACACTAATCATGCTCCTTATAGCTATAGGGTATTGACACGGTGCCATCTTCCCTCCGCTGTTCACTCCTTCATTGTTCTCAGTGATTTAGTACAGGCCACAAGAGTTAGAAATGAGAACTGCACAAATCAAGCGCATAAGTATTTACCCGACACAGTCCTTGCACACAGATATCATTTGTGTCTGGTCCGCATGACGTCCCATCGACAACCCTGTCCCTGAGCTGATAATAGGCTGTGCTTCCAGCCACCCGCAGAATAGTTTACATCGGTCCTTCATTAGAACTGCGGACAGATAGAAATACTTTGTCAATAACGTTTAACTTCAGCACAACGAGAGGAAGACACAATTGGTCGGCACGTACTTCCGCTGTATTTAGGCACCCAGCGCACGTTAGGAGGTAGGCCATTGATATTGAAATGTTTCCCATCAAAATCCGAACACTGCTCCTCTCTGAAGTCCTTCTTCTGCTTTGAGCAGGGCTCGGTATTGCAAGACTTAAATTTCATCCGGCGTCCCACGCAGTATTTACCACCATTCTTTGGCCTGGAAAAAACAGAAAAAGAAAAGTTGGGGACAATTTTACAAAATTCATTTTTAAAGGGGCCCTACCTGAACTATCGCTTTAAATTTGACTTCCAAGAATATGCCGACCTCGTAAGAGTTTAACTTGAGCAGGGAGAGCCGCAGAATTAGAACCGTGCAGATGAAAAGAGTGGCTCCCTCTCTGGAGGACTTGGCGTGTCCATGCATTACATAGTTGCCCATTCATTTGAATATGGTCCATGCAATACTAAATTTGCCCTGTAGTGGCCACTGCAGGAAAAATGAGCAAGTGCATAAAGTAATCCTTGGATATCAGCTGATTGCAATTGGATAGAGAAGCCAGAACTGTAGCTCTAGAAAGTTCTAAAAAGGTAATGTCCAAATAGGTAAAACCCGGTTAATTCTGAATTTAATATATAGAATATATATATTTTAAAGGGTATTCCATCTTATAAGGTTTATTCCACTATTTAAAGGATTTGTAATAAAGGTACGATTGGTGAAGATCTGAACATTGGGACCTAATACATCATGAGAACAGGGGTCCTGTGATGCCATAGACTTCAAGATTGCTAACTACTGTGAGAATATGGAAGCCATGAATTTGAGGGACCCCAACCTTTATGACACTCATGTGCGGGTAGGAACTGATGTAATGTATGTACTTACTCAGGTCTGTTGCATTCTCGAATGGCGGTTTTGATCCCACCACTACAAGATCTAGAACAAGCACCAAATGGTTTCCAAGGTCCCCAGGAACCATCGACAATTGAAGCATCGCGTTCTTTCGGGATACACAAGCCATATTTGCAGTGCTGTTGGCAATGATAAAAGCAGGGTTAATGTCAATGTCGCGCACAATCATCTATGCGCTTAATCGTAATTTTAAGTTCTCATCACTAGAGTTGGTGTAAATCGATTCACACATCCCAGCCTATAAACATGACAGTGGTCAGTGGCAGCTGGACAGGAGCGGGTCAACCGCCTCTTACCTGACAGCATCCGCGGCACTTTTTTTTGTTAAAATTAGTCAGTCTGGTGCAAAGAAGATATCAAACCAGGCCAGCTAATCAAAAGAAGAGCCACGGATTCTGTCTGGTAAGAGGCGGTTACCTTGCTCCCGTCTGACATGGTCGATGGAATCGGATGCGAGAATCAATTGGCACCAACTCTACTCATCGCTTTCTTGATGTCTGCTTGCGATGACTGAACAGGACAGGGTTTTCAGCTTCTCTCTGTAAAAAGAATAGTTTAATTCACCGGCGCAACAACTGGGTGGTCACCTATAGACACATATTGCATAAACAACTTCCAATATATATATTTTGGCCAAGATGGTCTTCTCGAGCTCTTTATATTTGGATTTGTCCTAAGCTAAGGAAGGACACCAGGGTCATACTAAAGGGTCATCCAGCAATGGGGGCACCTCTTGTAAGGATCCATATCTTATAGATTGGCTGTCTATATGGACTCTTTTGTTAGTAAGCTTAGAAAGCTGTCAATTCCTAAACCAAGTCATCTACTCCCTTGGCATTACAGGGAGGTTTCCATTTAAAGAGGACCTGTCACCTCGTGATCTTAGTTTCCCTCTGCTCCCCTGACAAATCAATTTTTTAAATAAATTTGCCAAATGTTTCCGGAGATGTGGTTTTTCCATTTTGTGCTACTTTTTATGGTCTTTACCAAAGGGTGGTGGCTCACAGGATTCCTAGGGGGCGTAGCTTTAGGCTGCCCTGCATAATTATCCTATAAGCACCCACCTTCTTGGTAAAGATAATAAAAATTAGAACTAACTAAAAAGACCTACAGAAAGCTAAAATCAGAATACTTAGGTGAGCAGCTGGAATAAAATAAGTGCAAAACCAGGAACTTCTGACTTGGCGACAGGTCCTCTTTAACTTAGTCCTCATTTTGCTCATTGAAGAACATCAACCAATGCTTTGTAATGTCTTCCTTCGTAATTCCTCACTTTCAGGCGATTTCTGAATCAGCTGATAGAAAGCTCAACCAAGGTCACAGGAGGCTTCGGGGAAAATGCATTTAGTCTGGAGCCTAAATAATCTCATAGTATAATTTGGTATAGAGAAGACACCTGCAGACGACGAAAAACTAGAAGAGCATTGCAGAAGGGATGCCTGTCCCCATCATTACATTTCTGAAAGACCCAAACTGTAATTAGAGACTGCTCTCCTTACAGCATGAGATGACTATGTGAGCACCGAGCATCCTAGGCCCCATATCACTAGGGTCTTTTCTGTGATCTCTAGGAAGAAGAAGCTGGAGGCTCCATCAGTCGTATCGGGATATCGAAGGTTGAGCTAGAACAATGGCTAATGTAAGGGCAAAAGGCAAGGTATTAAATATGCATGAGCAGATTATGACCCCATAGGTAATATACTCCCCTATCAGGGAAGGACATATCATGGTACCCAAGAGGTGAGGGGGCCATTTCGATCTTCAAAACTGGTGGAATTGTGCATTATGATGAGCTATTGGACTGCAAAGGGTCCATGGACTGCTCATGCACAGGGGCCCTCTTCTGTATGTGTCCACCCCAGCCACCTATGATCGTGCTCTGGCCGAAAAAATCAGGTTACCTACTATGGGTAGTTATGACATATCCAAGGGAGATGTCTGATAGGTGCAGATCCTACATTTTGGACTTGTGTGACTCTCTCAATTTACTTTTAAAGGAATTCTGAAAATTGCAGAGGAACACCCACAGACGGGAATGGAGAGAGGCACACATGTGCAGCCACTTCTTCATTCCCAGGTGGGTCCTTGCTCTCAAGATAGGTGTGACCCCGTCAATATGCCATATGCAGATCCGGTGAATTCTGGGCTTCCTTCCTGGGACAGAAAATAAATGAGCAGGGGCTAAAGAAGAAGAAGGAAATTTTGGGGTGCATCGCAAGTGCTGGGAACACTGCCCTTCATGTCCTTTACCTATGGCAACAGTCAAGGTATGGCCCACTCTTTTTGCCAATTCCAAATGTAGACTGCAGGGGGCAGACTTTTCCTTGCAGGATCACCTGGATCTGAGATGGTGTCCGAAGCAAAAAGACCCCAGAGTTATCACACAATACAAGGGATACAGTTGATTCACCACTACCCTAAATTCCAGCAATTACGCCCATGTTATGAAAAGAACGAGGAAACTTTATACCGGAGCAAATAAAGTGAAAGTTAAGAAAAAAAAAATTTTCCAGGGTTTAGTAAAGTTTAGTAATCAAGAATCTTTTTGCTTATGAAACTTCTCTCTTTGCCTTTGTCTTTTCCCCGATTGGATTTTTTTTTAACCCCCCCTCTTGCACCTGAGGGGTCAACTTCTAAAAATGCTGTAACTTAACCGTTTCACGCGGCATAGATGGGAATTTTTTTTCCCCCCTGGAGAATGAAAAAATTTCCTTCCCCTTTTAACAAGTCTTTTTTAATTTTTATCCCAAAATTACATGTTGGACAGCTTTTGCTCATGATTTCCCCAAAGGGCGCCTCTTGCTGAGCAAACCCGACCGAGAGCTTTCTGGGACCCCGGGTCAACCGAGTAACTTTGCCGATCGTTTAATTATTTTCCTGTATTTCTCACATTTTTTTTTATGACCTTTTAATCTGTGTGAATTTTTCCCCAAGTATCTTTGTGGTGCGGGTTTTTGTTTTGTCTTACAAAGGGAATGATGCCATCCTGTTTTTTCATTCCCCTGAGTTGAGCCACGAAATTTGGGTGCATGGTGAAATGACTGATGAAAGGATTATTGCACAGGGAAATGATGCCATCCTGTTTTTATCCCTGCCTGAGATCAAAGATTGGTGCAGTTTTGAAAAGATGAAAGGAGGAAAGAAGGAATTATGACATCCTTTTTCATCCCCCGACCTAACCCATTCTCATTAATC
>JARQOD010000009.1:51794049-51843184 GCA_033576555.1 Oophaga sylvatica
GAAAAAAGTTTTTTAAAAGGCAGTGGCTATTAAAACACACACTTTGCTGTGCAGAACCTATAAAAAACCCTCAGCTGCTGCAGAACCTAAATTTAACTCAGTGCGAGAACATCATAATGCACCTAGTGATGCAGACCTCATAATACACCTCGTGTGCAGGACACATAAACCCCCTTAGCTGCTGCAGAAACCATAAACACCTCGCTGCTGCAGAACCTCAAAATACACCTCAGCTTCTGCTAACATACAACCCCACCTCAGTGCTGCAGAACCTCATAAAACACCTCAGCGGGCTGAAAAATAAAAGCCCCTCAGCTGCTACAGAACATCAAAATGTCCCTCGCTGCTCAAAATCAGCTGCGGGCTTTATAAAATAAATGAAGGAAACATCTGCCTCAACCTGCACAGTATTTCCCCAATATTCTTTATAAAAAGGTTTTGAGCAGCTGAGGCACATAGAAATTATTTTTATAAATTAAATTTATGTAATAAAGCTGAGTGTATTATGTATGTGTGTGAGTACACCACACCCACTCACGAGCCCCCTAATCAGCTACCCACACTAAATCCAACGCAAGCCCCGTCCACCGGCCCTGTTTTAGCGCCACGGAGGAAACACATTCACCTTGAAAGCCCCCCTCAAAACTCACGGGCTGCGTGTCCCAGCCGGGGAGCTACAATCGGGCCCCCGCCTTCAGAGTATCAGCGCGCGGAGGCACGGGCCCAATCTAGCCCTTTTGTGTTAAAATGGGTTGCCCTGTGAGGCTGACGTCAAAGGAAAGGGGGGAGCCTCATGGATTCACGCTTGCCATAGCAGGTAGTTTCTGTGCGGTGGCGAAAAAAGTGGGCTGGTATACAGACACTTTATTGAATAGTGCAATTTCTCTGGGGATCAAGTGCTTCCCAAATTGTATAGGGAAAGAGGAGTGGGGACTGCGAGGAGGTGACTTAAAAAAGGGGAAAAGGTGCTGCAAAAAAATGCGTGTATAAAGGAGGAACGAAGGTGCGGGAAGGTGCGTAAAAAAAAGAGCATGAGATCAGGAGGAATAAGGCCCCTTTAAATGCCCGTTAAAAGTCTGTTGGGTCGTTAAGGGGGTTATTTAAAAATTTTTTGCTTCAAAAAAATGGCGCCGTTGTGTTCCGTGTACCCGTGCGGGGGCGTGCTTGTTTAACAAGCAATTTATTTTTCTTCCGGGCGTTCCCACATGGTCCCCCGGAACACGGGGCTGGGTTTTCAAAATTAGACTTGTTCCCTAGATGTTTCGCATGCGCCAAACCAAAAAAAGTTTTCAAAGGCTCTTTAAAGGGGTTGAAAATAAAATACTACAATCTTGGGGAAAACATTTATTTTAATTTTTGTTGCAAATCTGTATGTTGAATATTGATGTGAAATGTTCTTTGTGCATTATAATCGCAAGGGTTGTTCTTCTCCCCCTGTTTTGGGGGGTTTCCTCCGGGGTTCCCGGTTTCCTCCCACACTCCAAAAACATACAGATAGGGAATCTAGATTGTGAGCCCCATCGGGGACAGCGACGATAATGTGTGCAAACTGTAAAGCGCTGCGGAATATGTTAGCGCTATATAAAAATAAAGATTATTATTATTATTATAATTTGTTATAACTAACCACAGTTAGTTACTCTGCCCGGGCAACGCCGGGCTCTTCAGCTAGTTGCCGTATACATAATATCAGAAGATAACAGTGAGTTTTGGGAGCCGTATAAGAATTCTCAAATTTTAGATATTCTTATAATATACAGCAAAGGGGACATTATTAAATATAGAGTGATACCTTTCTATTTCTAGCCTTCATATCACGAACGATAATCACATCCTGTATCTCACTGGAACATTTCTCTCTCTGCCATTATCATTGAGATGCAGAAAAAAACTTGGATAAGATAAAAATAAATACATAAATATTATATATATACACATCTATATATACATAACAATAAAAAATAGCAGCACATAAATAAGTATGGAACGCCTGCTGCTGCCTAACAGCTTCTCAATCTGGAGTTTCCGGTTTACTTCCATGCATTGTTTTAGGACCTTATGATAGACAACACCGTCACCCGGGATAGAAATAGCCGAATAGTGGAATTACTGTGCTAAATTTAACCAAGATTATAGGTTAGGGGTGCGGCAGCAAGTAATGACATGATATAAACACATTATTATACAATGATACCTTTTATTTTTTAGCCTGAAATTAGAATAAAACCTTCTTTATAATCAGAAAATTCTTTATTACTTTTAATATGTGGAAATTGTAAACAAGCTGCTGATGTCTAATCTTCTTTGTTCAGGAGTGGACCGCTGATTGACAGTTCAGGCAGTGGCATGGTCGTGCTGCTGCTGTGAATTGTGTACCGTCGCATGCTGCTAACAGAGGTAACGTTGCCTCTGCAAGATTGGAGAAGTGTAGGAATACTGAAGCTGGCCGGATCCAGCCAGCTGTATAGAAAACTGCTTGCAAGTGCTCGCTCCTTGCCTAGGAAATTGGCCACCTTTGATAGACTGCAATTGTGGCCAGTAATCTAGGCAAAGAGCGTTAAACTATAAAGTTAATTATCGCTCTGTTCTTGGGAACAGAAAGGATTTTTAATAAGCTGCTTGTTTTTACTAGCACTTTGCAATTTTACACATTTAATAAGTTGAGACAATCCCGTTAAAACCTCAATAATACTGGCAGTTTGAGTTATTAACGCATGTATGAATGTTTCCATTCACTGACAGCATGTGGGCGAGGAGATGACACCCATATTATGTTAAGAAGCTGTTATTTAATGATATATTTTTAACATAAAACCAGAATCTTCTCTAAAGTACGTCAGACTATCATAACCATTCTGTATTTGCATCATCAGTGAGCCATATGCCCAAGACATTACTTCCTATCAGCAATCAGCCAATCCTGTAATTTGGCCTTATTCAATAGGACTGGCCAAAACATATCCCTAGGGTCACCCCTTTGTAATTGTGGAGTCACCACCAGAGGAGTTTGAAAGTGGCTTACTCCTTTCTTCCTGCTGAGAACTTATGCATGCTCAACCAAGCCGGTTGTACACGTATCTGGATGAGTTGGGAGAGACAGCTTTGGCCACATGGGCTTGGATATCCGCTATCTAACTTGTATGGACAGCTTAGAGTGGCTGTCCACTACCAGGATATTGATGGTCTTTCCTGAGGTAGGTCATCGATATATATCAGATTGGGGAAGTCTGGCACTCGTCACCCCCACCAAAGAGTGGTTACCAACTTTGAGAGGGAACAGATGTTAACAGTTTGTGAAGCTGAAAAGCCCCGCTCTGTACACTGTTTAGTACCCACGATCCTGTAGTTGTGCTCCATAGTAGTGGGCAACCCCATATACTTGACACGATTCCTGAATTCCCAAAAAAGCCAGCAAATCTCCCTACTGCAACAGCCTAAAACCTTCCAAAAATCCATGATTCCGGGAGGTTTCTTGTACCCTAGAATTTTGGAAAGACGTGAAGGTGGGGGAATTAATAGGTTCGGGGGTTTGTTGCCGCAAAAAGGGGAATGGTTACTGGAAAAAAATTACTGTAGAGCCACAAAATTCACCCTGTTCCCGACACAGCCAACAAAAGTTGACAAGTAGGTGTAAACATTTTCGAACAGCGCTCCTCTCTAAAATGTGACATCTATAGTATGGGTGACAATGGAATCCATGGGCATTTTGAATCCCCGGGGCCTGGCTGTGAGCTACCTCTCCAACTCATAAAGTCAAGGCCCTAAGGACACACTTCTAGTAGATATTTTTCATGTATACGCAAGCAGTAGGCAGGAAGTCACCCAGAAATTGTAAAAATTAAAGGGGTTTTGCACTTTCAGGAAAGTGGACCCCAAATGCCCTAAAATACAAAAAAATAACAATAACAGCAGTCACTTAACCTTTCTGGGTCCAAAGCCGGCTCCCTGCCACTGCTTGGGTCTTCGTGTTTTGGCAGCGTCGCTTCACTTTTGCAGCCAATCACTAGGTTCAGCAGTCTGGTTGAGGTAGATGAAGATGGCAAGATCCGTTAAGTTTAGAGACTGGCTACAGCGGTGATGTGAGCCGTCAATGTGACTTTATCACTGCAGCCAAAACACTTAGATCCGAGCATTGTTGGGGAGCCAGTGCAGGACCCAAGGTGGGTGAGCTTGCTTTGTTATTTGAGATATTTTAGAGTGTTTTTAGTCCACTTTCCTAAAAGTGGAAAACATCTTTAAGCCCCGTTTCAGAAACCGCTTGACACCACTGCACTCCTAACCATCTGAGACGCAAAGTATAAAGTTAAGCAAAAAGATTGACAACACTCTGGTCCAGTGGCCACGTTGGTAGTCTACGGCCACCGGACTAGAGTACTATGAGCCTCCTACTACAACATCTCCAGTGTTTCTTCTTTTTAGTAATTATCATCAATGTCAAAAACGCAAAGACGTCAAAGTGGCCTACTAGTCATACCAGGTGCCAGGGAGGCCACCGAGTAAGGAAAGGTTTGCAGGGTTCTGATCTGGCAAGCGACAACAATGGAATACCAATGTGGTCAATGGACCAGGAGCCTGAAGATCATTTCTTAACTCTAATAAAGTCTTGTACATTTTATATTACTGTATCTGTTGAGACAACATCCATTTAAATGGGGTCTGAATCAACCGAAACTAAACCCCACCTGTCTAGGGGTCCCCCATGTAAGATGTCTACTTACACAAATAATATATATTTTTTTTACATTGATGTCCTTCAAAATGCTACCCATAGGATTCGATATTCTAAGATTAAACTGGAAGCCCTTGGTCCCATCACTCCGCGCTGCTGACAGCTCCGTCAGCATGGCGGAGTAATGATTTTTACGGCACACTTATCGACTTGATTGTCATGTCATGAAACAATTGTATGGAAATGAACACAAAGATTCACCTCGTCAAGAGCTGATTTTTTTTTAATCCACATTTATATTCAGTGTCGCTGTCAAATCTGGAGTGTTACCGGCGGAGCAGATCTTGGGATGTATTATGTGACTATACGAATGTTTCATTGTCCAATTATTTTTATAATAGATACGCAGGTGCCGCCCCCGCCCATCCCTCCGCAAACTGATACTTATCTTTTTTTAGTCTTACAGTAAAGCTTTGCTCTATTGCTTTGGAACAAACGGTAATAAATTTATTTGGCTTTACGGTCATTCTCTTGGCTGCATTATGTTTAGTACATTGTTATTGGAGTCTAAAGGAAAGGTTTCCCACTTATCGTAAAAGAGGGAATAATGCTGCAACATGAAAAAGGGAAAGTTGGTTGGTGGCTACAATCTGGGCTGCCAAGGAGAACATGGGCAGAGTATGCTGGAAATTTAAGTTCTTCCCTCCCAGAAATGTGTTTAAGGATTGCCCGCGGACAGGGCTGGCTCTAGGTTTGAGTTTCATAGTCCCAGTGGGGGCCGCTCTTCGCTTTCAATATTTTCGCCTCCCCTTCCATGAGCTTTTTAATTTTTCGTTTGATAAAGTTATATTATTTGCACTACAAGCTCTATTTCTATTTCTAGGACACCATTTTGGGGTCCATACGACATTCTGATCTCTTTTTTGCATCGCAAAGTGAACAAAAAACAGCAATTCTGCTAGGTCAAATTTTTTTCCCGTTTAGGCATCTACCGATAAGAATGTGGAGATTTTATTAGTTTGGATAGTTAGGCATTCTACGATACCAAACATGTTTTTTTTTAATCTTTTTTGGCTTATTTATGTTTAGAGAAGAAGGAGTGATGGGAACTTTTACATCTTCTTTAGAATTATTATTTTTTGAGGGGTTCGCCAACGGGACTGGAACCTCCGACTGACAGTGGCATCTTAGAGGTTACACATTGCTGCGATCACATCTACCTCAATAACTCAGCTGGTACCTGAGTTTTTTGGAACGGGATTAGCATTTGAACCCTCTCCACACCTGCAGTGTGGTGAACGGTGGATGTTGCAAGTCGAAACCTGGGCACTGCCTCTAAACCACAACCACTGTTGGACATGCGTTTGCTAAACATGCCCAGTTTGTATGAAAGTCCCAAGCAAAAATTGGCAAATACGTGAGTGTTGTATCAAATCATAAAGACCAAGGTATCGGACAGGAAGAGGAAAGTCCCAAGCAAAAATTGGCAAATATGTGAGTGTTGTATAAAATCATAAAGACCAGGGTATCGGACAGGAGGAGGAAGCTTAACGCTATGAGTACATTCCTGGGGACATCCTAAAATGGGGAGGATTACCAAACCACTAGACCCATGTATAAATGAACTCCGAACACTATATTCGACCGCCCGTGATCCAGGCATTATTTCTTGTATGTCAGTATTATCCCATTCACTTCCGTACATGAGCACAGATGCTGAAACACGTAAAACCAGCAAGTCCATGGGCATCGGCCCCATTCACTACTCAAAGGGCAGATCTACGTAAATCACAGCAAAAAGTGGGCTTTCCTGCTTATTTTTGGGTGTTTCATGGTGGTTCGGTTGGAATTTGCTACATTTCTCTGTCTTTCTTTTGACACCATAAGAGGATAAGTCTCTTCTGGTGTATATGATGTCTTAATATAAGTCCTGGGACCTATATTAAGACATCACTAAGACATGTAGCCACCCAAGAGGCTTTTAAAATAAAAAGATAGATATATATTATAGACAGAATATATATATATATATATATATATATATATATATATATATATATATATACATACATACATACATACATATATATATATATATATATATATAATACACATACATACACATACACATACATACACACAAACACACACAGTGCATTTATTCACATATTTTTGTAAAACTCCTGAAAACAGTGAGCCGGAGTTCATACAATCACATGTGCTTCCCTGTTCCGCCTCATTACCTGTAATGCAGGTAAGGGCTCGGGGGATGGTAATCTTACTCCATTCATGCTTTTGTATAAAACCACAATAAAGATCTTCAAAGATCTGTGTTCCTTGTTTAATTAACTCCTCCGGAGCATTCCAGCACTCAATGTCAGGCTAAAGCCATAAAGCAGATGGCCGGTCATGGGCCTTAAAAATTATAGTCACAACCTATACGTGGTATTTATCTGCTATTTATGTTCTTCAGTTTTGGCTGTATGTTTTTCAGTTATGTTCTCCAGCTATCCAATGAAATGCACCCCCCCCCCTATATTTTACACTGCAGCTCTGTAAGGAGAACTAGAAAACAGGCTCAGAATTAATTATTCCTGCCCTAAATTCTACAACCTCTCCAGTTATCATCTTTTTCTTTGCCACCTATTCTGACAGCAGCATAATGGTGGGGCAGAGACCTTGATTCCAGGTATCTATCTCTTACTTGGCTGCTTGCTGTAGTTTTATCAGCAGGAGATTATCACTAGACGACTAGTAAACCTGCTACCGTGTAGTCCTCCATATTCTGTATAGCCCCCTCACCCACCACTGACTGTAAGATTTCTGCCTGTGCACAGAAAGCTGCCAATCAGTGATGTGGGCGGGGTTATACAGAGCTCAGCATTCAGAGAACTGATAAAGTTGGATCCAAAATGGCCGACTTCAAAATGGCTGCCATGGTCACCACTCATCTTGAAAAGTTTTCCCCCTCCCATATACTAATGTGCCACAAACAGGAAGTTGAAATCACCAACCATTCCCATTTAATTTAGGTGTATCCATATAAATGGCCCACTCAGGTTTATCCATATAAATGGCCCACCTGTATAGCCAGCAAAGATGCAGGTGTAAAGTGAGTATAAATAGCCTCTCCCAAGATGTGACAGAACTAAATAGGGAAGTGAGAGACACCTAAATAAACTCAAATCAAAGAAAGGAAAAAAAGACAAAAGAACAATCAGCAGTTGGACAGAGACCAAACAGACTGTGGCTCAGCAGAAATGGAAACCGACCACGCAGCAAGATGCCACCTGATCGAGTCCCGAAACCGAGGCATGACAAACAGCATGTGAAGGGTTATCTGAAAGATAAGATCATAGAGAAGAGATTGGTTAAGTAAACAAAACCAAAATCCTACCATAACCCTAATCTCTGTCCAATAGGGTTAGGGTTATGGTAGTGTTAAACACTTCTGGGAGATACTGTTAAAAAATGGTATCTCCTTTTTATTGAAAGTTCAGAACATTGGACCTTAATCAGACATTTGCGTTTGAGTATGTAATATTCTTGCAAAATTTTGATAAAAATGGTATCTCTCAGGAGTGTTTAGCACAGAGGTTAGGGTTATGGTACTTCTAAACACTCCTGGGAGATAACAATTTTTTGTAATTGATTTATTAAAATTTTACAAGAATAATGCAAACTGAAATACAAAGTTCTGATTAACCTCCAATGTTCTGAACTATCAATAAAAAGGATATAACATTTTGATGATTCCTTCACATTTATGTACACCATTCTCCAAACATCTGGACAACCATGATCCATCAGGCAAAAGACCACCCTAACCCTAAGCCAATGCCAATTCCAAGCTTGGTCTAACACGGTCATTTATTTTTGTTATATTAAGATCGCCTTCAAAAAATATTCACCAATTTTGGCCAAAAGTTAGAAACCGATTAACCAAATTTACAGGCACATGAAATGAGATTGGTCCATGTCTCTGGAGTCTATGGTCATGCGTTTTGTGGAATTTTTGATATGAGCAAATAAAACTTGAGAAATGTTTATCTGTGTAGCTGGATCCATCCCTGTTTTGCGGAGAGTAGTGCGGTGGATCCCAGGCGATGCTGCCTAGAAAGGTTATTCCAGGAGGTAAGTATAAAAAAAACTTCTAAATTATTGCAACGCGTTTCGGAGTAGAATCTACTCCTTCCTCAGGAACTAGTTATACATAAGGAAGGAGTAGGTTCTACGCTGAAACGCGTTGCAATAAATTGAAAGTTTTTTGGACTAACCTTTTTTAGCTGCAGCGTTCGGACTCCACCGCACTCCACTCTTCTATACTTGTTATGTCCTCTCTCCATGTGGTGCGAGAGCAGTGAGTGGAGCAGCAGACACAATTGGATTATACATCGCTCGCTACATAGTTGTGCCGCACACAACCTGACCTCATTTATTGCCACGTTGTTACACAGGGAGCACCTCTTGTTTTTTGTCCCTATATTTTGTATACTTGTCTCCCGTCTGACCGTCGGAGAACTGCGGACCATTGAGGTGAGCTGGGTACTCCTCCTTTTTTCGATATTATTTTACTACCCCCGTGCATTGCGCTATAGGACAAAGCCACATACGGTACACCATCCACAAAGACGAAAGATGTAAAAAAACTCAATAAACTTTCAAATGAGTCAAAAAGTTTCAGTTGGATCATTTTGGATGCCGGTATCCATTAGATTGGATGAAACATCCTCCGCCACCATGACTATTGCCACCCTAACTCCGACACATCAAAGGGAATTTGCTTACTGTTTGCTATGTGTTGTTTCGATTACTCGACAGTAGATCAAGGTCTCTTTTGACTTTGCAAGTGGTTCAAGGGCTGAGAACGGTTCCTTCATAATTGCTATCCAAATAGTAGAGACACTTAAAACCTCAATGGTCTTTTAAGAAAAAAAAAAGGGAAACTACTAAATGACCTTTCAAATAAGGAAAAAGCATCCAAGTTGCTTAAAGAAAAACATGTTTTCCAGATATATATAAGGGCTCGGAGGAGATGTCGTCATTGGCTTTTCTTCACTTATTTCCTTAGGCTGTCTATAAAGTTGTTTCCCTTCTGCAGTACAGGATTTGATTTCTGTGGGCAGAAAATCCAATGGCTTTACCATATGACGGCGAGGTTACGGTGTCAGTGGTGTAATGACATGTACTATACAATAAAAGTACTCGTCTGCTCACCCCGGAGTAGGCGATGCGCAGCTTTTCCACCAATGCTTAAATAATGCATGATGTTTTGATATTGGGGTTCATGTTGTACAACCGAAAGATTTCACTTTTTTCAAATCTTATGATGTTTATGGTAACGTTTTTAACGTGCAGTACCGCTTCTTACCACAGCCACTTTTCATAAGCGTCATTGCAACAGCGCCCCCCCCCATTTTGAATCCAGTTGGGTTAAAAAAACTATGATCTTTGAAATGTAGGAGCTTGAGATGAGAGAATCGATTCACAACAAGTACGAATTTATTCGGATTCTTGGCTTTAATTTCTTTAAAAAAAAAAAAAAGATTATGCTCACCGGTCTGAAGTCTGCCCCTCACTACTGCTTCTCGCCTGGTACTCGTTCGCCTCGGATTTGTCTTTGGATCCAGTGATATCCGATGGGCCCTACGTGACCGCGTGAGGCATAGTCAGCACCAGAAGTTTCCGTTCCAAAGACCTAACAATGCCGAAGCGAGCAAAGAATCGAGCTGGAAGTTGTGGTGTGTGGACCTGTGAGGTGAGACATGCGAGTATAATCCTTCATGGTCCTCTGTCTATTATGCTTTGGGGTCTTGAGAGGCCTCAGAACATAATAAACATCTTTTTTGGGGAGATTTGATTTGTACCAAATAAAATCTGCTGGTTGATTTAAATAAATCTGCCTTAATCAAATTTTGGGAGATTTGTTCTAGTAGTCGCATTGAAATAAAATATGGATAAAAATGTTATCAATGTGAAGGATTCTATAGTATGAAAATGGAAGGTACAATTTTTGTTAAAGGAACTGTATGCTTAGAATGAAACTCTCATTTCTTAGAAGGGTCTCCTAAAAATAAGCTGCATTGTTGTGTCTGATAGTGTTCAATTACCCTGCAGTGCCATTGTAGGGAACCGGTAAATTGTACACGGTCGTAGGAGCGCAGACAAGACCAGGACAAGGACTTTTTTTTAAAACCAAAATGCGTTTCGACGGTGACCCGTCTTCATCAGGTGGAAATTTTCACCTGATGAAGCCGGGTCACCGTCGAAACGCGTTTTGGTTTTAAAAAAAACGTCCTTGTCCTGGTCTTGTCTGCGCTCCTACGACCGTGTTCAAATTACTGCTTCCTTTATCCTCCTTTGGAGGGATGCGGCTGGAGCTGCGTCGGGACCAGACTCATTTTACTTCCTCCCAGGTAGTCTTCCCAGCGCTCCTGTGCGACCGCCATTACTTGCTTTCTATTGTAGGGAACCGGTCACACAGTCTGAACTGCCAGGAGGAGATGAGCAGTTTGATTTATAGATTTGTGGGGGGAAAAAACTCAGTATCACTTACTTAGGGGCTTAGAAGTCAAGTGGGCGGTTCTACACAGGAAGGCTGTGAATCATGTGCAAGACTGCCCATTGGACTCCTACGCTTAGCGTGAGCAGTAAGTCAATGTATAAATTACAAGTTATACTGATTTTTTCCCACAAAACTATATGCCTATCTTCTCAGCTCTTCCTGCTCTTTATAATGCTCCCAGCAGATTCGCTTACATGTCGTTGAACAGGTTCTCTTAAAATAATTGGCTATTCATGTAATGCATGGACAGACTTGGTTCTCCAGAAAAAAATGCTCTTTAAAGATTCTCTTAAGACTATTCCTTCGATCCATCTAATTGGTCTAGATACCAAATGAGTGATCTCAGCTTTTAAAATACATTAACATGTATTTTTTTTTTTACCTGGTGTAAGTGCTGCTGTTCTCCTGAATCCGGCATGTTTTTCTTTTGTTCCTGCGCCTCTCCGTTCCTGAGATATGACCCCTTCTTCCTTGTGTGTAAATCTAGTCTTTATAGCCAAGTGGGTGTGGTCCTCAAGAAGACGCCCAGAAGGAACAGATGAGGCCGACGCCCACTTCTCTAAAAAGACATTTATAGGCAAGGAGAGGGGGCCATATCTCAGGAACGGAGAGGCACTGGAATAAAAGAAAAACAGCGCCGGATTCGGGAGAACAGCGGAATTTTCACGGCTAAAAAAATACATATTTATGGCAAATGACAGATCCTATATAAAAGGGTATTTGAAAATAAGATTTCTAAGCAAAAGTAGGCAGCAAAATGACAAAAAAATAACGAAGAAAATAGTCAGTAAAATGATACATTATTAAAACATAATAGGAGATCCCTGCTCGGCACCCCCTTTTCTCGTGGACTTCTTTTGCCTTTTCTCATGCATTGATGGATCCATGCAAAATTGGGTCTTGTATCAATGTCAGTCCATAACGGCTGCTGTCAAGCCTCCCCGACGTGAGGCCCCCAGATTTACTATCCAACTGGTCACAAATAAAAACTGGTCAATAATTCATGAGCGGCTAACTGTGCCAGAGGGAACACGTATTCCGTTACCTGGTGTGTCACATGTCTTTTTTTCCCTTGATACGTTTCGCTGAGGTGTGATGTGTCTGTACACTACATGTGGTTTGTTTTCTTCTTCGTCGAACTCTCCCCCATCCGCTGAGAGTAAAGGTTCAACAAAATAGTCCCCGTCCTGAGACTTGAAGGTGCCGAGCTGTGAAAAGTAAACAAAGCACTTTAATGGAAGGGGTTAACATATACTGCTTAGGAAATTAATCATTTAAAGGGGGTGGTCCTGCCATTTCCAGATTTTAAAAAAAAACTTGCAGAAATGCATAAAGAAATAAAATATTTAATACTCATGTTCTCGTCCTCCACCAATCCAGTTCTGATGCTTCCAGAGACCATATCAGATATGAGACCATATGTCACTGCTGCGGCCGGTGATTGGCTGCAGCTGTCACGTGTCCATCCGGACAGAGCAGGAAGTACTTGCACTAGTTCTGTATTTCCTGCTCCAACATGTGACCACTGCAGCCAATCACTGGCTGCAACAGTGGCTTGTAAGTCACATGTCTGTCAAGAAGGAGGAAGAAGCAGAGACCGGCAGGGTACCTGGGGAGCATTGACATTAAGGGGATTGGTTAGTTATTACGTTACTTATTTTATTATTATTAATTATTATACAACAATCTGGAGATTTTTTTAATTTATCGGTCAACCCCTTTAATAATACAAAAATGGAACAAATATGGATTTTTGTGCAGCATTTTTCATACTTCTTTTAGATTATTCTAAAAGGAAGCAGCGTTTCCTATTGTACTTGTTCTTTAAAGTGACTCATCCTAGGACTTGATGACATTTCATCTCATTCATCTTATAACTAGACGCGGCAGCGAACAGACGGGGACCATTTTGATTGTGGTTGCGCCTGGTGTTGCCGCTGAGTCCCATTAACTCAATTAGGACTGAACTACAGCAAATGTACGGCCTCCTGCCTAGGAAATAATGAAGCAGTCCCAATGCTTCGATTTATATAATTCTCATGCATTGCTGTTTTAAATACTCACATGCAATTTTTATAACAGTTTATTTGATCCCTACTTCTGCCAAATCAAGTGGTAGAACCCCATGGTTGCCAACATTTTTGGGAGAGTTTAGGTCCGCCACTAACCCTGCCCCTGGTCTTTGTGAGAACCCACCCGCTCCTCCTGGGAAAGGCCTAGAACCACTATGTTACTCCCATTTTGAGGCGGTTTTAACAGAAACCATCCCCATTTTGGCCCCAATGTTCCAGGAAATCCGGATCAGGTAACAATTAGTCCTGAACAATGTATCCATAGGCTAAATTAATTAGTTTAAATAAGGAACATGCTAATAGTCGCATCAAATGTGAAGGTCACATGATGAACACCTCGTCTAGTCCTAATAAATGGATGCATTTTGCAGGACCAATCTAGGTGCTATGCCAATTTGTGAAAAGGCAGAACACTACGGCACTGGCATAAGATAGATATATGACTGAGATTAGGAAATCGGGATGCATAATGTTTTATCTCCAAAGCTGAGCAACTCCTGTCCATGTCCGTAGACTGAAACATAGCTGAACCGATGCCTGGTGCCTTTTGCATATAGGTCAAGTCACAAATTGTCTTTCTATAGATATAAATGGATTGTTTCAACTAGATGCCTCACTTAAAGCTACTCGGTCCCAATGAAAACTCTGAAACATGACCATCTACCATATGCCAGATGTAATTTTGGAGTCTTTACATGCGCCATAGGGTCTTTGGGTCCTCTCATGCACCAGGGTCTGGGTGCATTTGGTATCTCCATACCATCCATAGCTTCTCCCGTGACTCCAACCTAGAGCTAAACTCCTTATTCGAACTGAAGACCAAGAAAAGTAATCTGTTCTACTGGTGATGATCTCCAGTAATATACTGTGTCACAGTTTGGGAGCACTCGTTAATATTTTAGGATAATCGCCTAATAGTCATCTACAACATACAAATGAGTAACTAACAACCATTTGCAAGACCATAGATGATGAGTTTGTAAACCAGTATGTATCATGATGGATTTGCCGTTCAGTCCCAAATCATATTTTTCCTAAACTTTCAGCATTTTTATGCTGACTGATCAGAAATGTCTGCAGCGATGGAACCAATAACCAACAAATCAGTCATTACGACAGGTAGTCTAGCCAAGTAACTGGAAGCAGATGTACGTCAATGGTGCAAGAAGCCCTTGATCATTCCAAAGAGTAAACATATTGACCCAATGTAAATGCAATTCTGAGTTTGTGAACCACAACTATTCTATATATCCCCAATTTACAGAACACGATTGAACCGTATGAGATGTTACTTCTATAGAGATTGATGAATTTTATAGACGCTTGAACTTCTACTGAAACCTCAGGCCAAAGCCAATGAAGATATACAATATATAGCTCACATAGACATTGTGTTACATCTGTACCAGGTCTGGGCTCTGCTCCCTTTACACCGGTCAGCCAAACTTTCCTATGCTCTACGTCGGGCTTTGCAAGTAGCTCAGTAGCTCGGTGTGCTCCCATGTGACCTTCTACCTAGGTCTACATGAGGTTCACCAAGACATACACCTGTGTCTTGGTATTAAGACTTTTAGTTCATCTCTGCTAGGTGTCTACCTGTGGTTTCCAGCACTTCTGATACCGCTCTGTGGTCTTTCGAGAGAATCGGATCACACTATGATGACACTCGGATCAAACTCCGATCAGAGTGTCATTAGCATAATCAACCAGATTTTCCCGAACGAGAGAACCTATCGTTGTGTGAGAGAGTCCTTAAGGTCTCACTCTTGGATGGTCACGCGAGGGAAGCGTCTTGACTTTTCATCAGTATTCTCTTCCCAAAAGCTCACTTTCAGCTTGACCGTTTGGTCTAGTGCACCTTGCAAAGAGCATGGCAGCAAGGTACCGAATGGTGGTGGCCACAGCAGGGACAGTCACTGTGCATGTACCATGGGCGCATGCGCAGGATTAAAGTGGCACTGGCTATGATGTCAGGAACGCTAGACCCATCAGTCAACTTCCATGCTGCCCCAATTATACGACAGAAAATTTAAGGCCAATAGTTCCTGGGTCCCTGTAGTGGGCACCGCAGACAGCCAGCGTGCTATCTTTTAGATCTTTGATTATATAGGTGGATTTCACGCTCTTTAAAATAAACAACCATTATAAAGATGTTTTTTTTAGAATTTAACCAAAACAGAATTTTGGACCCAAAAAAGCGACAAGGTTTTGAAAGGGCAAAGCGTGCATGTGAATTTATGGGGTAATCCAAGGGTGTGGATGTGTCTACAGGGGTCTGAACATTTATAAGTATCATTGGGATAGTAAACACAATATTCCGTAAAGAAGATAACATACCGTTATACTCTGCACAATAAGAGTTTGAAGTCAGAGTCCCTTTAATGTGACAAAGCTCAGATAGAAACTAAGCCTCATAGTTTGGGTTTATTTTCACTATAAGGGTTTTTGGCAGCTGTTTGAGCATTTCTGAAAAGCTTTCAAGTTGCCTAGAAAGTAGTATGTGTATTGTGAAGCGGAGATGCTTGAGCGGAGAGCAGAAAAGAATGACAACCCGGAAATTGTTAGAAATTTCCATAAAAAGAAAATCCACTTGAATTAAAATCTACATAGAACTCTTTCCAGCCCGCATAACAGTTTCTTCTGATAGTTGTCATAGACGAGGGCTAAAAAAAAGCAATATTTGCTCCTGGCCAGGGGTGTTACAATAGGCACAGGGGTCGCCCTGGAGCCCAAAAAGTGCCTATATGAAAAACACAATATTATTAAAGTCTGGCAATAATTGGGGGGGGGGGGTCCCACTGGAGCTTTTGTATTGGGGCCCATGAGCTTCAAGTTCCGCCGCGGCTCCTCGATTAATTCTATGGTGTCCAGTTGGGTGGCCATGTTTCTTTTCCCACAAAGGAGAATTTTCATAACGAGTGCAGAAGATAGTTGCTACCTAAAGATGGTCATATATGTTATTAGCTATTCCTCTTGACCCCAGTAAACTCGGTGTTGATAGGGAGAGGGGAGTAAGCCACTGTCAAACACCTCTGGTTGCGCTTTATTTCCCTGAACACCAAAGGGTCGGACATGCCAAAATCCAACATGACCAATCCCTCTTTCCCTTGACATCATCTGATGGAGGATGGTCGGAAAACCTTCATACACATGAGACAGAAAGTTAGGTTAACTTTTCTCTTTTGTCTTAGAGAACCTTAAAAAGGACCTGTCTTCAGGTCAAAATCGGACAGGTTTTGCTCTCGAGTATTCCGTTCTTTCGATTCTTTCTTTGACACATAATTCCAGAGATCTGGAACTTTTCATTTAGTGGTAATTTCTATGGTGTTTACAAGAGGGCGTAGCTCACAGAATTGGAAGACCCCTGTTCTTGGTATTGGTGGAGAGCACAGCATCAATTAAATATTAACTTTCCTATCAGGAGAACTTGCAGCAAAATGTCTGTGTCTGCTTGTAGATCCACCTTCCTCCTCCCTCTCCATATAATGTTATGAGCACTAACTGTCATCTCCTATTTCAGTAATGTCAAAATCTGTCTTCGCCAAATACAAATTTTAATCGTCAATTGAAATTGAGAAAAAAAATTAATTTTTTAAATAATTAGATATGTTTCAAAGTTTCGTATCCTCATGTGTACTCTTGATTTATGGTAAAAAAAAAAGTTAAACCAAAGATTACTCTTTGTGATTATCAAGAAAGTTCTTTAAACTCGAGGCAATGGTTAACTCCATCATATGACACAAATTTATTCTATCCATATATAAAATACAATTATTAAGAATGTGTCATCAGAAAATGACCAATTGTGGAATTCCCTTGAGGGAAGGAGGAGAGAAAATACAGCTTTCTGTGCCTAGTATCACTGAAAGTGTTAAAACCAAAGATAGGGAATTTTGTCACCTGATGAAGCTGTGTACACAAGTTAGATCCAGTAGGTGCAGCCGACCTGGTGTACTGTTGGAAATGTAGTTCTGGCAGTGTGTAATTGTGGTATTGATACCAGATGGCTGATACTGTGAATGTGACTAATGAAAAATGTTAAAATTAAATAACGTAATTTATTAAAAATGCAACGCGTTTCGGCTGTATCCAAACTTCCTCAGGTGTTTGACAAAAGATAGAAAAAAACATTTGGTAAAAATTATTTAACTTGTTAATGGTTTGAAAAATCACTCAAACACCTGAGGAAGCCTGGATACGGCCGAAACGCGCTGTGTTTGGTGTTAGATTTTTTTTTTGCTTCAAAAACATGACCCATGGTAAATCCTCTTTAGAAGGAAAAAAAGCTCCTCTTCCCAACTCTCAGTACCAGAATGCCCTGGACAGGTCAGAGATCAATGAGTTCTCCTTAAGCTTCAATGAAGGGAAGACATCTTTCTCATTGCTTCAAACCTTGCATCCAGCCCATCATCTACCAAGAGCCAAAAGTCAAAAGTTTTGACTTCCTACTAAAAAGAAACCTAGTGTCGCAGGGGACAAGAACCAGTCTTCTGGGACTGACATCCATAAAAGCATTTCACCCTGAAGAAGTTATGCATATGGATAGTGAAGTATCCCTGTTCGAAATCTAAAAAGTTTAGATTGTCCAAAGTGGGACGATTAATTCCTAACGAGCTGTGGTGTTCATTGTACCTGAAATCCTAATCTAATCATGGACTGGAGTAAGATTTTTTGCATGGCAAATGGAGGCTCTTAATGAATCAGAGGTGTCTGACTCCTATACACACCCTCAACAAGATCACTGAGAAAGTCACCGGTCTTGATGAATTAGGGCCGGAGTATTTTTGCTGGATGTTTGGAGCAGAAACTGAGCAAAAATTCAGAGTTTTTGAGGAATTATGAGGAGGATTTGGAGAGTTTCCACTCAGTTTCTGCTCCAAAAACTTCTAAAAGAACTCAGTGTGCCCATACCCTAGGGATTTATTCACGTTATGTTTTTTTCCAGAGACCAAAAACCGCTTTAGAACATGCTGCGGGTTTTCAACCCGAAGCATTTTTGGTAATGTTTTTCTTTGGTGCTTTCTATAAACTTTTTTTTTATAGAAAAAAGATGTCTCTTGTTAATGGTGTTGTTTGGACATCTCCTTGGTCTTCATGGTGTTGGTTGGACATCTCCTTGGTCTTCATGGTGTTGTTTGGACATCTCCTTGGTCTTCATGGTGTTGTTTGAACATCTCCTTGGTCTTCATGATGTTGTTTGAACATCTCCTTGGTCTTCATGATGTTGTTTGAAGATCTCCTTGATCTTCATGGTGTTGTTTGGAGATCTCCATGGTCTTCATGGTGTTGTTTGGAGAGTTGTTCTTGGTCTTCATGGTGTTGTTTGAAGATCTCCTTGATCTTCATGGTGTTGTTTGGACATCTCCTTGGTCTTCATGATGTTGTTTGAACATCTCCTTGGTCTTCATGATGTTGTTTGAACATCTCCTTGGTCTTCATGATGTTGTTTGAACATCTCCTTGGTCTTCATGATGTTGTTTGAAGATCTCCTTGATCTTCATGGTGTTGTTTGGAGATCTCCATGGTCTTCATGGTGTTGTTTGGAGAGTTGTTCTTGGTCTTCATGATGTTGTTTGAAGATCTCCTTGATCTTCATGGTGTTGGTTGGACATCTCCTTGGTCTTCATGGTGTTGTTTGGACATCTCCTTGGTCTTCATGGTGTTGTTTGGACATCTCCTTGGTCTTCATGGTGTTGTTTGGACATCTCCTTGGTCTTCATGGTGTTGTTTGGACATCTCCTTGGTCTTCATGGTGTTGTTTGGACATCTCCTTGGTCTTCATGGTGTTGATTGGACATCTCCTTGGTCTTCATGGTGTTGTTTGGAGATCTCACTGGTCTTTATGGTGTTGTTTGGAGATCTCCTTGGTCTTCATGGTGTTGTTTGGAGATCTCTTTGGTCTTCATGGTGTTGTTTGGAGATCTCACTGGTCTTTATGGTGTTGTTTGGAGATCTCCTTGGTCTTCATGGTGTTGTTTGGAGATCTCTTTGGTCTTCATGGTGTTGTTTGGAGATCTCCTTGGTCTTCATGGTGTTGTTTGGAGATCTCACTGGTCTTTATGGTGTTGTTTGGAGATCTCCTTGGCCTTCATGGTGTTGTTTGGAGATCTCTTTGGTCTTCATGGTGTTGTTTGGAGATCTCCTTGGTCTTCATGGTGTTGTTTGGAGATCTCCTTGGTCTTGATGTTGGCGTTTGGAGATCTCCTTGGTCTTCATGGTGTTGTTTGGAGATCTCCTTGGTCTTCATGGTGCTGTTTGGAGATTTCTTGGTCTACATGGTGTTGTTTGGTTAGTGGAGCCTCTTGTTAGTTGTGTTGCAGCCTCTGTGGCCTTTCAGAAGGTAAAGTGTATATACTGACCGACATGTGACACTTAGATTACACACAGGTGGACATCCAGTCACTAAGCATGGGACTTATGAAGTGAATTGCGTGCACCAGAAATTTTTAGGGGGTTCATAGCAAAAGGGGTTAATACACATGTACGTGCCAATTTTTAGTTGATACCACAAATCTAATTTATGCCTTTATTTTTCTCATTTCACCAACTGAGATTATTTAGTGCTGATGAGTCACACACAAATCGGATTCCAAAAATATTTACACACAGGTTGTAATGTAACAAATAGGTAAAAATCCAAGGGGGTGAATACTTTTGCAAGCCACCGTAAGTATCCAGATTCCCTTCCAACGTATTGTATGGCAATAAACATGCCATAGCCACCCGGCGAAACGTGCAGAGCATTATTGTAAAGCAGATTATCATGCTTATTAAACACAGATGGCAATCATTTGAAACGATGTCCAGGAGGTAAATTTCCAAGTGGTATCTTTCTGTTATTCCGACCTTTGCATTATATAGATGCAATAGAACACATTAAAGATAACAGGATATTGTTCAATCCTATGTACAGTATGTTTTATGCTTTTAAGGAAAATGGGAGTTAATGCTTTCCATGACAGTTTGGTTTCTCTTAGGAATATAGGTCAAAATATCCTGTAAATTATCTATCTGGATACACTGGTCGAGTATTAACACATTAACACACCGGTTTAGTATTAACACTTGTTGGAGCTTAGGGAATTACAAGCTTTCTCTGTCTCTTTTAGTAGAGTCCTGTGATTACAGCAGCATCAGCACTGATCCGGTGTGCAGACTAAGCTATGTACGTGCTGGTTCATGGTCACTCTTTTGCTGCACAGTTACACTGTTCTGGGGCCATCACAGTTGCCTGACTTGAACCCCTAGAACATCTATGGTGGAGTTTAAATAAGGTGGTTGCAGGACGCAAGCCTAAAGCCCCGTCACACTAAGCGAGATCGCTGAAGCGTCACCGATTTTGACGCAACAACGACCTAGCAAGCGATCTCGCTTAGTGTGACACGCAGGACGACCGGCCCCCCTGCTGGATATCGCTGATCGTCATCGAATGGCCTGGACCATTTTTTCATCGTTGGTGTCCCGCTGGCCAGCGCGCATCGCTGTGTGTGACAGCGGGAGACCAACGATCAGCGAGCTCCCAGCGCTGTACAGCAGAAGCTGGGAGCTGGTATCCAGGGTACACATCGGGTAACTAAGCACCGCGCACCAATGGTGACTGTAGCCGTGCGGCACACCTGTATGACTGAAAGCCAGTCGCTCCCAGGAGGAATAATGGTCATTTTCTCCCAGGTTCTGCACTTTAAGGCCGGGGTCACACTTGCGAGAAACTCTGGACCGGAGTGTGCGGCTGCATGTATTTCTATTCAGTTGAACGCTCGGTCCGAGTGCCGGCGGCAGTGCAGGGTATTGATGCGCGGGACTCGTGCAAGTTTCTCACAAGTGTGACCCTGGCCTTAAAGTGCTGAACCTGGGAGAAAATGACCGTTATTCCTCCTTGGAGCGACTGGCTTTCAGTCATACAGGTGTGCCGCACGGCTACAGTCACCATTGGCAGCGGTGAGCGGCAGCTTTGATTGACAGCCGGCTCTGCAGTGCATCAGTGGAGAGCCAGGTGTCAGTCAAAGTGTCGGGGCCAAGGTAGTCGGGGTGCTCGGGTACACATCGAGTTTCGCAGGTGCTCTAGTCTCCGCCCCGCATGTTTCGGGGCTGTTAGACAGCCAATAAACATGCTGGGATTTCCTGTGTATGGCAGGCAATCCCTGCATGTTTTTTGCCTGTCGAAGAGCCGCGAAACATGCAGAGTGGGGACTAGAGCATCTGCAATATTCGATGCACCCCGATGTATATATATTGGATATAAGATCTACTGATTGTAACTATGAAAACAAGAAAAAAGCAACTATATCCATTAGGCTCTGTTCACATGTTGTGTTTTTTGTTGCTTTTTTTTTTTAATGCAAATTTTAAGCAGCGTTTTACAGTATCAGCAAAAGCTATAATGTTTCAGAAATCTCACGTATACACATTGGTTTTTTTTTCCCTGACTGAATTGGAAAACTGCAGCATGTCACTTCTCTTAGTGTTTTTTCAGCATTTTTTCCACCCATAGAAAGCAATGAGCAAGTGTAAAAAGGCAGGCATCAGGTTTTGCGGCCTTTCTGGTGCAAAAATCTAAGGAAGTTAAATCATGTTTTTTTTTTTTTTTGGTGCACTAAACTGTATCAGCAAGCAAAAGAGACAATAAAAACTCCGGAAAAAAAAAAAAAAAAAAAAAAAAAAAAAATCGGCAAATACGCAGCAAAACCTGCTTGTGTAAGCAGCTTCTTTACTGCTAAGAGAAAAAAAAAGGCAGCAAAAAACAACATAGCCTTACACTGGTCTGGTTTTGCCACATTTGCATCTGACAGTATTAAAACCTCATTCGCGACATTATAACATCTGCCTGTATCAGTCATTTTAACAGATGCAAAGAAAGAAAAACAGGGAAATGGCCCATACTGTCTTCGCCCTACGGCGTGTATACATGTACCGGTTTTCACCTTCCTTACACTCAGTGGCAGTGTTCGCTTCTTCTTAATAATACAGTGGAAAAGGGAGCAGCTGACCTTTTCCATCAGCCTCCTCATAATTGTGTTACGCAGTTTTGTGACATTATACACTGCATGGGAAGGAGTGATACATCTGTCAGCTATTGTTTGTGCTGCCTAAACTGTAAAAAAAAAAAAAAAACTAAAAAAACAACAACGCTCCATTTAAAGGGGTTATTTCATTAATCATTTTCATGCTTAAAATCTAGGATGATTGCTGCTAAAAGCTGTATATTTGAAATGTGTTACTTCTTGTAAAAAAAAACTTATTTCTTCCATGTATTCTCTCTAGATGCTGCTAGTAGTGCATCTAGTCAATCTCCTTCCCCTCTGGCAGCTGAAAATAGAATTCCTTCTTACCTTCCCTTTAGGAGTCTGCTTAATGATACTGACATGTTACTGCACAGACTCTACGTCTTTAGTCCCAAGCAGGTCAGAAAGCGATTTCTATAAGGTGCTCCAAAATTAACAATTACTATGGTGAGAGTGACCCAGCATGTGTGACTGCTGGCATTCAACGCATTAGATGGACGTGCGCATTGCTAAATATCCCAAACACTAGGTGGTGCTATACTACTGTATGTAAGCAAATGTCAAAACTCATTGCTGGCAGCATGGTGGCTCAGTGGGTAGAACGGTATGGTGGCTCAGTGGGTAGCACTGTTGCTTTGCAGCACTGGGGTGCTGGGTTTAAATCTCACCAAGCACAACATCTGCAAGGAGATTGTATGTTCTCCCTGTTTCTGTAAGGGTTTCCTCCCACACTCTAAAGACACACTGAAAGGGAATTTAGATTGTGAGCCCCAATCAATTCCGGGGAATCACAGAAAGGGAGTAGAAGAACCAGTGCACAGTCCGGCCTCTGTGCACCGAAATCTAGTTAGCAGAAAACTTCAAATGGTGATTAAAGAAGAACAACAAAGCAGATTTCTTCACCAAAGGCATCCATGTACACAACATTACAGCCATGCCTTTAATTTACATGACAGGTTCTCTTTAAGTACAAATCAAAAACTGACCGGCACATCCAAACATAGATCCAGTGTGAACAGGTGCTAAAACCCAGAGTCACCAACTCATATACATACAAGAAAAAAAGGTAGCACACTGTAGCGCTATAGCTTGCGGACACAAAAATATGAAGAAATGTGAAAAATGAATTGCATCACTGCCTTAGAAATATGAAAAATTGAGAAGTCTTAGCGCATAAAAAGGCCAATTTATGTGTTCCTGGAAGCCACGTTAAGGCTCTTCTCATATTCCAGGTCCTAACTATGCCAATCCTCACTTAGAAAAGTCTGTCTGCATGGGAACATATGAATCCTCTCTCCAGACTAAAATCTACATCTCTGTGGAGGGGTAATGGACCTGGTATAATTAAAACGCCTGTGACCACCAGGTGGAGTGCTCAGGTAGAAGGTAAATGAATACATTTAACGTGGCTTCCAGGATGTGTCACTTACTAGGCTGTGTTGTAGCTTCAATAAAAACAGTGTTTTATTAGAAGGAGATTATCACTACAGGACTAGTTGTCTCCTGTTATGTAGTCCTCCTGCTTTCTGTAACTCCACCCCAACAACTGATTGGTTGCTTTCTGAGTACACTGTACATAGGCAGAAAGCAGCCAATCAGTGGTGTGGGGTTATACATAGCTCAGCATTCAGAGAACTGCTACATCTGCAGCAGATAAAACAAGGTTTTTCTCAAAACTACACAAATCAGACTAGTAAGTGACATCACTAGAATCAGGGTCTCAGACCCTACATTATGCTGCTCCCAGATTACATGGCAAAAAAAACCTGGTGGGTGACAAATTCCATTTAATACATAGCTCCTCCAATTGTACATAAAGCAATCTCTTGTTCTCACTGTTGCTATATACAACCTACAAAGTGGGGTGACAGCTACGATTAGCACTTTTCTGACTTAAAGAAATAGTTGTCACTTTTCAAACCTTTTAGAAACCTCCGAAAGGCAACTGGAGATGCCGTGGAGATCCATTATTTACCTTAGCGACGCTAGTAAATTATTACATTTTGGAAGAATTCCGCTAAATCTTCCTGGGAAAAAAAAATCACAGAGAAAATTCCACTTACATAGCAATGTTTACTCCAGAAAGTTGTCTTTCTCATTTTTAAGTTTATGAACTTCCCCCCCCCTCTGTTTAATGTGCATTTGGATCCGATTTCTGTCCGTGAAACCAAGAGGTTAGTTTATAATGCTGACAAATAGCAGATAAAAAGCACAAGGAAAAAGTTTTTACAAATAAATCAACGACCAATGAGCGATCGGCGAAACGTTTTACGACACATTCGTTTCGTTGTGTTATTTTTATTGGCTAGGAGACGAACCATCACATTCCCCTTATCAGCGCTGAGCGAGAGCAGAACTGATACCGAAGGGCTGAGTTACTGATGATGGAGTCAAACAAGGGGAATTGTTAAAGCTGTCCTTAAAGGGATAATTAATCAAAACTTTTTCCAGGGCATGGATGCCATCTTCATTAATCCAATGTAGGCTGCTCCAGTGGTCTGTGTCAGTGATGATGCTGTAAAGGGTTGGCCAGGTGGTTACCTTACTGGGAACAGCTGCATACGTTACTCCGGTCACCTCTATTCTGCTGGGTTGTTGTTCTCTCGAGGCAGAGTATACAGAGCAATCAGAGTCAGAGTCCAGAATCACGTCAAACAGTTCTGCTTTATTTTCTTCCGGACACAGCACATCCAAGACACCATAAGCACGTCTTACACGAAACCAGCAATACATTTTCCACACCTTTCCCTCTTCTACTCTGCTACACCAGAATGGACCAGAAAGTATTGACGGGACAAGGAGCCTGATGAAAACGGCACTTCGATCTCTTCCCTGGAGACACTTCAATCCAGTATAGAAAGACACATCTATTAGGTCGTCCACCCCTCTCTGGTTGTCCTGCCCGAATACTTGCTGGTGGCCCACTCGCTACTCCCTCATGCACGACCTCTTCTGCTGAGCGTTCCCATAGTGGTTCTTCCACTGGACTACTGTTACGTAAACCCACTCACTTTGGACTCACGTTACCACGGTGAATCCTTCACCGGCTTCTTCAGGGGTTGCTGGTCCCCTCTTACTTGTATCCTATGCTCAGGGCCCAGGAACGTGGAAGTCTTCACACTAGCAAGGTCCACCCCCGACTGACTCCAGCTAAGAGGAAATCTTCCTGACAGATTCCCGCTTGGAGGCAATCTTTCCCTAGCAACAAGTCCCTAAACTATTGTCCCTATTGGACTGGATGTGCTCAATGCCCCCCCCTAGTGTCCAAACCCAAATACTGCATTGACATATTTTCTAATGTTCTAACTGGATCTCTAACGTGCCTCCCCTTAGTGATCCCTCGCAAACTATATATATATATATATATATTAATATATATATATAATATATATATATTACCCCACTAGTGCCCTACTCTGGTAACCCATAGGACATACTGTCTACCTATATCAATACCTTGTCTACTCATACACATTGGACATAACACAAGTAACACACTTAAAGGGAATGAAACTCTTAAAGGGTTAATATCCTTGACCTCCTTACAACGTCACAGCACTGCACAGGTCATCAAAGAACTACCAGCACTTACTACCTACAACCAGCAGCTTCACCCCCAAGGCATTTAGCAAGCCCCAGTGTTCCACCTCCTGCCATCCGGCAGAAACAGGGTCCGGGCTCGTTGGTTCCTCGCTGGAAGTCAGCGGTGCTTCGTCCCTCCGTGGTTCCGGAACGGCCTCTCTGGCGTGACGTCTGGCTCCGGCTCAGCAGGCCCAGTGTCCTATAAATGGATTTGCCACCTTTACGAGGCCTTTGAGTGAGAAGAGACTATGATCACTGGGTTTCCTGATGCTGTGACCTCCAGTGACCAGTTGTAATCCATACAGAATCCAGCCACAAGTGTACAAATGCCCTTCAGCACTTATAGAAGCAAAACGAAGCATTACAGCTAAGAAGGATGTCTAAATCATTCGTGGATTTCTCAGGATCTCCAGAGTGCTGAATGCTCTCTTTAGCTTCTTTGGATAATAAATGAGCGCAACTCTATAGCAAACAGCTATAATCTGTAAAGAATCCAGTCTCAAGTGTTCAAATTCTCTGCAGCACCCCGCAGGAGAAATGAAGCATTACATTGTATTATTGAAATAAGAGGGATGTTCCAAGTAATTCATGGATTTCTCGGATCCTCCACAGGGCTAGATGCTTTCTATAGCTTCTTAGGAAAAGAGATGAAGTCAACACCTTGGGATTGAGGACCTTCCCTCTATTACATCTTAATTCTGGATTTTTTTTTCTAAGAACAGACATCCCCTGTAAGCTGGTTACTACAATCCAAAATAAGGAATGCAATAGAAATCAGATCTGTTCAGGATCAGCTGCTGTTATACCCAATGAGAACTATGGATAGCCATTCTGAAAATGTAAGATTTAATATTCCAAGACTCTCGCTCAAACAAATGGCTAACATGGATTTGCACTAAGTCTTCTAGTGTGCTTTTATCCCTGCAGTTCTCTGCTCCAGCAATAGATGCAAGTTCCTTGATGATGCCCTTAAGAGGCTTTTTAGGGTAGCTGACTGATTGGATGACTGAAGGACGGCTGAAAAACGAATAATTGGAAGTGACTGTGCCGGGTACTGCAGTTTCTTCTAGTAAATGAAGCTGAGCTGCAATACCTGACACAAACACTATTGAATGTATGGGCTGTTCCTGGTAAACAATGATGGAAATGATATATTAGAAAAAACTTTTTGACAGTTAGGGTGATCAATGAGTGGAACAGGCTGCCACGAGAGGTGGTGAGTTCTCCTTCAATGGAAGTCTTCAAACAGAGGCTGGACAGACATCTGTCTGGGATGATTTAGAGAATCCTGCTTTGAGCAGGGGGTTGGACCAGATGACCCAGGAGGTCCCTTCCAACTCTATTATTCTATGATTCTATGACCTGTCAGCTAATCGTGGAGCGTCAGACTCCACCAATCTAACATTCATGGCTCTTTGAACACCCTTTAAATAGGGCAACGTTGCAAACATAGGTCTCAAATTCATCAAAGCAATGTTGCTAGAATTCTGGCGTAAATTGCTTTGAAAAAGTCTCAAAATTGTTGACGTTATCACACCAGTTTCTCCCAACTGCTGAAAAATAGGTAAAGGTGGGGCGGAATGGGCCGGGGTGACGTCACAGGTTGTCTAATTCGGGACGGACTGCATCGTTACATAATGCCAGAAATCTTACTCCAGTCACGGACTGGAGTAAGATTGATTTGTGGCGAGGCGCAAGAAGGTGGACTCCACTTGGCAGATGCATCTGATTCATTAAAGGGGTTGCCCGGTCTAAATTGATAAGTCTGCAGTCACACAGGTCCAGTGCCGAGTCCCCACTGCTGCTCCTGATGTCTTGTTATTGTCTGCAGCGCTGACATCATGCTATCGTCTGCAGCCAATAACTTACAGCTGTCGATGTGATGTCAGCGCTGCAGACAGTAATAGACACCAGGCGCAGCGGCGGACACTTAGCGCTGGACCCAGAGAAGGTTATTGCAGCACATTTTGCTGGTTTTTACCTCCAATGGAGCTTATAGGAAAAACTTTACGGAAAGGGACAACCCCATTAAGATTCAGACAATCACTTCTGCAGTTAATGAATAAGCTCTGCAGCTGTATTTGCCAACTCCTTCCCTGCTCTCTAACGTGGGCCATTTCTGAACTGACCATGACCCCGGTATGATATTATTGTGTACAAGGTCACACAACCAAGCTATTGTTTGATGTGAGAATTATCGTACCTAGAAGGGCGGACATACCAAATAAGCCCTGAACGCAGCTGCTCAGGGCTCACAGCAAAGTAGCAAAATCCTGCTTTGTTCTGGGATGTAAAGGACATTCCCAACCCATAATAATAGCTGTGAGAGATGAAAATTCTAGAAAATCCAGGCCTTCACTCTAAAAACAGACCAAGAGCTTTGTGGGGTGAGGGGATATAATGGAATAAATGGGTAAAAGCAGCAGGTTCAACAATAACAATATTTTTTTTATCACTGAACAAAAAAAAAAAACATTCTAAATTCTAAAATGTGATAATACAACAGAATATTGTTAAAATGGTCGTTCTCATAAGTGTTTTATCTCACTTCAGAGCTGGATTCACAGCTACATTGCTCAGTACTGCTGTATAATGTCCACTATGCTGATGCTACCTCTAAACATATGCTACATAAAAGATAGAGGAGCAGGAATCCCTCACTGTGTCTGTGTACGGCAGTTAGTCACCACCCAGTAGCCCAGACACAACTGAAAATTAGAAGAAGAGCCTACAGAAGGGAAAATTGGTGAAAAAAAAAGCAGGATGCAAGTCTTATAATTCTCAGAAATACAAGTAGTAAGAGCTTAATCTGAAATGTCAACAGAAAATACAGATATTGTTTAAATGAGTGTTTCGCAAACTTTGGACCTCAGGGATCCCCAACAGATCATGTTTTCGGGATTTACTCAGTATAGCACAGGTGAGAAAACCTGTGGCAATGACTGATGCCTTGATATAATTATTATCACCTGTAGAATACTAAGAAAATCCTTAAAACATTATCTGTTGGTGGGCCTATGAGGACCAGAGTCTGCGAAACGCGGCTTTAAAGGGAACCTGTAAGCTTAATTTTCATTGTAAACAAAAGTTTCTTCTGTGTAGCTGAGTGTGACTCAGTTTCAATGAAACCTCTCTGATCTGTATCCGTGGAGATATAACTAAGGGCCCCGTCACACTCTTCAATGTCCCAGCGATCCCACCAACAATCCGACATGGATGGGATCGCTGGGACATCATTAGCTGATCGCTGGTGAGCTGTCACATGGGCAGACTCACCAGCGATCAGGACCAGCGAGCCGTGGTATCCAGTGTACACATTGGGTAACTAAGCACTGTGCCGCGCTTAGTTACCCGATGTGTACCCTGGATACCATCTCCCAGCTTCTGTTGTACGCGCTGGGAGCTGGTATCCATTGTACACATTGGGTAACTAAGCAGTGCGCCGCGCTTAGTTACCCGATATGTACCCTAGATACCAGCTCCCAGCTTCTGCTGTACACGCTGGGAGCTGGTATCCAGTGTACACATCGGGTAACTAAGTGCTGCGCCGCGCTTAGTTACCCGATGTGTACCCTAGATACCAGTTCCTAGCTTCTGCTGTACGCGCTGGGAGCTCGCTGATCGTTGGTCTCCCGCTGTCACACGCAGCGATGCGCGCTGGCCAGCGGGAGACCAACGATGAAAAAATGGTCCAGGCCATTCGATGACGATCAGCGATACCCAGCAGGGGGGGCTGGTCGTCGCTGCGTGTCACACTAAGCGAGATCGCTGGCTAAGTCGCTGTTGCGTCACGAAATCGTTGACGCTTCAGCGATCTCGCTTAGTGTGACGGGGGGCTTTAGTTGCATGTGCACTGGTGGGCATATAGGTGCACTTGCAGCCTGGGTCTCTTCTGCTCTTATCTCTGTCCAGCATTGCCCTCCACTAATTCATTGACAGAAGAGATAAACTCTGGTGAATGATCCGTTTCTGCTACATTGGCAGACACATTTCTGTTACATCCATCTTTGCACACTACATTTATAGGAGAGATTTTGCACACCAAACTGCAGGGTACACAACATTGTGCTACTATCCGTCCATCAAATGTCCTATGCACTGAAGTTTGCCGAGTTACATCTGTCAAAACAAAGAAATGAAGATTTCTCAACAATGTCGCAACAGATCCAAAGCAAAGCGATATAAATGGAAATGTGGCACGCTGATGTATACAGCAGAACCAAGTTCGGACATATCCTTTGAGCAACCGCACATTGGCCCAACAGGTAAGGCGGCCCATTTCTACCTTCAAAACAGGTGGAATTGTGCATTCCATGAGCTTCAGAGGGCCCATATATTGTTCTTCCACAGGGTCCCTCTTTGTTCACCAGTGAGCAGAACCTTTGGTTAGCAATGAAAAATTAAGTTGGCAAGTCCCCTTTACCCAATGGTTTATTGTTATTGCATCTAGAACCCATGGTCAGTCCTCTTCCAACAAACAATAATGAGCGGCCACCGTAGTCTGAGCTAAGGCTTGAAAACTTTTGACCTCGTTGGGGCGCATTTACTAAGTCTGGTGCACTGACTGGTTTGGTTTTTGCTTGTACTGTGTAGTCTTAAGTTGGCCATACACATTAGACTTATGTAGGCCGAACTCAACAATATCAACGGGTTCGGCCGATGGTCTAAGGCAGTGTTCCCCAACTTCGGTCATCAAGAGCCACCAAGAGGTCATGTTTTCAGGATTTCCTTAGTATTGCCCAGGTGATAATTGCATCACCTGCACAGGTAATAATTCCATCACCTGTGCAATACTAAGGAAATCCTGAAAACATGACCTCTTTGTGGCTCTTGAGGACTGGAGATGGGTGAACACTGGTCTAATGCATATTGAGGCACTGGCTGACTGATGGTCAGCAGTGATGTCAGTCGGACATGTCCGATTTAGGACTGCTGGTCACCGGTCAACGTTTCAGTCTACAGCTTTCATATCTCAGCCGAATCAGTGCTTCTGTGTATGGAAGAGTGGTCCGAAATGGCTGTCGGACAAACAATTTTTCGGTAGACAGCCATCTAATCTGTAAGGCCGTCCTTAGTCTACTTTAAATATAGCCATCAGATTGAAAGTCATTATTCTGAAGGCAAGTGGGGTAATTGTATTGATTGATGCACACCACTGTCTGGCTGTACGATAGTATGGATCCAGATTTTGGGGCATTACTAGAACATACATCTTGTATTTTTGCAATGTAGATTACATCCTTATATATATATATGTACGGTAATAGGCAGAATTCTTCCAATGTCAATAGGCATAGGGTAAGAAGATCTTTCCTTGGGTTAAATTCAATGGAGTGAATATTGAGAGCTTCCTAGTGCAAATGTTTACATGAGCACAAGATCTCCACAGGAGGCTACTGGGCTCCTAAATCCTACTTAAGAATTTCTCCCTCCCTATTTCCACTCATTCGGAATATTCTTAAACAGCAGGAACAGAACATTTCTTTATTAGCGCTCATGCATTTATATTTGGAAGTACCCCGTGATTAATTTTACAAACTCAATTAGCCGAACAAGTAATTAACGCTTCACTTCGTTCCCAGCCGTTGGGTACAATTTGATCACGATATATATGGAAACCACAAAAATAAAGTTGAACATAACTGTTGTCTGCTGTCAATCAGACTTAAGATTATACCATGAAAACCACAAAGCTAATGGTCAGTTCTCATCCTGGAAAACTTAAATTGGTCGTGATCAATTAATGCACTCACCATACTTTTGTTCACCCCGTCGTCATGGCTTCCGCTCTTGACCAGGCCACAATGGGTACGTCTTACCCATTTTTATTAACAGATTCCATTTATTTAGTGCCAATAAATTCTACCACTATCCTCACGTCCTTGATAACCTAAATTCTAAACTATTACTGTGAGGGGGATGCCAATGGAAACACGTGGAGAATATGTGCCTTTGCCAGAATCAAACTTAGCCGTCACTTTCTACAAGACAACAGCACTGTTCAGATTACTTCCATTGAGGTCCATGAGGTTTTTCTAAAAGTTCAGGTGTATTTGACAGCAAGAACACCACTGTAAACCATGTTATTCTTCTCATGCTCAAAAATACAGTGACCGGACATAAGGCTAATCTGAAAAGAGAATGAAGCGGTCAATGTATGAACTTTTACATACGGTGGTCCGACCAACCACTGGCTCTGAAGGTGTAGACTTTAATATTTCAAATAACTCGAGAACTTGACTACAGGTTTGAGGCGTCAAAATTGAAGGTTCTCCTGATTTTTGCCCAATGTGGATGGTAACCTTTCAACACCATAATTTTTTCCACCATACTGGAATGATCTCCAGTGAGAACTATGGATGACATTGGGAGGTTTGAGTATAGGCAGATGTGCAAACAGTTGTTGGATTCTGTGTGATATCTGCTCATCTATTTTTCTTCTAAGGAAGAACTGGAGTGTTGAGTATCATGAGTGTGTAAAGATAGGAACTCATAGCATTTGAGAGTGGCAACATTAATAAATGATCCCAACAATCATTAAAATCTTATTGACCATCACTGGTGAAGTTCAGGGGTGCAGTTTTATAAAGTTAAAAAGGGACACCAGGGTCTTGGTTCCTAAAGAAACCCAAAGGCCTCATTAGAAGACATCCATGGAGTAAATGGTTGTAATAAATGGTGAGTGGGGGGTCCGGGAACTTCAAGTTTCACCTCTGGCCAAGTTGGAGTATGCAGTCAAAAGATGACGCGCTCCATTGGATTATATTTGGAGTCATCTCTATTCTTACATTTTGGCATGTGAAACCAAAATAACTTTGAGATGTCTTCTGAGGTCCTTATTTATTTTTTAAACAAAAGAGATAACACGAGAATCAATCTTTTATATGTTTATTTTGGGATTCTGGCCCCAGTTTTTGTACCACCTCTTGGAGGACTGACGATTATTTTTATCCACAAAGTTTTAGGTTAAGCGCTCAAGCTTTACATTTTTGTCAAGTGTTATTGTAAATCTACTTGCCCGTCAAGGTTTAAAGTACATGTTGGGGGGAGGGAGGCTGTAAGTAGGCTGAGATCATAGCTCCATGTCCTATCTTGAGAAGTTCTTCACTTCTTTTTTCAGTCCTGCACTATCTTGACTCTTCTGAAGAGCGCTGCTCTTGTATTTTACGGTCTGTATTGTTCAGAAGTTTGTTTAGATCATATGGTGAGAATTGACAGAATTCCAGCCTGCCAATACTGGCATCATAGATATAATTAAAACCTAGGAATGTGGTTTACATAAATTTTGTAAGACAAAGTTAATCGAAGTTTTGACTTAATTTAGTAGAGTCTTAATGAACGCTTACATAATATGTCGATCGACATTCATTTAAAGGTCATCTTAGATGTTTACCTGGCTCAATTATCAAGTAGAATGATTTTTAATAAATTGATCAGGTGGGGTACATGTTTATCCCCTCCAAATTTTATTTTTTCGAGACAACTAAAAAGAACCTTTCACTGATTTTTTTTTTTATATTTAAACTGAGTATCTTCTCCAATTGGTGCTGTTCTAATGACTCAGGAACGTTTTTTCTTTTTCTTCTGTGCCCTTCCATTCCAAAGTTATGCCCGCTGGAAATAATGCTGCAAGTTTTCTCTTCAACCCAACTGGGCGTGTACTATAGAACTTCTCTGTGGGCGTTTTCCTTTTCTTTTTTGACGCTGACCAATCAAAACTTGACTACGCCCACTGAGAAGTTCTATGGTATACGCCCAGTTGGGTTGAAGAGAAAACTTGCAGCGTTATTTCCAGGGGGCATAACTTTGGGCGCAGAAGAAAAAGAAAGACTGTTCCAGAATCGGGGAAGCAGCGGCAACTTAAGGAAGTGCTCAGTTCAGATTAAAAAATATCCAGTGAAATGTCTTCTCTAAAAGGGTTGCTCATTACATTCTATAAACCAAAATAGGTCTATGGGGGTAATAAAAAAACAAAGGAGCCTATGATCACATACTGTCCTCTCGCCTTTCCTCTTCACCATTGGTGGGGGGGAACGTCACATTAGCACTGTAACCAATCAGTGGTCACATCACCCGCTAGAGGAAGAAGTCAGGAGAACTGCACATGGTACAGTCAGTGGTCCGACTGAACAGGGGGTGTCCCTATGTGACTACAGTCATGCTCAAAAGGCTTTTTGCCTAGAAGAGGGGGCAGCTTTACCATCTGAGAAAATAAAGAACCTCATCCACAACTACCACAAAAGACTTCAAGCTGTCATTGACGTTAGAGGGGGCAATACACGGTATTAAGAAATGGGGTATGTAAACTTTTGATCAGGGTCATTTGGATGTTTTAGGTTGTCATTATGAGATAAAAAGAGAAAATACAGTAGTTTGACAATAAATGGCTTCACCCAACCACTAACCATGAGTGGAGAAAAAGTTTTGGTGTTATCATTCATATTCTCTGAAAAAAAGGCCAAGAAAGCAAAAATTCTGCCGGGGTATGTTAACTTTTGAGCACAATTGTATATGTTCTAATTTGTTTTAATAGCCCATAGGCCCATTTTGTGTCTAAAAAATGTAACAGCTAAACAGCTAATATCGATGTATAAGACTATGTTGTCTATAGTAATGTTATATCGCTTCCTTTGGTCAACAGGCAGCATGTGGCTCAGTGGTTAGCACTGCTGCTTTGCAGCTCTGGGTTACTGGGTTCATATCCCATGAAGAACAACTTCTGTTGGGAGTCTTTATGTTCCCCCCATGTTTGCGTAGGTTTCCTCCCACACTCCGAAGAGATACTGATCGTATCTGTTCCGTGCAACGTACGTTGATACAAATCGAGTACACGAAAATGAATGCTAATACTAATTATTATAACGTCACGATCATAACATAATCCTCCATTTGCAAACTAAACCTATCTTCTAAAGTTAAAGTTTATTTCTTTCTACCAGACAGCCCACATATCCCTATGACTTTTTTTTTGAAAATCTATACCACTTAAGGTGGTATTGTTAAATTACATCCTCTCCTTTAGGTCCGAAATCGATGTGATTTTCACAAAAACTGCTATCACATAGATCTTTTATCTATAAAAAATAAAAGTAAATACAAAGAAATCAACTTTTAGATCATTTTTTAATCGCCCTTTGGAACTTTGGGAAAAAATTCTTTCCGGCTCCCTTAAATGAAACTCCAGTGATGTAGACTCCACCTACCAAACAAATGACAACAACAGCCCAGTGTGGAGCCAGACTGGGGAGCAGTGTAGCCATGGACTGGGTTTCGGGACTGTGTTATCCAGATATGCTGGAAAAGTTAACTCCAGAGGAAATTATTGATCATCTTTGGTACCATGTTGTTTCCTTACACGATCATGAAGATTTCCAAAGCGTTCTGTGCTTTAAGGGAATTCTGGATTATACGCAACATCTGCTGGTAAGTATTCCTAATAGGATGGACGAATGTACCCAATATATTTTAAGGACCAAGTTAGCCAATCTGGCGCATGAAGATTTTCAGATTCCCATGTACAGCTGGTCATAGGCAAAAAGTAATCGTCTATGTATCTATTGCTATATTTTCAGCAGTTTTGATCAGATTATGATTACTGTATTAAAATATGTCCTATGATAGTTCCCAGGGCGTCACTTGATCATATATCATTTCATCATCGTCAAAATTCACCATCATAATTTCTAATCAGATCAAATAACTGAAGTCTATGAAAGTATCTGACATTGTATTTATAATAGCAGCATTGTAACTTCACCCCTACGGTAACGGTGTCAATATTTATATGATTGCATTAGTAATATTATTGCATTTGTCTAGTATTTTACAACATTACAAAACTTTTACAACAGTTAAGCAACTCTGGAAACTTTACAAACCTCTCAGGTTTTGCTATATCATTAGCATTCGCACAGGGCACAACAGCTCCACCTAAAATGTGCCCAGAAGTCTGCAGACTCTCATGTATTCTAGCAGCAGACTCTGCCTCCCCCCAGCTCAACCCACCCCCCTACAATGAGTGTCCAGCCCCCTGTTTCCGCTCCTATCAGTATGACGTCACCAAATCCCAGTTTTCCCTGTGAGGGCACCAGTCCCTTGGCCAGCACTGTGTGAATGTGCAGCATGCCCCTAGTGACACCAGCAGCAGAAAGAATCCCCCCTTCTACCACCTCCTAAACTGAAGTGATACTATGACTACTAGCACTCTCCCTCTGGATGCCAGAGTGCTGCTTAGAGCATTGTTCACAATTAGTTTTTTTTGCAAAATCAATGAAATAGGATACCAAAATATTAATGAATAGCAAATAATTGCAAAAAATAAATAAATTAAGAATAACATTGTATCAAAAGTTTCATAAACACAAATGTCTATGTATCAATATCTATCCATCCAATAACTATTATCTATCCATCCAATAAGTATCTATTAGCTATCCATCAATCTATCCATTCAATATCTATTATCTATCCATCAATCTGTCCATTCAATATCTATTATCTATCCATCAATCTATCCATTTAATATCTATTATCTATCCATCCAATATCTATCTAGTATCTATCCATCAATCTATCCATTCAATATCTATTATCTATCCATCAATCTATCCATTTAATATCTATTATCTATCCATCCAATATCTATCTAGTATCTATCCATCAATCTATCCATTTAATATCTATTATCTATCCATCCAATATCTATATAGTATCTATCCATTTAATATCTATTATCTATCCATCAATCTATCCATTTAATATCTATTATCTATCCATCCAATATTTATCTAGTATCTATCCAATCTATCCATTTAATATCTATTATCTATCCATCAATCTATCCATTTAATATCTATTATCTATCCATCAATCTATCCATTTAATATCTATTATTTATCCATCAATCTATCCATTTAATATCTATTATCTATCCATCCAATTATCTATCTAGTATCTATCCATCAATTATCCATTTAATATCTATTACTATCCATCAATCTATCCATTTAATATCTATTATCTATCCATCCAATATCTATCTAGTATCTATCCATCAATCTATCCATTCAATAATCTATTATCTATCCATCAATCTATCCATTTAATATCTATTATCTATCCATCCAATATCTATCTAGTATCTATCCATCAATCTATCCATTTAATATCTATTATCTATCCATCCAATATCTATAGTATCTATCCATTTAATATCTATTATCTATCCATCAATCTATCCATTTAATATCTATTATCTATCCATCCAATATTTATCTAGTATCTATCCAATCTATCCATTTAATATCTATTATCTATCCATCAATCTATCCATTTAATATCTATTATCTATCCATCAATCTATCCATTTAATATCTATTATTTATCCATCAATCTATCCATTTAATATCTATTATCTATCCATCCAATATTTATCTAGTATCTATCCATCAATCTATCCATTTAATATCTATTATCTATCCATCAATCTATTCATTCAATATCTATTATCTATCCATTTAATATAAATATCTATCTATCCAATATCTATCAATCCAATATATATATATTATATATTATATATAATATATATATATAAATATATATATAATATATATATATATATATATCTTATTTATCCATCAATCTATCTATCCATAAACTATCTATTATATATCCATCCATCTATCTAGCCACCCATATCTGTCTATCCATCCATTTAATCTCTAGCTAGCAATCTGTCTGTCTAGACATTGGTACATAGATATATCTGTGGTTATGCAACTTTTACTAAAAGTTTAGTCAAGGGCGAACCACAGTTAACCCATTCAGCCCTGTGCTCAGTGTGCATGAACACACACATACCTACAGATAAATGTGTGTTTCTTTAACTTTTACTAAAACTTTGGCTAAGCTAAACTGACAGATCACACATTGAGCTCTGCTACATCTCTACCCTGAAACAATCCTTGAATTTAGGGAAGACTCACCATTCCTGAGCACAAACTGATGACTGCGATCTGCTCGCTCCTTGTATTCACATGTCCAGTGTAGAAGCAATGCCCAAAATCTGTCTCCTGATTGTAGTGATGATCACTCGTGTTCCTCTCGGGTTTCCCATAGAGGCTCACAGTTAAAACTGGTGCAATAAATCCAGAATTGGCACTAAGGTTAAATAAAAAATTCTGTCCAAAAGCTGAAAGTCTATAATGTGTGGTGGGATGCACCCAGGGGTCGGGGTCTGCAGAGGGGCTGACATTTCTCTTTTTCCTTTTGAAGTGCATATTATTGGGGTAAACTTCTCCAAACTCATTCACTCTGGTGGGAGTCACTATCTCATAGTCCCCAGTCTCTGGAGGAGCTTAGCTGCAACACAAGTTCAACACATAAGGAAAAGTTAGAATAATTGTCAATATAGTACAATCACAAGCAGAACAGAACACCAAGCCTCCCATTCATGCTCTCATACAGCAGTAGTTACCTTGCCTTGGGTGAAGTTTGGGACCTGCTGCTGGTGTTACACTCAAGATGTCTTGTAGTAATATAAGTAATCCCAGTAGCCAAAAGGCAAGATGCATGTTGGTCATGGGAAACAGCAGCAGCAGATTTTTTTTTTTTTTTTTGCTGGGGCTCCCTTCTGCTCTGCACAAAAAAAAATAATCCCCAAATCCCTATATTGTAGCTCCTATACTTGATAAGTGTCCACTCTCCACCATAGAGGGGTAAGTCCTTAGAAATCCTCCTTCATGTAGCAGGACCACCAGGCAATCCAGCATAGTGAGTGCACAGGGTGAAAGCAGGCTTGGAAGGATTTTGTGTCTCCTACTACTTTGAGTGAATGCTAGATTGCTGAGAATACAGCAGAGATGATGGGGGAAGGCCTGGCGGTATAGTGGGCTGGGACATGCAAATGAAAATCTATCACCAGTGACATCCAGCTACTCCATTATACAGCTGTGGACTCCAAAACCAGCCCATTCTCATTGCCAGGGCACTCAACTCTTCTGTTATAGTAAAGTGGGATTCTGCAGAATGTCTCTCATTCCTTCTTTTTTTTTTTTTGCATGACTTAACAGAGGAGCAGGGAAAAAGCTTGGGAGTTTTGGGAAAGGTCACAATAACCACATTATAGTGACAGCTGCAGAAAGCAGAAAACTTTCTAAGCAGAAAAAAAAAACATTTGGGAGCTATTTTAGAGGAAGGGAAAATGCTTAAGTAGCAACTGCATAATCTACTGTTAGGCTAAGTTCACATTAGGCATTTTTGTTGCTTTTTTAATGCTAATTTTCAGCTGCTTTTTACAGCCAAAAATCTCATGCACACATTGTTTTTTTTTTTTTACCATTAGTATGCATGTTTTTTTGGACATAGAGCGTGTTATTTGTTTCAGCGTTTTTCACCCATTGACATGAATGGGTGGTGAAAAAACGCACCAAAAAGGCACCAAAAACGCAGGTATCAGGCTTTGCTGCGCTTTTTGTGCCAAAGCCTGATTCTATGGAACAGGACTTTTTTTTTCCCAACACTAAACTTTATCAGCATGCGCAAGAGACAAATCTAACATGCCAAAACCACAGCAAAAAAACACAGCAAAATATGCACAAAAGAAAACACATAAAAATGCAAGTATCAGGTTTTGCTGCACTTTTTTGTGCCAAAACCTGATTCTATGGAACAGGACTTTTCTTTCAGCACTAAAATTTATCAGCGTGCACAAGAGACAAATCTACCATGCTAAAACCGCTGCAAAAAACGCACAAAAAAAACCCACATAAAAATGCAGGTATCGAGTTTTGCTGCGTTTTTTGTGCCAAAACCTGATTCTATGGAATAGGACTTTTTTTTCCAACACTAAACTTTATCAACATGCACAAGAGACAAATCTAGCATACCAAAATCTCCGCAAAAAAAACGCACAAAAAAACCCACAAAAATGCAGGTATCAGGTTTTGCTGCGGTTTTTTGTGCCAAAACCTGATTCTATGGAACAGACTTTTTTTTTCTACACTAAAATTTATCAGCACGCACAAGAGACAAATCTAATATGCCAAAACCTCAGCAAAAAAATGCACAAAAACACAGCAAGAAAAAACAAGGAAAACATGCTTTTTTTCTGCAGCTTCTTTCCTGCCAAGAGATCAGGTTTTGCTGTAGAAAGAAAAAAAATTGCTGAAAAAACACCTAGTGTGAACTTACCCTTATGATAGGAAGCATTCATTTTAATTACAGGAGTGTTCCGATTATGTCATCTCCGGGTTGCACCAGCTGCAAACAAGATGTTTTATGATAGGTTGTAGTCCATGAACAGATCTCAGACTTAGGTCACGTTCACACGTTCAGTATTTATAAGCCAAAATCAGGAGTGGAACAATCAGAGGTAAAGTCTAACAGAAACACGTCACCACTTCTGTATTTATCACCCACTTCTGGTTTTGGCTTACACATACTGATGTAAAATACTGAACGTGTGAGCGTGGCCTTAGGAAACCCTTTTCACATAATTTTGTAGTTGGTGCAGGTGTGAACATTGGGAATCATGATCCCGGCCAACACTCAGTGCAGGGAACTGCTATTCTCTTGAATTGAGCTTTGCTGCAGTTCCCCTGCACAGAGGGAAGCCACTGTCCCCACAGTCCATTCATTCTCAAGAACAGTAAGTACCCCCTACCTCTAATAAAGAGAGGGCATATGTTAGTGATATGTTAATACATTATGAGATGTGAATATTCCTATATTTTTATATAGACTAAATAGAAAGTATATTGATCTGGATGACCCGCCATGTCTGTCTATTACACAGAAAGTCCAAATTCTATCACTTTATTTATTATGCTTTGCTTATCTAGCGCTATCTTATTCACAGCGCTTTACAAACATTATCATCACTGTCCCCAATGGGGCTCACAATCTAAAGTACGTCTTTGGAGTGTGGGAGGAAACCGGAGAAAACCCACGCAAACATGGGGGAACATACAAACTCCTTGCAGACGTCGTCACTTATTTCCTAATAGGTCTCTACATGGAACAGCACTACTTTTTTTGGATAATAAGCCCTAAACCCAATGCATAGATATAGTGTCAGACTGGGGTGCCAAGGGTTCACCAGTAACATTGACCTTGAGGGACCCACTTTTCACCTGCATGCAAATTTTACACTACCCTCGATCACATATTTACCAACACCTCTATATATAATAATAAACTGGATAGTTTGGTAAATGAATGATGATATGCTGCTTTTTTTTCTGTACCGAGTGAATTAATCAAGTGAATTATGCAAAGTACTGTCCAATATAATGGGGGCCCACCGGGGGGGATTCTCATCTTCCCCTATGGGCCAGTCTGAGCCTGCATAGCTATAAAGTTAAAAGGGGGGGCTTCACAATCTCATATCTCTAGGATATATCATCATTTTTACAACTTGTAGGATTCCAACATCTCGGATCACCACCGCCGATCTTGAGAATAAAGGGGGCACAGTGCTTCTTCCTGTCCTGTTCTTCTTTTCTTGAAAAAAAAAACCAAACAAACTGCTTCACTCACCAAAACTGAGCTTTACTCACCCTACCTGGGTACAACATTGAGTCTCCACCACCACTCCCGATATCTGTTATAGGCGTTGGCTTGAGTTCAGTTATTGGACCCAGTGAGGGTGAGAGAGGCAGAGTTTTTTACTTTTAAAAACAAGCCGCAGATGGGGAACAGAAGTTTCCTGAAACCAAATAACCCCTTAATGCTGACCATATCCATATAATAGCTGTTCACTAATAAAAATGGTTTCCTCTAACCCCACAATTGGCCTGGCGCCTTCAGCAGCAAAAAAAAATATTGGGCAAGTTAAAATTCAACATGTAGATCCTTCTTTTTTTTTTTTTTCCTGATAGGCAAAGTTGGGGGTCCGTAACAGGCGTGAGGCTTCCGGACACATTGATGGCGGGCCAATCCCGCCCAAGTAAGTGTGTTTGGCTGACGCTTATCTAGTATGCATTTGTAAGGCTCAGTTCCCACTATGAGTATTTGGTGCAGTTTTGCTGCTGTGCACAAAAAATGTGATTAAATAGCCTGTAAAAAAAATAAAGGACACCATAGACGCAATAGCAATTAGCTAATTGGTGCTGAAATGCTGCCGAAAATCTGCAGCACCAAAACTGACCAAAATACTCATTGTGTGAACTTGGCCTACAACTAAGACTAAAAGAGGCGATTAGTATAGAAAAAGTAGTAAATAGGGTCCTAAGAGAATGCCGTGTCACCGGCCGATGACGTGACCGTGATGAACGTGCCGCCTTACTCAGGGATAATTCGGAGCAGCGCTCATTACAGCAGGTAGTAGTTGTGATGGGACCATTGTCGTACTGATGACTCGCAGAAACGAAGAGGAGTTTTAATTCTGCTTTTCACGTCTGGGGTTAATTATGTCAGGCGTAAATTTATACTCTCGGCAGGACGGCTCTATATTTATATTTATCTCCATGTTAAATACATGAAATCAGGTCAGTCGTGCAACGACTTCCATGTTTTACATAATGATCCTTAGTTAGACGGTCTTTGTTGCCCATAGCAACCAATCACAGTGCGGCTTTCATTTTTCAAATGCAGCATAGGAAATGAAAGTTGAGCTGTGATTGGTTGCTATGCCAGTGCCATACATATCTCCCATAGTTACCATATAACAGCTCTATACATTATCTAAATAAGGCTTCTATAAATTTAATATTAAGAATTAAGATGGCAGGAGTGATAGGATGTGCACAGGTCCCAGATCTTGAAGCCGGAATGGCTTATATTTAAGAAGACGTTTATCAAAACTGGTGCTAGAAATCCATGAGTTGCCCATGACAACCAATCAGCTTCCATCTCTCATTTTTCTAAGGCCTTTGTTAAAATGAGAGCTGGAACCTGATTGGCTGCTATGGACAACTGCTCCATTTTTTATTTGCACCAGTTTTGATAAATCCAACCTCAACTGCTTCTATTCGACATAATCCTTATGTAACCAGCGTCCACATTCATATTTATTTATGGCCGGTCCCGAGCCTCTCCTGGTGTAATTCTTTATAATAATTCCTTATTTTTGTCATCAAATATGTCCTTAGAAATCGAGACATTGGCCTGCAAATTCAGGACATTTTGCATACATACTCATAAAGTGCTGCCGACAGAGAAGAGTTGGATGCCGCTCTCTCAATTTATTTATGTGGGAGCCCCCAAAATTCCCGAGAGTGCTGCATATTTTATAAATTTTTGTAGCATATCCCATGGTTAGGCCATAAATTCAGAACCTTTAAAGGGAAATATCTATAGTTCCCACTGTTTCTGAGGGTCCCCAATCTTGCCTCATCCATCCTGGAAACTCCCCTGACCCACTTCAGAACTCGCACTGTTGGGAACCCTGCCTCATCCCTCCTGAAAACGCCCCTGACCCACTTCAGAACTCGCATTGTTGGGAACCCTGCCCCATCCCTCCTGGAAATGCCCCTGACCCACTTCAGAACTCGCACTGTTGGGAACCCTGCCTCATCCCTCCTGGAAATGCCCCTGACCCACTTCAGAACTCGCATTGTTGGGAACCCTGCCTCATCCCTCCTGGAACCGCCTCTGACCCACTTCAGAACTCGCATTGTTGGGAACCCTGCCCCATCCATCCTGGAAACGTCCCTCACCCACTTCAGAACTCGCATTGTTGAGAACCCTGCCCCATCCCTCCTGGAAATGCCCCTGACCCACTTCAGAACTCGCACTGTTGGGAACCCTGCCTCATCCCTCCTGGAAACACCCCTGATGACCCACTTCAGAACTCGCATTGTTGGGAACCCTGCCCCATCCATCCTGGAAACACCCTGATGACCCACTTCAGAACTCGCATTGTTGGGAACCCTGCCCCATCCCTCTGGAAACGCCCCTGACCCACTTCAGAACTCGCACTCTTGGGAACCCTGCCCCATCCCTCCTGGAAACGCCCCTGACCCACTTCAGAACTCACATTGTTGGGAACCTTGCCTCATCCCTCCTGGAAACGCCCCTGACCCACTTCAGAACTCGCAATGTTGGGAACCCTGCCCCATCCCTCCTGGAAACGCCCCTGACCCACTTCAGAACTCGCATTGTTGGGAACCCTGCCTCATCCCTCCTGGAAACGCCCCTGACCCACTTCAGAACTCGCATTGTTGGGAACCCTGCCCCATCCCTCCTGGAAACACCCCTGACCCACTTCAGAACTCGCATTGTTGGGAACCCTGCCTCATCCCTCCTGGAAACGCCCCTGACCCACTTCAGAACTCGCATTGTTGGGAACCCTGCCCCATCCCTCCTGGAAACGCCCCTGACCCACTTCAGAACTCGCATTGTTGGGAACCCTGCCTCATCCCTCCTGGAAACGCCCCTGACCCACTTCAGAACTCGCATTGTTGGGAACCCTGCCTCATCCCTCCTGGAAACGCCCCTGACCCACTTCAGAACTCGCGTTGTTGGGAACCCTGCCCCATCCATCCTGGAAACACCCCTGATGACCCACTTCAGAACTCGCATTGTTGGGAACCCTGCCCCATCCCTCCTGGAAACGCCCCTGACCCACTTCAGAACTCGCACTCTTGGGAACCCTGCCCCATCCCTCCTGGAAACGCCCCTGACCCACTTCAGAACTCGCATTGTTGGGAACCTTGCCTCATCCCTCCTGGAAACGCCCCTGACCCACTTCAGAACTCGCAATGTTGGGAACCCTGCCCCATCCCTCCTGGAAACGCCCCTGACCCACTTCAGAACTCGCATTGTTGGGAACCCTGCCTCATCCCTCCTGGAAACGCCCCTGACCCACTTCAGAACTCGCATTGTTGGGAACCCTGCCTCATCCCTCCTGGAAACGCCCCTGACCCACTTCAGAACTCGCATTGTTGGGAACCCTGCCCCATCCCTCCTGGAAACGCCCCTGACCCACTTCAGAACTCGCATTGTTGGGAACCCTGCCCCATCCCTCCTGGAAACACCCCTGACCCACTTCAGAACTCGCATTGTTGGGAACCCTGCCTCATCCCCCCTGGAAACGCCCCTGACCCACTTCAGAACTCGCATTGTTGGGAACCCTGCCACATCCCTCCTGGAAACGCCCCTGACCCACTTCAGAACTCACATTGTTGGGAACCCTGCCCTTTTCCACCCAGGATGCCCACTAAAAATGATCACTTTCCGCCCATTTACAGCCTTCCCGCCTACAGTCAAAAACAATTTTATTAACCACTGGGGTTCCAAAAATTTTTAGGCAGCAGAACAGCTTGGAAGACCTCCTCTTCATCCATTTTTTCCAGTGAAGGGACACCTGTCTATTTTATCGGTTGCAGTATAGTTGTAGGCTATGAACTTGTGAGCCTCCAATGTCATTGCTGCCAAAAATGACTTTTTAAGATATTAATTACAATTTATAATATTATCGTTGCAATGACAAGTTGCAAATAAACCAGGGTTATGCGGGGGTGCTAAGGGCAGATGCAAAGAGAAGAGGGCAAGAACAATGTATGGGCTCATTGCAGTCCAATATTGTGCCCCTTTATAAGCTTGATGCTTGAAAGGTGGGAGTGGCCCTTTTCCTACAGGGCCCCTGTGGGGCTGCACAGGTTTCAACAATAGTATGTCCCACCCTCTTGGTCATATGCAAAGATGGGGGGTCACATCCTGTTAATTTTTAATTTATCAGTAATAATTTCCAAACGTGTTGCCAGTGGTCTCCAAAATACAACTTCCAGTATAGACCGGGGCTGGTTGGAATTCAATATCCACATTTCCACAGCCGTATACTGTATATCTGGTTGGTGGTGTCACGGACAGTCTCACCTCTGTCACCTCTACTGTCCAGACCGTCCAGAAGAATGAAAGACGCATAAAGGAAAAAAATGTGACTACTCTCAGTTCAAGTGAACTGTCCAAAAACACGGAGGGTTAGGCTATGTTCACACGTTGCGTTTTTTTTTTGCAGGCAAAACCTGCTGTCTCGGCAGTAAAGAAGCTGCTTACAAAAAGAAGGTTTTGCTGCGCTTTTGTAGTCTCTTGTGCATGCTGATAAAGTTTAGTATCCCAAACACAAGCATGATTTAACATCCTCAGGTTTTTAGCATCAAAAAAGCAGCAAAAACTGATACCTGCATTTTTGCACTGTTTCTTATGGGGGAAAAAATGCTGCAAATACGCTGCAAAAAACCCTGAATGACATGCTGCAGTTTGCAAAAATGTGTGTGCATGAGATTTCCGAAATTTCATAGACTTTGCTTGCATTGTAAAACGCAGCTTAAAATTTGCATTAAAAAAATGCAGCAACAAAAAAAAAGCTGCAAAAACACAACGTGAGAACATAAGTATATAAAGACTGTTGATAAATAAATCTCAGGTCAGGAAGTGCACAAAGCAAAGAAGATAAATTATTTGTTTTATTGATAATTCATATTAAAAACATAGAACATATAAAACAATAAGGTGCCTCGTGCCAAAAGAGGGACACAGGAATAATACAATAAATAACAATGCATACAGACAAGCACAATGGTTAAACAATGTAGTACTAGTATGTTTGTGTAGGCATATCTCCGGAAGAAGCCGAGCGAAACGCGCATCAGGTGAGGGGACCAGTATATTTGTGTAGGTATATCTCCAAGTGATTTAGTGCAGTTCACAGAATTTAATGCTAGAGTTATAGTCTAAATGATAATAATAATTATTGTGAAAAGCACCAATCACTAACACAAATGCACTGAAAAATATATCAAGGTAGTTGGGTGTAGTTCATAATCATTAGTACTAAAGTGCACAATATATACCTAGAAATAACGATTTATCATAGAACCTGCACAATTTAAACCTATATAATGCCAATGTTCTGAATATATACTGAGAAATTTAGGTGCAGTCCGTAATTATTAATAATCAAGTGTGATCAATAAATTAATCATAAGCATAGAATAAGTTAATACCTATGGAGACATCCACTGAAAAGACTTGTGTCCCTTTCCCCAACGCGCGTTTCGCTCTGTTTCTACAGGAGATATACCTACACAATATACTGGTACTACATAGTTTAGCAATCATGCTTGTCTGTATCCATTGTTATTTATTGTATTATTATTTATCTTCTTTGTTTTGTACACTTCCTGACCTGAGATTTATTTATAAATAGTCTTTGTGTACATATTTTGTTATCCTCAATTCAAGCCTATGGGAGTTATAGAGGCAAAAGATCGCACTTGCTTTGGGTGTTTTCTTAATTCCCATTGACTTCAATTGACTCCCATCCATGTCTTCATCCGTCAGTTAAGAGATTTATGGTATACTCCTTCAAGCCCCCGTTCTATCTATAAGGCCGGGGTCACACTTGCGAGAAACTCGCACGAGTCTCGCACCTCAATACCCGCCACTGCCGCCGGCACTCAAGACCGGAGTGTATGGCCCCATGTATTTATATGCAGCTGAACGTTCCGGTCCGAGTGCCGGGTATTGAAGTGCGAATTTCTCGCAAGTGTGACCCCCCGGCCTTAGTCACATGCCTGGAATGGTGCTTCCTATGCTTTAAGGGGTTATCCACCTTTTGGCAAATTTTTTTTTTCCTTCAATGTATATATTCCTGGCTAAAAATCATTGTTGCGTTTGGGTTTAATTGCAAATTTTGCTTTCCTTCCCTGCACATTCAACTTTAAGGGGATTTGTGGCTAAAAAATGTGCTAAAAGGAGCTCTGCTGTCAAATCATCAGAACGAGCTCACTAATGGTCACTCAGTTAACTCATTTTGCAGCCAACCATAGACAGCGCAACAGAAAGGCTGTAGAAGAAGAGCGGTGCAAAATAATGAATGAAACCCAATTTTAAAAGTGATTTTAGCCCCAAATACACACATTTCAGTAAAAGTTAGTGCGGAAAGGGTGAAGACTGGCAGGAGCGATTGATTTTTCACAGCAGCAAGTGGGAACAATGAGTTAAAAAGGGAGTGGATTTTTGGGGGAAAGAAATCTCCAGGTGGTGAAATGTTAACTGTAAAGCAATGGATTGGGTCCTATTGGGCTTACGTCACAGCAGGACATTATTTGGGCAACTCTTAGTGGGAGTTGCCCATGTAAAAGCCAAAGTCGTGACCAAATGGAGAAAAAAGTTGCAGGTGACTTATGACCATTGCAAAAATTTTATTTTCCATCCCCCCTATTAGGAAACATTGGCCAATGGTAGCGTCAACCTGCAATGTTGTGTTAGCCTGAATGTATCAATTAAATGACTCCTTACTGCTCCCAGGGATTAACAGGTATCAATGTATACTTTAATGGCATAATTTGAGTTTTTTATTCTTGAAAACAATATAATCTCTATAGTAAATTCTCTGCAATAAGAATAATAACAGCCCGGGGTCTTACATGTAATGCAGTTTCTCTTGGTACAGTTTTACGTCACAGATTGTATTGTGAAGCGTTTTTGGAAATATATCTGAATGGCAAATCTCAGCTCAGGCAATAAAGAGCAACTATTAGCATGCAGCGCCACCACCAGGGCAGGATTTCAGAGGTACTGCATGTCTAACAAGGCATTTTTTTTGCTTTGCTTAGTGAAATTTTTAGATCTCTCTGTATATGTGAGATGCAATGGAGGTTCTTAACTAACTGTATCACATAATTATATATAGGATCTTATTTAAAATATATATAATTTATAATCTAAATTATATATATATCTATCTATGTATATATTTAGATTATATATAAGCATGTTTTATAGTTCCATTTTTGTCTCTGTACTGTATTTCTCATAGTCCATTTATGTTATATGATTCATGACAGCAGCATGTACTTATCCATGGAAGAAAGACAAATATGTAAACTTTAAAATTCAATCAATGTAAATCATTAAAAATATCTATCTATCATCTATCTATCTATCTATCTATCTATTATCTTTTATCTATCTATCTATCTATCTATCTATCTATCTATCTATCTATCTATCTATCTATCTATCATCTATCTATCTATCATCTATCTATCTATCTATCATCTATCTATTATCTTTCTATCTATCTATCTATCTATCTATTATCTATCTATTATCTATCATCTATCTATCTATCTATCTATCATCTATCTATTATCTTTCTATCTATCTATCTATTATCTATCATCTATCTATCTCTATCTATCTATCTATCTATCTATCTATCTATCTATCTATCTATCTATCATCTATCTATTATCTATTATCTATCTATCTATTATCTATCTATCTATTATCT
>JARQOD010000009.1:51843284-51942174 GCA_033576555.1 Oophaga sylvatica
GCAATCACGTTAATGAAAGGGACTTCCTTTTTTGCTTTTTAGTGCGAAATAATTGAAAAAAATTTTAAATTTGTGATAGCGGGGACCACGAACTTTTATTCTAACGAGATCTTCAGTTCTTGGCTGAGAATAATTTCCCGCGGACCCCTTTTTATGCAACGGGGAAAATTCCTTTAATAATAACTTGGAGGCCGTTGAACATTCCCTCCAATTTAAAGTTTTGTAAAATTTTCCCTTTTCCTGCCCCGGTTTCCCAATTTTTTCGCAGAATCAATCAAGCCATCATATTTTGGGGCGGGCAGCCTTGACGTTCGCTTTTCAATAAACGGATTGCGGAGGGAACAGATGAGGGGGAACATTACGTGGGTGTTAAACACTTTTCCGGAATGTGGTCCTTATTATCGTCGTTCCCATAAAGGCTTAAATTAAGTAAAATGTTGCAAGAGGTGTGAGAAACAAATGTTCTTGATGAGAAGTGACAAAAGGGCATGAGTATTTCCAGAGAAATGGAAGTAAAAAAGTAATTAAATTGATTTTCGTTTCCAAATTTTTGAATTTATGCAATTTAAGCAAAAGTTTGATTTTTTACTTTGGGCTGAGACAAGTGATAAAAGTCCCATGGCTTCCAGTACCATTTTTCGTGTGTATCGATCTTCCTGTTGGCCCTTAAAACCCTCAGTGCTGTCCAGAACCCCAGGGTCATTCCCCCTTTCCCTCCTCCGCTTCCTTAAGCTCAATGTGGACAAAACGAGAATCACCCATTCTTCCCTCCATCTCCCCTAACTCCCTACCCGATCTATCTATCATAATTAATGCCCACGCTCTCTGCAGTGCCAGAGTCCGTGCCTCGAAATAACCCTTGCTGTGTCCACCCTTCATTCCACACATCCAAGCTTTACCACCTCCTGCAGCCTCCAAATCAAAAATATTTCCAGAATCCATATTTCTCAACTCTGAATCTATAAATGTTAGGCTTGCCTCTCATCTGCCTTGACACTACAATATCCTCCTCTGTGGCCTCCCTGCTAATTTGTCTCGCACCTCTCGTCTTTCCTTAACTCGAGGCCCGATAATAAACCTTTCTCGTATTTTCTCTGTTGTTCCCTCTGAAAAATCACTTCTTAGCTCCAATTTCCCAACGATCCAGATCTAACTTTTTAACTTTTGCCCACAAAGCCATTCATAATCTGTTCCTCCTTATGTCTCCGAATTATTCTCCGATATCTTCGCACTTTAATCTCTGGTTTTCTAAAATTGTTCTCTCCCCCACTTATACATTCTTCATCCAATCGCCTCCAAGACTTTCCCAAGTATCCCCCCATCCTCTAGATTCTGACCCAAACACTTTCTTATCCACCACACTCACAACTTTCAGATGGAACCTGAAAAACCCTCTCTTCAAAAAAGCTTAAAGTGCCATGCCCCCGCTCTGGCAACTGTTAGGATTCGAACCAAGCAGCTCTTGAGCACCAGATGGCAGCTCTTCCTTCTGAGCTATTTCAGTTCACTGGACGTCCTTGTTTAAAGCAGATACTAGTATTTTTGTGGTTCTGATTGGACTCCAACCTGATTTCCCTGATTTTTCCCCACCCCGAGTTCCCTGGATGGATAAAATCTGTGTTCACCTGATTGAACCCCTCTAAAAATTGGCCTGCACTTCCTTCTTGCAAGATTATTGAGCTCCCAGCCTTTGGGTTAGCTTCTTCTACTGTGCTTATCCTTAAGATCCTATGCGCTCTATGTATGTCCTCTGGCTATATCTGACTACATTACCTGTTATTTAAAAACTTGTGCTCTTCCATGTAAGACCTTGGTTTTATCTGACTCGATTCCTGCTAATCCCAAGATCCCACTGCTGCTCCGTGTACCGAACGATTCTATTTTTGTATGTAACCCCTTATCATAGAATATAGAATGGTAGAGTTGGAAGGGACCTCCTGGGCATCTGGCCCAACCCCTGCTCAAAGCAGGATTCAAAATCTCCCGACAGATGTCGGGCCAGCCCCCCTGTTTGAAGACTTCCATTGAAGGAGAACTCCCACCTCTCGTGGCGCCTGTTCCATCATTGATACTCTAACTGTCAAAAAGTTTTTTTTCTAATATCTAATTGTGTTCCTCCATTCAGTTTCACCTTTGCTTCTAGCTTTCGTGTGCAAAAAAGAATAAAATGATCCTTCTACAATGTGACAGCCCTTGAGATTTTGTAGCAGCTATTAAGTCTCCTCTCGTTTTTTTTTTGCAAGCTAACTTTCCCAAATTTGTAAACCGTTCCTCATAGGACATGGTTTGCAGGACCGGTCCCATTTGGCGCTCTTCTCTGAACTTGCTCCAGTTTGTTGATTATTTTCCCTTAACCCAGTAATGCGGGGAAAAAAAAACTTCAAATTGGATATAAAACATAGTTATGGTGGGAAGGTGCCCCATTGTAGAAAAGGGTGCTGGAAAAGTGATGGTTTTAAATAAATATTTGTTAGAACCCTCTTGTTAGATTTTGTTTCGTTTGCTGGTCACAGACCTTTTTTTCCCTATTTAGTCTGGCTCCGCCCCTTTGGCTTTGTGGATTCATTGTTTTATTACTCTTAAGTGCGGGTGCTTAGGTGCCTTACTCTGTCGTTTTGCTAGATCTTAGTATCTCTTAGTATTTGTTTTTGTTTTTTTTCCCTGCTACACTTTGTTGGAGGTGTCCACCTTTTCACCCAGTCCCAGATCTTGCAGGGATTCCTCCCTCGAACTATAGGTCTTCATTAGACTAGCTGAGGACTTTAGGGGTTGGCGCGGATCGGTTCCCCGTTAATCGTTAGGGATCCAGCTCAGTCCTATTGTAGGGACAAATTCCCACCTTTCCTTAGTGTTGTAGCAGATCATAACAGTAAGTCCAGCCCAAAAAAAAAAAAAAAAATCTTAAGGAAAGATTTTCTGTTTCATCATGGTCTCGGTTCGGATTTGGTTCAAACGCCTGCAGGGGACTTTCTTGGAGGGGCTGAGATAAAGCAACACGTGAGTAGTTGTTCTGGAGCACATTTCGTGGAGCCAAAGGTACGTTTGCCTGATTTTTTTTTGGTGAACAAGATTTTTTTTCTTTTAAAAATGCTTGCTTGTTGTTTTCGTTTGGACCAGTCCTCTGTGGGGAATCAAGGCATGGGTTCATAATGTCACTTTTTGCGCAAAGAACCTCAGGACTGGGCCCTTTTCTCTGCAGCCTGTGATCCATGCTTTGATCAGTGGATAGGTTTTTTCTGCTTTGGGGTTATTGTATGACGATCCGGATCGTGTTATCGCTGGGGGACAGAATTGAAGTTTGAGACAGGGATCGGTAATGTGGAAAAATTTTGTCTCATTTCCCGTAGATGGTCCGCTCAGGTAGGATGGAACGTTTTCAGCTTTGAAAAGTTTATTTCTTGCGGGTTTTAAGTGAAAGGGTAAAGATTTGCTGATTGCTTTCCCATCCCTGGTAACTTGCAAGAGGCTATGCAATTAGCCATACGGGTGGATAGTGACTGCGTGCAAGGGTTATGAGAGTAAATTGCCTTGTCCCCTCCAAGTTTGGAAAGGAATGTACTGACTTGCAGAGCCGATGGAAATTGGAGCAATGACACCTCACTCTCGAGAAAAAGAACGCAGTTTTTGCTCAAGGTTTGTGTTTTATTGTGGTAAATCTGAGCATTTCATTAGAACTGTGCGTTCGAATGAATTAAAGAGAAAAAAAAATATGAGGTCAGTTTTGCCCGTATAGCTGTTTAAAAAATAAAAGGTGTCTTTCTTTCTGCTACCACTGCTGTTGAGGGGGAAATTTAAATGGGTTTCGGGTTTTTGTGGTTGTGGTTCAAAACTCTCAATGTGATTGATGGGAAATTTTTGGGAAAAAACAAAAAATTTAATACCCAAATTCTGTCTTCCCCTTTTTAATGTGGTGTTGTGGTGGTTCTCCTTGAAAAAATGTATCACCATATCTGTGAATTTCATTTACTTTAATGGTGTTCATCAAGAAAATTTGGGAAATTTGGTATTTTTGAATAATTTGCCCTCACCGGTGATTTTGGGGTTACCTGGTTAAAATTGCAATCCGGTACTGGATTGGGGCTACCAATAAAAATTAAGCCCTGGAGTCCAAATTGTTTTGACAAGTGTTGTAAGGGCGTATTAGGCTGAGTTAAGGGGGAGTTACCTGTACTATTCAGGATTTTTGGAAAGTTTTTTTGATAAGGAATCGCAGGTATTGCCTCCTCATAGAGAATTGATTGTGCAATTGAATTTTCCCTGGAGCGATCTTCCTAAAGCTTTATTTAATTTGATATTCCGAGAGAAAGGCTTTGGAGGAATAATACGAAAGTTTGGCCGCCGGTCAAAATTGGCCTTTCCAAATTCTGTGGCGGTTGGTTTTTTTTTTTTAAAAAAAAGGCGGCGGTTTACGGCCTTGTCTGACTTTCGTGAAATTAAAAGATTACTTACGCAATCCTTCCCCACCCCCCATTGATTCCTGTTTTGTTTAATCAGTTAGGGGGCCAAAGTTTTTCTCAAATTGATCTTCGAGGGGATACAATTTGTTGCGATGAAGGAGGGGGATGAATGGAAGACTGGGTTTAACTCCACTGGGTATTTTGAGAATTGGTCATGCCTTTTGGACTTTCAGTGCTCCGGCATTTTTTTCAGAATTTATTATTGACATCTTAGACTTTGATTGGCAGAAGTGTGGGTTGTGTATTTGGATGACATTTGAATTTTAAACCGGATTTGGGAGTTCATTTGGAGGAGTGTGCGTGAAGTATTACAGTTACTGAGTGATAATTTACTTTTTGCCAACTAGAAAAATGGGTTCGTGTACGAGACTTAGTTTTTTGGGCTCATTGCTCCGGGAAGGTTTTTTAGTGGACCGGTGAAAGTGCAAGCTGTGCAGGATTGGCCTGACCTATTGGTGTGAAATCAAACAGAGGTTTTTGGGGTTCGCCAATTTTTATAGAAATTAAAAAAAATTTTTGTGATTGCCCCAAACCTCTGGGCCGATCTCACCCGGAAAAAGGGCTGATCGGTTCAGTGGACTATGAGGCATTGAGGCTTTTGTGTTGCTAAAGGAGAGGTTCAGCTTGCTCCTATCCTTTTCGCGGCCCTGATGTGACTTAAAACCATTTTTGGTTGAGGTTGATGTTCTTCTGTGGGGGGCGGGCGGTGTTGTCTCGGCAAAGCGGATAGAGTAATCCCTGTGCTTTTTTTCAAAAGAAAATTTTTTTAGTCTGAAAATAAATTATGATTCGGTAATCGGGAGTTGTTGGCAATTAAATGCATTTGAAAAATTTGGGGGCATTTTTTGGAGGGGGCGGAATTTCCCATTCAAGTCTTCACCGTTTATAAAATCTGATTACCTTGATGCTGCCAAACGCTTGAATGCCCGTAGGCTAGGTGGGCACTGTTTTTCCCACGGTTTAATTTTACCGTTACTTACATCCAGGTACAAAAATGTTAAAGCTGATGTTTGTCTCGCAGCTTTTCCCTATGGTGGGTACTGAGGAGGAGGAGGAAAACATCTTGCAAGAGGGGGTTGTTTTTTGCTGTTTTGGACCCCCGTGTTGGAAGATGAGTTTCTTAAAGACAGGAGAATGCCCATCTAACACGCCGCATGGGAGGTTGTTTGTGCCTGGTACCCTGAGGGAGATTTGTTTGTTGATGTCATGACTCTCGGTTGGCAGGTCATCCTGGAACTTGAGACCAAGGACTTGTGGGTCGCAGTTTTTGGTGGCCAGGATGGCAGAAGGAAATCATTAGGGGTTTCGTCAATGCACTGTGTGGGCTAGATCAAGTCTTTCTCTTGCTGCGGGGTTGCTTTGCCCTCTGGAGGTCCCTAGTGCACCTTGGACACATTTGGCTATTTGGCTTTATTCTCTTCCCCCCTTGAGGGTTTCACTGCATCTGGGTGGTCGTGGACCCTTTTGAAAGATGTGTCACTTGGTTCCTTTCATCAAACTGCCTGCGCTAAGACTCTCGCTAAGGCCTTTGTCAAGGGGAAAAAGTAGACTACTGGGCGTTCCTACTGCTTTGTTTCGATGGGGACCTCGTTTGTGGTCGTTTTTGGCGCGCTTTTTGTGACAGGTTGGGAGTTCATTTGTCGTTTTCATCCGGATATATCCTGAGTCTAATGGCCAGCAGAAAGGAAAAACCAGGATGTTGAGCAGTTCTTGCGTTGTTTTGTGACTGATAATCAAGAGGGGTGGTCTGAGTTTCTGCCACTTGCTGAGTTTGCTCTTAACAATCATACATCTGCTTCTGCTGGTTGTTCACCTTTTTTTTTGTTGTATGGGAGACATCAGTCTTTTGGGTCATTTTCCAAGTTGGGATCGGCTGTACTGAAGAGGAGAATTTTTCTGGGTTTTGGAGAGAGTTTGGACTGATGTGCGTGGTAATCTTCAGGAGGCTAACAAAAGATCCAAAGTGTATTTTTGATAGAAAACGACAAGAGGTTTTTTGCTATTGGTGGACATGGTTTGGTTGTCTCTAAGAATCTGCGCTTGAGGATTCCGTCTAAGAAATTGGGTCCAAGTTTGTAGGGCCCTTTAAGGTGCTTCAGTTTATTACCCAATCTGCTGTTAAGTTGGAGCTTCCTACCTCCTGGAAGATTAATCCGGTGTTTCATATTTTTCTCTCTTGAAAAAAAGCTGAGGTCTCAGATGGAGACGTCTCGGCCACTGTTCCCTGGTGGTGGAGGACGGGCAATATGAGATTTCCCGCATCCTAAATTCTGACGGTATAGGGGAGTTTGCAGTACCTCGTCACTTGGAAGGGTTATCGACTGAGGATAACTCATGGGTGAGGGCGGATGATGTTTCTGGTCTAGGGACTTGTTAGAGCGTTTCCAAGAGGTTTCCGGATAAGCCTAAGGCCTAGGGGATCCGGAGGATCCTCTTAGAAGGGAGGGTACTGTTAGAACCCTCTTGTTAGATTTTGTTTCAGTTTGCTGGTCCCATGACCTTTTTACCCTATTTAGTCTGGCTCCGCCCTTCTGGCTTTGCTGGATTTCATTGTATTATCTACTCTTAAGCTAGCCGGGTGCTTAGGTGCCTTACTCTGTCAGTTTTGCTTGATCTTAGGATCTCTTAGTATTTGTTTCCTGTTTTATATTCTCTGTACACTTTCTGTTAGGAGGTGTCCACCTTTTCACCCAGTCCCTAGATCTTGCAGGGATTCTCCCTCGCAACTATAGGTCTTCGTTCAGACTAGCTGAGGACTTTCGGGTCTGGTCGCAGGATCAGGTTCCCCGTTACATCATAGGGATCCAGCTCAGTCTATTGTGGGGGACAGAATTCCACCTTTCCTTGTGCTTGTAGCGATCATAACAATATTTTTATTTGACTTTTTAAAACCAGAAATAGTGAAACAGAGTAAAAGGGGAATTTTCAAAAAATAGAATAGCGGAGACCCAGTGACTGGGTACGTTAATGCATACTTGTGAACACACTTCTATTCCAGATTTAAAGTAAATAGAGCAAGAAGGTTCTTTTTCCTAAGAGGAGTATCTCACTCCTTATATAAAAGATGCAATAGTGTGCAGCAATGTGCAATATTCTGCTATAGTCCTCCCAAATGGTTTAATGACCTAGAGTACAATAAAGAGTCATATAAGGAGGACAAGGAGGGACAAATTGTCTGGAAATGAGATCACAAGCGGATTTGTGCAGTACCTGGCAGATCGTGCATAGGACACTCATGTAATTAGCCTCAGTGAAATCACACATCTTTATACAGGGAATCATAAGGAATCTATGAATCCCACTTACATGAGGACGTCTGCGCGATGTGGACAGGAAAAGGACCGCAGTGAGGATCTCCTGACGCACAACGGGCACCGTTTCACCTTGTGGCTTCTTCCGGAAAATGGTGACTCTTTATTGTACTCTAGGTCATTTACCATTTGGGTGAGGGACTATAGCAGAATAATGCACATTGCTGCACACTATTGCACTTTATATTGAAGGAGTGAGATACTCTTCTTTAGGAAAAAGAACCTTTCTTGCTGCTATTTATTTTAAAACTGGTAGAAGTGTGTTCACAAGTATGCATTACAGTACCCAGTCACTGGGTCTCGCTATTCTATTTTTTGAAAATTCCCCTTTTACTCTGTTCACTCTTTTGGTTTTAATAAGTCAAAATAAAAATATTTATTTTAAAATCATCACGTTTCTATGGCATCACTTCTTCTATGGGGCACCTACACCATAGACTATGTTTATATCCAGTTTGTTGATGTCTTTTTGTAAAATGTGGTGCCCAAAATGGACACAGTATTCCAGATGAGGTCTGACCAAAGAGGAGTAGAGGGCAATAATGATTCCGTGATCTAGACTGTTGCTTCTGTTAATACATCCCAGAATTGTTTTGCCTTTTTTGCTGCTGCATCACACTGTAGACTCATGTTCAGTCTGTGATCTATTAGTATACCCAAGTCTTTTTCACATGTGCTGTTGCTTAGCCCTATTCCTCCAATTCTGTATATGCTTTTTTATTTTTATTTCCCAGATGTAGTACTTTGCATTTTTCCTGTTAAAACCAATCTGTTAGTTGCTGCCACTGCTCCAGTTATTTATATCTTTTTGAATCCTCTCTCTTCTTCTCTGTATTGGCTATCCCTCCTAGCTTTGTGTCACAGCAAATTTGATCAGTTTACCCTCAATTCCTTCATCTAAATCATTGAATAAGTTGTTGAAACAATACAGGGCCAAGACAGAGCCCTGTGGTTACCCCACTTGAGACATTCTTCCAACTGGATGTGCAGCCATTTACTACCACTCTTTGGGTCCTATCACTAAGCCAGTTATGAATCCACCTTACAGTTGCCTTGTCCATTCCATACTTAGTCATTTTTTCAATAAGGATTGTGTGAGATACTTTGTCAAATGCTTTGCTGAAGTCAGATTTAATATTATCTACAGCATTTCCTGATCACCCAGTCAGTGATTCGGTCATAGAAGGAAATTAAATTAGTCTGGCATGGGACTTATTAGTTACAAACCCATGCTGACTCTGGTTAATCACTTCATTCTTATCCAGGTACTTGCATACATGTTCTTAATAATTTGTTTCAAAGATCTTTCCTGGTTAGAAGTCAGGACTCACCGGCCTGTTGTTCCTGGGTCCACCTTTTCCCCTTTTTGAAGATAGGAACAAAATTTGCTCTTCTCCAGTCTTCTGGGACTTCTCTGTTCTCCCAAGAATTTTCAAAGATTATGGAGGTGGTTCAAAATTTCTTCTGCTATCTCCTTCAGTACTCTGGGGTGTAACTCATCTGGACTGGAGGACTTGAATTCATTTATGTTAGCTAAGTGTTTCCTCACTATTTTTCTGTTTACAGATATCCTGGATTCTTCTATTCCCTTAATATGACAGTGAAGGTCAGTTGATGTTACATTTCCTTTCTGAGAGAAAACAGATGCAAAATAGGAATTTAAAAGTTCGGCCTTTTCAACATCCTGTCTTACCTTTTCATAATTTTCATCCTGTAAAATCCTATAGCATCTTTGACTTTTCTTTTACTTTTGACATATCCCCAAAATCCTTTTTTTGTTGCTTTTGATGTCACTTGCAAGCCTTAATTCATTGTCAGCTTTAGATAATCTGATTTGTGCCCTGCAGGTTCTGAAGATGGCATTATATTCTTCTTTAGATATGCCTCACTCTTTCCATTTGATAAACATTTCTTTCTTCCTTTTTAGCACGTGTTTAAGTTCTGTGTTCATCCATCCTGGTTTCGTTAAATGCTTCCTATTCTTCCCTCTTTTCGGAATTGTTAATGATTGTGCTTTGAGAATCTCATTTTTTAAGATTTCCCATCCTTCTTGGACATTTTTGTCCTTAAGGATATCCTGCCATTGGATCCCTCCAATCCTCTTTCTGAGTCCCTTAACCCCTCTCTGACATTAGACGTACTATCCCGTCCATAAAACCCGTGCCATTCTGACCATGGACGGGATAGTACGTCATAGGCGATTAGCTGCGCTCCCCGAGGGAGCGCAGCTAATCGCCGCCGGGTGTCAGCTGATTATCACAGCTGACACCCGTGACTGTGTGTCAGGAGCGGTCACGGACCGCTCCCGGCACATTAACCCCTTGCACACCGCGATCAAACATGATCGCGGTGTACTGGGGGCACAGGGGAGGATCGCGCAGTGTGGGGGCTCCCTGCGCGCCCCCCTGAGACCCTCAGAGCAGCGCGATGTGATCGCGCTGTTCTGAGGGCTTCCTCCCTCCCAGGACCCGGATCCAAGATGGCGCTGGGGTCCTGGAGGGAGGCGGCTTCCTCAGTGCCTGCCGAGAGCAGGCACTGAGAAGCCTGCTGCACTGCCTGAGCGATCGCTGGTGTGACAGAGTGCTGTGCACACTGTCACACCAGCGATCTGATGAAATACAGTGATGTCCCACCCTGGGACAAAGTAAAAAAGTAAAAAAAGTAAAAATAAAACATGTGTAAAAAAAAATCCAAAAAAAAAAAAAAAAAAAAAAAAAATATTCCCCAATAAATTCATTACTTATTGTAAATAAAAAAAATAAAACAATAAAAGTACACATATATGGTATCGCCGCGTCCGTAACGACCCCCCCTATAAAAATGTCCCACTAGTTAACCCCTTTTGTGAACCCCTTAAAAAATAAAAAATAAAAACGAAGCAAAAAATCAGTGCTTTATCATCATACCGCTGAACAAAAAGTGGAATAACACGCGATCAAAAAGACGGATATAAATAAACATGGTACCGCTGAAAACGTCATCTTGTCCCGCAAAAAACGAGCCGTCACACAGCATCATCAGCAAAAAAATAAAAAAGTTATAGCTCGCAGAATAAAGCGATGCAAAAATAATTATTTTTTATATAAAATTGTTTTTATTCTATAAAAGCGCGAAAACATAAAAAAATGATATAAATGAGGTATCGCCATAATCGTACTGACCCGAAGAATAAAACTGCTTTATCAATTTTACCACACGCGGAACAATAAAAACGCCTCACCCAAAAGAAATTCATGAATTGCTGATTTTTGTTCATTCTAACCTCCCAAAAATCGAAATAAAAAGCGATCAAAAAATGTCACGTGCTCAAAAATGGTACAAATAAAAACGTCAACTCGTACCGCAAAAAATAAGACCTCATATGACTCTGTGGGCCAAAATATGCAAAAATTATAGCTCTCAAAATGTGGCGATGCAAAAAACTACTTTTTGCAATAAAAAGCGTCTTTTAGCGTGACAGCTGCCAATCATAAAAACCGCTATAAATAGTAAATCAAACCCCCCTTTATCACCCCCTTAGTTAGGGAAAAATAATAAAATAAAAAAAATGTATTTATTTCCATTTTCCCATTAGGGTTAGGGTTTCGGCTAAAGTTAGGGTTAGGGTTGGCGCTAAAGTTAGGATTAGGGTTAGAGTTTGGATTAGGGTTAGGGTTGGGATTAGGGTTGGGACTAGGGTTAGGGGTGTGTTGGGGTTAGGGTTGGAGTTAGAATTGGGGGGTTTCCGCTGTTTAGGCACATCAGGGGCTCTCCAAATGTGACATGGCGTCTGATCTCCATTCCAGCCAATTCTGCTTTGAAAAAGTCAAACGGTGTTCCTTCACTTCTGAGCTCTGCCATGCGTCCAAACAGTAGTTTATCCCCACATATGGGGTATCAGCGTACTCTGGACCCCAAGAGTTATTGTGAAATTTGTCCTATTTCTTCTGTTACCCTTGGGAAAATAAAAAACTGGGGGCGAAAATATTATTTTTGTAAAAAAAATAAGATTTTTTTGTTTTTACGGCTGTACATTATAAACTTCTGTGAAGCACTTGGGGCTTCATAGCGCTCACCACACATCTAAATAAGTTCCTTGTGGGGTCTATTTTCCAAAATGGGGTCACTTGTTGGGGATTTCCACTGTTTAGGCGCATCAGGGGCTCTCCAAATGCGACATGACGCCCCCAGACCATTCCATCAAAGTCTGCAATCCAAAACGTCACTACTTCCCTTTCCGAGCCCTGACATGCGCCCATACAGTAGTTTTCTCCCACATATTGGGTATCAGCGTACTCAGGACAAATTGGACAACAACTTTTGGGGTCCAATTTCTCCTGTTACCCTTGTGAAAATAAAATATTGGGGGCGAAAAAATCATTTTTGTAAAAAAAAAAAAGGATTTTTTATTTTTACGGCTGTGCGTTATAAACTTCTGTGAAGCACTTCGGGGTTCAAAGTGCTCACCACACATCTAGGTAAGTTCCTAGTGGGGTCTATTTTCCAAAATGGGGTCACTTGTGGGGGGTTTCCACTGTTTAGGCGCATCAGGGGCTCTCCAAATGCGACATGACGCCCCCAGACCATTCCATCAAAGTCTGCAATCCAAAACGTCACTACTTCCCTTTCCGAGCCCTGACATGCGCCCATACAGTAGTTTTCTCCCACATATTGGGTATCAGCGTACTCAGGACAAATTGGACAACAACTTTTGGGGTCCAATTTCTCCTGTTACCCTTGTGAAAATAAAATATTGGGGGCGAAAAAATCATTTTTGTAAAAAAAAAAAGGATTTTTTATTTTTACGGCTGTGCGTTATAAACTTCTGTGAAGCACTTCGGGGTTCAAAGTGCTCACCACACATCTAGATAAGTTCCTTGTGGGGTCTATTTTCCAAAATGGGGTCACTTGTGGGGGGTTTCCACTGTTTAGGCGTATCAGGGGCTCTCCAAATGCGACATGACGCCCCCAGACCATTCCATCAAAGTCTGCAATCCAAAACGTCACTACTTCCCTTCCGAGCCCTGACGTGCACCCATACAGTAGTTTTCTCCTACATATTGGGTATCAGCGTACTCAGGACAAATTGGACAACAACTTTTGGGTTCCAATTTCTTCTGTTACCCTTGTGAAAATAAAATATTGGGGGCGAAAAAATCATTTTTGTAAAAAAAAAAAAGGATTTTTTATTTTAAGGCTGTACGTTATAAACTTTAGTGAAACACCTGGGGGTTCAAAGTTCTCACCACACATCTAGATAAGTTCCTTGAGGGGTCTAGTTTCCAAAATGGTGTCATTTGTGGGGGGTTTCCACTGTTTAGGCAGATCAGGAGCTCTCCAAACACGACATGGCGTCCAGCCAATTCTGCGTTGAAAAAGTGAGACGGCGCTCCTTCCCTTCCAAACTCTGCCATGCACCCAAACAGTGGTATACCCCCACATATGGGGTATCAGTGTACTCAGGACAAATTGCACAATAACTTTTGGAGTCTTGTTACCCTTGGAAAAATAAAAATTCGGGTGAAAAGATCATTTTTGTGGAAAAAATATGATTTTTAAATTTTACGGCTCTACGTTATAAACTTGTGTGAAGCACTTGAGGGTTCAAATTGCTCACCAAAGATCTAGATAAGTTCCTTAGGGGGTCTAGTTTCCCAAATGGGGTCATTTGTGGGGGGTTTCCACTGTTTAGGCACATCAGGGGCTCTCCAAATGCAACATGGCATCCAATCTCAATTCCAGCCAATTTTGGTTGGAAAAAGTCAAATGGTGCTCCTTCCCTTCCGAGCTCTGCCGTGCGCCCAAACAGTGGTTCCCCCCACATATGGGGCATCAGCGTACTCAGGACAAATTGGACAACAACTTATGTGGTCCAATTTCTCCTGATACCCTTGGGAAAATAAAAAATTAGTGACTAAAAGATAATTTTTGTGGGAAAAAAATAGGATTTTTTATTTTCATGCCGGGCATTATAAACTTGTGTGAAGCACTTGGGGGTTCAAAGTGCTCACCAAAGATCTAGATAAGTTCCTTAGGGGGTCTAGTTTCCAAAATGGGGTCACTTGTGGGGGATTTCCACTGTTTAGGCTCATCTGGGGCACTGCAAACGGAACATGACCCCCATCAACGTCTGCATTCCAAAACGTTACTACTTCCTTTCCAAGCCCTGCCGTGCGCCCAAACAGTTTTCCACCCCACATATGGGGTATCAGCGTACTCAGGACAAATTGGACAACAACTTTTGGGGTCCAATTTCCTTGGGAAAATTCAAAAATTTAGGACTAAAAAATCATTTTTGTGGAAAATTTTTTTTTTTTTTTTTCACACCCAGGCATTATAAACTTTTGTGAAACACTTGGGGGTTCAAAGTGCTCACAACAGATCTAGATAAGTACCTTAGGGGGTCTAGTTTCCAAAATGGTGTCACTTGTGGGGGGTTTCCACTGTTTAGGCGCATCAGAGGTTCTCCAAGCGCGACATGGCGTCCAATCTCAACTCCAGCCAATTTTAGTTTGAAAAAGTCAAACGGTGCTCCTTCCCTTACGAGCTCTGCCGTGTGCCCAAACAGTGGTTTTCCCCCACATATGGGGTATTGGCGTACTCAGGAGAAATTGCATAACAACCTTATCTGTCCATTTTCTCCTTTTACCCTTGTGAAAATAAAAAAAAAGTTTGTAAAAGATCATTTTTGTGGCTAAAAAGTTAAATATTCATTTTTTCCTTCCACGTTGCTTTAGTTCCTGTGAAGCACCTGAAGGGTTAATAAACTTCTTGAATGTGGTTTTGAGTACCTTGAGGGGTGCAGTTTTTAGAATGGTGTCACTTTTGGGTATTTTCTGCCATATAGACCCCTCAAAGTGACTTCAAATGTGAGGTGGTCCCTAAAAAAAAATGGCTTTGTAAATTTTGTTGTAAAAATGAGAAATCGCTGGTCAACTTTTAACCCTTATAACTTCCTAACAAAAAAAAATTTTGATTCCAAAATTGTGCTGATGTAAAGTAGACATGTGGGAAATGTTATTTCTTAACTATTTTGTGTGACATATTTCTCTGTTTTAAGGGAATAAAAATTCAAAGTTTGAAAATTGCTAAATTTTCAAAATTTTCGCCATATTTGCGTTTTTTTCAAAAATAAACGCAAGTTATATGGAAGAAATTTTACCACTAACATGAAGTACAATATGTCACGAGAAAACAATCTCAGAATCGCGAAGATCCGTTGAAGCGTTCCGGAGTTATAACCTCATAAAGAGACAGTGGTCAGAATTGTAAAAATTGTCCCGGTCATTAACGTGCAAACCACCCTTGGGGGTGAAGGGGTTAAAATCTGCCTGTCTGAAATCTAACTTTGAAGTCTGAGTCTTCACAGGTCTTCCTCCTCTAGTTATCCAAAATTCTAAAATAGCATGGTCACTACCTCCTAGGGTCCCAGCCACTCTTACCTCCTCAACCATTTTCTCCCTGTTTATAAGAATTAGATCCAAGGTAGCAGATCCCCTTGTTTTCTCCCCTACCTTTTGGAAGATAACGTTGTCAGCAAGAGAGGATAAGAATTTCCTGGACCTGTTAGTTTTGCCTGAGAGAGTTTCCCAACAAATGTCTGGATAGTTGAAATCTCCCATGACCACTATGTCATATTTTTTGGAGAACTTGGCCATTTGATGCATAAAGAGTTCATCCAAATCTTCAGCTTGCATAGGCGGCCTGTAGTAAATGCCTACAATGGTGTCCTTTCCATTGTTTGCTCCTTGTATTCTTACCCAAACAGTTTCCACAGAACTCCCAGTCTCTGAAGCTTCAATCTCTGTGCAGATATACGCTTTTCTAACATACAATATCATGTACAGTACCACAGAATCAATGGTGCTATGTATTTTTTTACTCATTTATATAGCGCCATTAATTCCACAGTGCTTTACAGACATTATTGGCACTATCCCCGATGGGGCTCACAATCTAAATTCCCTATCAGTATGTTTTTGGATAAATAATGATAAAAATAATAATTAGGCACTCAGTGGTCCAAAAGCTTTTTGCATTTCAAACAAAGCCCCAAACGCCTGGTTTAGTAGTAATTAGTCCAGCACTGGCTCAATCCTCCATCAGCATTGTCTTTGGTACGTCTTTTTCTATTTATTTAGTTGCTTGATGCTAACTGGAGCTTCATATTATCTATCCTTTTACAATAAACCTGTGGAAAAGCATTCTGGCTGCCTTTATCCCCTATTAAAAAAAATATTAAAAAAATCATGTTTTGTTGCACATATCAAGCTAATATATCCAGGAACTGTCCTGATTCTTAAGCTTAGTAACTTGTCAACCCATCCACTTTGAGTGGGGCTATGCTAATTCTTTAACTTTCTGCAAGCAAGTACACCCTAGGGTACTGAAGGAGATAGCAGAGGAAATTATTGAACCACCCTCCTTAATCTTTGAAAATTCTTAGAAAACATGAAAAATATTTAGACTTGAGAGTCCTCAGTGGTTGATACCTTTTAATGGCTAACTGAAAAGATGGTAACAAATTGCAGCTTTCGAGACTACTCAGGTCTCTTCATCAGGCGAAGACTAATACAAAATCTGAAGAATCACATATTTATATACACAACAGGACACAGGAATAATGCAATAGGTAAAGGTACTGCCACACTAAACAATCCCGCTAGCGATCACGATAACGACGCATACTAATGCGATCGCTAGCGGGATTGTTTCTATATCGCTAAGTGCGGCCACATTTAGCGATATAGTTAACGACGCTATCGCCGTTAGCGATCTTCTTAACGACTTTAGCGGTACAAAAGTACCGCTAAATCGCTAAGAAAAGGTGCCACACTAGCGATATATACTTACCCAGCGGGAGCGCCGACGAGAAAATGGGTCCGGAACGATTCCAGCGACGAGCGAGATCACAGCAGGAAGCTCGTCGCTGGCAGATGCCGCACTGAACAACATCGCTAACGGGATCGCTAAATAGTGACGTTTTTTAGCGATCCCGTTAGCGATATTGTTCAGTGTGGCATACCCTTAAGACAAGTGACGTGAAGCAGAACTGTCATTATGGCAGAGGGATGAACATAAATATTGGAACAGTTCATAGATAAGGAGAGAAAGTTTTATTGCCCTCTGATTGGCCTCTGATATCTACTGGCTAACACGGTACGAAGATACACATCTTTCCTATTAGAAAACATGAGAAGTTCCAGAAGATTGGAGAATGTCAAATGTTGTCACTAGCTTATAAAAGGAAAGAAGATGGAGCCAGGAATTAACAGGTCAGTGAGCCTTACTTCTATACCAGGAAAGTTCTTTGAACAAATTATTAAGCAACATGCATGTAAGTATCTGGATGAGAATGAAGTGATTAACCACAGTCAGCATTGGTTTGTAACTAGAAAGTCATGTCAGACAAACTTAATTTTCTTCTATGACAGAATCACTGACCGGGTGGATCAGGGAAACCCAGTAGATACAGTATATCTTGATTTCAGCAAAGGATTTGACAAGGTATCTCATACTGTTCTTAGTGAAAAAATTACCAACTATGCAATGGACAAGGCAACTGTTAGGAGGATTCATAACTGGCTCAGTGATCGGACCCAAAGAGTGGTCATAAATGGTGGCACATTCAGTTGTAAGAATGTCTCAAGTGGGGTACCACAGGGCTGTGTCCTGGCCTCTGTGTTGCTCAGTATCTTTATCAATGATTTAGATGTAGGAATTGGTGGTAAACTGATTATATTTAGCTAATGACACAAAGCTAGGAGGGATAGATAATACTAGAGAAGAGAAAGAGGATTCAAACAGATCTAAACAAACTGGAACAATGGTAAGCAACTAACAGAATGTTTTTTTAACAGGGAGAAATGCAAAGTCCTACATTTGGGCAAAACAAACTAAAAAGCATCTACAGAATGGGAGGAATAGGGCTAAGCAACAGCACATGTGAAAAAGACTTGGGTATACTAATAGATCACAGACTACACATGAGTCAACAGTGTGATGCAGCAGCAAAAAAGGCAAACATAGTTCTAGGATGTATTAAGAGAAGCATACAGTCTAGATCACATGAAGTAATTATCCCCCTACTCCTCCTTGGTCAGGCCTCATCTGGAATACTGTGTCCAGTTCTGGGCACCACATTTTTAAAAGACATGAACAAACTGGAACAATTTCAGAGAAGAGCAACCAGAATGGTGATCGTTCTGCAAACATTGTCCTATGGGGAGCGGTTAGAGGATTTGGGAATGTTTAACTTGCAAAAGAGAAAATTAAGAGAAGACTTAGTAGCTGTCTACAAATATCTGAAGGGCTGTCAGTGTAGAGAGATCATCATTATTCTCATTTGCATGAGAAGCAATGGAATAAAACTGAAAGGGAGAAGATACAGATTAGATATTAGAAAAAACGTTTTGACAGTGAGGGTGATCAATGAAACAGGCTGCAACAAGAGGTGGTGAGTTCTCATACAATGGAAATCTTCAGAGGCTGGACAGACATCTGTCTGGGATGATTTAATGACTCCTGCATTGAGCAGGGGGTTGGACATGATGACACTGGAGGTCCCTTCCAACTCTAACATTCTATGATTCAAGCACTATAGGTACTGAAACTTCCAATGACTTTCTGTCCTGAATTAAAAGCCCTCCTCTCTGTTAAATCTATGTGCCATTTCAGGGGCCAACATACCATTGGTGCAACATTTGCAGTCTCGCAGGGGCCCAAGAGGTCAAGGGTCCCACGTTTACCTTCAAATCAGCAAACAAGTTCTGTCACAGATGCAAAGAGGGGCCCATATACTGTACTTGCACAGGGGCCTTCTTTCGTCAGTGTGCAATTCATGAGACAGGAAAGGAGGAAGACAAAGTCCTACCCCAACTTCATGCAACGCGTCTTTGTAGTCCAGTGGCTATACTTGACAACAGGCTGTGAACAGAGGTGTACCTTGTCATTTTTTTAAATTTGTTTGCTTGTTTTTTATAGCATGGTTCTTTACTGTTGCAGAGATACCATTTGTGTACATTATTTTATTTTAATTTTTTTTAGATTTTTTTTTTATTATACTAAAGCAATTTTAATGGAATAAGGTTTTTTTTTTTTCAAGTTTTATGTTACCACTAGGAGATTTGACCATGAAATCATATAATTCACTGCAATTCAGTATTGCAGAGTACTATTGACTGTAAAGTTGACAGGCATCCTATTATGTGAGGCTGACATCCATGGTGTCATCCCTATGCCGTTCATTTATGGCGCTTGCATTAGCTGCGGTGCTGAAAACGTGTGTGGCATGGGGGTTATTACAAAGGTCCCTGGAGAACAGGTTGTTATTATGTCCTTTTGACACGGCTCGGCAGTGCTTCATCACCTTCCCCTATGGCCACTGCCCTCAGCAGTGCTCCACGCCAGGTCTTACAAGTGGCATAGTGTGAACCCTTGTGACTGATAGACTAAGCCTATATAAGGCCCATCAAGACACATACCTGTGTCTTGGTATTAAGACTCTTGATTTTGTTTGTTTGACTGTTGCACCACTATCTGGTTTCCTGAATCCTCCAGTGCTTCAAGTCCTTGCTCCATATTTGCTTTCTTGCATCATGTCTGCCTGCGGCCTCGAGTGCTTCTAGTCCTTGCACCATATGTGCCATTCCGCTACTGCATTAACGTACGTGATTCATGTGCCAACCCGGACCTGGACCGATCCACGTCTCAAGGTGAGCCCTATAACACCTTTCTTTAGCAAGATCCTCAGAAAGCATGCCACTCTTGTCTATGTGTTGTATACTCGGCTCAGACGAAGGACAATTGTGGAGCTCTTTCTAGGGACTAAAAAGAAAATAAAAATTCTATCTCATATATTTCTAATCTCATACGTAAGAAAATTTCATGTTTAGCATTGAGCACAAACGTTGCCCAAAAGTGATATTTCTCTCCAACCTCCGCATATTCCTTCCAGGCAGTGATGCAGCGGGCGGCTCCACGTGAGTGGACTTTCCTAGAACAGGTGTTGTTTCTACTTGTCGAAACCTTAATAAGTCGGAAGAATATTTTGACACTTTGAGATGTTACGCAAACAACACTTTCTCCTTAGTAACAAAGAAAAGGATGACAAACTGGATACGGCTCCACCGGGGTCACAGGTTTGTTTCATTACACGCCGTGCACATATTTTCCACATATCGCCATCTCTTGCCGCGGCTGCATCAATATTGAGGAAAGAATAAAAAACAATAAACATTTGATACAGTGTCGAAATATATCAAACAGCCCTGTCAGGTCCTGCTCGTATCAGTGACAGCCTTTATCCTGATGTGAGTGGACCTGATGGGACGTCACGGACTATATAAAGACAAACTTCGCAGATCGGAGCTTGAGTTTTATTTATTTTCTGCGGATGACAATAAATCTTTGTCCATGAAGCCGAGGACCGATGACAGAATGCAGACATATTTCCACGGAGAAAACTCTGTGCCGTTTTTAATTTTTATTTTTTAGAACTTTCTTGACCTCACAGCGAACAAACAAATTATTGGTTCTATTATGTTACCTGGTACAGTCACCTTGGCAATGGCATGGGATGGAAAAAGCCAAATGGGCGATTGTACAATTCGAAAAATTCTATAAAGGCACAAAATTTCTTGTCCCACCCCAGCCCCTACCATCAAATACCCCTATTTTACCGTAAGGGCCCCTACAGATCCTACAGGGCTCTGCTGCACTTACACCACTTTTTCTTGGCGCGGCACCAGACCACACTGAGTGACTGCCCTGTCTCACATGTAATTTTGTGAAAAGAGAGACAGGGACCTGCAGCGAGAGCTGTCTGAAATATAGGAAACAAATTGTGTGCCTTGTTAAAAATAAAAATAATATTATAACAAATGTTATGTTTATGCATATTTTTATTAACTCTAAATAGGACTGGGTTTAGGGTTAGGGTTAAGATTAGGGTTAGGGCTATGTCTTGGGCTTGGGTTAAATTTAGGATTAAGACTTAGGTTAGGGCTATGTCTAGGGCTTGCGTTCGGTTTACAGTTAGGATTATGGCTATAAGAAGGACTATGGTTGGGTTTAAGACTAGGGTCAGGGCTATGATAACGGCTAGGGTTAGGTTTAGGGTTAGTGCTAGGATTAGGGTTTTGTCTTTGGCTTTTCTTAAGTTTAGGGTTAGGTCTTAGGTAAGGGTTATGACAATTGTTAGGGTTAGGGCTATGATTAAGGTTAGGGCTATGTCTTGGGCTTGGGTTAAGTTTAGGGTTAAGACAGGTTAGGGCTATGTCTAGGGCTTGGGTTAGGTTTAGGGCTAGGATTACGGCTATAAGAAGGGCTATGGCTAGGTTTAAGACTGGGGTTAGGGCTATGATAATGGCTAGGGTTAGGTTTAAGGTTAGGAGGGTTTTGTCTTAGGCTTGGCTTACGTTTAGGGTTAGGTCGTAGGTTAGGGTTATGACAACGGTTAAGGTTAGGTTTAGTGTTAGGGCTATGTCTTGGGCTTGGGTTAAGTTTAGGGTTAAGACTTAGGCTATGGCTATGTCTAGGGCTTGGGTTAGGTTTAGGCTTAAGACTTAGGTTATGACTAGGTCTAGGGCTTGGGTTAGGTTTAGGGCTAGGATTATGGCTACAACAAGGGCTATGGTTAGGTTTGAGACTAGGGTTAGGGCTATAGCAACGGCTAGGGTTAGGTTTAGGGTTAAGATAAAATACTAGCTATATAACGAAAATTTTAAAAAAATATATAGTAGAACAATAAATATTATTCTAGTTTTCAAATTTGGTGTCTGATTTTGGCAAAAAGAAGAACATATATTAGAAAGTCAAAGGGCAAGCTATTATTACATCAATATTTGAGGAAAATAAAATACATGAGTTTGAGGTAAAAGTGGTTCAGTACTGGAGTGGTGGAAAGGACTCGGAAAATCCTAATAGGGAGTGCTAATAGTGCACGGGCAAGGGACTTGTATGGGTGTTGGCAACTACTGGGGGTTGGTGTCTTGTCCATGACCAGTGATCACTGGAGTCCTATACAGGTTCTTACAAGTATTAACTGAAACAGAAATATTCGGAGGGGCTACAAATTCTCTAAAGGGAATTGAACAGTCTATTATACCTGGACATCTGTAGGCTGTACAGCTAGGAGAAAATGGTGCATCATGGAGGCTGATGGATGGAGATGCGACACTCGGCACCTCCATGGATCAGCTGTTCCTGGTGTTGGCGCCAGCTGAACTGCTCAGTTCCGGATCTCCACTGATCAGACATTGATAACCTATCCTAAGGATAGAACATCAATGTTAAAGTCCCGGACAACCCCTTTTAATAAAAACTTTAAACTGGTCTGTAAGTGGATTTTGTGCAGCGTTTTTACAAATCTCACGCCAGGACCCAGATTTAGATGTTAACCTACATTCACAGCATCCTGGGGCCAAGATAAACCAAACTCCACTAAACACAAAATTCTACAGATGCCGAAGAACCGCCAAGTAAGCCACGGGCAGTTCTGGATTTAATGTGCAATCTATAAGTTATTAGCTCGGAAACAAACTTTTAATTTTTTTTTTTTAAGAGATGGACATTAAGCAGCTGAAAAGTTAATTTCTAACTCAATAAGCTTGGAATGAAATTCTCAGTGGTTGACTTCTAACTTCTATGTTTACTTTAGGTAGAAGATTTTCAGTTTCATTATAAAATGTATAATTTCTGTCAATAATCTATCCAGTAAATAATACAGGATACCTAATGTACCCATTATAAGGTTTCATGTACACCCTTTGTGCTGCCGTACACCTCCCAACATCTGCATCCTCATGTAGGTGACAGTGTCTCCTCCAGAAATGTTTGATTGACCCAAAAATGTTCATAAAATCTCCAAATATTCCCAATTTTCTCACAATGTCTCATTAGAAATGGTAATAGTTGAGAGATATGACCATGGTACGGGGGTGCAGTATCATTTACCCACTAGAATTTATGTTTAAAGGGTGTGCTTCCACCTTTTTTGCAACTTCTTGATAAAATTTCCTGCCGTCAACAGCTCCTATGGGAACCAATATGTTTCCGCGGTTACAGACTACAAATTCTGTGTAGTCAGGTCCTGTAGTCATACACATATAAACACTTAGTAGGTTAGGAAGAGTTGAGGGGCCCATTTTTCATAGCAGTGGTGTAACATGTACCCTGTACAGTAGGTCCAATTGCAAAATTTACAACAGGGTCCTCAACAGAGTAACAAGTAAAATTCATCACAATTTTTTTTGTGTTTCGATTTGCAGGAATACAGGTAAATGGCAGCTGGATGGCCCCCTTTTTGGTAGATTCTTTTGAGGGCTGGAAAAGGGTTTGAAAACACTAAAAGATAATGCTAATCTGTCCTAAGCCTTCCCTTCACCTGTCTCGATGTCGCAATTCTCTACCTGGTCCTTTGCGCTTCACTGTGGATTTTCTGGCCTCCGGTCTTTAGGTTTTTCTAGTCAGTGAGTGTGAGGCCTAGTCATTGAATGGTCAATAAAATACATTGTGACTCACGTGTCCACATGAGGCCTAGTCAGTGAATAATCAATAAAATACATTGTGGCCCACGGGTCCACATGAAGCCTAGTCAGTGAATGGTTAATAAAATACATTGTGGCCCACTTGTCCACATGAAGCCTAATCAGTGAATGGTCAATAAAATACATTGTGGCCCACGTGTCCACATGAGGCCTAGTCAGTGAATGGTCAATAAAATACATTGTGGCCCACGTGACCACATGAAGCCTAGTCAGTGAATGGTTAATAAAATACATTGTGGCCCATGTGTCCACATGAAGCCTAGTCAGTGAATGGTTAATAAAATACATTGTGGCCCATGTGTCCACATGAAGCCTAGTCAGTGAATAATCAATAAAATACATTGTGGCCCACGGGTCCACATGAGGCCTAGTCAGTGAATGGTCAATAAAACACATTGTGACCCATGTGTCCACATGAAGCCTAGTCAGTGAATGGTCAATAAAAAACATTGTGGCCCATGTGTCCACATGAGGCCTAGTCAGTGAATGGTCAATAAAATACATTGTGGCCCACGTGTCCACATGAAGCCTAGTCAGTGAATGGTCAATAAAATACATTGTGGCCCACGTGTCCACATGAAGCCTAGTCAGTGAATGGTCAATAAAATACATTGTGGCCCACGTGTCCACATGAAGCCTAGTCAGTGAATGGTTAATAAAATACATTGTGGCCCATGTGTCCACATGAGGCCTAGTCAGTGAATGGTCAATAAAATACATTGTGGCCCACGTGTCCACATGAAGCCTAGTCAGTGAATGGTTAATAAAATACATTGTGGCCCACGTGTCCACATGAGGCCTAGTCAGTGAATGGTTAATAAAATACATTGTGGCCCACGTGTCCACATGAAGCCTAGTCAGTGAATGGTCAATAAAATACATTGTGGCCCACGTGTCCACATGAGGCCTAGTCAGTGAATGGTTAATAAAATACATTGTGGCCCATGTGTCCACATGAGGCCTAGTCAGTGAATGGTCAATAAAATACATTGTGGCCCACGTGACCACATGAAGCCTAGTCAGTGAATGGTTAATAAAATACATTGTGGCCCATGTGTCCACATGAAGCCTAGTCAGTGAATGGTTAATAAAATACATTGTGGCCCACGTGTCCACATGAAGCCTAGTCAGTGAATGGTTAATAAAATACATTGTGGCCCACTTGTCCACATGAAGCCTAATCAGTGAATAGTTAATGACATGTGTCGCAACCCACGTTACCTGGTGAGGTCTTGTCGGCACCAGAAGACCCAAAGATCAGAGGCCGAAAGATTCAAACCAACACAAGACTGGGTTGGGGAACTGTAGCAGGTTAGGTAAGCTTAATATTTTATCGCTTTTTAACGTCTTTCATCCCCTATGTTTTATACTTTGGGGTCTGCAGAGACCTCGGAGTTTAATAAATGTATTTAAGGTCACTTTTGGTTTTAATCAAAATTTTCCGCCAACTCAAACGAATCAAGCAAATTTTTAAAAATTCAAGTCTCGTTCCTATCTAGCCGCCAACTATTATGAGTCCCCTCATATGGGCCAAAGGGAGCGTTTGGGGCCAAATTAGGCTCCAGGGCCCAAGTTCAACTGCAGCCCCTGCACTTCACACGTAGACGAGCATAGGGAGAAAGGAAAAAGCTGCTGCCATCCCTGTCGGCAGCTAAGTACAGAGGAAAACAGAGGATCAGATTAATTTGCTCCACTCTTATCTCCCGGTCGTCATCTGTCAGCTTCAAATGACGTTAATGTGGCTAGGGGGCTTTAGGTGATGGATGCAGGGTGGTATGCTGGGCCTGACTACACAAGATTAGCTTGTAGTCTGTCACCGTGGAAACGCATGTATGGCAAAAAATGTTAGGATTTCTTTATATTGAGTGTACAGATCTAGCGATCACCACCATGATGGTGCTACAATAAGAGGGCAGAGGGGCGAGTCTTCTATACTATTCGTGATTCCCACGCCAATATAATAGGACACCACAACCGTCAAGATGATGGCTGCTACATTTGTATTTGTACATTTTTATTCATATTTTTATTTTCCATTTTAGTTTAGATGCTCTGGAGCAAAATCATAATTTGATTACAAATGTGGAATTTAATGTCTATTAAATGTTGGAATTTGACAGAAGAGGAAATTCCTATCTGAAGGGGCTCAGTTTAGAGCAAATAACTGGCAAAGTAAATTGTTCCGATGGACTATTTTCAAAGGAACGCTGTAAAGTGATAATATAAATGTGGAACAGATTTTGCTGGGCTGTAACGTGATTTTGTAGCATGTCATGACTACATTCAGTGAGTTTAAAGGACAAGGCTGCGATAATGATCTGGCTAATTGGTAAGCTGCTTAGCTAAATGTTGCTGTGAAGTCTGTTCCATCTGTACATTAAAGTAATGTAACTTACCCAATATTTTTTCAAAATGGAACGTCAACTGCCAGCTTCTTACTTCAGGACTCGGCAATGATAAGCAGATTTCCCTGAAATTGAAGAAAATTACTGTTAAATGTATATCCTGACTCGGCGTCTTCTGTCCAGATCTTAAAGAAGCACTCCTCCTCTTCCCATCAAAGTTTTTATCCTCTTAATATACTGCAATCATCATATTATACAGCACTGTATACTTTCAATTGCTCATTTTGCCTTTCTACCCGGCTAATTCTTCTCTTTTCCATTAGATCTATGACATGATTAAAAACAGAGTACCTGAATCCTTCTAAGCTCTATGTAGAAAAGGAAGTCTCTTGTCACTGTATGAGTCATCACTGCAAAAGTCCTTGGCAGGGGGAAGGGGGAGCAGCTTTGTCAGAAGTTGAAGAGGGGAATGATTTATGCAGGGAAAAGAGACTTCCTGTTTCTACATAGAGCATAGAAGAGATTAATTAACTGGGTAGAAAGCAAAATGAGCAAAGTGCCACATAATACGATGATTGCTATATATTAAGAGGATACAAACTTTGATGGAAGTGCTTCTTTAAGAATCTTATTAAACGTCTTCTACTTGGAGAAAACTGTGAAAAAAAAACAACATGACCACCATTAGGGTCCATGCCAGCCAGTAGCATCCTGCCAACCTGCCAATGGTAGCAGGCCACATGGCCACTATGGGGTCCATGAGACGGGGGGGAATGCAAGTTCCGGCTCCGGGCACCACTGCCCATCATTGCATGTTTTACTCTATTTGAAGGACTATGGGGTGCATTATACTGTATGGAGGACTATATGGAGTCCATTATTCTATATGGAGTACTATGGGATGCATTATACTGTGTGGAGGACTATGGAGAGTGCATTATACTACATGGAGGACTATGGGGTGCATTATGCTATATGGAGGACTATGAGGTGCATTATATTGCATGGAGGACTAGGGGGAGTGCATTATACTATATGGAGGACTATGAGTAGTGCGCTATACTATATGGAGAGCTATGAGAGAGTGCATTTGGTTTTTGACTAGTCTCAGCATACCCTACCCAGGGGTCCATGTCTAGTGGGGCCACACCGGCCTGTCTCCTTTCTGGGTTTTTTGGTCATTGACTATTTTATGATGTCTGTTTCGTCCTTACGTATGTCCTTTTGCAATTAATAAAAAATTGTGGTTATTTATATAGCAATGCTGACTCAGTTTTCCTCCTTCTTTATGAGTCTCTCTCTTTGCATTAGTATTTATGGGAATATTTGGCACACAAGTGTCTCTATTCAAAGTATGTATTTTTGGAGTTTCTTTGTACTCATTCACACACAGGTCCGGACCTGAATGTTTATTTCCACGCATATGTTGGCAACAGACGGTAATTTCCTTGAGGAACAGACAACAGAGGCATCCCCCCATGTCACCAAACTCATACCCTCACGACATTCAGGGAGAACCACCATTCTCCCCTGATCCCTCCTCCTGAGAGGACCCCAAGACTCAAGCTTTACTTGTGGCGAGGGTTGAATCATGCCCTTATTCCCTGGTAGCACCTTATCTGCTGATGATTGACAGTTTGCAACGGTAGCATGGAAGACCTGCAAGACTCTCCCATTCTACAAGTCGAGGCTTTGCCTCTGCAGCATCGAAGAAACACAAAGGCATAACGCTTGTCAGATCCAGCAAAATGGACACGTTTCCGAGCAGCGCTTGCAAGCTCTTTTTGCAAGTGATGCACTCCTTGCCTAGGACACAGGCCACTTCTCATAGATCACAAAAGTGGCTGGTAAGCTAGGCAACGAGGAGTAAAGTATAACATTAAAAAATGATTTTTAATAAGAAGTAAAATGCAAAGTTGTTTGTTTTTACAAGCACTTTTCAGTTTTACCCTTTTAAGAACACGAGACAACCCCTTAAGGAGGTGACATAAGGTGAGATACCATTTTCCTTCCTTACACATTGCTTGAATTTCAATTTGTAATTGCCTTTTAATTAATATAGATTTACGACGCCATAAGTACTTTGACAAAGGCAAACATTCTGGTTCTCTGTGAATTTTAATGGATTCTTCTCTCTGCCAAACAACACGTGGGACTGAGGTGTTGCTATACTTCAGAGAGGCGCTGCTTTTAACGTTGTTTTTTTTGTCTATTCCATCTTTTTATTTAGAAGGAGATCACTTGTTATCTTCACCATGGGGTTGAGATAAATATACGGGAGATAAGGCATAAGAGGAAAAATGTTCTCATTAATTGCATACGTCGTTGCAGGCTTTGGAAAAAAAAATCTGTGCTGGAACGTTTTTGGAATCGAGCCCAACCATTACTCGGATACAATAATCTTGGCAAACCCTTGACATGACTCAGTTATGAGCTAAGATCACTTAATCTTGTGATTTTTTTTTATTCAACCTGTCTTCTAGGGGTCAGTATTAGGCTACGGTTACACGGTGACTTTGGCCAAAGTTCGTTCGGTGTCTATGCTACATCGCAACGCAATGCAAGTGGACGGCGTCGAGAATACTTCAACAAGCAAGTTGCAAGAACTCCAACCTCATCTGATTTTTTTGCGACTTGTTTGTTACCCTCGTGGTCCCAGTGTGACCCCATTCTCTTGTATTGCGCTACGATGTAGCACCGACACTGAGCAAACTTTGGTTATGCAACGAAAATCTTGGCTAAAGTCATAGCTGGCGTCATTATCGCTGATCAATAAAAATAAGTCATTTTTTTTGTCCTTGGCACCAAATTGAAAGAATAAAAGGAATTGTCAAAGATACAAATCTAAACATGACGGAACATAAAGTATCCTGTCTGCATTTTGCAATTATGCCTTCACCCTCCAATACGCGGGTCCTGTTCCTTACACAGCGTCTGTGATGAGGGTGCCGGTACTTGTGCTTTGTCCTACTGCGTCTGTGATCTTTTCCCTTTCATACCATTTATGCAACACATCACATTCTTTATGCAATGCCATCTGCTTTTATTTTGCTAATACATTCGTTTTGCTGCCCACAAACATCTGTTATTCCTGTTGGTTTTCTTTTCTCTTTTTCTATTTTACATTGTTTTTTTTTTACTTTTTTTTGTCAAAAATAGGTAATTTCTCAAATCATTTTTTATTCCAAGCAACCACTTATGTATAACTGCTGAGCATCACAAATGACGGCTCGGAGAAAGAAGTAAAGTACATTTAATGCAAAACACGCCACAGTATCGACAGGTTAATAAACTCAATTTCTTGAGATTTGCAGACTGTAGCCTTCGCAGATCACCATACAAATTCATGGGCTGTGTTAAATGTATTTTTTTTGCCAATGTTTTTTTCCATTTCTAAATCTTTATTAAAAATAAAAATTAGAAATCTTGCAGTTTTCACTCCAGCCTTTTCTCTATTCAAGAATCATACGTCCCATTCTTTCAGAAAATGCACATGTACATTAACAACTATTAACAGACCCTGAGCCTATCTTTTCTATTAAAGAATCTAATGAGCGTGTGCAAAGGTCATTGTAAAGTGAGGAGGAGTGGTGACATTGCCTAATATGAGCGTGTGCAAAGGTCGCTGTAAAGTGAGGAGGAGCGGTGACATTGCCTATTATGCGTATGTGCAAAGGTCAATGTAAAGTGAGGAGGAGCGGTGACATTGCTTAATATGATGAGTAGTGTGGCGCCCCTGAGGGTCCAGTCGCCACAGAGGTACTGCACCTCATCCAGAGGTGTGGTATCCTACTCTCAGGTAAGGAGGGAGCCCTACCCAGGACTCTAACACTTGCACCCAACACACACACTAGTTCAGTCAGGGCTCCTGGGCGTACTACAAGGGAGGAGGGCCTTATCTTGGGCTAGGTAGGAAAGGGTGTTGGGGAAGTGGGTGGAGAAGGTAGAGAATGGGGAGGAGCTTAGAGAGCAGGAAGAAGACTAGAGAGTTAGCATTGCAGGGGAGCTCAAGCTGTGAGGAGCTTGTCCCTGGATGAGGAGAGAGAATTGAGAGGGAAAGACTGAAGGAAGCTCCAGGGGGGACAGAAGGGGTCCTATGGGCACAGATAGTGAGTGATCTATCCGTGGGAACGAATCCAGTATTGGAGAGACCAGGTCGCAGTGGGGAACTTGCCCCCAAGCCTAGTGGAGAACTTCAAGACTCAGCTATCAAGCCGGAGGCCACATCCACAATTATTCACTGAAAAGGCAGCCATATGGGAGCAAGAGGACTTAGAAAACGTCGCCCAACAAGGTTCGCGGCTGCTGGCTTGGGACACTGATTGTGTTGGTGCTGGGCAGGAGGGCGGAAGCCAGTGCAGTGAGACGGCCAGGAAAGGAACATACTGAAGGGAGTCCTGGAAAGGTGTATCCTGATCTACCTGGGAGTTTGCAGGACCCCTCACCTGGAGGACACGGCACCAAGCGGGATTCTGCACATAAGTGAACTGTGAGTAAAGCATTGGAAACTGCACCCCGCTGTGTCCTCTGAATCATTCCTGCATCACCTGCCCTGCATCACACTCACTACCAACATCATCTTTAATACCCTAACTGCCCTGGGATACAGCTCTACCCGTGGAGAGCTCAACCATCTTTGCTGCCCCACACCATCCCAGAGATCTGCATTGCAGCGTCGGTCCCCTGACCGAATACCACGTGCGGCGTCACAAACACTTTATTACAAACTCTTTATAATTTCCCTTTTCATCATCTCCCCTTTTATTGAACGCCCAGGGCCACGGACCATGTCACTGCTCCCGTGACACTGCCCCTTTAAAAAGTGGCCCAGTACCAAGTATCCCCACTGCCCTGGCGGGCGATCCAGTAGCCCCCCGTGGCCATTGTGAAAATTGCAAGATTACTAATTTTGTTTTTTTCAATAAAGATCATGATATAAAAATTTTTTTGAAAAAATGCAACACAAAAACCTGATTTAAACAAGAATTCACTTACAGATAGCTCATTCCCTTTAAGTTCTGGGACCTGGTATGGAAAGAAGCAAGAATGGTTGTACTCATTAGTAAATAAGTGGGTAAAAAAATAAGAAATCCATCTGTATTGGCTAAATATGCTATAATGTGGTATAAAAAAATGGTTCCCAAGAATTTAATATTGTCGACCAAACCTTAGTATAGATCGTTAATATCAGATCGACTACAGGAGTGGCGGAGCACTAAAAGTGGCGACACAGCTCCATACATTGCTTAGTGGTCATGAAATGTACTGCAAGCTCCGTCCCATTCACTTCCTACAGTGCCAATATCAATTTACAGAAAATACCTATAAGAGCTTACGGTAATTCCGGCTAAATTAAATGTAAACTTTTACATACATTTTTTTTTGTTAATATGCAGAATGTAAAAAAAGAAACTGTAAAGATACAGAATGCAGATTGTTAGTAGTGAGTAGACTAGAAGCCCATAAGACTCGTCTCCTGGTAACTGTCATCACTTTATACTTTAATTAGTGAATCTACAGAACAGACAACGTGCGCAGATAAGAAGCTCAAAAAGTAAATTCTAAACAAGTCGAGCAGTAGAACCAATTAAATGATGATGAGGAAGCATAACCCCTGCCAAGAACATCTAGAATTGCTTTTTTTAAGGTCTAATGTATACATTAGTGTAACAGAACTGCAGTTCCTGACCCAAAGTGTCTTCCCGGATCTCATTGATGTGATGTGTGAATTGAGCCACGTTTCAGTGGACCCAAGCTCATCCTTCTTAGTCCTTCCAACCACATCTTTCTTTCTAAATACATAGATGTAAATGTGATTCTTAAAGGGTTTGCAAAAACATGACTTTTTCTAAAAACAGTGCCACACTTGTCCACAGGTTTAATGTAGTATTGTAGTTCAGACCCTCATATTTTGATAGAGCTGAGATACAATGTTAGATACAACCAAGGGACAGGTGGGGCAAAGTTTGTAGAAAATAGCTGCCGTATTTTTCCAAACCTCTAAATTTGACTTGAGCCACCAAATTTGCCAGGATTGGACAATGATCAGCCACTTGTCACGCTGTGACTGTTCATGATTAGGGAAAGGGGCCCTGAACCGTCCCTAGAACTGGGGCCCTAACTATCCCTGTTCCCAAAGGTACCTCTAAAGGTGAGGAGGTCTGGGCCATCAGCCTTACTATTCTCCTGATTTTCCCTAAGCTGTCCCATTCCACAGGAGGCCTGGGCCAAAATGTTAGTGTATCAACACGTAGGGCAGACAGGGATAACAGAAAGCAACAAACATACAACACTTATCAAAGGTAGAGAGATATATATGAAGAAATAGGAATGTACCAACTAAATGGGAAAAGGACAATGAAGAAAGCATACACCCAAAAACAGCACGCAGCAATCTCCGGTAGAAACAACTAATTCAGCACAGCGTTTGCATGGAGCTAAGAAGCAAAGCTTTCACTGGCAAGGAAGAAAATGTGTGGCCAGATTTTATAGGGAGAGGTAATGACCAGGTCATAAGCAGCTGAAAAGGAGCTGCAAGTTTCTGACCAGCATAGAAAGGGTCGTTAACCTCTTGAGCACCAAAGGAAACCAAATCCTTTTAATATGGGACACAAACACTCAGGCTAAATGGAAGATCTGTGATTCACAATATGTAGTGATCTTCTGACCCTAGATCTCGCAGGAGGACGTGACACACCTGTGACACCACTCAGTGGTACAAGTCTAGGGACAGAAGGATCAGGCATGCTGCATTTTACCATTCCAGTCCCATGAACATTGCATGTGAAGGGCCAGCTTGAGTTTTGGCAGTAAAAGTTGCAACTATGGAACCACTTGAACGAGTAGACTTGGCAACGAATAGTAGATCTGGAAAATGGTATTTACATTCAAAAGAAAATTGGAGATGACTATAAGGATTTGGGGGGAAAAGTGAAATTGGTATAGGAAAAGTTCTGGATAGAGAAAAGGGAAAGATACTAAGCAGAAGACCAAGTAAGAGTGATAGAAAAGGTAGAGACCAGGTATATGGATCCTGGGAGAACCATCATTTGCTCGCCTGCTTATGTTATCTTGAGAGCAAAAATGAAAGGGTCATTCCCATCTCTATTGATGAGTGATTGGGCAGATTATCTTGAATAGACTGTCAAATTCCATTCAGTCCAAAATTCAGTAAATTCATGTCACGCTGTATAGCAGATATATATATGTGATGTCAGTAATCTATATCAAAAGGGCAACATACTATATAACATGCGCATAGATATATGATAACATAGATTTACCTGACAGAATGTCCAGTGGGTCAAAACGGAATCCGATATACGCTGTCTCCGGCAAGAGGGTGACCGGGGTCTAAGCTGACCCTAAACTGGGGTCCTAACTAATCCCTCAACCTGGAGGTACTGTTAAAGGTACAGAGGTCCAGGCCACCAGCGTAAACCCTGTCTCCTATCAATCCCTGCCAACTGTATTCTAGTCCTAAGAAGGACCCTGAATACCACCAAAGGGAATGAACAGGTAACGGTTAATGAACAGAAAGACATACAAGAAAGACAAGAAATAAAGTAAATAAAGTCTTACATACAACACTCACACACAGTAGGAACACCTAAGGTCTCAGAGATAAACTATAAGCTGTAAGAGTAAAAACAACTAAGGAGCTCTTAGCTTAAGTATTCTCAGAACCGCTCCAGTCTGCTAGACTACATGAATGCTTTCACCGGCGTCTAACACCCAGACTGGCAGAAATATAAAGGAAACTAATTAGAACATAATCAAAAGCAGCCGGGCGAGGCTGCACCTAGTCTTAGCAAAGAGCTAGGTAAAATTAACTCTCTCATTACCAAAAAACAAAGAACCAGCAACTCAACTGTGAGAAGTCAGAACGTGCAATCGCGACGATCTTTGTGGCGATGCACCCATGACAATTCAGTCCAAATCGAAATTGGCCCAATTGCCATTTATCATATTCTGAGGTCGCTCCAGACTACAAACCATAATAAATGAGAGGAAGGGTTAAAAATAATAAATTATTTATAATCCCCTATCCTAGACCCTTAAAAATTCTTTACACCACCTCCGGCATAGCTTCCGTGGTATCATGTGGTCACATGGAAGGATATCATTTACGTCGATGATCTCCACATGACCATGTGGGCATCAGTTCTAGAAAAATTGAAGACTGCAGCAAAAGACCACTGAAGCTGCAGCGGCAAAGGCGGCATAAGAAGTCAGATGAGGACCTGGGACAGGGAAGTATAAGGTTTTGGGTTTTTTTTAACTTCTTTCCAAGCCTCAAAAGAACCAGCCAAAATTTCTACACACCAAATCCATAAAATTTCGGCATTGCAATAATTCTAAAATTTTGTGGAAATTATTGACAAATGTGATTCATTACACATCGATTTTCTCATCTCTATTTACTACCAATCTACAGCTTTGGTGATAAGTATCTAATCGCTGTGGACTCCCACCATTGGGACCTCCACTCATTACTAGTGCCCACTGTCATGGTCCAGTTCGGAGTTTGTGCGCTGCTGTCCTCTCTCAGGACTGGTCATGCGGGGTGTAAGGAAAGGGACGTCGCCATTTTGTATACCAGCCTCCATCTTGTCTGTTCACAGAGCCACAAACTTTTAACTACACGGGGCCTATTAGCATATCCAGTATGACCGGTTTTGATGTCCACTAGGAATCAAAGGGGCTTTAGCATGCTAATTAGTTTAGGCCAGTGTCTGAATAAGATGGTCAGTCGTATGGTAAATAGCTCAAGCTCAAGCCATTGTTTCCTGCTCCATATGAATTGCAGGCCAGTTAATATGCGTGCTTCAAAGCAAAAGGGAAGGGCCTAGCAGGTTTAAGAATTGTAGCCATGTACAGGGTGGTCATTCCATTTCACACACAGAAGCCAAGAAGATGGTCTAGGAAAGACCAAGGGACTATCCAGCAACTGAAGACTGTACCTGGGAACAGCAGAGCCAATGCCTTCCCATGACCATAATACCAGGTAATATTGATCTATAGCTAATACCTTGAAGCCTTGTACATTATCGTTGTATTTTTTCTCTGACTGCAATTCCATTGTAATTACGTTGTATAGCTTTACTGTATATTTCTGTAATTATCTAGTGCGCCCTTAAGGCAAATTAAACCATAAAATTAATCTTGGGCTGATGCTTTTACTCTGATCACGAATCTTAGAATACCCATTGGGTAACAGGACACCCTCCCCGGCGGCCATTTGCACTAGGTGCAGTTCCCTTGCTGACCTGAGAGACAAAGGGGGCGCCGGAGAGCTGTACCTGTGGAGTTACGTCCCATTGGTGACGTGGGAGGAAAGGGGATCGTCCCTCACATTTGGTAGCGGAGGTGGGATCAGGAGCTGTGATACCCAGGCTACCGTGTGGCGGTCGGCTTAGTTCCTCACAAATTGGTGGCAGCGGTGGGATCAGAGTAATAGTGTGCGTGGGACCCCTACTCCCAGACACTAGAGACTACCAGCGGTACTTTCACTGCTGGGGTCTTAAGGTCAGCCCAGCACTAGACGGTCAGAGTGTAAATATAACAAGTTATGTGCAAGGTCGGGGTTGCAGCTGTGTCAGTAACCAAAGGTTCCCAAGATGGCGGAAGGCACCAGGAGTAGGGCAAAGGGGGAAGCCAATGCTGTGGTCTATGAGGGGTTCGATACCGATGAGGGGGAGCTCAGCCAGGGCTCCCCAAGGAGCCCGACCCCCGTGCTCAGTCTCACAGTGGACTGTCCACCCCCTGCCCGTCCCAGCCTGTCCAGATCGGAGGCCCTTTTCCAAGCGGCTATGGCACAGCTCGAGGCTGGTAATGACGCCGCCTATGACAGACTCCTGGTGGCGGCAGAGAAAGCAGCAGAGCGTCAGCAAGCAGCGGCAGAGAGAGCAGCGGAGCGTGAGCAAGCAGCAGCAGAGCGTGAGCATGCAGAACGTGTATTGCAGGCTACAGAACGCCGTGAAGCTGCGGAGCGCCGGCACCGACTGGAGATGGCTCAGCACGGGCCCCGTGGGACGCACCAGGCCCACCGGAGACAAGGGCTTCCAATGTCCGGGCGGAAGACTTTCCCTTACTTGAAAAGGATGGAGACCTGTATTCCTTTCTGCTTGCTTTTGAGAGGACATGCCTCCAACATCATCTGGCCCTGGATCAGTGGGCAAGGTACCTGACCCCCCGTTTGAGGGGTAAGTCCCTGGAAGTTTTGGGGGACTTACCTGCCGGGGAGGAGCAGGACTACAACAGCATCAAGCGGGCCCTGATCCAGCACTACAACCTCACCCCGGAGTCGTACCGCAGGAAGTTCAGGAGCCTGCAGCGGGGTTCAAAGGACACCTGGACCGACCACATGCGGGCCCTGCTGAGAGCTGCGGAGCACTGGACCTCGGGTCTAGAGCTCACTACCCGCCAGGAGGTCCAGGAACTGTTTGTCATGGAGCAATTCTTGTGGAACTGCCCAGAGGACCTCCAGCAGTTCCTCCGTGACCGGAAACCAAAGGGGGCTTCTGCTACAGCCGCCCTGGCAGACGAGTATGCCAACAACAGGGCGCCGGAGCCAAAGAAGCCTGCCAGCAGCACCTGGAGAGGGGGTAAGCCCAATCCTGCCCAGCCCCATATCCAGCCCCCAGAGTGCAAGGGGTGTACACCCCGGCTGCCCTCTCCAGGCCAGGAACAGAACCCAGACGTTGTCATAATTGCAATCAGCCAGGACACTTTAAGGCTGCATGTCCCCAGCGCCAGAAGGCCCCAGCCCTGTCCCAGAAATCGACCACTGTTTTGTGTGTGGGAGGGGGTGGGGGAGGTCCCTAGACAATTACCAACCCGTCACCATCGGCCGCTCAGCGGTCATGGGACTGCGGGACACAGGCGCTGAACGAACCCTGGTACGCCTGAGGTGGTGTCCCCTCAAGACTTGGTACCTGGGAAAACCCTTTCCGTCTCCGGAATTGGAGGCGTTGAACCGGCGCTACCCGTTGCCAAGGTGTATTTGGACTGGGGCGCCGGGAGGGGGATGCGGGAGGTGGGAGTAACGCCGAATATTCCTGCAAATGTGTTGCTTGGGACCGATTTGGGGCAGCTAGTGTCCCAGTATGTGGCCACTGAACCCCCAAGTTCGGCTCCCCAAGAATGTCATGACTCTACTGTGAATGCTAATGTTAATGTATTGAATGTGCCTCCAACAGTGGAGGAGGGAGTGAAACCTGATGGTAAGCCATGCACTGACACTACACACACAGGGCTCACAGTGAGGACAGGTGAGGAGGCTGCACGGGAGAGCTCAGAGGTGGGAGGAGGGGCTGCTATAAGCAGTGTAGGGCCCCTAAGTGAACCCAGCCTGCTAAGTCTAGGGCCCCTGCAGGAAGAGGAACAGGCCATGGGGGGAGGAGGTGTCCCGGGAGAGGAGCCACCAGGTAGGACCCCAGGTCAGGAGTTCCCCACATCCGGGATGTCAGGAAGTCAGGGAAGTCTGCCTGACCCGGCGACTTGGTCAGAGGATGAGGGAAAGCAGGCGCTACCCGTGGTCTCAGCGGTCGTGGCCGCTGTTACCAGGAGTGGGAGCGCTGAAGCCCAAGGAGCCTCGCGGAGGTCCGACGGTTTCCCCCTCTCTGACCAAGTGGCTGCCGAGTCAGACAGTAGCCAGGAGACAGATCCCGGGGAACTGACAGAGGACATGGCAGTTTCATCGATTCTTGCCACATCAAGTCAGGGATTTCAGGCAGCGTTGGAAGCTGACCCTAGCCTGAAGACTCTCAAGGAACAGGCGGCACAGCCTCCCCTGGAGTCCGACCGCGAGCGAGTGGTTTGGGACCAGGGACGGCTGTACCGGGTAACGGTCCAGCAGGGTTCACCGGAGGCGTGGCCCAGGGACCGACAGTTAGTGGTACCCCATCCGTTCAGGGCCGAATTGTTGCGGATCGCACATGAGATTCCAATGGCCGGACACCTAGGGATCACTAAAACCAGGGCCAGGCTAGCTCAGCATTTCTACTGGCCTGGAATGAGGACCGAGGTGATAGCCTACTGCCGTTCGTGTGACACCTGTCAGAGGGTGGGGAAGGCGGGGCCGCGCCCCAAAGCCCCACTGGTAACTCTGCCCATCATCGAAGAGCCTTTCTCGAGGGTGGCTGTGGATCTCATTGGACCTCTGTCCACTCCCAGCCTCTCCGGGAAATGCTTCATACTAACGGTAGTGGACTATGCCACCCGGTACCCGGAGGCGGTAGCTTTGTCGTCCATTCGGGCCGACAAAGTGGCCACTGCCTTACTGGAGATTTTCTCCAGAGTGGGGTTTCCCAAGGAAATGCTCACCGACCGAGGGACCCAGTTCATGTCGCAGCTGATGGAGTCTCTCTGTAAGCAGGTACAGGTGCAACATCTGGTGGCCAGCCCGTATCACCCACAGACCAATGGCTTGTGTGAGCGGTTCAATGGCACCTTAAAGCAGATGCTGAAGATGTTGGTCGACTCCCACGGGAGAGACTGGGAGCGGTATCTCCCACACCTGCTGTTTGCCTACCGGGAGGTCCCACAGGCCTCAACAGGGTTCTCCCCCTTTGAGCTCCTGTACGGGCGACGTGTACGGGGGCCCCTTGCTCTGGTGAAGGAAGCGTGGGAAGGGGATTTAGCCACCCCTGGAGTGTCGGTCATTGAGTATGTCGTGCGCTTCCGGGACTGAATGATGGCCTTGACGCGGCTGGTGCATGACAATATGGCCCAAACTCAGGCTGACCAGAAGCGATGGTACGACCAGAATGCTTGTGAGCGGACCTACCAGGTGGGTCAAAAGGTGTGGGTACTGGTCCCCGTACCACAAAACAAGCTTCAGGCGGCCTGGGAGGGTCCATACCTCGTGCACGAGCAGCTCAACGCCGTCACTTACCTGGTCACCCTGGACCACGCCCGTGGAAGGAGGAAGGCCTTCCATGTGAACATGATGAAGGCCCACCATGAGCGGGAGGCTTATGCCCAACCAGTGTGCAACCTTTCAGAGGACAGAGAGTCAGAAATCCTTCTGGATCTGCCACCCTAGCCAAAGAGAGGGTGCGGTAGGGCGCACGGGGAACACAGGAATGTGATACCCCCTAGCGCCCTCAAAAGCAGGGAGGTGTAAGGAAAGGGACATCGCCATTTTGTATACCAGCCTCCATCTTGTCTGTTCACAGAGCCACAAACTTTTAACTACACGGTGCCTATTAGCATATCCAGTACGACCGGTTTTGATGTCCACTAGGAATCAAAGGGGCTTTAGCATGCTAATTAGTTTAGGCCAGTGTCTGAATAAGATGGTCAGTCGTATGGTAAATAGCTCAAGCTCAAGCCATTGTTTACGATACGATACGATACGATACACTTTATTGATCCCGGGGGGAAATTACAGTATTACAGCAGCAATACAAACAGCAGTACATAAAATATTACATAAAATAGGACACAAAATACATAAAATAGGACACAAATCTTGCACAGGTGTACCAACATTACATAATAAATAAAAGTTTATAGTTCAGGTATATATAAGATAATGTTAATTGACATTAGTACACCAGCCATCAGTCATTATTTTCTACCACCCTTAGGAAATTATTATACATCCCCATAGCAGTAGGTACAAACGATTTCCTGAATTTCTCCTTCTTGCACCTTAGTAGGATTAGACGGCTGCTGAATGTGCTCTTCTGATTCAAGAACAGCTCGTATAGTGGGTGTGTGTTATTGTTCATTATTGCCCTACACTTCTTCTGAATTCTATCCTCCAATACCTCCTCAAAAGAGTCAAGATGGAGGCCAACAGCTGCGCTTGCCTTCTTGATAAGTTTGTTGAGTTTATTAGCGTCAGCTACTCGCACACTACTGCCCCAGCAAATGATAGCAAAAAAGATGGCGCTTGCTACAACGGACTGGTAGAACATCTCCAGCATTTTACTGCACACATTGAACGACCTGAGCTTCCGCAGAAAGTACAGTCTGCTCATTCCCTTCTTGTAAACCTTTTCTGTATGACACCTCCAATCGAGTTTACTGTCAAGGTGAACCCCCAAATATTAGTAGCTCTCAACAATGTCAACCTCCTGGCCAGCAATGGTGATTGGTATGTAATCTTCCTTTTTCCTTCTATAACTCACCACCATCTCCTTGGTTTTCTTTACATTTAGTTCTAGACAGTTAGTCTGACACCAATCCACAAAGTCAGAAATCACCCTTCTATATTCCTCCTCCCCCCGACCCCCCACAATGCCCCTACAATCACGGAGTCATCTGAGAATTTTTGGAGGTGACAAAAATCAGATTTATACTGAAAGTCAGCTGTATACAATGAGAAGAGGAAGGGTGACAGCACTGTACCCTGAGGGGCTCCCACACTGCTCCGTACACTGCCAGATACCACCTCCCCCATCCTTACAATTTCCTGCTCCATATGAATTGCAGGCCAGTTAATATGCGTGCTTCAAAGCAAAAGGGAAGGGCCTAGCAGGTTTAAGAATTGTAGCCATGTACAGGGTGGTCATTCCATTTCACACACAGAAGCCAAGAAGATGGTCTAGGAAAGACCAAGGACTATCCAGCAACTGAAGACTGTACCTGGGAACGACAGAGCCAATGCCTTCCCATGACCATAATACCCGGTAATATTGATCTATAGTTTATACCTTTAAGCCTTGTACATTATCGCTGTATTTTTTCTCTGACTGCAATTCCATTGTAATTACGTTGTATAGCTTTACTGTATATTTCTGTAATTATCTAGTGCGCCCTTAAGGCAAATTAAACCATAAAATTAATCTTGGGCTGATGCTTTTACTCTGATCACGAATCTTAGAATACCCAGTGGGTAACAGGACACCTTCCCCGGCGGCCATTTGCTCTAGGTGCAGTTCCCTTACTGACCTGAGAGACAAAGGGGGCGCAGGAGAGCTGTACCTGTGGAGTTACGTCCCAGTGGTGACGTGGGAGGAAGGGGATCGTCCGTCACATTTGGTAGCGGCGGTGGTATCAGAAGCTGTGATACCCAGGCTACCGTGTGGCGGTCGGCTCAGTTCTTCACACGGGGTTAATTTCCTAGGCCTCATTCTGGAGCGGGCTGGGCTATTTCAGTCTGTCACAGCCGGCTTACCAGTGTTAGTGATAGCTCAAGCTTCCAGTTTAGAGCCTCTGACCCCTGTTACCTGGTGATCCTCCTGCCTTTGACTTGTTTACTCGTGTATGATCCGGACTGACTCTGACCCCGTCTCTTGGTATCCGTCTCTGCTGCTACGTTCTCTGTCTGGCTATTTGACCCTCGGCTTGGTATACTGACTACGTGTATTGCTGCTCCTTCTGGTACTTCTGCCTCTGTACGGTTTTGACTCGGCTTGCCTGACCACGCTCCCACCACTTGGTGGTGCCTGTGCCTCTGATGTGTATAGCTTCTCTGTGTACTCAGTCTCACGTCCCTCCCTAGCTCCCTCTGGGGAAGGTCGTGCTACACAGCAGTAGCCTGACAGCTCCCATCCGGTTTTGACCTATTGGCTTGTTTCTGACCACGGGCTTGCTGAGACCTCTGGTTCTTGTATGACTGATTATTCCGAACACAGCTTTGGATGTTTTTGCTGCCACCTGGTGGTGGTTTTGGCTGCTGCAGTGCAGGCTTGTCCTGAGCACACTGGCCTGCATTTCAGCTGCTTTACACCCACCAAGCCCATACTGCACCACTTGCTAAACTCAGCTGTTTTACTCAGTCTAATAGATTCTAAATGGAGGAGCAGTGCGCATGCGCAATTTAAAGGGCATCCATCAGTAGGATCAACCCTCCTTAGTCGCCTATATGGACATACAGATCATAGAAACCTGAATCAAATGATACCTTAATAACTGCAATCCGATGAATGGTTCCCCTGAAAAAGTAAATTTTTTATATGCAAATGAGCTGAAAAATTGTGTGATCTTTTCAGCTCATTTGCATATAAGAAAAAACATGGATTTCTCAGTTACCATTCATCGGATTGCCGTTATTAAGGTATCATTTGATTCAACTTTCTATAACCTGTAAGTCCACATAGACGGCTTAGGAGGGGTGATCCTACTGACAGATTCCCTTTAAGCTTCTCTTACGTGCAGTGCTAGACACTGGTCACACTGCACAGACTCAAAGTACAATTATAAAAAATATTTCTATGCACAGATCCGTCGACTGTATAGTGGCCGTGGACGGTACTGCACTTTCCTCTCCTATTTAAATCAATAGCGGGTGGATGTGCAGTACCCAGCTGTGGCCACCATTCCGTCGATGGAGCTGTGCAGCTCTTTAACTGAACAGTTCCGGCCACCGCCAACACCAAGAATAGTTGATCAGCTGGGGTGACGGGTGTCGGACCCCCACAGATCAGAAAATTGATGACCTCGTGGACCATCAAAATGGACCAACAATGTTAAAGTCCCAGACAGCCCCTATAAATAATCAGGAATTCATAGAATTTTCACGATGGGGTCATAATGGCCCCTTAATAGATCTAGTTTGGGTGCTACTGCTGCACAGGAAGATGTAAAAAGTAGTTTTAATCTATGACAATACTCTGAATTTGACATTTTCGTGTTTTATGCATCAAAATTGGCAAAAACTGGAATGCACTGACCATATATATATTTCCATGTAATCTGCCTTTGGTACAGAATCTGCTTAGAAAAACAAAACATTTTCAGGAATTTTGCTACTTTTTCTGTTCTTATTTTCTTCATGTATCACAGTCATTGCCATCAAAGATCTGACAAGCTCATTCTTGAAATGACTGGCATCAGATTTCTACACAGCCACGTCCTCCCCGGCTCTCCCCATAGTACAGTTTTTACTAGGTGCCTCTATTTTTATGTCTTGTCCAGGAACGCACGTCATGGCTTCTTAGTGGAATTGCAGGCATTACGATAAGAGGAGACGCACAGCTTAGAAGCTGCTTGTTTTGGTCTTTGCTTGCTTTGTAAATCTTGCAATGCGGTTATTTGCCAGAAAACTGACACTGAAATATGGAGGAGGCTGTAAAAAAGAACTGGAAATACTAAAGCCAAGCCAAAAAAATGGGATATACTATATTACGAAGCACACAAATATTGCCTAGTACAGTCATGTCTTCTTTAATGCTATGCATTTATATTTGTGTTTTTAGATATAGGAAATCATTTGCTGTTTTAGCTTATGGATATTTCTTTTCCTCTCTCTTCCTCATGCACTAGAGATTTCCTACATAAAACTCTATGCAATTCATCTACCAAGCGCCTATATAACACAAATGCTGCCCATGTGGCTGCTACATGGATTTTGGAAAGAAGCACCCTGCTCAAATTTGGGGCCATCCTCACTAATAGGTGCATAGAGATTAAGAGATAAGAGATTACTGGAAGAAACTTATCACCAGCAGGAGGCAGGGGAGACAGGGACAGGGTGAGAATACATCACATAGAAAACACTGAGACCTTGCAGTATGCATCGTAAGGATAAGTTGCTAGTTAAAATGACAAAAAAAATGTATCCAAAACACATTAGAAAAAGACACTTCAGGACAAATGAGGTCAAAATACCAGGAGGGAAGTGGATCAGAGCAAAGGGCATGCAAAATAGATGGTCAGAACGTGGTCCAAGTTCAGGCAGCAAAAAGATTCAAACACAGAAAACAAGGCACAGAGCGACAAACCACACAGAGATGAATGTACATCTGTCAGAGATCTGGCACTGACAGCACAGCTAAGTAGCTGGGCAATAACCTGGGACAGAGAACACCTGAAGGCAACCCAGAACCTCCTAGTCTCAGATTGACCCGCCGAGCTGTCAATCAAAACACCGACTGGTCATCATGCCCCTGCATCAGATTGGACATCTGAGCGGTCAAAGAACTGACAGCTTCAGCAAGCCCCTTCACCAGATTAGAGGGTTGAGCTGTCAAAATACTGAGCTGTCAATCATATTATTGACAGTTTCAGCACACCCCTGCACCAGATTGGACAGCTGAGCTGTCAATCATATTACTGACAGATTCAGCACACCCCTGCACCAGATTGGCAGCTGAGCTGTCAGTAACTGCATCCCAGACACATTGAGGGGTGGAATCGTGACAATACTCTTATATGAATTGTATCACAGGGCACTAGCAAACATCCCATAAATTTAATGTTACCTACACAAGACCCACTGCATTTTTTCTTTAATAATACATATGTTATAAAGGCAAAAAAATATGCTATTTTGTTCCGATTTTGCCTAAATTAAAACTTTTTTGTGTGTGTCTCAAGAGCTCAGTCATGTTCTTCCTGCTCTTTCGCTGACCTGTATGTGGCTCCAAGACAATTGGCTGCAGCAGGAGCCTCTCCCCTCTGCAAGGCATGATGGAAAACAAAAGATTCTTTAACCCTTGGTTAATGTTGTGTGACTTCTCACAGCTACCAGCTGAAGATGGTGCTGATAAGCAGCAGAATAATCAATATGTTCTCTGCAGAATTTCTGCAAAATTTTTAGTTTTAGAATCATGCAAAATTACCGTATCTACAAACAATGTGAGCAATTATATTTCTTAGACTTAGTGTTCCTTTAAGAAATTGATAAGATAGCAAGGTAAGAATGTTTTTTTCTCTTATTAACTACACACAAAATAATATTTAGGGGTAATTTACTTAAACTTCTTTTTACGACCAGAGAACATTTGTTATTTAAATGGTTGGCAAGTGAGACGTGAATATGCAATAAATACTAATAATAAATCATAAATGTATTAAGCAGAGCGCATTGAGAGGACGGTGCTGGATGGTCACGGTCACACATGAACACATAGATGTCCACGCTCTGTTGCTCTGCGACACAATTACATGAGCCTGAGCACCAGAATATAGTCTTGGTTAATTGATATTTTTTCCATTTTATGGTGGTGAACATCATACCATTCACCCATGAAAGTTCAATTGTTAATCAGGTCTTTGATTAAAAAAAAAAAAAAATTCTTGCAGTCTTCCGTATGATGAACCCATGAGAAACAATCTTAGGGAATGTGTCACTGGGAAACGATTCCAATTATTATTATTACAAGTATGTGCAAAACGTATATATATATATTTATAGTGCAATTATCCATGTACATTGAATATCAATCCTAATATTTTTCTGTTTTCTCACTGTGCACATGATAGAATCCCTTATAGCAAAGCCAGGTAGGGATCAGTCCTAGCACTGCATGTCTTAATTAGATGCGCATGGCTAGCTTTGACTAAGAACCAGAGCATGTGTCCATTAAAAAGCTGTCAGTCTACTGGGAATGTTGAGCACAGTGAAGTGTGTTGGAGCTGGTGAGTGACCAGCCAAAATGTGAGCTGTAGCTGAGAGAGACATGCTAGAATCTCTCTCTGATTGGAGACTGCACAGTTAAGCTAGGAAAGCTGAGCAGTCTGTGTGCTGGAGCTCAGGCTGAAGTTGATACCGAGACTGGTAGCACAGTACCTCTTCTTTGTCCAAAGTTTTCTCCGGGAGAGAGAAGACTGTAATCTGTTCAGGTGAACCCGCACTGACACATATACCTACTGAATAAACTGTTTATTTTCTGTGATACCTTTGTGCCCAGAAGAAGCTGTTTTGTTTTATGAAAGCAATAAATTGCACATATTTGGACCAAACCTCATTGCCTGTGTGAACGCTACCTAATGCCTACATGAGAGCGTGAATCCCGACACTGTGTTTAGCTTTACTGTGTAGACTGGGATAGAATAAACAAATTAATTGTATTATTACTGGAAGGTGAGGGATTTATTAACAGTCTCATTGTACTACTGAAGCTTTAGATAAGGTAGGATATGAACCCTATACATTTTATTTAAAGATAAAGGTCTGTATTTATCTTCCCTTTCACGCCATTGTCTAAAGAGACTCTTCTCCATCTCTTCTTAGAGACAGTATTAGTCTATTGACAATTTTCTCTCCATTTATTCCCATTTATTGCAGCTGCCATGTTCACGCACATCCTGTAACCCTGTCCACCTTGGCAGTACAGTACATGTAGAAGTTATGTATTTAATAGTGAGGTGGATCCTCAAAGCCTTGATTCAAATGAAAACTACAATACAGCATGGACAAATGATGTTGGTGCAGAAAAGTGATCCAGTTGGAACAGCGGAGGTTGATGTAGCAGGGTGGCAACTTGATTAGCAGTGTTGGATAGCAATATAGGGATGTAGAGCTAAATGACTCAGAAGGTTCTGGGGCAAAACAAATCCAGCTATATAGCAGAGTTAAATCAGTAATATAGCAGAGCTAGGTTTGCCACAGAGTCCAGGCAGAACTAGCGTGTATCAGCAGATTTACACAGCAATATAGCACAACTGGTTTGTCTCAAAGTCCCGGAAGAAATGACACAGCGTAAAGATTAACCAAGCAATATAGCAAGCTGGGTTTTCACAGGCACTAGTTAGCAGTGTAGCATATTATGAATAATGTAGCGGGGCTGAGTTTGGCAGGAGGTTCAGTGCAAGAGTCACTTCACGGCGCTGAATACTTTGGCAGGATCTCATTGCCTTAGCAGCTATAGACCTGGGAGCGTGACCTCACAGAAGCAGCAGGTTGCCATTGCAACTATGAGCAGAAGAGCAGCGCCGGAGAGGCTGGTGACGGATGCAAAGCCACATTGAGAGCCAGGCAGGTGAGTAACGGTAGGTTGTATAGATGTCCAAAATGGCTGCACATAGGAATTGTTGTTACATAAGTAGCTGCAATATAAAACTATTCACGATTTATTGATTCATGATTTCTCTTCTACACACTTACATCTAATTAATTAAACTAGCGTTAAAGACTTTCCCTTTAATTTTCTTTCTAACAAGAGACCCACTGGGATACTGCACTAAACAGTTTCTTTCCCATTAACCAGAAGTAATTAATACCATAACTACATTTTATACTTTACAGCAATTTTTTGCATATTTGATGTTCAAACAGTAATAACCTCAGCATTTTCTAACTGGCGCCACGTGGAATTAGAACAAGGCAGAGACATGCTACTTTGTCGTTTCTTACAGTTTATATCTATCCTGTTAATAAAAAGTTTTGTTCTATTCCTGGAACAAAGGGATTTGCGTTACATAAACCAGTGGTGCCCAGTATATTTTCCATCAAGTTGTGTGCGTCTATGCAATAATGGGAAGCGCCACCTTTACAGATAATATCACAAAAATTGCTTAAAGGGAATCTGTCACCCAAAAATGCCATATCAAGTAAAGATATGGCTGAATAGAGCGTCCCATAACTAAGCTAACGGTGGGTATCATATATCATGATACTCCCGTTTTCATAGCAAAATACCTTTGTAAAGTTGGTGATTGAACGTGTCAATCACGGTGGTCAGGTCAGGAGGGCGGCGGTTTTCATGTCCTTCTCCGCCCCCGCTCCTCGTCATCTCTTTCGTATCGCCGTCTGTGAATACCACAGACGGCGTTAGTTTCCCGCAATTGCGCAATTCAAAATTCTGCCGGCGCATGCGCAGTATGCTTTGCCCAGCAGTGGGCAAAGCATAAAATTACTACAGCGCATGTGCTAGACTTTCCTTGCCCCGGAAGTCGTCCAAGGCAAGCAGGATTTTCTGGGGCAAGGAAATACTAGCGCATGCGCTGTAGTAATTTTATGCTTTGCCCACTGCTGGCAAAGCATACTGCGCATGCGCCGGCAGAATTTTGAATTGCGCAATTGCGGGAAACTGACGCCGTCTGTGGTATTCACAGACGGCAATACGAAAGAGATGACGAGGAGCGGGGGCGGAGGAGGACATGAAAACCGCCGCCCTCCTGACCTGACCACCGTGATTGACACGTTCAATCACCAACTTTACAAAGATATTTTGCTATGAAAACGGGGGTATCATGATATATGATACCCACCGTTAGCTTAGTTATGGGACACACTATTCAGCCATATCTTTACTTGATATGGCATTTTTGGGTGACAGATTCCCTTTAAATGGTAATTGCATAATGTAGCATCATTCTAGGTAATCGCTGGGGTTGGACGACTGCTGGGAGTCAAAACGATAGAGTTATATTGTGTACAAACACCGTATTGAGGACAGATACTCAAAAGGTAGAAGCCAAAACAGCCTGTGCTTTATAAGTTAAGGCCCTCTATGGTACAGAGGGATAAGCAGGGATATAGTGATAACATATAGAAGTTCACATAATAATAGTAATGCACAGTGGCTTGTAGTACACTTTACATATCAAAGAAAATGCCCCCGACACGCGTTTCGCATCAAGCTTAATCAGGGGTGTCTCTATATATAAATGTGACTGCATATGTCCATGGCCCTTTCTACTGATGACTATGATGATTATGGCACTAGGCAGCAATTTCTAGTCACACCTCTTCTTAGCCTATTAGCTTTTAAGAGATCCCCACCCCCAGCCCACCTCAAACACACACTTTTTTATTTTTTTAATTTTTTTTAAATTTTTTATTTTTTTCCCCGCATGCACCAGGAAATATCAGAGAGGTTTGGCGCCTGCGCACTGCAGTACTCTGCTCTGCCCTCACCAGGGCCGATCAGTGCGCCTGGCAGGAGCCGCGACGGGACGCAAAGAAGAGGCCGGCTTCGCTAGAAGATGGGAGGCGCCGAACCGGACCGCGACGCCCATCAGACCTGACCGGACGGCAGACCGCCCCTGGGTGAGTATAATCTAACTAGTTTTTCTTCACTTTCAGGTGACATCGGGGGCTTGTCTACAGCATTACAGAATGCTGTAGAAGATAAACCCCTGATGGCGGTGGTCGCATCTCATAGTGCAAAAATGGGGTGACAGACTCCCTTTAAGGACCAGTCAGTTAGACATGACGAGACCCCCAAGTTCATATTCTCAGGATACGAGTTCTTCGTGTTTCTGTAACCTGGGTGATTCTAGAAACGAATGTAATAGAAATATAGGAGGACAGTGTTCGGGTATTGGAGCGGGATGATATGAGGGTCTCAGATGCTAAATGAAGGGTCATCCCAGGCGATGTTGATCTTTTGTTCAGCATACCGATTGTAATGATACCCTAAGATCTTTCGGATTGCAGTAAATGAATGCAAACTGGAGTGAAGTCTTTCTGTAGTTCTGGTAGTTCAGGTGTAGCGTCGGTCTGACAGCGGTGACAATTTCTGTCAGTAAGGTTCATTTGTAGACCACAAAGTATGCACGCCCGCATGATTCTTTATGCACGCAAGAGCACATACTCATCTGCCCGCTGCATTTCAAGATGCAGAGACTTCATTACCATCTAGTTGTCATTCATGAAGCCTTCGTTGAAAAATGATGTATGGTTCCTGACCCTTCACTACATTCAGTACGGAGTGGACAAGTCTTGTTTATCGTGTTTATACGGTTTGTCCTTATCTCGCTTTTATATTTACTTATTTTTTTTATTTAAATGGGTGTAAAAATGTGATTAATTTTATAAAATATTGTTTACTGTGTTAAATGACAAAATTCGATGTATGTGAAGCCACCACTAAGGAGAAATTACTGAATAATGATTCATGATTTAAAAAGTAAGAATTGGTTTTGTTTATTTTTTTTTCTGAAATAAAAAGTACAAGAGAAGATAAGAAAGTTTGAAAAATATCTTATTGGACAAAAAAAAAAATCTCCTCTTGCCTCCTGCAAAAATTTTATACTTTGAATTTGCTTTGTAAATTCGTCTTCCGTGAAAACTGGTTATCATCAGATCACTGAGGGATCAGATTACAGTTGCTGCCCATAAAGATCTATATAGAGAGATGAGAGGAGAAGCTGGAGGAACACAGAGACAGCGAAACACACAGAGATGCACCTACATGTACATTTAATTCAGCGATTCACAATAGGGGATAGCCTGATTCGAATGCAACGCAAAGAATTTACCTTAAAGGTCAAATTGATCAAATTGTGTAAGCCCAACGGCCAATGACAAGGTGACCTCTGCAGTTGGGAAGCTAAAGTAAAACTTATGCTTCTTTTACATTGCGTTTTTGCCCATATTCAGTTGCCCCATCGGGGCTTGCTTCCGAACCCCATGCAAAACAGTATTCGGATGAATGTGCCACTGACTATAACGGTTCGGACACAGTCAGCGTGTGCTCAGACTTGCTTCTCTTTCTGGTGTATATGCCTACTGGAGGCGGCCACCTCCATTAGACGTATACGCCCTGGGTGTCTGGTTGTCCCCCTCAGTAGGCGTATACGCCCTACAATGATAAACGTCAGAGCACTTGTTGACTCTTGACACCAGTATAGTCTATGGCCCCGTTGGCGCATATACCAAATCCAGTTTTGGGTGGGTTTCGTTGTAAGCCCTGACGGGACCAACATACGTGGGCAAAAAGGTAACATGAAAAGAGCCATACCTCTCTTGATCTAGGGCTGACAAACTTAAAAGTGCAGGTAAGTTTCATCTCTAATTAAAAACAACTTTGGACAGATAGGAGAGCTCAGATAATATGTCCGAGGGGTTCATTCCCATCTGAACTAGTTGCCTTGATTCCACAGTTTGATCAAAAGTGTTCTAAGAACTTCAAATTTAAATTTGACTTATGATAAAAGTTAAATATTCTTCTAAGAGCCAGGAGTGTTTTCATTTTTTGAGGAACGTTCTGAATGTTTCAAGAGAGTTGGCAAGTATATATAAAAAAAAAAAAAAAAAAAGCAGTTTAGTCTGTGGGATAGGCACTCATGAATTTTCACTAGTCACATTATGTGTATATCACTACAAAAATAAGTCCAAATCAAAAAAGGAAAAGGGAACAGATAGCAAATAAAATGGGAATTTAACTGTCCCTACTCTATTAGGATGAAGAAAATTCAGACATTCGTTTCGCTGGATTACCAGCTATTGTCTCTACAGCAGCCCATCACCTCCTAGACTGTACCTTTAAAATTAGGTCAAGGTACCTCAATAGCACCTAGTACATGAAAACAGGTATTCTTGGTTGACCTGCCCACTCTGGCACCCTACAGGAAAATAGTGTCCCAGTCCCGATGTGCTGCAGCGTATGGGGTGTATCACATCTTCTTGTGGCCCATAGGCCTCCACTGGCTCCAAGCTTTCATCTTCCAGAACCTTCGCAGCAAACAATCCCGGGGACACCGAATACGTTAAAACAGTCAAACTTTTACTGGGCATTACAATTAAGCATGTAGGACAAGGAACAACATGTTACAGTCTTTCCCACAGGTACCGGAGATAACTTCAGCTCTAGTTCTTGGTATGGGTTGAGCATCTCTCTTGCTAACCCCTCTAGCACTAGGAATTCTTCTCCACCACAATCAGTGCACCCAAATTCCATCACCTCCCACTTCTGAGAGTCTGAGTCCATCTTTCCTGCAGCTTCGCAAGCTTAATGCACCCAAAGGCCTCAAAGTCCATCTCGAGGTCCCCAGGCCGACAGACGCATTTACATGGAAGGGTTCTATGGCAATCCACTGCCTCAAGTAACAGGCTCATGTTGGCCCTAGCAGCCCAGTGCTTATGACCACTGCTAGCACTTTCTCTAACTGCTCTTAAACTTGACCCTAACTCTCAGTACCCCCTCCCTTATCTGGACCGGCCGTCACAGTTAACCCTGTCTAGGCTAACTGTGCTTTCAGATAACATACATTACTGTAAAATACATTTAGCCATTTGGGGTGTCAGGGAGTGGAACACCATCTCTACCACTCCTACAATGGACACAAGTATTACACGCACACAGTTTTAACTTTTTAATTCCGGAGAAATTAAAGTCACATTTTGTATTCACTATTCTTTTCCTATCTTTTCTATTTTTCCTTTTATGATTTGAAAAAGTAAAATAGAGAATGCCAAGGTTTACACAGCGATGGGGGGGAGGTTATGCTTTTAGGGTGGAATTACCTTTTAGAGGGGTTTTCCCCAAACTCAAAGTTAATCCCGATCCATTAGATAGGGAATAATTTGCTTTCTATGACTACTGGAATGGAGCTCCATTCCGAATGGAGCGGAGATGTGGATGCTCGGCGTTCATTCCATAATTATCTATGGGACACCTGGAGAAATCCAAGTATAGTTCTGGCAGTCTCACTGACAATTTTTGGAACCATTGGGGCTCCCAGAGCTTGAACCCCCAGTAATCAGCAAGTTATCCCCTACCCATAGGATGGCTTGCAATTTTGCCAAAAAAACCTTTAAGGTAACATGTCTTGATTTCGGCTACTTCAGTGCTCCTGACCTATTGTGTTTGTATAACACAGATTAAGGAGGGGAACAATGGTCCATATAAAGTTCATATGTAAAAACATTAGGAGAAAATAGAAGGTGATGCTCACACGTGGTGGGCCTTTTGTCACACTTTTTTTGGCTCATGTCTGAATTAAATTTCTGTGATTTAGTTGCCAAATCCAAGACACAAGTGTTCACATTGTGAAATTTCCTGTCTTTTCATGTGTTGGAAAGACACTGCATTGTCTTAAATGTATTTTAGAAAGAAATTCCGACCGATGTGTCTCTGCCAGGAACACGACAAACATGGAAAAAGAAGAAGCTGCCAGCACAGAAGGTTGGACGAGTTATAGCTACTACAGTGTGAGACCTGCTCGGAGAAGGGGTTGTATTTGTCACCCACACACATACCTCTGAGGAGGGATCTATCTATGTCATTGTTTTCAATCCTGTCCTGTTTGGGAATGATTTGACCGATTGGTTGTTTTCTTTCTGTCCTGCCCAAAAACAGAAATATCTCTGATGGTTGAGCAAATGAGCAATAATCCCAATGTGCTCCTGTAACGAAGTTCAGGCCTACTGGAGTTTCATCGGGGGTGGTCCTCTTCTTTCCATCGCCTAAGGCGGCTTCTGAAGTTGCATACGTTCCAACACTTTTACATAAACTTACGTAACACACGTGTCAGTGCACACATTATTGTTTAATATTAGAAATGGCACCTCTTCCTTTACCCCAGTCAGCTGCAATACTAGACACTGCCCGCGGAAAAGAGTGGCACTTGATTTTTGAAGTAAAATTAAATAAATCTTTGGACAACACCATTTAAGATATGGTCAGTTATGTACTTTCCTTAACATGTACTTAGAAGGTTTCCATGAAATCGATGAAATAGTGAGTCAGACTACACTGAATTATTTGTAGTCTGTTACCAAGGTGTCACGCTGTATAGCAGATATATATATGAGATGTCAGTAATCTATAACAAAAAGGGCAACATACTATATAACATGCGCATAGATATATTATAACATGGATTTACCTGACAGAATGTCCAGTGGGTCAAAACGGAATCCGTTATACGCTGTCTCCGGCTAGAGTGTGACCGGGGTCTAAGCTGACCCTGAACTGGGGTCCTAACTAATCCCTCAACCTGGAGGTACTGTTAAAGGTACAGAGGTCCAGGCCACCAGCGTAAACCCTGTCTCCTATCAATCCCTGCCAACTGTATTCTAGTCCTAAGAAGGACCCTGAATACCACCAAAGGGAATGAACAGGTAACGGTTAATGAACAGAAAGACATACAAGAAAGAGAAGGAATAAAGTAAATAAAGTCTTACATACAACACTCACACACAGTAGGAACACCTAAGGTCTCAGAGATAAACTATAAGCTATAAGAGTAAAAACAACTAATAAACTCTTAGCTTAAATATTCTCAGAACCGATCCAGTCTGCTGCACTACATGAATGCTTTCACCGGCGTCTAACACCCAGACTGGCAGAAATAAAAAGGAAACTAATTAGAACATAATCAAAAGCAGCCGGGCGAGGCTGCACCTAGCCTTAACAAAGAGCTAGGAAAAATTAACTCTCACATTACCAAAAAACAAAGAAACAGCAGCTCAGCTGTGAGAAGTCAGAATGTGCAATCGCGACGATCTTCGTGGCGATGCACCCATGACAGTACCCCCCTTCTACGAGGGGCCTCCGGACCCTCATGACCAGGTCTGTCCGGGTGAGTTGTGTGAAAGGTCCGTCCACGTTATCATTTACCACCACTGAAGGAGGTAGAGGTGACGGTATGACTGGTGCCACATACTTTTTAAGTAATGACTTGTGAAACACATTATGAATTTTAAACGTAGGAGGGAGGTCCAGACGAAATGCCACAGGATTAATTATGGAACTGATCCTGTACGGCCCGATGAATCTGGGACCCAACCTCCAGGAGGGAACTTTAAGTTTAATATTCCTCGTAGACAACCACACCAGATCATTCACCTTCAGATCTCGACCAGAAACTCTCCCCCTATCAGCCATCCGTTTGTAACGGTTCTCCGTAATCTTCAGTCTTAACTGATCTGGAACTATCAGTCTCCCTGGAAGTCCCACAGGGGCGTCCCCCTGAGCCCCCAATACCTCCCCCTCAAGCTCAGAGCATACAGCTGACACTACAACTCCCTCCTGAGGAATAGGAACCGGATCATCCATCCTCCCGGTCCCTGGGAAAGTACGAGATAAGGCATCAGGAAGCAACTTTATTGAGCAGTCAAATGCGCGATGAGGAGGTAACTCTTTACACCCCTCCTCTGAGAACATCTCCCCAAAGTCCTCCAGAAAAGGAGGCAAAGTCCTAGACACAACCGCACCGATGACCGTGCTCATGCAGTTATTCTTGCAAAATTCACCCCACTGGCTTATCTTTCTGGATTGCCAATCAATCACTGGGTTATGTTTAGCCAACCAAGGAAGTCCCAACACAATAGGAGTAGGTAGACCCTCCAACACATAACAAGACAATTGCTCTTTATGTATTGCCCCTACTCGAAGATCTATGTTAAGAACAGCTTGAACCAAGCTACCTTGACCAAGAGGTCTAGAATCAATAGAGAGTATAGGGACCGGTTTGGCCAATACACTCAGTTGCATACCATGCACCTGGGCAAACCGAGCGTCCACAAGATTAGCCCCGGACCCACTATCAAGAAAAACAGAAATCCTCTCAGTTCTAGTACCAATCACCACCTCCGCAGGCACGATAAACTGAGAGGGATTTGGGGACATGTTCTCAGAGGAGGGGTGTAAAGAGTTACCTCCTCATCGCGCATTTGACTGCTCAATAAAGTTGCTTCCTGATGCCTTATCTCGTACTTTCCCAGGGACCGGGAGGATGGATGATCCGGTTCCTATTCCTCAGGAGGGAGTTGTAGTGTCAGCTGTATGCTCTGAGCTTGAGGGGGAGGTATTGGGGGCTCAGGGGGACGCCCCTGTGGGACTTCCAGGGAGACTGATAGTTCCAGATCAGTTAAGACTGAAGGTTACGGAGAACCGTTACAAACGGAATGGCTGATAGGGGGAGAGTTTCTGGTCGAGATCTGAAGGTGAATGATCTGGTTTGGTTGTCTACCAGGAATATTAAACTTAAAGTTCCCTCCTGGAGGTTGGGTCCCAGATTCATCGGGCCGTACAGGATCAGTTCCATAATTAATCCTGTGGCATTTCGTCTGGACCTCCCTCCTACGTTTAAAATTCATAATGTGTTTCACAAGTCATTACTTAAAAAGTATGTGGCACCAGTCATACCGTCACCTCTACCTCCTTCAGTGGTGGTAAATGATAACGTGGACGGACCTTTCACACAACTCACCCGGACAGACCTGGTCATGAGGGTCCGGAGGCCCCTCGTAGAAGGGGGGGTACTGTCATGGGTGCATCGCCACGAAGATCGTCGCGATTGCACATTCTGACTTCTCACAGCTGAGCTGCTGTTTCTTTGTTTCAGCAAGGGAAACTCGATCCGGATCATCATATACCAGACCCAGGGCAGTAAAAAATCGATCCACTGACTGGAGATCTGGGGAGCCTGGAGGAATAGAGAACGCCCAAGATTGAGGGTCCCCTTGTAAGAGCGAGATAACAATTCCCACCCTCTGCTCTTCACTCCCAGATGACCGAGGCCGCAGCCGAAAGTACAATTTACATGCCTCCCGGAAAGCAAAAAATTTGTCCCGCCCACCAGTGAACCTGTCCGGGAGAGCAACCTTAGGTTCAGATCTGGTTTGCTCTGGGAGGGACAAAACCTTGGACTTAATGTCTGCAAATTCCATGGACAACCCCTGCAACTGTCGGGCCAGCTGGGCTACTGGATCCATGACAGCTGGGGAGAATCTTTAGTTTAGGGCCGGTGAAAATGTCACGCTGTATAGCAGATATATATATGAGATGTCAGTAATCTATAACAAAAAGGGCAACATACTATATAACATGCGCATAGATATATTATAACATGGATTTACCTGAAAGAATGTCCAGTGGGTCAAAACGGAATCCGTTATACGCTGTCTCCGGCTAGAGGGTGACCGGGGTCTAAGCTGACCCTGAACTGGGGTCCTAACTAATCCCTCAACCTGGAGGTACTGTTAAAGGTACAGAGGTCCAGGCCACCAGCGTAAACCCTGTCTCCTATCAATCCCTGCCAACTGTATTCTAGTCCTAAGAAGGACCCTGAATACCACCAAAGGGAATAGAACAGGTAACGGTTAATGAACAGAAAGACATACAAGAAAGAGAAGGAATAAAGTAAATAAAGTCTTACATACAACACTCACACACAGTAGGAACACCTAAGGTCTCAGAGATAAACTATAAGCTATAAGAGTAAAAACAACTAATAAACTCTTAGCTTAAATATTCTCAGAACCGATCCAGTCTGCTAGACTACATGAATGCTTTCACCGGCGTCTAACACCCAGACTGGCAGAAATAAAAAGGAAACTAATTAGAACATAATCAAAAGCAGCCGGGCGAGGCTGCACCTAGCCTTAACAAAGAGCTAGGAAAAATTAACTCTCACATTACCAAAAAACAAAGAAACAGCAGCTCAGCTGTGAGAAGTCAGAATGTGCAATCGCGACGATCTTCGTGGCGATGCACCCATGACACAAGGCGACAGATAGGAGCTGTAGATATATAAACTGGTAGGCAACTTTTAATCAAGGCTATGCGCAAATTTTAGATTCCTTACAGGTTATGATCAAGGATACCTGGCCGGTTGGCAGCAGGCATGCAGATAGATGGTTTTCTTGGCAATGAGCAAAACCAGGTCGGATCCGAGACTACTGGATTAAGCTTGGCAGCGTGGTGAAGAATGGTTCCAGGAGACTCATTGGGATGGCTCCAAGGTGGTGTGTCTTCTGATGTTAACCCTTAACTTTTGCCAGGAGATGTGGCCTTTGCCAGCCAGATACCCATGCCACTCTCACCTGGATATTAGCTAATAGTTATGACCAATCCAGTTGACAATAGGAAGGTGAACGTCACGTCCAGACTGGGTATATGATAAAAGGGTCAGAAGGTTGGGACGGGGATAGTCAAGTCCAGGAAAGTCAGGGACAAAACAGGAAAATAGCCAGGAGACTCGCCCCATAGGCTTCTAACCAAACATTGGAAAATTGGAGTAAATCCCCCTCTAAGGATGCAGATATCATCATGAGCTGTGCAGAATTCCGATATTTTGGCTGATCAGCAGATGAAACACATTAGCGGCATCCTACAATCATGGTAATGCCAAATCTCCAGACGCCTGCCTGAAAAATGTTACTGACATAGAGTTTCTTTCATTGTTATATTGGATGCCTTGTAACGAAAGAAAAAACAAGCATACATGTAAAAAGGGTTTTCCAGTGCTTGATGTTGGGTGACCTTAGGATAGGTCATCAATGTCATGTCTGTGGGAATCCGACACGTGGCACGATCAGCTGCCGAGGCTGCAGCAGGGGCAACAATGTGATGGAGCAGGACACCTCCGCTCGCCAACCTGGAATGGCGCTGATCTGCTTGACTAAAGTGTGGTGTTCGCTCTGTCAAACTCCGGGTCGCTGCCAGAAATGCTGGAAGGTGAAAGTGTTGACGTCAAGAGTTGGACCTCAACCGATCTGATATTCATAACCAATGTATTGGATGTCGGCGTAATGAAAACCCCTTCAGAGTTCATATTCTGCCGAGTAAATACCCATTTTCTATAGGAATATACATACTAGGTATATAGCTGACTGAGTAAGATTTGCCATATTATATTTCATAGAGTTTTGGGGTCACTTTGACCAGTGATTTCCCTAAAGCGAAGTCCTGCCGCATCTGGAGATTTGTATATTTAGCTTTCCATTTTATTTGGATGTCACTTAGGCTTTGAGTTAAGCGATGGATCAATGCTTGGTCCAATCTTAATACAGCTGTGTTTAATGTTTAGACCTGTAGCCTGTTACATCAAATGCTGGACTGTACGTTTCCAAGCCGGCAGCTCTGCTCTAGGAACATGTCATAAGATGGCAAAATGCTAAATATTATTTTTAAAGTGGTGAGGACAGCCCCGGACTTTGAAGCTATTGTTTGGGTCTGCAGTAAAATAAACGCACTGACAAATTACAGCACAACAACACTTAGTCACGGTGCAAGCGACTTCCCACTATTCCACCATCACATATACACCAGGCTGCCCACATCGCAGGAAATGCTGATATCCTCCAAACATGTACAATGTATAAGTGTTAGGTGTTATGCTATAATATTATATATTAATGACAATCCATGTATAACAAGGAGAAGAAAGAAAGAAAGAAAGAAAGAAAGAAAGAAAGAAAGAAAGAAAGAAAAAAAGAAGAAAGAAAGAAAGAAAGAAAAGAAAAAGAAAGAAAGAAAGAAAAGAAAGAAAGAAAGAAAGAAGGAGGTGGGATGGGAGAGGAATATCTGGAGACAAGAAGGAAGAAATAGAGGATGGAACAGGGGAATGGATGATAGAGGAAGTGATGGAAAAAGGAAGAAAGCAAGAAACGGAGGAAGGAAAGAAGGAAAATGGGGAGGGAGAAATAGAAGAAGGATGGATGAGGAAGAGATGTAGAAAGGAAGAAAGCAAGAAAGGCAGGGAGAAAGAAAAAGGAAGGAGAAAATGGGAGAAAGGAAGGATGGAAGAAAGGAAAGAAAGGAAGGGAAGGATGGATCGAAGAGATGTAGAAAGGAAAAAAACAAGAAAGGCAGGGAGAAAGAAAAAAGGAAGGAGAAAATGGAGAAAGGAAGGATGGAAGAAAGGAAAGGAAGGAAGGGAAGGATGGATCGAAGAGATGGAGAAAGGAAGGAAGCAAGAAAGGGAGGAAGGAAAGAAAGAGAATACATAGAGGAAGGAAGGAAGAAAAGTAGGGATGGAAGAGAAAGAGATGGAGAAAGAAGGAAGCAAGAAAGGGAGGAAGGAAAGAAGAAAAGAAAGATAAATAAATAGAGGAAGGATGGAAGAGAAAGAAAAAAGAAAGAAAGAAAAAGAAAGAAAGATGGAAGATGGGATGGGAGAGGAAGATATGGAGAAAAGAAGGAAGAAATAGAAAGAGAGGTATGGATGGTAGAGGAAGCAATGGAAAAAGGAAAAAAGCAAGAAATGGAGGAAGGAAAGAAGGAAAATAGGGATGGAGAAATAGAAGAAGTATGGATGAGGAAGAGATGTAAAAAGCAAGAAAAGCAGGTAGAAAGGAAAAAGGAAGGAACAAATGGGAGGAAGGAAGGATGGAAGGAAGGAAAGAAGGAAAGGAAGGAAGGGAAGGATGGATAGAAGAGGAAGAAATGGAGAAAGGAAGCAAGCAAGAAAGGGAGGAAGGAAAAAAGAATAAATAGAGGAAGGATGGAAGAAAAGAAGGAAGGAAGGGTAGGAGTGATGAAAGAGGAAGAGATGGAAAAAGAAAGGAAGCAAGAATGGAAGGAAGGAAATAAATAATAAATAGAGGAAGGATGGAAGAAAGGAAGAAAGGGAAGGAGGGATGGAAGAGGGAAAAGGTGGAGAAAGAGAAGAAAGAAAGAAAGAAAGAAAGAAAGAAAAGAAAGAAAGAAAGAAAGAAAAAAGAGATTTTTTTCAATTCTGAACCTTTTTGAATCAAAATATTGCCATATGGGTCAATAAGGCATCCAGCATTTTTGCACCTTAATTCCTGAGTGCTGTCTCCCTTTTCAGACTTACTTTAAGAGGTAGAGCTTGTACCTTGGGCACCTGGCACCCTAAGCTGCCAAGACAATCTTTGCCAATACAAGTATCTTTGAATTTTTGCCAAACAAGACATGACAAAACAAATATACATTTATTGAGCAGATGGATAATAGAACTATAAAGAGAGAATGAGAAATAATCAGTTGATAGAATGGCATCTAGATATATAATTTCTGAGTATTTTGCAATATTCGGGAAGGTCACTATATATCAGTACCGTATATTCTCTTTTCACACTTTGTCACAGTCACAGTACTACATATATCCACAGTGACAGCTGTATAATAAAAATTGACAGATGTAGAGTAATAAAAGAAACACGAAGAATCTCAAAAATGTAGTATATGAAAAATATTGATTGGGGCATCAAAAGGCCTTATATCTACAAAGATGGGTTCATGCCGAGAGCTTCACTTTGATTAAGATTGAAAAACCTTAAATTCTAGATGGAATGATGATTGAAGAAAAATATTGTCTGTTTCAAGAAAAGTCGCCCAGCATTGACCTCACATCCATGGCCAACTTTGCCAATAGTCTTGATTAAAAATCTTTTCCTGTTGTTTGTGCACTGTTACCGTGTCGTCTTGGTAACAGACTACAAAAAAAAACATAAGTAGTCAGAATCTGTTTACCACCTCTCACTAATATATTTTCGTTTGTTTAGTTTTTGTGACCATGGAGACTCATAGATCTGCACAGGTCCTGTATACACAAAACGGTAGGAAGGTTTTATTTTGTTTATTTTTATTTTTTTTATGCATTAAGTCAATAAAGTGAAAAACACAAAGATTAAAGTACAGTAGTCCTTTATTTTATACTTTTTTTGGGGAAAATTTTCGCCTTACAATATATGTAAAACCGACACTGCTCATAAAATAAAATCCTCGCTCACTGACAGATGCATGATATCTACAAAGCTGATTTCCTTGGCTCGGCTCTTTTTTTTTATCTGAATCATATTCTCTCGAGCGTTGTTATTGTTTGGTTTTACTGCTCACTTTGACACATTTATGACACTAAATTGCCTTTAAATTGAATTACCAATCTTGAAACATGACCGAAAACAAAATCGTCTGTAGCGCTGTAACAAGGGATTTTTCCAATCATTAACCAGATAAATGATTTTCGCTAAACGTTTTTTTTTTTATCTGTCGTTCTGAGGAACAGCGCTGGATTTACAACAAGAACATTACAATTATTTTCCTTTTTTTAGTATTTGACGTACAGTACTATCTATGGGCACTACTGCACTACGGAGATCACCAACTTCCACATAAGCGTGCATTCTCAGCTCAGCATACATGCAGAAGGATGAAATTTACAAGAAACGTCTGATTCTTTCTCCTCCTGCATTGATCTTTCATTCTTAATTCATGGGTAAAATATGTACTCAGTGAAGACAGATTTCCCCATTACTGAGATAGGAGATGACAGTTGGTGCTTTTAAAATTCTATGGAGGGGGAGGAGCTACAGGCCGACACAAGTTCTCCTGAAATGACAGTTACAGATTTCCATAGAACTTTATGAGCACCAACTGCCATCTCCTATCTGAGTTATAGGAAAGTCTGTGCCCACTAAGACAGGTTTTACCCATGAATTGCCAATTTTGAGAATGAAAGATCAGTCCACAAGGAGAATGAAGAAGTTTTTTCTTATAATGTATATTACAAATGTGCAAATTTTCACATGTACTGTTGATTTATGAAAAAAAACACAAGCAAAATTGGTGTTTTAATTCACATACAAATGAGGTGTTAAGTGCTTTGGGTGTGACAAAGCACTTCCTGAGCTACTGAGGTTGTTTCTTCACCCAGCAAAAGCCTCTTTACTTTGATAGCTGACATCACATGCTGTAGATGCCTAGATAGCGATGATTCAAGCTAAAGAGGCTGGTGCTGGGAGGAGAAACAACTTCAGGAGGCAGAGGCTTGGGAAGTGCTCTGTCACACCCAGAGCACTTAACGACTCATTTGCGTATTAATTAAAAGGCTGATTTCTCAAGAATGCAGCAACAGATAGACGATATAAAGGTGTTAATGAATTTAACTTTCAGGCCTGCATGTACATATATGCGGTTCAAAGGTTCGGGGGCTTTGATCTTACTGTTTCCTTTTTCAACCCTCATATATTAGCTGGTCTTTCACCATCTTCTTCAGTGCTGCAGTTAAACAACACATTATTGTCTGTCTAATCTGTCTGATTTGTTCAATTTTTTGGGGCTGCCAAGCTGTGAACTTTGACGTCTGCTCACGCTCACTAAACTTAAATCATCATAAAATGGCTGCTGCATTCCCTGCCTCTGCTTTTATACAGGCTACAATGGTCTCTCCTGATTGGCTGTGTAAAACCATGTGATGTGATAGCTGCAAGGTAGAGACGAGTCACGACTGGCAGTCTGGGCTGGTAAGAGAAGAAAAATTGAAAGTGAAAAACTCCAATAAGAGAAGACGTCACTGTCATTAGATTTACCTGTACTGTGATCACGGTCAGCTGTGATTATGGTCAGCAGAACTGATTTCTATGACTGTATATTGGTGTTTTTTATTTGGCAAAATTATGGAGGTATTATTGATTCAATGTGGTGGTAATAAAAGTAATAAAATAATAAAACTTTTATTTATCCCTTCTATAATAATGTTATTTATCCCTTCTGTAATAATGTTATTTATCCCTTCTATAATAATGTAATAATAATAATAATAATAATACATTCTATAATAATGTAATAAAACTTTTATTTATCCCTTCTATAATAATGTTTTTGGCAATACTGGTCTTTATATATTAAGTACATGTTCCCACATAAAAAAAACCCACTGCTTTTTTATCCTCACCAAAATAATCTGATTTTATTATTTCATTTTAGGTGTGTGGTTTTTTTTGCATTTTTACCTTTTTTCTGCCTTTTTGGTGCAGATTTGAAGCAGAATTTTTCTTATGCGTTTTTTGGACAGAAAAGCTGAAATTCTGCATTTAAAAGCGCAATAGCGTTTTTTACGTGATTTTTTTTTTAAAAAAAAAAACCTCCCCATAGAAGTCTATATTTACAAAAAAAAAATGCAACAAAAAATAAACCAGTTGAAAATCATCTTAAACGCTCCTTGGGCAGGAGTTTTGATGATATCACATATTCTTTGAACTGTTAAAAACAGAAGATTTTCTGCATTAAAAAAAAAACGTAATATTTTTCCTTGCAAAGTGAGATTTTTTTTTTTTTCAGAAAATCTTGATAGATTTTATAAGACCCTAGGGTATCATTGTATGGGCCCCCCTGGAATCAGAATTGGCCGGTAGGTTAATCAGAGAATGAAGGAGAAGAGAATGTTCCGCCAAAGAGGAGATGGTCGGGACACATTGAATGTGTGAGGCTTTTCTTCCAAGGATTAAGTAGAATTTGCCACATGCTAAGACATGAGAGGAGAAGCACAGCTTCTTTTTGTAGTAAGTGTCCAAGCATATGATGTCAGCCCCTCCACATGTGGTAAATAAGCCTCGGACAAATGAGCTTTCATGTCCTAACACACAATGTTTACTAGGCTTTGGGCTATGGGATCGTAATCGTCTATGTACACAGTCGATGACGGCAACTTCTGACGGAGCGGTTAAGTTTGAAGTTCCCGGATAATTGTGTTAATTCTCCTGTGAATGTCCAGTCATTTAGATGGAATATGCTTAGCTAAATGAAATAGCATGTGACTAAGAAATATATTAAACCTGCTAGACACCATTGTCTGTCCTCGATTACTGCCTGCCAAGAGTCTGGAAGGCTTGAGGATCTCTCTCATAAGAAAAAAAAAGACCAGTTGAGGTGTAAATTTGGTTTAGTGGCACCTCCGAAACTAACCTCATACCGTACATGGCAGATGAAGACCCTGCTTTTTTAGGAACCTTGTACTGGGTTCATCTTTAGGACACTAGGTACTCTACTGGACCAAAGACCTAAAGGGGTTGTCCAAGATTAGAAAAATATGGCTGTCTTCATTGGCGTAACTCAAGTCTGATGGGCCCCAAGGCAAAATTTGGACCTGGTCCCCAATCTGCATGTTGGTCAGATGTGTGGACCCTTGTGGCATTCTAGATGCTATAAAGTCATATGTGTTTGCCCCTCATATAATGATGTCCCACATCCTGGCATCTTCCTGTATTAATATCTCCCAGCCTGGTGCCTTCTTGTAATAATGTCCTCCATCCCAGGTCCTGGTATAATGGCCCTCATCTTGACCCCTTTCAAATAATAATGTCTCCCATCCTCGGCCCCTTCCTGGTATAATGTAATGTCCCTCATCTTGGCCTCTTCCTATAATAATGTCTCCCACTCTGGTGCCTTCATGTAATAATGTCCGCCATCTCAAAGCCCTTCATGCTGGACTCCTTCCTGGTGTAATAATGTCCGCCATCTCAAAGCCCTTCCTGGTATAATGTCCCTCATTCTGTAACTGTTCCTGGTATAATGGCCTTCATGCTTGACTCCTTCCTGGTGTAATTTCTCCATCCTGGACACCTTCCTAGTATAATGGCCCTTATTCTGATCCCTTTCCAGTAATAATCTCTCCTATCCTGGGCCCCTTGCTGGTATAATGTCCCTCATTCTGGCCCCTTCATATAATAATGTCTTGAATCCTAGTCCCTTTTAATAATAATAATAAAGTCCCCATCCTCGGCCCCTTCCTGATGTAATGTCCACCATCTTGGCTCCCTCTTATAATAATGTCCTCCATCCTGGACCCCTTCCTGTTATAATGTTCCCCATCCTGGCACCTTCCTATAATAATGGCCCCCTTCCTGTAACTCTTCCTCCTGTAACGTTCCCCATTCTGGCCCCTTCCTAAAATATTGTTCCCCTTCCTAGACAACTTCCTAGTATAGTATACCCCATCCTGAGCCCTTTGCAGTAATAATGTCCCCCTTCCTGTACTGCTTCCTGGTATAACGTCCCTCATCCTTGACCCTTCCAATGATAATGTCCCCCTTCTGGACCACTTCCTGGTATAATTTACCCCATCCTGGCCCCTTCCTATGATAATGTCCCCCTTCCTAGACTTTTTCTTGGTGTAACGTACCCCATCCTGAGCCCTTTCCAGTAATAATGCTACCTGTTCCATTTCAACATATTTAACCAAAAAACTATACTTCTTACATTCATCCACTCCCGTAACACTCGGTGATGTCTGGTAAGAATTTCTCGAGAAGTCTGGCAGACAAAAGTAGAGGAGGAAAGTGATTGCCAGTAGCCACTATAGTCACTCCCGTAGACTTGGGAGCAGTACGTAAAAATGCAGCAACAATCAAGCCTGGGGGCACAGTCTTTTTAACAAGGTAATAAAAGCTGGGGTCACGATACAGAGAAGGTCAACAAACCAAAGGAGGTACCTCTGACAAAGCCATAACTGCAATCACTGTTTAGGAATAGTTTGAGGGATATGGCAAAGAGTTCAAGGTGAGTACTTAGCCTTCAAGTTCCCCACATCTCAATCCGACTGACAATCTATGGGACATGCTGGAAAAGTCAGATTTATGGAAGACCCAGAACTTCCCAAATGAATGGATCTGTGCCAGATACAACAGGTCATCTACAGAGGTTTTGTGGAGTCCATGCATCTATGGGTCGGAGAAGTTTTTGTGGACCTATGCAAAATTAGATTTTAATATAATGGCTGATGGATGTATAGGTGATAGTAGTTATCCTCCGGATTGATAATGACTGACCCTGATATGATTCTTCTGGTATGTCACAACTCTCAGTGACCTTAAGAGCACAGTCATAAACCAAGGTAAATACATCCTAAGGGTTGTAAGGGCAGAAATTTGAGGGACTGATTCCAGTAAATTACATGGTCCATAAATCTATAGGTCAAACTTAACACATTAGTCTATTTGGTTCCCATCAGCCAGACTGTTACCCATGAGTGTCTCAGAGAAGACAGTGAATGAATTCATTCATGTTGCACATAAGGGGTCATTCATGGAAAAGCGCCATTTTTAAAATCCTTGTGTCCGCATCTAACAATGGGTAAAAATAAAGTGATTTGATTGTCGTGTAAGGTTCAGCCATCAGTGTAATAATTACCGGCATTCAAATAGCGGTGTATAAACCAATAATAAGCCAGTATCTGTATAAGTTCTGGCACAAAATGCTACCGAGTAAGTGGAAAAGGAACGGGATAGTTAGATTGAGGTGAGGCGATAGGACTGTCTAAAGAAATATGTTTTTTAGGGCACTATAGATATTGAGAATAAACCAAATTGTCTGAGGTAGTGCATTCCAGAAATCTGGTGCAGCATGAGAAAAGTCCTGGAGACGGGAGTTAGAGGTTCAGATTATTGAGCATGTTAGTTTTATGTCATTAGCAGAATGGAGAGGACTTGCATGGTGGTAGACGGAGATGACGGATGAGATGTGGAGCAGTGTATAATTGTGAAGAGCTTTGTGACAAGTTTATATTGGATTCTGTAGCAGATGGGCAACCAGTGCAATGACTGGCACAGGGTGGAGGCATCGGTGTACCGATTGGCTGCTGCATTAATGATTGACTGTATTCACTCACTGCAGAGAAGATTCACAGCATAATTGGACCAATGCTTTGACGCTGAACACCACTGTGTCTCAATTTATGCAGCACATGTACACAGCAAATTATGCAGCGGATTTAGCAGCTGTGCATTTTGCTGCGGAAACTCTTCAGCGGCTGTGGCTTGTGGGAACATATTCTTGCAATGCAGGTGGTGATATCAGCGGTCTGTTAGGAAAACAAAGAATTGGTTGTTGTTCAACCCCCAAATAGAGGTGAGCAAATAGATCTAGGCGAATCAAATTTGTCTGGAATTTTCCAGAAATTTGGATTCACTACAATCCTTTCTTCCAGATAATAGAAATCCAAGATACGTTTAAAATAAAAAAGTTTATGCTTGCCTCTCTTTAGTCTTTCTCTCACTTGTCCCGCCACCAATCTTCCAATTAGCTTTTCTATGCATTGTGCCCCATGTGAAAGTGTGAGATGTAGTGAAGTGAAGACCAGGCTGGAAGAAAGATAGAACATAGAAGATAGAAGACACAAGAGCCGACAGGAAAAAACAGTGTGTTTTGGAGATAGTGTAATAGCAATTTGTATATTTTACACTATAGCTCTGGAAATTACTTTATAATCTTTTCCAGACTGATAGATCTCAGTTACTTTGTTTCTCACTTGTTCCAGAATTTCTTTGTATCATGCCATGATTTCGAGCTTTTGGGGATCTTTTGGTCTACATCACTTTGTCATGTAGGTCCTATTTAAGTGATTTCTTGATTGAGAACAGGTGTGGCAGTAATCAGCTCTGGGGGTGGCTAGGGAATGTGAACTCCGCTTCCCAAAAATGCGATAAACCACAGTTAATTTATGTTTTAATCGGAGGGGGCAATCACTTTTTCATACAGGACCCTGTAGGTTTGGATTTCTTGTTCCCTTAATAATAAAGACCTTCATTTAAAAACTGCATTTTGTGGTTACTTGTGTTATCTTTGACTAATATTTACATTTGTTTGGAGGTCTGAAACACACAGGTGTGACAAATATGCAAAAGAATAGGAAATGAGGAAGGGGCAAACACTTTTTCATACCACTATAAATAAATAAATCTCAAATTAAATTTCGGGAGATTTACTTAGTTGACAGCTCTCATTATTATTGGTCATCTGGATCCATCAAATACGATAATCAGTCCCATGGACACATTCATGCCCCTATTTTGCCTCCTGTCTCGATGTTGGTTTTAGATTTTTTTTGTAAACTCCACAACTTGAGCATAAGCCAAAAGATGCTAATAAGACCGTGACTCTTAGCCTATCAGCAGGAGGTAGCCTCATGAATATCTACTTACTAGAGGAAGGTGCGGGTTTCTGTAATTTCCACTACGGTTCCTTCCTCTGCCTGGCCGTGACCCAAGGAAAGGATTAGAGGCATCATCCTGAGGGCACAGCAATCTCCAAAGACGGCTCACAAAATGCCAAATTATCCTTCTGCTTTACTTGTATTGATTTGACATCCGAGCCTGGTGACCGGTTCAGCTTTCCGCAATGCTCGGGAGATACTTGATAGCCGAGAACTTACTTGACTTTTCTAACATCCTACGTAACACCTTAGTTTATGAAATGGAGCAAATAAAAGTCATGTACCGGCTACGAGAAAGGAGAATCACACCCGACAACTTTTCAGTGGATCCGGACAATCTCTACATAGAGACATAAATATCTAATCACGGTTGGCCGCGTGCCGGTCAATCTTCACATTACGTTCTACAGGAAGAGTCGGACTTTATGATATGAGCTGGGGCTTCTAAGGTTACTTTGCCATCTGGACCGGTGACAACTGTGACCGTCTGATTGTGCAGGACATAAATACCTTGGACCTGAAGGTGTTAGGACAGATGACCTAAGAGAACCTCATGTCCCTTGTGCGTCCATTAGAAGGTCCTCTCCCTACTACCATAGCTAGAGGCAAAACTTAAAACTCCACAGCCACCTTGCCAAAACCTTGCCATTTTGCTGCTAATTCATAGGAGAGCATTTAGTAATAGGTTTTAAAGCTGTGAAGGCCAAGGCAAAATTGCTCCCTCCCCTTCCAATGTTCATGTCCTTCAGGTGAGACAACTAGTCTACCAGATCAGCAGGAGGCAAGGGTCCATATAATAGATATAGAGATAGATAGATATAGATAGATAGATAGATAGATAGATAGATAATAGATAGATAGATAGAAAATAGATAGATAGATAGAATAATAATGAAGATAGACATATAGAAAAAACCTGACCAGCACTGTAGGTGAACATGTGCAAGCTGCAAAAACTGTATTATACAGAAAAAGAAGGCACAGCAGCACTATGTATAAGTTTAAGCCATGTGAAAACACTGAAAAACATGAAAAACATTAAATCTAGATTTTACTACTTAAAAATGATGTACTTACAAAAATGAAGGTTCTTAGCGCATAAATTTGCCAATTCATGTATGCCCATAACCATGGCAAGGTGATCTGCATCAGAGGGAGGTCACCTGGCCATGGTTGATGGGCATACATGAAATGGCAAATTTATGTGCAAAGTACCATCATTTTTGTAAGTACATCATTTTTGAGTAGTAAAAGATTAATGTTTTTAAAGTAAGATTTAATGTTTTTACTGTTTTCACATGGCCTAAACTTATACATAGTGCTGCTGTGCCTTCTTTTTTTAGATGATAGATAGATGGATAGATAGAAAGATAGATAGAATGATAGATAGCTAGTAGATTTTTGTTTCTTTGTGAGCTGCTCCTCCTTGCGTATTTTAATTAGCATTGGGTCCTAGATTTGTAGGTTTTTGAGCTTGGTAAAGGCTTGTCTGAAATGGTTATGGTACCCTAAAAAAAGGTAAGTCTTGTCTTGGCTGGTGGGCACACATGAAATGTTTCATTTGTGCTCTAAGTACCTTCATTTTATAAGTATATTCTATATAGCGGTGATACAGTTTACATTTTATAATATCAATATTTATAAACATGTGAGAGCTCTGGATCCTTCTGTTTGCATTTTCTGCAGTTGCTGCAGCTTGGTCCTGTTCACACTCGAGGTGCTGGTATTTGATTCTTTGTAGCAAATTATTTGTCCTGGTGACGGACTCCATATCTGGTTTGGCTTCTTCCATCAGTCTAATGCTGCTTTTAATTAGTGCTGGATCCTATCTGCCCTTTACATTTAGTGTACGGACCCAAGTAAAGCTGCGAGAACCGGCCACCAGAGAGTAAAGCCGCGAGAACCAGCCACCAGAGAGTAAAGCCGCGAGAACCGACCACCAGAGAGTAAAGCGCGAGAACCGACCACCAGAGAGTAAAGCCGCGAGAACCAGCCACCAGAGAGTAAAGCCGCGAGAACCGGCCACCAGAGAGTAAATGCCGCGAGAAACCAGCCACCCAGAGAGTAAAGCCGCGAGAACCGCCACCAGAGAGTAAAGCGCGAGAACCGGCCACCAGAGAGTAAAGCCTGCGAGAACCAGCCACCAGAGAGTAAAGCCAAACCGAAGAAACCGAACGCCACCAGAGAGTAAAGCTGCGAGAACCGCCAGAAACCAACCAGAGAGTAAAGCCGCGAGAACCGACCACCAGAGAGTAAAGCCGCGAGAACCGACCACCAGAGAGTAAAGCCGCGAGAACCGGCCACCAGAGAGTAAAGCTGCGAGAACCGACCACCAGAGAGTAAAGCCGCCAGAACCGGCCACCAGATAGTATCTGTATACGTCCAGAGACAAAGTAGTACCGAGTGCATGGAGGAAGAGGAAACGGGTGATACAAATGACCTGATTCAGAGGGAGAAAATAGACTTCCAAATAAGCGCAACGCAAAAAAAAAAGCAATTTAGCACCAAATAAAAACATCCCTAAAACAGGAACAATTAGACAAAACAATAGGTGCAAATGGAAGAATTAATCAAGATCATTGCATTTATTTTTGGGGATTAGATACTTGATTGTCTGGAACATTCAATTGTTACCTGTAATTTTGCATAGAATGCTGTAAGATGATGACTACTGTGTGACAATATAATGTGTCGCCTGCAGCTCCGCCGTGTACCCGCTTGTGGATGAGATTCCTGACAGCGATCTATCCCCTGTAAATGTAGGGAAGGTCCAGAATACGTCCTCTTCCTCTAGCTCGGAAATGCCTCGCCTGTCACCGTACAGGACATGGGGTAAGCAGGACATGACTCGCAATCATAGTAATACTTTATTCTTATTTTTATAGGGTTAAATTAAATAATGGCATTTTTTTTTATTGCGGTAAACGATTATAGTGAAAATACACGTACATCCTGTCCTCGCTTCTTCAGAAGTTTTTCAAGTCCTAAAAAAAGTCGTAATGGCATATTAAAGGCAGGGGTTCCCGCAAATATTAAAGGAGGGGTTCCCACAAATATTAAAGGAGGGGTTCCCACAAATGAAACTTTTTCTAATTGTGTTTATCAATGCAGGGCAAATCTACTAAGTAGTATCTAGATAAATAGATAGATAGATAAGATAGATGATAGATAGATTGATAGATAGATAGGAATAAAAAGGCACAGCAGCACTCTGTGAATGCCAAGACATATAATGTCAATGGAAATAACAACTTCTACAAGGTTGTAGTTTTTTTTTTTTAAAACCTGAAAGTGGAATGTACAGTAGGATATGGAAGGGTTAAGACAGGACCAGTCAGAGAAGTGTCACCTTGCCGTGGTTGATGGGCACACATGAATTGACCAATTTATGTGCTAAGAACCTTCGCTTATTTTGTAAGTACATCTTGCTGAGGGACAAAGCGTTGGAAGTTATTTCCATTGACATTATAAGTCTTGGCATTCACAGGGTGCTGCTGTGCCTTTTTATACATGTTTGCAGTCACTGCAGCTTGCACTTATTCACACTTAGGATGTGCTGGTCAGGTTTTTTTTGTATAGATAGATAGATAATAGATAGATAGATAGATGATAGAGAGATAGATAGATAGATAGATAGATAGATAGATAGATAGATAGATAGATAATAGATAGATAGAAGATGATAGAGAGATAGATAGATAGATAACAGATAGCTGAAAGATAGAGATAGATAATAGATAGATGATAGATAGATAATAGATAGAAGATAGATAGATAGATAGATAGATAATAGATATAGATAATAGATAGATAATAGATAGATAGATAGATAGATAGATAGATAGATAGATGATAGATAGAGATAGATAGATACGATAGATGATAGATAGAGATAGATAAGATAGATAGATGATAGATAGATAATAGATAGTAGATAGATAGTGATAGATAAGATAGATAGATAGATAGATAGATGTAAAAGATAGATAGATAATGATAGATGATAGATAGATAATAGATAGATAGTAGATAGATGATAGATAGATAGAATAGATATAGATAGAAGATAGATGATAGATAGATGATAGATAGATAGATAGATAATAGATAGATAGATAGATAGATAATAGATAGATAGATAATAGATAGATGATAGATAGATAAATAGATAGATAGTAGATAGATGATAGATAGAGAGAGATAGATAATAGATAGAAAGATAGATGATAGATAGATGATAGATAGATAGATAGATAGATAGAGTTAGATGAATAGATATAGATAGATAGATATAGATAGATAATAGATAGATAGATAGATAGATAGATAATAGATAATAGATAGATAGATAGATAGATTAGATAATAGATAGATAAGAAATAGATAGATAGATAATAGATATAGATATAGATAGATGGATGATGATAGATAGATAAAAATAGATAATAGATAGATAGTATAGATAGATAGATTAGATAGATGATAGATAAGATAGATAGTATAGATAATAGATAGTATAGATAGATATAATAGTATAGATAGATAGATGATAGATAGATAGATAGATAGAGATGATAGATAGATATAATAGATAATAGATAGATAGAAAAGATAGATAGATAGATAGATAGATATGATAGATAGATAGATAATAGATAATAGATGATGATAGAAATAGAAGATAGATAGATAGATAGATAATGATAGAGAGATAGATTAGATAGAGATAGATAGATAGATAGATGATAGATAATAGATAGATGATAGATAGATAGATAGATAGATAGATAAGATAGATAGATAGATAGATAGATAGATATAGATAAAATGAATCAGAGTAGTCATAGATGTAGATAGATAGAATGGAAGATAGATATATAGAGTGAGATAGATAGATAGATAGATAGATAGTAATAGATAAATGGAATTTCACAGGACGTTTTGGGTCCATTAATGTGTCAGATGCTGCACCACTGGGGAATCTCGAGTCTCTGGTGGTCAGTCTGACCTCTTTCTCAAATGTATCGAGAAATGCTTTTCTGCTAATATCGGGTTGATCGTCATCCAATGTCTATGAGTATTTCTTCTCTCCTTTTGCTTGAGCGTTTCTCTCTGACAGTGCAGCGCCCATCGTGACTTCAAAGGGAAATCTTCTCTCATTTGGGACCTCAGCCACTATTTCTTTGCTAATTGCTGACTGCAGTTTGGAAACAGCTTTGGCCAGAACTATATAAAACAAATCTGAAGGAAAGCTTCGCTAAATAAGCACATTCATGTTTGTTAGCCGTAATTAGATATCTCTGCACACCAAACAAAACAGATGTTGTGGGGCACAGGACGGGTGTAATTATACGTGTCAAAGGGTAATGCCATATTTTTAGCCCTTAGATATATAATTAAGCACAACTTCATACACATCATAAAGCATCCAGCTCCTGGATACTGTCACATACATCTTGGAGAAAATACTAAGCATGGACTATGACAACACATTTGGCGAAACGCCATTCCGTTTCCATATAGCCCCACTATGCTCCATAATATACAGGTGCGGAGCTGAAATCCTGGCAGCCCATAGAGCTGAATGCCAACCATACGACTGCCAGTCTTGGAGAGAGCCCTGGTTTGTGAAATTCCATTTTTAAACCTCTACTTCTTTTAAAAGAAATTGGATAGGTAGCAAAGAAGAGGATAGGAAACCAGGAGTTGGAAGAAAAAATCTAAAAGCACTAGGCTTTTGAGTCTCAGTTTGCAAATGGGTGTTCAAATATGATGTCAAGTTCTTTAGGCCATTAATTGCTACAATGGGGCCCCAAGACAAAAGAGGGGCTCTCTCTCCAGTTTTTGGAAGGCACATATACATTAATGGACAAAGCCTAACCTCCCCAGTGCTGAGCTCAGGACAGGGGTCTCATTCGCAAGCAAGAAGTCGGTCTCGGTGTTGGGACCTATACTGACATTTGCCCTGGTTGTGGAGATCCAGGACGTGAACCACCACCAAGATATTTTATTGGGGCCATGGTATTGAGATAAAGAGAGAGGGCAGCAAGCTACATCTCACCCGTGGGTGAAGGAAAGTCAAGATTCTACTAATGTGGGTCAACTAACCCTACTCCTCAAAGGGGTTGTCCATTAGTGTTGAGCAATGCCAAGGACAACATCTGCAAGGAGTTTGTATCTTCTCCCCGTGTTTGCGTGGGTTTCCTCCGGGTTCTCTGGTTTCCTCCCACACGCCAAAGACATAGAGATAGGGAATGTAGATTGTGAGCCCCATCGGGGACAGCAACGATAATGTGTGCAAACTGTAAAGCGCTGCGGAATATGTTAGCGCTATATAAATAGATTACACTGGTCACACTGGTCTAGGAGGTTAACATGGATTTAGATTTTTTCACCTTCCTTGGCACACATGTAAAACCCCCACCGGTTTCCAAGCTTCAATTGCCTGGTGTCGCTATCACATTTTCCCGATACCATCTCACTTCTGGTTCTCACAAAATAAGTGGCAGTAAGAGTCCAGTGGCGAGAGGAGAAGTGACGGATACAACAATGGTTGTAATCTTGACCTTTCACAATATCAGGGAAGTCGAATGAGTGTCTGAGAGTTTTCTCACTTCCCGATTTCCAGTAATTGTCAAACTTCTAATGAAAAAGGTAGGACAGCGGGACCAGGTTGTGCAGTCACTTTCCAGGACTGAGTCACATCATCCGAAACAATATTTCTAGAAAATGTATAAAGAAGTGGTATTTCTAGAGAATTTCAAGTTGTATCCAATATACGGTATATTATCAATGGGCTGTGACACCAGGGAGACAAGAACGTCAGGACATAATCACTGCCACTAAGATCCCCCCCAAAAAATCTATCTCATCCACCTATTATCTATTATCTATCTATTGTCTATCAGTTATCTATCAATCCATCTATTATCTACTGTATCTATCATATATTGTCTATCAATCCATCTATTATCTATCTATTATTGATCTATTATCTATCTATTATCTATCTATCTATTATCTATCTATCTATCTATATATCATCTATCATCTATCTATTATCTATCTATTATTGATCTATTATCTATCTATCTATTATCTATCTATCTATCTATATATATATATATTATCTATTATCTATCTATTATTAATCTGTTATCTAACTATTATCTATATATCTATCATCTATCTATCATCTATCTATCATCTATTATCTATCATCTATTATCTATCTATATATCATCTATCAATCCATCTATTATCTATCTATTATTGATCTATTATCTATCTATTATCTATCTATTATCTATCTATCTATATATATATTATCTATTATCTATCTATCTATCTATCTATCTATTATTAATGTATTATCTAACTATTATCTATATATCTATCATCTATCTATCATCTATTATCTATCATCTATTATCTATCTATCTATCATCTATCAATCATCTATCAATCCATCTATTATCTACCTATTATTGATCTATTATCTATCTATCATCTATTATTTATCATCTATTATCTATCTATCTATTATCTATCATCTATCAATCATCTATTAATCCATCTATTATCTATCTATTATTGATCTATTATCTATCTATCATATATTATTTATCATCTATTATCTATCATCTATTATCTATCTATCTATTATCTATTATCTATCTATCTATCTATCATCTATCAATCATCTATCAATCCATCTATTATCTATCTATTATTGATCTATTATCTATCTATCATCTATTATCTATCATCTATTATCTATCTATTATCTATCATCTATCAATCATCTATCAATCCATCTATTATCTATCTATTATTGATCTATTATCTATCTATATCTATAATCTATTATCTATCTATTATCTATCTATTATCTATCTATCATCTATCTATCATCAATCATCTATTATATATAATCTATTATCTATGTATATCTATTAATCTATCCATCTATCTATTATCTATCTATTATCTATCCATCTATTCCATCCCTCATATTCCCACATAAAAATACTTAACACCATGCCCCATTATAGAATATGCCTACAATCTACTCCATTAAAAAAATACCCCAAATTTACCATCTCAATAAACAAAGCTCTACAATGTGCCTGTAACTAAAAATATACCCTACAAAGTGTCCCCTGAATAAGAACTGTTCTCCACTCTGAGTCGCCTCCACTGAGTCCCTGAATATGCCCCACGGTGCCCTGAGTAAAAAATTGTACCCCTCAATGTGGACCCTTAATGAAAAAAAGTCTCACACCATGCACCACAATACATTTAATTCCCCTCTGACATTTTTTTATTTGAGATACTTTACGTAAATGAAAAAAAAAAAGGTTGTGATTCAGTTTGACAAAAGCCTTTACAGGACCGTTCCCATATTTATAACTAATTTTTGTTGGATAGAGCTGTTAAATACAAGCAATTTTTGTAATTTACTGCTTGTCACATTTTTCAGGCGTTCTTGAGATATTAACATATTTATTTTCTTCTATTTGCAGTTCGTTGCCTAGGAGACTGATCACTTCTGCTAGACAGCAGAACATGTGCAGCGCTTACAAGCTAGACAGCAGCGGTGGTCGGTCTCCTAAGCAACGAGCTGTAAACAAAAGAAAAGTGTTAATATCTCAAGAACGAGTGCATATTTTAAAAAGCTGTAAATTGCAAAAGTGCTTGTTTTTACAAGAGCTATCCAACAATATCATCTATGTATGCACAGTAATCTTTTAAGAAAAGGGGTCTTTTGGGAGGGGGCACTACTTTATTTAGAAAGCATGAAAAATTCCAAAGCTGTTATAGAATGAGTGCGCCTTGTGTAACAGATTAGTAAGTACAGGCTTATAAATTTTGCAACTTTCAAGAACATACCCCAATGCCCATTCTGAGTGGTAATCCCCTTTAAGACCATAACTGGATATATGATGTCATCTATTACATGTTTCGCATCCAATATTGTCGTATTCAACACGGAGCAGAATGTTCTCTTCTGTTCAGTCCAGGCTAATTTCTCGTTACTCAGCGTTTCACATTCTGGGGCATTTTGGATAATTTTCGCCTTTGAATTTTCCAGATGTGCTCAGAATCTTAGCTTTGATGTTTCGGGTGTTTACGTGGTGAAAGCTAGAAATAGTAACGTGATGAAGGTAGTCGGCGTTACACTATGCATTTCAGATAATGACAGAACACATACATATGACAAATCATAATAAGGCGGTGGACTACAAAAATAAACACCGCCATCAGGGTGAGCGATGTACATACACGTCAGGTGGCCTCCTCCGCCATCATTCCCGGTGCGATGCCTGAAAAGTGTATTCAGATATGACTTAAGAAGGAGAATAAAGTCTATAAAAAAGAATGTTCTATCCTTACTAGAAACTTTCACCATTATATAGATCATTAGTCAGACTGCATGTAAAATGTGATGCTCCCTGAAGAATCTTAAGCGAAACACACATTGGAGTAAGTAACGGGGGAGCTGTCAAGCCTCAGTAAGCAACCAAGTCTGTCAATCACCCAAATGGGTTCATCTAAATTATTTCTTTCCCTTTTTCTCTTATTAATTTTTATATGTATTTGTTTATTGGGCTTATGCAATGTATAATTTTTACACATTTGTCCCAGACCAGGCTTTGCTTCCCCTCACCCCGGGTCCACTAAACTCAGTTGTGCTCAATGTCGGGCTTTACAGATGACCTGGCATGATCCCATGTAATTATGTGCTTGGGATTATATAAGGTCCACCAAGACACACACCTGTGTCTTGGTATTAAGACTTTAGTTTGGCTATGCATAGTTCCCTGTTTGCAGCTTCCAGTACCTTAACTACCTGTCTGCCTGTGGCTTCCAGTCCTTCAGTGACCTGTCTGCATGCAGCTTCCAGTCCAACTGCCTGTCTGCCTGTGGCTTCCAGTATTTCTGCTATCTGCCTGTAGCTGCCAGTCCCTCAACTACCTGTCTGCCTGCAGCTTCCAGTATCTCAATTGTTTGCCTGCCTGTAGGTTCCAGTACCTTTGCTATCTGAGTCGCACTTAGTACCAGGGCAATGGGGTACTCGGCACCGAGCCCATGAAAGTCTATGGGATTTGTCACTGGCAGCAGGACTCGGTCCGTGGCCCTGGGCACTCATACAATGGGGGATATTTACAGGGGATTATTAGGATAGGTAGTTCGTGACGCCACCTGTGGTATCTGGTCAATTGTACCAGCGCTGCTATAATGATCTTCACAGGGGATGTTATGGGGCAGCTGGGTGGTAAGTCTCCCACAGGTGAGACTGGTCCCTGGAAGTCTATGGTGATGATGCAGGGTGTAGATAAGAATTCAGTCACACACAATGCAGCTTCTTTTCATGCCTTTTACTGGTAGATGGTTCAAGCAGGTCCCGGGGAGCTGGTCGGGGTGGAGAGTGCACATTCGGGTAACCGCTGAGCAGGTTAGAGGCCTCCTTAACTTCAATATGTATGTGAGTCCAACTTGCCTGAAGCGAAGTTAACTCTGAACTCTCCAGCTTTCTCAATAGCTGTAATGCCCGGCCAACATTGTGGTGGAGCCTTCTAAATGGTGAGAACTAAGTCCTTACTTTTGTCTGCGCTTGACTCAAAGTCCCCGTTCTCCCTGACTCCGGTTACGTATTGACACTTTGGGCTGCACTCTGCGACCTGTAGTCCAGATGCCTCCAGTTTTCTTGTTACTAAGCTTGAAACTCTAGCAACGCTTCGGACCCCGGTGTCCGGCAATTTAGTGCAGGTAATCCAATACCTGTAGCACTTCTCTGTCTTCTCCACTGTGCCCTTCGCCCTGCTTCCCGCTCTTAACATAAGCACTTGTAACTTTCGATGGCAAGGTCAGCTTTCTCTAGGGCTCGCTGAGCAGCCCTCAGTATCCTCTAAGTCCCGACTGGACTGACACTGAACTGATCCGTCCGAAGACAGGAACCAGATTCCACTGCTCTCCCTCCTAGGTTGACTGACTGACTACCTCTGCTACGTGTCACTCCCTCCTATATCTCAGATGGGTGTGTCTAAAAGTGTGAGTGAAGTGAATGCATATCAAGCGTTGCGGTTACCTTCCTGTGCATTCTCCTGGATTTTATGTGTGCCTGGCATAGCTGGGCCACACATCCCCCCTTGGTTAAACACAGCACTCCCGGGCTGTAAAAGAGAAAAAGAAACATTTTTGTTTTGCATTAAACATCAACATTTTAACTCTTCCCATCCGGAGGTAAGACTTCTTTAACGTTACAATTTGTACAATGAAGAATACAAAAGTATCAAAATATCAAGACATGCTCATAAATACAGGATACTTGTGGAGGACCCGCACCAAAAACCTCCCACGTGGGTCCTGGGTGGGCTGCAGGACTTCTGACTGCAGACCTCACCCTAGGCCCACCATACGGGTTTTTCTTCAGAGAGAGATAGATAGTAGTGGTTTCGTGTAAAACCAAGATAATGCACCGTAGCGCAACTATTTACAAAGCAAGTTCTTGGGCTGGCACAGTCCACAGCCACGCAGTCCATGAGGGTTAAAACACATTTTTATATTTCAAGTATTCACGTATACTTTAACTTTCACTTTACTTGCTTTACCCAACCGGGGTATTCTATGCAATATGTAAAACATCATCATACACAGCAATAAAGTGCAAATTGGCAAATCTTCTTTTATCAACTTTTTACAATTCTTGGATACGGTAAACCCCTGTCTGGGTCCTACCGGTCTTCACTTTTCTTGCTAATTTCGATAACGTCTTCCACTCCTGGGGCTGGAACGACGCGATGTTCCTTAGAACGCATTACAAATATGTTCGTGACCTGCTATTAGCGTTTGAGTGGCCACAGTTTTCATTTTAACGATGGACCCAACGGGTACTTCTTTGCTGTAAGACGCTGATGGCGTCGCTGCAAGGGCCACATTAACTTGCGATGCAGAGTAAGTCGCCGATTGCGATGCAGAGTAGGTCGCCGATTGCGATGCAGAGTAGGTCGCCGATTGCGATGCAGAGTAGGTCGCCGATTGCGATGAGTATGCAGGGGGCGATGCAGGGCACGGCCTGGTGCGGTGAGAGCCTGGGACTGGGACGCCTCGGTATTGTGTACGGTACCGGCGTCGGGACGGGGTCACTGACGATGGAGACGTTCAGGGCATACCACCCCTTTAAACCCCAGTGACGTGTGTAGCTCACTATGTCCCCATTTATCAGGTCCCTCTCAGGATGACCGATGGGCAAGTGGGACTCCACGTCCCGGCGGCTCACAAAGACCCCCGCATAGAGGCCCGGCTCGCGGATAAAGCCCCAGCCCTTGCGGAGCTGAAACTCAGTAACGCACCCCTGCCGCCGCGGTTCCCGTCGGGTACCTTTATCCCGGCGGACTGTTTCTTTATCAGCGATGAACTCCTCATGCTGTTTTTGTCGGGACCGCTGTATGTTTCTCTCTTCCTCCTGCTGCCGTCTCACTCTCTCACAGTGCTGCCAGGCGTTTCCGGTTTGGAGGTCGTAAGTCACGTCGTCCAGACGCTCCATCTCATCCCAGTCGATTTCCGGCAATGACGGCTGGGACCCCTCCGGTGACCTTACCGGGGAACCGTACTCCGCTGTGGCATCCTGGCCTGGCTGGCACTCCGGACCGGGCAGGACCTCCTCAGCCTCCTTCTCCTCCACCTCCGCATCGGTGGGATCAGGTACAGCACTCTTGGGGGCAGCCTCCGGTTGCTCTTCAGCCTTCCTCAGCAGGGAACTTGGGAAATCAGGAGACGGCGTTAGGCTTGTGGGAGAGAACACTGCGTCCCACAGCAGCCGCTGTGTCCGGGCACGCCAGCGTCTCTCCGTCTCCTGCAGATCTGCATGACTCTGGATCATTCTTTTAAGCTCCGCGTTCTCCTTCTGCAGCTCCAGTATCGCGGTGTTAGTGTCCCGATCTGGGGACAGCTCCGGCACAGATAGGAAATCTTCCGGTAAGCAGGACTTGTATGCCTCCGGTCCTCTGCACAGATTCTCCTGTCCTTCCGCCATCTCGTCCCAGGCCAGACTATAGTTTCCATCAGGAACAGTCCGGTCTCTTCCGTGGAGGCGGGATTTGCGTCTCCTCCTCTTCGCATAGAGGATGAAGAGGAGGCGGATTTCTTTAGCAGTGGGGCAGGACCGCACATTATAGTAGCATTTGGAGAGGGCGGCCATAACTTTCGCGCCTCAGGGGGGGTACACGCCCACGAATGCACGCCCACCTTCTTCACCAGCGCCTCAGGGCGCCAACTTGGCGGTAAAATGGTGGTATTTGGCGCCAAATGCAGCAAACAGTCTTTTTCACCAATCAGTTCAATATAGGCACACAGGACTCACAATTGCAAGCTTCGCATCCTGTTCGTGACGCCAAAGATTGAGTCGCACTTAGTACCAGGGCAATGGGGTACTCGGCACCGAGCCCATGAAAGTCTATGGGATTTGTCACTGACAGCAGGACTCGGTCCGTGGCCCTGGGCACTCATACAATGGGGGATATTTACAGGGGATTATTAGGATAGGTAGTTCGTGATGCCACCTGTGGTATCTGGTCAATTGTACCAGCGCTGCTATAAGGATCTTCACAGGGGATGTTATGGGGCAGCTGGGTGGTAAGTCTCCCACAGGTGAGACTGGTCCCTGGAAGTCTATGGTGATGATGCAGGGTGTAGATAAGAATTCAGTCACACACAATGCAGCTTCTTTTCATACCTTTTACTGGTAGATGGTTCAAGCAGGTCCCGGGGAGCTGGTCGGGGTGGAGAGTGCACATTCGGGTAACCGCTGAGCAGGTTAGAGGCCTCCTTAACTTCAATATGTATGTGAGTACAACTTGCCTGAAGCGAAGTTAACTCTGAACTCTCCAGCTTTCTCAATAGCTGTAATGCCCGGCCAACATTGTGGTGGAGTCTTCTAAGTGGTGAGAACTAAGTCCTTACTTTTGTCTGCGCTTGACTCAAAGTCCCCGTTCTCCCTGACTCCGGTTACGTATTGACACTTTGGGCTGCACTCTGCGACCTGTAGTCCAGATGCCTCCGGTTTTCTTGTTACTAAGCTTGAAACTCTAGCAACGCTTCGGACCCCGGTGTCCGGCAATTTAGTGCAGGTAATCCAATACCTGTAGCACTTCTCTGTCTTCTCCACTGCGCCCTTCGCCCTGCTTCCCGCTCTTAACATAAGCACTTGTAACTTTCGATGGCGAGGTCAGCTTTCTCTAGGGCTCGCTGAGCAGCCCTCAGTATCCTCTAAGTCCCGACTGGACTGACACTGAACTGATCCGTCCGAAGACAGGAACCAGATTCCACTGCTCTCCCTCCTAGGTTGACTGACTGACTACCTCTGCTACGTGTCACTCCCTCCTATATCTCAGATGGGTGTGTCTAAAAGTGTGAGTGAAGTGAATGCATATCAAGCGTTGCGGTTACCTTCCTGTGCATTCTCCTGGATTTTATGTGTGCCTGGCATAGCTGGGCCACACACTATCTACCTGTGGCTTCTATTACCTCTGCTATCTGCCTGCGGCTTCCATTACCTCTGCTACCTGCTTTCAGCTTCTAGTACCTCAACTGTTTTCCTGCCTGTAGCTTCCAGTACCTCTGCTATCTACCTGCGGCTTCCATTACCTCTACTACCTGCTTGCAGCTTACAGTACCTCAACTGTTTTCCTGCCTGTAGCTTCCAGTACCTCTGCTATCTACCTGCGGCTTCCATTACCTCTACTACCTGCTTGCAGCTTCCAGTACCTCAGCTACCTGTTTGCCTGCAGCTTCTAGTACCTCTGCTACCTGTCTGCGGCTTACAGTATCTTTGTTACAGATTGCCTGCATGCTTCACCTGCCTGCTGCACCGATGCCCATTGCCAGTGTGCCCACCCGGACCCTGGGCTTGTAAGATCCACCTCACAGGGTGAGCCTAACAATTATTTATTTACTCCATCTTTACCGAATTGCACATTTTTAGCCTACGTGTTTTGACCTTTCTTAATATATGTTGATCTTTATAACTAGCAATTGCCCTATTAGGAAAAGTACAGTACTATACTGACCTGTGAACTTCTTTATGGTTACTACTTGCTGCCAGCTTTATTTTACTTTTTACATATATTCTGATTAATACAATCAACATTTTAGCCATTTTTTAATTTTTTTTTTTTTTAACTTAAATGCATGCATTTGGGACTACAATTCATTTTTGCATTTGGGTTTCATTAAAAATTTTGCATCATTTAACCTTCCATAGCATCTGTGTGGTGCTGCCTATTGTTGGCTGCTATATGAGTTAACTGAAAATCCATCAGTGAGCTCATCCAGATTGCATGGTCGAAAAGTTTGTAGATCTTTTATCTGTCTTTTTCTGAGCTTCTCAGCTGATTTATGACCACAGACCACATCATTGTTGAATCTGCAAGGAAACAAAAAACCTGTAAAAAAGCAAAACGGTACTAAACTTTTAACAGAACCCAACTGAAAAAATTATTTTTAGCGCCAAATACATACAGTTAAGTAAAAAAATATCCCCAAAGGTGGACAAGAATGCCCACCTTTTGCAGGCAGTATTTTACTATCTTACTTAATTGCATTTGTTTTTGGCTAAAAATCATTTTTGGAATTGGATTCCATTAAAAATTGTGCACCGTTCGCCTCCTGTGGCCTCCGTTGCTGCAATATCTATTGCTGGATGTAGAATGGATTAACTCAGAATCTGTCAGTGAGCTCCTTCTGATGCTCCCTTGGGAGAGTTTGTAACTATTTCTTTTTTTTTCTGAGCTCAAAAGCATGTAAAAGCCAAACGGTGCAATATTTTTAATAAAACCCATTGGAAAAATTATTTTTAATCTCAAATACATTCAGTTAAAGGGAATCTGTCACCCCAAAAATGCCATATCAAGTAAAGATATGGCTGAATCGAGCGTCCCATAACTAAGCTAACGGTGGGTATCATATATCATGATACCCCCGTTTTCATAGCAAAATACCTTTTTAAAGTTGGTGATTGAACGTGTCAATCACTGCAGTCAGGTCAGGAGGGCGGCGGTTTTCATGTCCTCCCCGCCCCCGCTCCTCGTCATCTCTTTCGTATCGCCGTCGTTCGTTTCCCGAAATTGCGCAATTCAAAATTATGCCGGCGCATGCGCAGTATGCTTTGCCCAGCAGTGGGCAAAGCATAAAATTACTACAGCGCATGCGCTAGTATTTCCTTGCCCCGGAAAATCCTGCTTGCCTTGGACGACTTCCGGGGCAAGGAAATACTAGCGCATGCGCTGTAGTAATTTTATGCTTTGCCCACTGCTGGGCAAAGCATACTGCGCATGCGCCGGCATAATTTTGAATTGCGCAATTGCGGGAAACGAACGCCGTCTGTGGTATTCACAGACGGCGATATGAAAGAGATGACGAGGAGCGGGGGCGGGGAGGACATGAAAACCGCAGCCCTCCTGACCTGACTGCAGTGATTGACACGTTCAATCACCAACTTTACAAAGGTATTTTGCTATGAAAACGGGGGTATCATGATATATGATACCCACCGTTAGCTTAGTTATGGGACGCTCTATTCAGCCATATCTTTACTTGATATGGCATTTTTGGGGTGACAGATTCCCTTTAAGTAGGGAAAAAAAAATATTGGCCATAGAGGGTGGACTCCCCCCCCCCCTTAAATGTATTATTTTATGCAATTATAAACTTTTTATTTTAATATATCTGGTGGATTTCATGTTTATTAATTGACAAAAAATGTATAATTGGTGGAGAATGGTTAAATTTTGATGGACTTGGTCTTTTTTCAGCCTATGTAACTACGTATCTTTGTTGGATAAAGTGCCTTATCTGGTGATCTATTTTATTTCAATGTTGGCCCTTTTTGGCTATTTCCCTTTGGGCATTTGTATTTCTTATGTATTCATTGGTACAGTTACAATTTTAGAAATCAAGGAGCTTACTAGTGATGAGCAAACGTGCTGGGATTAGGTGTTATCTGAGCATGCTCGTGTGCTAGCCGAGTGTCTGCGGCGTCCTCGAAAAGTATGTTTGAGTCCCCGCGGCTGCATGTCTTGTGCCGATACTGCCAAGTGGCCAAAGCCGAGAATTGTGCCAAGACCACTGGTGAGAGAGGTGAGGATGATGATGGCTTCTGTATGTAGAAAGATGCCAGGCGGATGCTGGAGGAGATCTTCCTATTCTTGTTCGATCAAAAATCCTACTAGACAGATTGTGAGACCCAAAGAATGGGGTCATCCAATATAGACACCCATAGAACGAGGAAAAGGCTGGAGCACAAGGGTGTTTGAAAAGACGATGGTACAAGCCTGAACCACCACAAAAGGTGGAAATAAGGTCCCGAATTGTTTGAGGTCTATCACCGAGGTCATTCTGGGCTTCCTGACAGATAGAACATTATATGGAGAATTAAACAGGTAAGGATAAGGGGACGCGTTAAGTTAGATTTTCCGGATTCTGTTTATTCTATGAGATCATGGGGTGGATGAACACATGTAGAATTGTTCTTTATTATGCATTTGCCAAAACAAAAGTACATCTAATCCCGACGTACAAAGTCTTTGATTAATGCGATATTATTCTAAACCTGAACAAATGTATTTATAGGAGACTGCCTGCATTGCGTTGCCAACTGCGGAAATATATGGTCATCAAAAGGTCCGGGCATCTGAGCCGTCAATTATATCTGTTAGAGATGAGTAAATCGAATAGGCGCGAACTGAATTAGGAAATTCACTGGACCCGGAGTATTCGAACAATTTGCAATTTGATTCACCCAAGTTGGCAAAGAAATGCTGCCGCCATTTTCCACAAATCAGAGAAGGTTCATGTGACATCAGACGCGGCCGTGCAGGTTTTCTTCTAATGACTTCCAGCTGTCACATCATATTATATAGCAAAGCCAATCAGAAGGGACTATCATAGCCTGTATAAAAGCAAGGGTAGGGAATGAAGCAGATATTTTGTGGTGAATCTGGATAGTGAGAGGACGTCACAGCGCACAGATTAACAACAGAGGTATGTGGAGAAAACCATAAAACACTGAAGAAACTGTACAGATAGTGTGTGCGACAGCACAGCAGTGAAGAATGGTTTATCTATAGCATATATGCTGTCATTTTGACATTAGTAAGTTTGTGCTTGCAAAAAAAAACTTGAAAAAGGGGTTGGATACATTCCTAGGAGACCTCAGAGTGTTATACACATCTGTTCATTGCAATTGGATGCTTTGAAGTGCTTGCGTTTTGTAGAAAATCCAATTTTGGAGAAAAATTTGACACATTGGCAAATTCAGACTTCAAAAGATTTGCTCATCTCTAATGTCCATCAAAGTCTATTTTGAGCCCCGTTGACAATCTTTTGATGGTGATTTAATGATCGCGAAACAAATTGTAATACTATGATCATATAGTTATTGAGGCAACAGAATAGAGGCACAGAATATTATAGTTACAGATGTGTCAGAGGCTGGGTGTTTATAACTCCCAACTTCCTGTTGGGAGTTGCCGGTAATATTTCTTATTTGCACTTGTCTGTTGAGGCTCGGAGCTGTAGTAGTCTGCTAGCATCCTCTTGGAGTTTGGAGGGTGTTGCCGTTTCTCTCTGAGTCTACTTAAGCTAAGTGTCCCCCTTGTTTCATTAATCCTTTGTCTTTAGTGTTAGTGGGATTGACTAGTGCTCATCCTGTCCTTTCGATGCAGAGCTTATCTCCAGGGTCACACAGGGATTAGGTATCCTGCTCGGTGATAGGTGTGGAACCTTTATTGGGATGGTAGGACAGACAGGGTGACATTAGATCTGTCTAGGGGTCTCCACTACCCCCTTCCCTATTGTTTGTTCCCCCTTCCCTTTATTTATTTGTGTTGCACTTAGTCTGTCCTATACTGTGCGTGACAATTATATTAAGGGGCATTATATGATGTGGAGGGTGCTCAGTGTCGGATTGGATTGGCTGAGGCCCAACAGTGACAGTGATTATTGAGGCCCACTGTCGAGCTACATGAAAAATAACTTGATCCTAGTAAACAAATTTATTTTTGCTTCTATGTAGTATTAATATGGGTAGCTTGCTTTATGAATGATAAGATGATACTATTTTCTGCACTAGTCATTAGCACTTCTTCACAGTGGCCTATCAGAGGATTCTGCTGTTCTCTTGTGGGCCAGTTCAAGCCTGAGGGTGCCTTGTTGGTTAGTAATTAGGTTTACATATCATTACCTAGGAGGATGTAGGATATGTATGCTGATTATATATTTATTCATTACACCTTTCCAAGAAGAATAACAAAGGAATGATACAATGCAAAGTTCTAAAACTGATTCTACAGAATGTGGCGCCAAACCTACTGATGAGAAGAGGCACTGGAGACGGCTGCAGATAAGAGGAGGTTTTAAGGGTTGTAGTCTGGTGGCTATGGACCACCCACAATTAGGTATAGTAACTTTATTGCATGGGCCCCTTAAGTCCTACCAGGGAATGACCCCATCCTATCCAAAAAGACCAACAGAGCAAGTGAGACCACCCACTTTTGGGCAGAAGTTTATGTTAAATCGATCCCTTTTTTGGCCCCAGACTTCCTTAAGTTTATTCAAATTGTTTTTGAAAAATTGGGACTGTTGGCATCTATGGCCCCCCCAACAGCAGTATTATACTACCCTGGCGGTGGCCCTAACATTCTGTCTCATATTACACCTACAAGATGTTGACCGTATTCTAAAAGAAGAAACATGGCATTACTACACAATGGGGTACAGAGGGGCTGTGGAAGAAGACCAGTGGAAAAATAGTTTTATCGTGAGCCTTTCAGAGGAGATGAGGCAGACTTTTCAAGAGCTATGACATAACCTGCAAACGTTTTCCTTTCTTTTTGCGAGGTTACATTGACTTCTGTAAGCTATTCACAATCCATAAAAATAAAATGCACCCAGGTTATGTAACAGACTGTTCTCTTTATTATACAACCTTCTAAAGCCTTTTAAGATATCGCACTATTGTATAGTCAGAGTGCGACGTTTGTCATGCAATGCTCCTCTAGATGATTTTATAGAATATTCTTCTTTCTACCTAAAAGCTGGTATTACTCTGCCCAGATAGTACTCAACAGAAATCGTTCACAGTGGAAAACAATATATAATATATTTATGGCTTTTTCTTGTAAAAGGGAATGTTGATGTTTCCTTCAGTTTGAACGGAGACGCGTCTTCAATGTGGTTGTGCGGGTAGTAAAGCATTTACTACTACTACTGGTAAATGCATTTAGTAGGAATTATATATATCCCTTTAATGACCACTTAATGCACCCAACATACATACATCATCAGTGAGATGTTATTGGGATGTAGTAATTCCATGGACACAGCAGGAGTGTGGCTGTGATTGACGGACACAGCAGGAACATGAATGTGATTAATGTATACAGCAGGAACATGAATGTGATTAATGTATACAGCAGGTGACTACATATAATTGATGGACAAGCCAAAAGTGTGTGTCACGATTCCTCCGCTCAGTGAATGATTGCTATGCTGTTCTATGGAAACTGTCTTGCTGAGCTGTGTCTTGATTGACAGCTTGGTTGTCCAATACTGTGATGGGCTTGCTGGGCTGATGGTGCCTTGATCGACAGCTTAGCTGTCCAATTTGTGTCTGGGGTGTGCGGGACTTTCTGCAGGTGTTCAATGTTCTGGTAATAGCATGGCTACTTAACTCAGCTGTCTGCCCCTGATCCCTGCCAGACGTAGTTTGTGCTTCTCGGTGAGTGTCAGCCTGATTCTGTTGCTCTGAGTTCTAATCTTCTGCTGCCTGACCCTTTGGATCGTGTTCTGACTATCCGTTTGTATTGTCCTTTGGCTTTTGATCCGCTATCTCTTGTTATTGACCCTGGACTGTGACCTGACTTACGCCTTTGTCTTTTCCTGTGGCTGTGATTGATGGAAATACAGGAGCATAGTTCTGATTGACAGACACAGCAGGAGCATGGTTGTGGTTGACAGACACAGCAGGAGCATGGTTGTGGTTGACGGACACAGCAGGAGCATGGCTGTGACTGATGGACACAGCAGCAGCATGGCTGTGACTGATGGACACAGCAGGAGCATGGTTATGATTGACAGACAGCACGAGCATGGCTGTGACTGATGGACACAGCAGGAGCATGGTTGTGGTTGATGGACACAGCAGGAGCATGGTTGTTGTTGATGGACACAGCAGGAGCATGGCTGTGGTTGATGGACACAGCAGGAGCATGGCTGTGGTTGATGGACACAGCAAGAGCATAGCTATTATTGACCGACAGAGCTGGAGAGTGGCTGTGACTGATGGACACAGCAGGAGCATGGTTGTGGTTGATGGACACAGCAGGAGCATGGTTGTGGTTGACAGGCACAGCAGGAGCATGGATGTGACTAATGGACACAGCAGGGGCATGGTTGTGGTTGATGGACACAGCAGGAGCATGGTTGTGGTTGACAGGCACAGCAGGAGCATGGATGTGACTAATGGACACAGCAGGAGCATGGTTGTGGTTGATGGACACAGCAGGAGCATGGTTGTGGTTGACAGGCACAGCAGGAGCATGGATGTGATTGATGGACACAGCAGCAGCATGGCTGTGGCTGATGACACAGCAGGAGCATGGCTGTGACTGATGGATACAGCAGGAGCATGGATGTGGTTGAAGGACAGAAGCTGAGATAGCCTTCCAGGAACTGAAGCTAGCCCTGTGTAAACAGCCAGTGTTGATGGCAACACTCTAAGAAGTTTTTGGTCCACACAGATGGGTCAGATATCATACTGGGCGCTGTCTTATCACAAGAGCTGAATGGGGAAGAGCACCACATAATGTATATGTCAAAAGCTGACATCCTGCGAGAAGAACTACTCCATAGTGGAGAAGGAATGTGTGACCATCAAGTGGCCATTGGACACTCTAAAGCAGGGGTCTCAAACTGCATTCCTCGAGGGCCGCAAACCGTGCATGTTTTCAAGATTTCACTAGCACTGCACTAGGTGCTGGAATCTTTATATGTGCAGGTGATTAAATTATCACCTGTGCAATACAAGGAAATCCTGAAAACATGACCTGTTTGCGGCCCTTGAGGAATGCAGTTTGAGACCTCTGCTCTAAAGGTAATACCTATTGGCAAGGAAATTCAGGCTAGTGTCAGACCATGCCCTGCTGAGGTGGATGCAGGAGAAGGAGGGGAACAATGCCCGAGTGACCAGGTGGTTCCTAGTCCTTCAGGATTTTAGCTTCCATGTAGACCATAGGCCCAGGAAACTGCATGGTAATGCTGATGCTCTGTCAAGCGTTCACTGTTTGATGGTGGAAGGTGTCAAGTCTTCGGGAAGAGTGTAAGATGGCCGCCGGACAAGTCCTTGATGTATCATTGAGGTTGGTAGCCTCGGTGATGCAAGTCCAGGAAATCAGGCTCCAACACGTATAGTGTTGAGAGAGTTAATATGGCGTATCAGGGCCAGGTTTCCAAGCAGTCAAAGAGATGGGTGGGACTAGCTGCTCACATATCCCCACCCCGGGGCTGTGGTATGGCAGATACAAAGGAGATCAGTTGTCTCATTCGTTGTCTATGGATGGAGGTGTGTAGACCTCCAGTATTGCTTGTGTTTGCTAAAGGACTCAAGAGCTGGATACTAACCTGAACAGGTGAATCTGCACTACTTTATGGACTATTTACTTTCTGTTTTCACTGTGTGCCAGAAAAGGCTGTCTTTTTGTCTGCTTATGATGAGCGGTTTATGAAGTTTTAATAAACCAGCCAAGACATTTCATTGAAGCTGCTTCCTGTGTCTACCTCAACTGCAGCTGAGTAGAAGCCCCATATCATGCAGTCATGGCCAAAAGTTTTGAGAATGACACAAATATTAATTTTTACAAAGTCTACTGCTTCACTTTTTCTAATGGCAATTTGCATATACTCCAGAATGTTATAAAGAGTGATCAGCTTAACAGCAATTACTTGTAAAGTCAATATTTAGCTAGAAAATGAACTTTATCCCCCAAAACACATTTCAACATCATTGCAGCCCTGCCTTAAAAGGACCAGCTAACCTCTTTTCAGTGATTGCTCCATTAACACAGGTGTGGGTGTTGATGAGGACATGGCTGGAGATCAATCTGTCATGATTAAGTAAGAATGACACCACTGGACACTTTAAAAGGAGGCTGGTGCTTGGCATCATTGTTTCTCTTCTGTTAACCATGGTTATCTCTAAAGAAACACGTGCAGTCATCATTGCAATGCACAAAAAAAGGCCTAACAGGGAAGAGTATCGCAGCTAGAAAGATTGCACCTCAGTCAACAATCTATCGCATCATCAAGAACTTCAAGGAGAGAGGTTCCATTGTTGCCAAAAAGGCTCCAGGGCGCCCAAGAAAGACCAGCAAGTGCCAGGACCGTCTCTTAAAAGTGTTTCAGCTGCGGGATCGGGCTACCAGCAGTGCAGAGCTTGCTCAGGAATGGCAGCAGGCAGGTGTGAGTGCATCTGCACGCACTGTGAGGCGGAGACTCTTGGAGCAAGGCCTGGTCTCAAGGAGGGCAGCAAAGAAGCCACTTCTCTCCAGAAAAAACATCATGGACAGACTGATATTCTGCAAAAGGTACAGGCAGTGGACTGCTGAGGACTGGGGTAAAGTTATTTTCTCTGATGAATCCCCTTTTCGATTGTTTGAGACATCAGGAAAACGCCTCATTCGGAGAAGACAAGGTGAGCGCTACCACCAGTCTTGTCTCATGCCAACTGTTAAGCATCTTGAAACCATTCATGTGTGGGGTTGCTTCTCAGCCAAGGGAATCGGCTCTCTCACAGTCTTGCCTAAAAACACAGCCATGAATAAAGAATGGTACCAGAATGTCCTCCAAGAGCAACTTCTCCCAACCCTCCAAGAGCAGTTTGGCGATCAACAATGCCTTTTCCAGCATGATGGAGCACCTTGCCATAAAGCAAAGGTGATAACTAAATGGCTCAGGGAACAAAACATAGAGATTTTGGGTCCATGGCCTGGAAACTCCCCAGATCTTAATCCCATTGAGAACTTGTGGTCAATCATCAAGAGACGGGTGGACAAACAAAAACCTAAAAATTCTGACAAAATGAAAGCATTGATTGTGCAAGAATGGACTGCTATCAGTCAGGATTTGGTCCAGAAGTTGATTGAGAGCATGCCAGGGAGAATTGCAGAGGTCCTGAAGAAGAAGGGTCAACACTGCAAATATTGACTTGCTGCATTAACTCATTCTAACTGTCAATATAAGCTTTTGTTACTCATATGTTTGTAATTATTATATTTCTGTCTGTGATAAAAACATCTGTCAAACACACATAAAAACCAGAGGGCAGCAGATCATGTGAAAATATAATATTTGTGTCATTCTCAAAACTTTTGGCCATGACTGTACATTGCATTCATATAATTTTAATATGCTCTTTCTGGATCCAGTATCTCAAAGCGTTAATAAATCGGTTGCATGAGTCTTCTCGTTCCACCATCAAAAAGTTGGGTCTCGGGATCGAAATCATAAAGTGATGGCTGTACTGAAGACATGGAAGCACAAACGAATGCTTAAGTAGGCATGAACAATGCGTAAACCAAACAGGCTGGGACTTCGCTTTATGTCAGAATAATAGATCAGACAGAATAACAACAATAAGGTCAGCTTCCACAGTCATTACGTCACCTGGTCCGTAAGAACACAGTGAAGTAATATCCACCGATACTTAAAAGAAGATGCTCTAAGTGCATTCAATTAGGCCATTATTCTGCTATTTGCAAGCCAAGTAGAAATGTTATCACTCAACCTTCCTGCGGGACATGCTGCAAATTTCAAAAGCTTTACAATAATTGTTTGAAATAGTAAAGCAACATGACTCCACAATCTGGAAGTTCTGCAGTCCATGAGGTTTTTACTTCCAAGATTACCTTTGATGGTGCTGAAAGGATAAGAAGGTGAAAACTTTTGATTTTGGGCTGGGAGATTTTGGCCGCAAAATTCTTCAAATTAATGAACTGAGAAAGTTTTTGGATTTTACCGGATTTTACTAGACTTAAAGAAAATGTTTATTGCATCATTCCTGATGCACAATTCCAGTCGTGAAAGGGCACTAACATGTTTTCAGTATTTCCTTAGTATCGCACAGGTGATGATTCCAACACCTTGTGCAATGATAGGGAAATCGAGGAAACATGCGCTGTTGGTGGCCCTTGAGAACTGGAGTTGTGCATCCCTGCTCCATAACAATGTGCATCCTGCTGGATATATCTATGCGACCAATGGAAAAATTATCAAACCAATGAAGAAAAAACAAAATATTCAGGTTTTTCTTCATTGGTTTGTCTTGTGTTCTGTTTGTACATGGTTAATATTTATGGGGGTAACATGAAAAAAATATGTCTACATTATGGCTAGTACTAATGGATGCACTGTGAAATGCACTTTCTTTGAAGCATTATGCTCCTTAGTGAATTCACATGTAATAGATTTATTTTTTGCAGAAATTTCCCAATGTATCTAAATAGTAGAAAAAAGTTGGTAAATCTGAGCTGCAGGTTCTGTATTTACAATAAAGATCCAATATGCGGTTTCAAAACATCTATGCGGTTTTATTCTCAGCAAGCTTGAAAGTTAGCAAACCTCTTCATCAGGAGATCCACAACACTTCCATAACAGCACTCCTGAGGAAGAAGTTTGTTAACTTCGAAACGCGTTGAAAATAAAACCTCAGACATTTTGAAACCGTAAATTGGATCTTTATTATGAATACAGAACAATCAGTGCAGATTTACCAACTTTTTTCTACTCATCGACTACTATGTTCGATCTTCTAACTTGTTGGTGTTGCAGCAGCTGAAGTATAAAGGTAGACATACAACTCTGACAGCTCCCGGCTGAGCACTCATTCAGCCAACAGCCGATCCTCCTGAACCACCTTCGCCACCCCATACACATGCATGCTCAGATCATCCGAGACTGGAAACTTGAATACACCTTCTGACGGTGGCTTATGTCTTGTAAGAACAAAAGATTGGACATGTCAAAATGTAACATGCCTGACCATATGACATTGAGGAGAGACAATCTACCCTCATGCACGTTAATCATTCAATGCCACCAAAATTGACTAGTTTGGAACATGACTACCACTACTCTTCTAGAATTTCTCACTACATCTGTAAAATAACATTTCATTTATCATACATAAATGGCTTGTATTTCTCTTATTTTCATTTTGATATCTATTTTTTTAATTGGGGCTATTAAAACGTTAAGTGTTGATCCAAAAATGTCCAACCGGAGGGTTAGAAAACTGTAGAAGTTGGAGGCGTCCGAGGAATATTATAACACTGACATCTAAACAATCCAGACGGTTGGGTTGGTTTATCAACATTCTTTATGTTTGGCCACTAGAAATTAAATCTGGCTTTTACCAATATCTGATTTATTTAGTGGATGAAGACATCTACACCAATCGGTAGGGTAACTAATGGTTAAGATGTGCAGACTTTCATTCATCAGCGCATATATACATGTAACCTAAACAGTCCTTCAAAATCTTCCATGCTTTGTCATACATTTTCTGCTTTTCTAAGAAAGGGAAGTATTAAGATAAATAAATTGGCTTAACGAATATATTATAAACACATCCAATGACTCCACTGCACATAACTCCAAGGATGGATGTCCGCAACTTTTATATCTATGACTTTACTATTTGTTTTTGAAGGTTAGATGCCGAGAAACCATAAAACTAGGAATGCAAATTTCCAACAATCCTATGTTTTGACTAGGTGCAAATAAATGAATTAATGAATTCAACACTGTGATCTCCTGTAGACATTCATTAGAAAGTAAAAGTAGTAAACTTGCGGTACTTTTCTTAGAAACTAAACTTTACGAAAAGAGACACATCACACAGACATGTCAAATGTTTTCTGAAAGTTTTTTTTTTCACATCCTTCAGGGTGTGCAGTTTTCAATTTGTGATTCTGGAGGTGCTCGTTGCCAAAAAGCATTTAATTTCCCCTGCTAGCAGGAGATGTAGCAGAGGGAATTGAATGCTGTCAGTTCTGGAACTGCTCAATAAACTTATTACTTGGCAGAGGATTATCTTCTGCCATATGCATCAAGAGAGCAGCATTATTTAGTAGTTTTACATCATTCATCTATCAGCTGCGAATAACCAACACAAGTCAGCACTGCCTGGTAATTACAAGGTCTCATGTGGAGGAGTGCAGGAGAACTGAGCTCTGCTAGGAACCAGCTAACAATGATGTAAAAGTCCACAGGCTGATGTATATGGCAGAAGACAAATTCAGCTATTAAATCGGCCAGGGAGGGTGCTGTCCAGGGAGGCATAGACTGCAGTCAAAAGGTGGATTGCACTCTATTTCAGAGGTGGAGACAGAGCAGTGCTCTGTCGGAAGACAGATGAGAGAGACTGCACTGTATATAATTTTCCAAATGGACTGGAAGTACAACAGCATACTTTCAATAGCAACTAGAGGGTAAATGCAGCCCGGAGGTGCATCCTTTGGAGGGTAAAATGAGCAAAATAGGGCACATTTAGAAATGTGTTCTATTGACACAAATGGCTAAATATATACGGTATCTACTCTCAGTAGTGCACAAACAAGCAGCTGTCAGAGAATCCTGGATAGGAAGCACTGAGAGGGTGATTAGGACCAATATGCGGGTCCAGGTTTGTTAGGAATGATTAGATGAGACAAGATGGAACTAGTCATTCCCACTCTCTAATCCAGGAGGTGCAGCTGGTTAAAAAAAGGGCAGCTGAACTGTTCATTCCTTGTCTGGGAGTAGAGGTGCAAATACCTCTGATATTTTGGTCTGTGTATGCAAGATGGAGGACCTGTGTGTCACGGGTTTACTGTGACAAAGAGGAGCCAGAAGACCGCAGAGTATGATTTGTCCTACTCCTGCACTGATTAGAAGCACTTCACCTTCATATTAAACTGTGCAGGTTTCTTTTAGCAGTGCAGGGGTTAATCTGATCAGTTGAGAGCTCCTGGAAGCTTTCCTGCATTAAGGCTCAGCTGTTCACTATTAGCCATTCTCATCTCCTATATAATCGGGATCCTGGTTAGCACTCATTGTCAGAGCTAGCTTATGCTGCATTGCTGGAGGTTGTGGTAGTTGTTATTAAGAAGGCTTACTTCACACTGTTTATACAATAAACTAAAAAATAGAACAGCATCTCCACAGCGCCCTCTAGTGGAGGCTGCAGGCTGATATAATTTTATCATTTTAACTATTTTATGTCTATGCAGGAGACATGAAGCTCTATCCACTAAATATGACTGTGTCTGCAACCACAACATTATATAATAAAATGATCCCTGCTACTGCAGGGCTAAAGAAACCAGTGACAAGAAATGAGAAGTTTCTTACACAAGACTTCTCCAGCTGGAACTGACACCTAAACATAAGGGGAGTACTTCTGCCAGGAAGGGTTATAAATCACAAATCTCAAGCACTGCATGTACCGAGGTTATTTTGTCTCATAAATCCTGTTCACTTGTCTCCCACACAACCTCGCTGTGCATTATTTCATCCTGACTGCTGACGAGCCTTGTTTAGGGGGAAAGTCCATGGTGCCAATTAGATGGAGGTGGGCAGGACACTGCGTTTTAATAAACATACGATTCTTCATCAAAGGTCTCTGTAGGACTCCTTAAGATTCATGCAAATATTTTACTAATTAACTGCCTCGGTCAGGTATGGGACACACTCAGCTCTGCTACATCGGTATATTGGAAGGACCGCTGCACGGAAACACAATTGCAAAAATGGTTAATATATTGGCATATAGGCATAAGCGAATTTCCTTAACTTCTAAGAAAATTGGCCCTAATGTGGATCTAAGATAAATAAACTGGATTGTTAAAAAGTAACCAATGTTTTAACTTTTGATTCATAAATCAATGTTAAAAATGAATATAAGCAACTTTGTAACATATCTCATCAGATAAATCCGCTTCTTTCTCCTCCTGGACTGATCATTAACTCTCATTTCAAGTATAATCTGAATTCAGCGAAGACAGATTTTCCCATTATGGAGATAGGAGATGACAGTTGGTGCTATTAAAATTCGATGGAGAAGGGAGGAACTAGAGGCAGACACAGACATTCTAGGGAGGAGCTAGAGGCACACAGACATTCTGAGGAGGAGCTAGAGGCAGACACAGACATTCTAGGGAGGAGCTAGAGGCAGACACAGACATTCTAGGGGAGGAGCTCTAGAGGGCAGAGCACAGACATTCTAGGAGGAGCTAGAGGCAGACAGACATTCTAGGGAGGAGCTAGAGGCAGACACAGAATTCTAGGGAGGAGCTAGAGGCAGACAGACATTCTAGGGAGGAGCTAGAGGCAGACACAGAATTCTAGGGAGGAGCTAGAGGCAACAGACATTCTAGGGAGGAGCTAGAGGCTGACAAAGACATTCTGGGGAGGAGCTAGAGGCAAAGACATTCTGGGAGGAGCTAGAGGCAGACACATTCTACTGCATGTTTCTCCTGATGTGACAGTTACTGTTCTCCATAGAATTTTATCCAAGACGTATAGTCCCTGGCTGTCTTTTCAAGATATGCTTTCTCCCAAACTTCATCCTTGATTAATGGGCACCTAAGAGAGATTTCTGGGTTTTATATGTTATTAATCAGTTCTTAAAAAGTTCTATAATTATTTAACTTATTTTTTTGTTTCTATTTCTCATTATCTATAAGTTATCCATTTGCAGTCACTGAATGAGAGAAGACTTGAAAGGCTGCACACCACTAATGACCTAAGTCTGGCTCTTGGCTGAGAAGATGACATCTTGTATCCAGTCTAGAGTACAGACATCACACAATCTTTCTGGTGATTTGCTACAATGTATCAGTCTGGTCGGTCAGAAGATGTAAATGTAAACTGGAGTGTTCTCATTCACTGGCAGCAAGAAGTAAAAGTGAAATCCTTGAGGACGATTCCTCATCCTTGTGTCCGTGGGAACATTTGATGAAGTGGATCTGTGGAATGTTCTATCAGTTCCATCTTTCTAGGAACAATCTACAGATACGTTTAAAGTATTGCAGGTCCTCAGTTGACACTGCATGAAGGAAAGAAAACAGTCCGGGAGTAAAAATGGTATTTACCATATCATCCATCTGCAGAACGCTGACAAGAAGTCTCAGTAAGAAATTACAGCAAGAAAATAAATAAAAGCGCTGACTGGGCAAGAAGAACGAAGATGATGAAAACATAGAGAAGTAACATTAACCCAGTGTAGAAACAGCGCACAGCAGAAATAATCACAGAGAGAATTGTTTATGCAGCACTAACATATTCCATAGCGTATCGGGGGGCCGCACCTACAGTGTGCCACGTATAATATTGGGGTCTTCTTTTACAGAAGGAGAGTCCTACTCCCTAAACTACACCCTCACAATCACAGCTAGATAGATAATAAATAGATAGATGAGAAATTCAATTCAATATAAATCTAGAAAGAAAAAAGAAAAGAATTCATCAATTTAACATAAACCATGTAGATAAACACCAAAGATGATGTCTCAGGGTCGGTATCCCTGACAGAAAGTAGAGCAACAAATATGGATAATCAGGCACCAAAAATTAATATATTTAAAGTCCATTTATAGAGTACTTACTCATAGACATACAGTGGCATGTAAAAGTTTGGACACTTCTGGTCAAAATTACTGCATCAAGAATTTGTTTAAATTTCATTGAATCCATTCTTCCCTCAACCCGTGAAATGTTTCCCGTACCATTGGCTGCATCACAACCCCAAAGCATGATTGATCCACCACCATGCTTAATGGTTGGCGAGATGTTATTTTCCTGAAATTCTGTGCCCTTTTTTTTTCCACACATATCTTTGATCATTGTGGCCATTGAGATCTATTTTAACCTCATCGGTCCACAGGACTTGTTTCCAAAATGTATCAGACTTGTTTAGATGTTCTTTTGCTTACTTCTAATGCTGAATTTTATGGTGAGAACTCAGGAGTGATTTTCTTCTGACTCTTTCATAAAGGCCATGTTTGTGCAGGTGTCTCTGAACAGTAGAACAATGTACCACAACTCCAGAGTCTACTAAATCTTTCTGAAGGTCTTTTTCAGTCAAGTGCTGAAAAAGGGGCAACAATGAACAGCATAAAAGACTTACATAAAATGTGCGAGGAACACGGCTTGGATATCGCACATTTTATGTAAGTCTTTTATGCTGTTCATTGTTGCCCCTTTTTATTTTCTGTAGTTCTTTTATGACCATTATTTAGTGGAGGTTATACAATTTGAGGTGGTTATCCTCATCTGCACTATTTTGGTCAGTATAGCACTTTATTTATATGTTAAAGAGGGTTTTTATTATGAATAAGTATTGT
>JARQOD010000009.1:51942274-52000615 GCA_033576555.1 Oophaga sylvatica
AACAGGACAAGTTAGGGTGCCCCTAGTGTTAGGGACAGTGAAGGAGCCCCTAGCCCCAGGACACCTGATAAAAGAGCTGTGACTTTTAATTTATATAACAACCTAATTTAAACATTAGGTAATTTTTTTAATGACATATTCCCTTAAATCACTATTAGTGGTATGTTGATTAATAGTAGAAACCTGAGGCTATCCAGAGTAGCTGTTTTGCAACAGATAGAAAGCCAATTGTTGGAGTCCACAGTTCTTGATTGCCACTTGATCCTTGGTTGCTCCCAATACATTTTGTAGACTCCTAAATCTTTCAATGTGATAGAAAGTCAATTTCCACTGTATGTAACCTGAGCAGTAGGAAGTCATTAGGACCATGGCAGATGGAGATTTACTATATATGCTCTTTACATTTCGTGTTTCTCCTGGACCTACTTGTCTGGCATTTCCGGAGATTGATTATAGTTATAAATTCTTTCTTTAACCCTCAACTTTGGATGAGACCACATGAGCTGAATCCCCTACATAAGAGTCCAGTACAATTGCTTCTGTAGCAGCTAAATCCCTGATTAAAGGTTACTGCTTTGTAGGTGAAATCAGGAGGCATCAGGATCATGGCTGTTGTCAGTGAGTTAAGGGAACGAGTTGTCAAATGTTCAAATCTCTGTGTGCCTTGTCTGTTTGCTTTTTCTGGCTTCTTTGGTCTGAGGGGTCAACTAAATTATTCTGTCAACTCATTCCCAATAAACATATGTGACTCAACTCTATTGATGGATATAGCCACCATGGAAGGTTCCAACGGCAACTGTATTGGCAAAGGTAGCAGACGTCTTGGAGACTGATTGGGCCCAAACGCCCTTTAGGTATGGGCACTGTAATACATTTTCTGTTTGGACCTAAGCTGGAGCTTTGGAGCTTCAGGTTTAAGATCTAGTTGGCCTCTTCCTTCAAAGCTTGTGAGAAAAGATGTAGAATTGGGGTAGCATTGGCATTAGGACCTTAGGGATTCAGAGGTGTTTAACAAGGGCAAAAGGTCTTTCTGACAAATAGTAGATGTGGGGAGTGGCTCTGCTATATGGTTTCTGTTAGGACCTAAAAGCTTCAGGTTTAATTTCTAGTTGGCCTCTTCCTTTTCCAAAGCATGTTAGAAAGGATGGAGAATTGGTGTAGCATTGGTATTAATATCTTAGGGGTTCTGAGGTGTCAAATAGGTCCAAAAGGACCCTCTGACACAAAACATGGCACATGTGTTGGTGTGAGATGGGTCTCTGTTATATATTTATCTTGGAGCCAAAGAGTTTCAGGTTAAGTTCTAGTTGGCCTTTTCCTTTTTCAAGTTTTGTAAGAATGTGTGTAGAATTGGTGTAACATTGACATTGGGAACCTAAGGAGATCAGAGCTGTCTAATAGGTCCCAATGATCCCTCCATATCATATATTAGGGCTGCTAAAGGGTTGTAATAGACTCAGACGTCAAGGTTAGATTTCAGAAAGGCAAATTTTAAGGAACTCAGAAAGAGAATTGGAGGGATCCAATGGCTGGATATCCTTAAGGACAAAAATGTCCAGGAAGGATGGAAAATCTTGAAAAATGAGATTCTCAAAGCACAATCGTTAACAATTCCGAAAAGAGGGAAGAATGGGAAGCATTTAAGGAAACCAGGATGGATGAACATAGAACTTAAACACATGCTAAAAAGGAAGAAAGAAATGTTTATCAAATGGAAAGAGGGAGGCATATCTAAAGAAGAATATAATGCCGTCTGCAGAACCTGCAGGGCACAAATCAGATTATCTAAAGCTGACAATGAATTAAGGCTTGCAAGTGACGTCAAAAAGCAACAAAAAAGGATTTTGGGGATACGTCAAAAGTAAAAGAAAAGTCAAAGATGCTATAGGATTTTTACAGGATGAAAATGATGAAATGGTAAGTCAGGATGTTGAGAAGGCTGAACTTTTAAATTCCTATTTTGCATCTGTTTTCTCTCAGAAAGGAAATGTAACATCAACTGATCTTCACTGTCCTATTAAAGGAATAGAAGAATCCAGGATATCTATAAACAGAAAGACAGTGAGGAAACACTTAGCTAACATAAATGAATTCAAGTCTCCAGGTCCAGATAAATTACACCCCAGGGTACTGAAGGAGATAGCAGAAGAAATTCTTGAACCACTGTCCATAATCTTTGAAAATTCTTGGAGAACAGGAGAAGTCCCAGAAGCTGGAAAGGCAAATGTTGTTCCCTTGTTAAAGGGAAGGAAGGTGACCCAGGACCAGACCCTGTAAAAGACTGTGACATTATAATTAAATTATCAACAATTTAAACATAGGTAATGTATTCAAGTAACCTGAAATACTATAGGTATAGTTGATTAATAGTAGAACTAGTATCAGAGTTGTACTACGATAGAAGCAATTGTGGAGATCCACATTTTATTGCCACTTGATCAGTGCTCCCAATCTTTGGTAGACTCTAAATCAATGTGATAGAAAGTATTCCTGTATGTACCTGAGCAGTAGGCATTCATTAGAAGCCATCAGATGTACTTTTAATATAGTCTTAATTGTGGATTCAAGGCACTTGTCTGGTATTTCCGGAGATTGATTGAGTTACAAATTGTTTTTAAAATTGGATGCAACACCTGAGCTGAATCCCCTCAATAGAGTCCAGTCACAATGCTCTGTAGCAGTAGCCCTGATTAAGTTACATGCTTGTATAAATCAGATTAGATCAGGACATGGATGTGTCAGTGTTAAGAATGATGTTGACACAAAGCTGGAGCGTGTATGTTTACTTATGGTCTATGGAGAAGGGTTCAAACTAAATTAACTTCTGCAAGTATGCCAATAACATATGTGACTAACATGATAGATGGATTTAACGACAATGCAAAGGTTACACGGCAAATGAATGAACAAAGGAGTACAAAAGGGAGGATAGGGCAGAACGCCTGTAAAAGCTTGGGAACTGAATATCATTTTGCTTATGGACCAAAGTGTGGAGCTTTGAGCAGTTAAGATCATATGTGCTCTTCTTCAAAGCTGAGCAAAAGTTAGATTGGGAGGCATTGATTGGACCTTACGGTTCATGAGGAGTCTCATCGGGAAATTGTCCTTTTGGACATATTTAGAGAAGGACTCTAGCTATAATGGTCTGTTAGATTAAAAGCTTCAGGAATTCTAGTTGGCTCTTGCTTTCCAAAGCATGTTAGAAGGAAGGTTGAGGTTTGGATTGGTTTATGCTTGCAAAAAAGAGGTGAGAATAGGTTCAAAGGACCCTTTACAAAAACATGGGCACATTTGGTGAAGATGTCTCTTTTATTCATTTAACTGGAGCCAAAGATTAGGTTTAACTGAGTGGAGACCATGATTTTAGTTTGTAAAAACGTTTGAATTGGTGATAACATTGAACTGGCGACCTAAGGAGATCGGAGATTGCTCTTCAATGGATCTCAAACATGCTATATATGGTCTGCTAATGGTTAGAATCTGCATTTACGTGTGGTCGACCAAATGGCTCAAGGTTAATCCCTCGAACCTCCTCTTTTTCCCAGGTTCATTGTCATAACTAAGGATTCAGGAAGAAGGTCAAGATTAAACTGTCTGCAGTCCTCTGTCCTGGTGATTCTTAAATAAGGCATTCAGGTAGAAGTTTCAGAGAGGCTGTCATGCCCAACGTGTCCTGAAGGGATTTTGGAAGAAGATCAAACCTGCAGGTTCCACGGTGAGTATTTTAGTCTGTATCCAGTCTATGAATGGGTAGATTGCAAGCATCTATTACGAAGACCACAAGCCTGAGCAACTACGATATATCGTATGATTGTGTGTTGCAGCCTCTCTGAACCAGACTGCGACCACGTATTAATTGCTTCTAATTCTTCAATGATTTTCATCCTTTCTATAATTTGGAAGGCATTAAGCTTTTTATTTAATTGCACCACTTTTCAAATTACGTGCCCTCACAAGCCAACGCACACATGTCCTTTCCTCCATTTAACTACTTTGCCCTTCTTATAACATTCTGACAAGCTTTCAAATCACAAACAACCATCAATCTTTCCCGGGAACGTGTTGACTTTAAGGAAATCTATTAAAAATCCTAAGCGGTATATAAACAGCCAATCCATACGGCAAAAACCATCTGAATTCATGTCACAGAATGGATTCACCTCTTGCCCCTCTTGTATGAGAATTCCCAGGAATGTCAAATGCAGCCAGCTGTTTGTAGAAGGGAAAAAAAATAAAAAAAATCACTCTGGGATCTGATTTCCACCAGTGTAGCCTAGAAGTGTTTTCTGATGTAATCTCGGGTTATGCCAGGCATTTTTAGAAATATTCATAGACATTCCTGTGAATTTTTTATGTCGTTTACTTTATGTGCAGCTGAAGCCCCGGCTGATTATCTTAGGAGCCCAAACAAAGACATATATTATTAAGCACGAGAGACCTGGGAGATGACGCTCAGAAAGAAATCTTAGGGCAATTTCCTGGCCCCATAATATATTAAATGTTATTAAGGCAATCAAAGCTTAGCGGGGGATAAATCGAAAAAAAATTACAGAAACGTGAAGGATGGCAACAATTGAAAGGGAAAATTACGATATTTTTCAACGTTTATCCTGGAGAAAAATATATCTGGAAATTAGGTTACCACTTCTGTCTTTATTCTGTCCCCGGGGCCTGTGGCTGTAAATATGGCTCTGTGAGATGCCGGATCTCTTTCACCTTACTCACAATTGGCGACGATCGCAGATAGCTTAACTCAGCTGCCGGCACACGTTATGAAGAATCCAGAAGAGACTTTGATTTCTTTAAGAATTCTTGTTGAATGCAACAAACAGCAGCAGGTAAAAAAGACTTTCTTCAGACAGACTGAAAACACATGTGATTCTGATAGAATCAAGATGGAGAATGAAACACAGGAGAAAGAAGAAGGAAATGACATCATACCAGAAGAGGGAGACAGAGAGACAGAAGGGACAAACTTGATGTAAAGGGAGGATTTCAGCTATGCAAACACAGGGACACATAGCAACAGTAAACAATATGAGAGACTGCAATACAGCATGTAAAATACACAGGACAGTCTGTAAAATGTCTCATTCATGGGACATAACACTCCCCATCTGAAATCTATAGATTTCATAATTTTATGATGTCCACTGGAGATGTCACTGTAGACCTGAAAGACAAAAGGAAAAAACAAGCATGCAGGTAATAGCAACAACAGTTGAAGTCCAATTGGCATGGTCCAATGTTCAGTTGGAGGCATGAAGTCCTCAACAGCGGAATAATCCAAGTCCAAACGAAAACCCATCTTCGGATTGGGGAAGCCGCAACGTGCAAACACTTCCACCAACCCAATAATCCGCTGGAGAAAGTTAAAATATTACAATGTTCCAACACAGCTGGAGGAGTATATGGCGGTAGGCTCCCCGCCGTGAGCTGAGTTCAGAGACGAAGCTAAGATCATGTGACTCCTGCTCGAAGGAGCCAGCAGATGATTTGCCTGAAATGTATGTCAGCAGATAGGATGGCTGACCAGCTGAAAGGATGTCCAGGGTAAAGAGAGCTCAGCTTCTGTACCTTTTTGCCGGTTTCTGAAGCGCTGGGAGAGGCTCCTGCAGCTGTAGTCTTCTTAGACACGTCGTAGGAAAGGTAGACTTGTCTCTTGATGACGGTTGAAAGAGTCTTTACAGAACTACGGGGCAGGACTTGTTGTAAGGCCTTTAGAGACTTCTTCGCCGTCTCCCATCTTTGCTGTCTCTGAGATGGTAGCATAGTGTTCCCGTTGATATCCGGAGTAGCAAGCTGTCTCAGTGGTACCCTGCCTAGAACTGCGATGGGTGTCTTAAACCCGAGAGGACCGTCGATGCTGTTTTCAACAGGCGAGGCTCCTCGTTTGATAGCAAGTTCCTTACAGGGTGATGCTTGGGAAGTGAACGTGTCTTGTTCAACATCCGCCAGTGAGCTGAGGCTGAATTGCGTGGGGAAAACGCTGGCACCATCGGTCAGAGGTAGGCTGTTGAGAGAGGGGCTCTCACTCTGAGCACTGAAGTCTAGCATGGCTTCGGTTTGACCAGGCTTGTGATGGAGATGGGTATCAAAGGTTGGGAACTTAGCAGTTACTTGCTGTGGATCCCTTGGCAACTTAGTCTTTGCTGGAAGAGAAGGTGAGGGAGCTACCCAGCTGTTATAGTTGTCTTCGGTGGGTTTGACGCTCATGACCCTGATGATCACTTTGTCTCCCTCTGTAGGTAGTAAGTTGTTGTCCTTGGTTGAAGGATCGAATGCTGTTATCTCGAGGTTGTAGTCTCGAGGATAAAGCGGACTTGAAATATCGGATGGTTGCCGTTGACACGTAGTGTCGTTTGACTTCTCCTTCATCCATTGGTGACGTGAGTATGACAGGGAGGACAAGTCGTTGTCATCCGACGTGATAACGGTTTTGTAAGAGGAGATGTCGTTCTGATTCTTTGTCTGGTCACTACAGACATTGCCAATGATGACCCAGCCCAGCTCGAGGCGCTGGGCATATGGTTCATTGAGTAGTCCGTGGATTTGTTGACGCATCTTGTGCAGTCGTATAATGTCTCTGCCGAGGAGAATTAGGATGTCTGCCTTATCATCCAGGGGTGGCATCTCTTTGGCTATCATTCTGAGATGAGGATGCTGAAGAGCGACTTCTGGTGTTGGGATTTCTTCCCTATTGAATGGTATTTGGTTACACTCTACAAGCGTGGGTAGTGGTATCTCCGTGGCGCCTTTCTCAAGAGAAGTTATTATGAGGCCACTGGCCCTTCTTCCAGAGGTTTGTAAAACGCCGCTGCAGGTGCCCAAGGTGTAGGGATAGACGTCTCCTTTTAAATCAAACAAGTCAAAGAGTTCTGACCTGGCTAATGATTTGTTGCTCTGGTCATCCAGGCTAACGTACACCTTGACTGCCTTCTCTGGATGGCCCTTGGGATACACCCATGACAGGCAAATCTTCGCACAGGACTTGTCTCGAAGACCTTCTCCACAGACATCGGTGCATGAGGAAGATACCGCAACATGGCTTGTCACTTGGTCTGTACTCTCCCCGCCATGGCTTGTGGTGGGAGAAGGTGAAGACGCAGAGTCAGGCTGTGATGGATGGAGCGCCTGTACGTGGTCTTCGCTGTCGCACTCTAGACACTTGATGGGGATGACACAGTCCTTAGCAAGATGTTCGGTAGAGGCGCAGCACCTGAAGCATACTCCAAACTTCTTCAAGAGCTCCTTTCGTTCTTGAAGGGGCTTCTTCCTGAAGCCGATGCACTTCTTCAGGGGATGTGGCAGTTTGTGAATTGGACACTGGCGATTAGGATTCTCAACCTTCTCACCTTTGTCGCTCTTATCTTGTGATACTGAAGGTGCCGGAAGAACATCAGTCTTCTTGATGGACATTGGAGCTTGGTGGTTCCTGTAGTTAAGACGTGGACTGTCGTGTTTTGTAGATGAAACAGGGTCGCTGTGTTCTCCATAGGAAAAACTTGGATCGGTCTTACACTCTGCGATATTTTCGATGAACTCGCAGAAGTAGGAAAATGGAGGGAAGGAGACTTGGTTTTCCCTTTTGTATTTTGATCCAAGCATAGCCCACTTATTTTGGATATTGGGTGGCAGCTTGGAAACTATTGGGGTTACCCATGAGCAGTGTCCAGGTAGCTGAGGCCAGGAAGGTATGGGTCTGCTTTGGCCAGCTGAAGCTCTACAGGAGGTCGCTGAGCTCTTGGAACCTTGTACTGTCCTTATTAGATACCTTTGGAAAATCCTCTAGTCGTTTGAACAGGGCCCTTTCTATGACCTCAGGACTGCCATAGCTTCTTTCTAGCCTCTTCCATGCAGCAGTGAGACCAGCAATGGGATTACTGATGTAGACAGATTTAAGTCTCTTGACTCGATCCGTGGATTGTGGCCCAAGCCACCTGATTAGCAGGTCTAGCTCTTCAGTGGCGGTGATGCCGAGATCACTGATCGTGGTTTCAAAGGTACACTTCCAACCCCTGTAGTTCTCAGGTTTATCGTCAAACTCTGTAAGACCGGTCTTAGTTAGATCGCGCCGAATCATGTACCTTGCGAGGCCAGTCATATCAGCATTCTCCGATTTTGGAAGGACCGATGCTGGCTGGCTTTATAGCTTTGTTCATACAGTCTGTGATTTGACCTGAGAATGCAGGTACGTATGGGGCAGCGTAGGCGTTCAGTCCATTAACTGGCTTAATGAGCTTAGTTTCTGCCACACATGGGACTGGAATTGTGTGATTGACCGGAGTGTGGTGACTGGCCTGCATATTGGCCTGTACGTAGGATTCTGAGTATAAGATTTGGTGATTTGCAGGTTTCTGGTACATTTCAGTGCACAGAGGTGGATCAGTATACAGGATTGGCAGCGTATTGTAATTGTACTGACCTTGGGTGCAGGATGGGGATAAACGCTCTGCGTCCTGTTGTCTCAGGGGAGCATCAGTGTGGTCAGGAAGGATTGCAGGAGCAGGGATAGCGCTGTGTTGGCTTTGTACATAGTCTCTAGTACGCTTAAGAGGGTCTTCAGTATCAAAACCCTGTTGTTTCAGGGGAGCATCTGTGTGGTCAGGAAGGATTGCAGGAGCAGGGATAGCATTGTGTTGGCTTTGTACATAGTCTCTAGTACGCTTAAGAGGGTCTTCAGTATCAAAACCACTTAAACTGATGCTGTCTCTTTGGCTCCCACTGATGGCTTGTTCCAGGACCTTTAACTTTGCCATGGCTATGGCGTGTTGGCGTTCCTTCTCTAGGGCCTCTAGGGCAGCTTGTATTTTAGTTGCCTCTAGGGCAGCTTGTATTTTAGTGGCCTCAGTTTTCATTTCAGTTTCCTTTTGAGCAAAGGCAGCTTGTATTTTAGTGGCCTCAGCTTCCGCACGTGCTTTTATGAGCTGTTCGCTGAGGGTTGAGGATTTTGACGAGCGTGACTTAGATGTTCGCTTTGACTGTCTGGCAGAGCCAGAAATGCAAGATGACATCTCGGCTATTAGTGCGATTCTTGCCTCTGTTTTGGCTTTTATATCGCGCACCATGCTTTCTCTCTCAGAGTTAAGTTTTTGGAAAGCTTGCAGCTCTTTGCAGGTAACTGATGGGTTAAGTCTTTTTAACACTGCGATATATTGGTCTGTTATTTCTGCATAACATTGATAATCTGAACACAGTTGTGCGAGAGCTCCCTCCAGTGGTCGTTGGAGAGAAGCAGGCTGAGATAGGCTATTTATGTGGCATAAGAGTTTTTGCCATAGCTCTGCTGTTGCACGGAGAAGATCATGTTTACTGGATTCTAGATTCTCCCTTATTTTCCATGTTGGCTTTGTGACACGTCTAGCCTTCTCACTAAATGGTGGATTAGGGTCTATGCACTCTTCCTCTGACAATGGGTCTGGCAGAGACCGTGTAGTCATTCCTTCAGCCATCCTGATTCACAGGGAGAAGGGGAGCTGTATAGACTCTTATATGTTGAGAGCGGATGCTCTGCAGGAAGTTCTGTAGCTTTATAGAAGCTGTGGGTTTTACAGATGAATCTGAAGAGTCTTTTTTACTATTCTGTCCCCGGGGCCTGTGGCTGTAAATATGGCTCTGTGAGATGCTGGATCTCTTTCACCTTACTTACAATTGGCGACGATCGCAGATAGCTTAACTCAGCTGCCGGCACACATGTTATGAAGAATCCAGAAGAGACTTTGATTTCTTTAAGAATTCTTGTTGAATGCAACAAACAGCAGCAGGTAAAAAAGACTTTCTTCAGACAGACTGAAAACACATGTGATTCTGATAGAATCAAGATGGAGAATGAAACACAGGAGAAAGAAGAAGGAAATGACATCACACCAGAAGAGGGAGACAGAGAGACAGAAGGGACAAACTTGATGTAAAGGGAGGATTTCAGCTATGCAAACACAGGGACACATAGCAACAGTAAACAATATGAGAGACTGCAATACAGCATGTAAAATACACAGGACAGTCTGTAAAATGTCTCATTCATGGGACATAACAGTCTTAGTACTAAAGGGTGTTGGGTTGAGGTCCAGTTTCTGCAACCTCACTAATCAGCCGGTTGAAGAGTTTGTGGTTCTCTCGAAGGTGCTTCATCCTCTTCATCATTTCCAAGGCACGGTTCCGTACATATTGGTAATCACCATGCCTGGTCCTGCAGTTGAGTCTTTTTTTAATTGAGCTGTAGTCACTAAAGCATATATAATGCTGTTCCTGAAAACAATGAAGGGGATGCGATGCCCCATTTATTAGCCAATCAGTGGGGTATTGGAAGTTGGGTGTTCAACAATGGCCTCTCTGAGAGATTCTTTTGTGCTTTGCTGTGCCATTACATTTTATGTGAAAACCAGACTTTAAAAGATTCTTGTTCTTTAAATAAAACAGGTTACCCACTCACGCCTGGTTGTCATTCCCTAGTTTACCTGGTGAGGTGGATCCTCCAAGCACAGGGTCCGAGTGGGCACATGGGTCATGGGTGTCGGTGCTGTATGCAGGTGAGGCACGCGTAGCAGGAAGTTGCAGACAGACAGGGGTACTGGAAGCTGCAGGCAGATAACAGAGGTACTGGAAGAAACAGACAGACTGGTAACTGAGGTACTGCAACCCGCATGAAAAAAGGTAGCTGAGGGACTGGAAGCCACAGGCAAACAGGTATCTGAGGCACTGGAAGCTGCAGGCGGACAGGTAGCTGAGGCACTGGAAGCCACAGGTAGTCAGGAGACGTCCTGGCTGCCACAGACATGGAACTGTGCACAGACAAATAGTCTTAATACCAACACACACGTGTGTGTCTTGGTGGGCCTGATATAGGCCTAGGCAGATGATCACATAGGATAATGCTGGGCCATCTGCAAAGCACGACGTAGAGCACAACAAAGTTTAGCAGATCGGGGTGAGTGAAGCAAAGCCCAAATCCAGGACAGGTAACGTAGCAGTCATTCCATTGATTGAAAACACCAGGTTCTAATTTCACTTTAAATTTACCTTTTAATCTTGAAGGCTCACATAGTTTTGTTACTTACAAATATGTAATATTGGATCTAATATTTTTAACTCTTGTGTTGATTTGGTTCTCTATCTACCCTTAGGATTTGAAGAGATGTAGGTCAATATACATGCAGAAATAAGGAAAATTCGAAAGGGTTCACAAATGTTTAGGCACAACTGTATATCGGCCTTAAAAATGTTTGTGACACATGATCTAATAATTCCAAGATAAATAAAACAAAATACTGTGTAGTGTTAGCTTTATGAGCCGACGGACATGGATTGATCTTTTGGGCATTTAGGCATTTCAAGAGGATCCACGGCCAAAAAGATTTCACAGTCTTCGAGTTTGAACCATTTAAATTTTAGTGCAGCGTCTGCAAATAAAAATAAGGTTTGAAAAACCCAAGAGATACGTAAGATTTATGTTGGTTAATAAGGGATCCATGACCGATTATTGTGTGGGAACTGTGGCTACTCTCAGTCCTGGGTGGAAAGTAATAAATATGCAAAACTAATTATCATGTGACTTGCCAAAACTCAGTCCATGTCCAGAGTAGGACTCCTCCTCCAACCAGCACCATTTGTATCTGCAGGAGGACACCATCTCCAACATACAGCAGAATGTGGCCCCATCTCCTGCGTACTCTTCTATATTTATTTTGTAGCACAACAAAATTGGTGACAGCTCCAAGTTAAACTCTACAAGAATTTTTAAAACTAATGCAAACCGGATGTCCGATGTGACATGTTCTCCAACCTTAATTGAAGTCCATACAATGTAACGCGCATGCTTGGGCCTTACTGAAGAGCATTTTGACAGATATACCTTTTTTACACTAAACAGTCCCTGATGTAAACACCAACCAATGAAACATGAGGGACCGCAGAAGTGCAGCAACTTTAATCTTCCCTTGAGTGGCTACAAGCATACGATCCATGATGTAGAAACTGACTACGAGACCAGGTTGGTCCTACTACATATTCTTTGTTATTGGGTGGTGAGAACACTTGCAAGATTCCCTTGCGCTAGTAACTGCAATGTTAGCAAGCAAAGGGGTAAGTTACTCAATGGTCATGGAAATTACATAACAGGTCCAAAAAAATGCATCCATCTATCCTGGTTGGCATAAAACAACCCCTAATTTTCCCATTTTGATTTTGCAATTGGGTATGATGTCCATCAGTAGCATGATGACCCTTGTAGGATCTTGTATTTTGTGTGGGTATACAAAATCCGATGGTCCCATTGCTATTTTCTGAAGATTGCCAAGTGTTGTTGAGTCGCACGGCCAGGGCTTGTGGGGTACTCGGCACCGAGCCCATTCACTTCAATGGGGCATGTCACGGGTAGCGCAGCTCGGTCCGTGGCCCTGGGCACTCACTGAAAAGGGGATATTTACAGGGGATTATAGATTTGTAGAAATGTTCGTGACGCCACCTGTGGTTCCTGGTCAGGGTGACCAGCGCTGCAGGGTAGATCCTCTGAGGGGTTGTTACTGGGCAGCAAGGTGTTAAGTCTTCCACAGGCAAGACTGATCCCTCAGGGTATATGGCGGTGTAGGGGTGCAGGAGCAATAAGGCAGACACACACAAAAAAGTCTCTTTCTGTACCTTTACTGATGGTAGAGGCAGGCACGTCCCGGGAAGCTGTCAGGGTGGAGGATGCACATCCAGTAATCCCACTGAGTAGGTGTAGGGCCTCCGTACTTCTTTATGTGTGTGAGTTTCTGACTTGCATAGAACAAAGTCTAACTCTGTCTTCTCAGCTACGCCCGGCTGACCTTGTGATGGAGCCTTCTCTTGGACAGAACTAAGTCTCTAATGGTTGGCCTACCAGACTCCTGTTCTTCCTGACCCCGGTTACGTATCAGCACTGCAGGGCCCCTGCGACCTGAAGTCCAGCAGGGTCTCCGGTTTCTCCCACTAGTCGTGAAGAAGCTAGCAAGCTCGGACCCGGTGTCCGGTAGTGCAGAGCAGAGGTAAGCGATCAATGCTGTTTCAACCTCTGACGCTCTCTCAAATCTTCCACTTGCCTTTCGTCCTACTATAACCTTTAACATAAGCACAATTCGCAGTAGACGGCAGTTTCTTCCACACTTCTCTTCTAACAAGCCAACAGCTAGCCAACTGCCAGCTAGGCTATCTGACAAGCTCTCTCTGCTGTCTCTTTCACTTCAACTGCTCTGCTCACAACTATCTAACTGCTCTCCTCTCCACTACCCTTATATACCTAGGTACTCTCCAAGGGCTCCCTCTGGTGGCTCCAGGGAAATGTGAAGTGTGAATGCATATCGGGTTATTATGTGGGTTTACCTTTTGTACATCCTCCAGGGTAACATGTGGCCTAGAGCGCAGCTGGGCTACACATCGTGTCGGCAGGAGAGCTCTAGTCAAGAGGTGGTTGACATTTTGGAGAAGCATCCTTGTTAAAATGGCAAATGTCTTCACTTCGTTCTCATAAGGTGACATTAAAATTGTGTTTTCAGATCTGACCCTATGCAAATGACTACAAAGTCAGCACCAAATGAGGGTGTCTTCTGCAGGGCTTCAGATCTGGCCCCACCAGAAGCTTCTCTCTTGGGTTCTCCAATGTATTATTCTGTATCACACAACTAGTGATTCTTGGATCCAACTACAATTTCACAGATTTGAGTTTCTATGCATCACTATGTCTTTATGCTGTGCATGTAACCACGTCTCTTTCACCGATATGTTTGCATTGCCATCTGATGTATTTACTTGTTTATCTGATCCTCCTTTCTTTATTTTGAGCGCCCACATCCGGGATGCCAAGAAAGCAAAGTATAATGTGAAGAAAAAGTTTGTCTACATATCCAATTACTGAGGTCTAAATATTTATGCTAAGCTCTTATAATGGTCTTTTTCAGTAAAACAATAAAAATCACATGCCGCGGACCCTCAGCAAAAATGGATCAGAGTCTTTTTTATACTGTGATAAAACTGGATTTTATCTAAAAGGGGTTTAGAGGGAGCAGTCAAATCCAGAATCTGCCACATATGGTGTAGCATGAATTGTCAGGGCCTGGGGCAAGGAAACGATTGCACCTTCTAATCTGGTAATAATGTCCCCGGAGTGCCTCCTTAAAATAATGTTTTCTGAGTTCCCCCTTGAAAAATTGACGTCTTTTGAGTGCCACCTTAAAACAAATAATGTGCCTTAAGAAAGTAATTATGCCCCTTTGGTACCCCTTCATAAATATTAAGACCACCTTTGTGCCACCAAAAGAAAGTTTATACTCACCTAATCCGAATGAGCAACTCCTCGTGTCCAGTGTAGACACAGTATGCCGGGACAGGTGGTGCAGGGCAGTGTCGTTGTGTGGCCCAGCTTCGCAAGGCACACATGTCTCCTGGAAAATGCACAGGAAGGTAACTGTAAAGCTTGATATTCATTCACGCACACTTCTCAGCATTGCCACTAGAGGCATATCAGACTATTTAGTAGTGTGACATAGCAATAGTGATTCATTCAAGTTCCTGTCTTTGGACAGAGAAGATCAGATTAGTCTTGGAGGGAGAGGAGAGAAGACTGAACCCACACAGAGCTTGTGTAGCTCATCTGATAAGAAAGTGGAGGCTAGTACGGGTGAAGTGAATCATCTTAGCCTAGTCAGAGCTACCTCTTAACCTGCTACTCAGAACAAGCTGCCTGTGTTCCTAAGAAAGAAGGAAGGAAAGGAATTACAGCAGTTATACCAACGAGTCAACTGAGAACAAGTCAGTGAGCACTGAAGGAAAGCTGACCTTTGTACCATTGCTACACGTGCTTATGTTAAGGGCGAGAGCAGGGCGAAGGGCGAGTGGAGAAGCAAGAGTGACAAAAGGGACAAATCACCCTCACTCAGTTAACCGGACACCGGGGTCCGAAGCGTTGCTAGTGCTTCACGCCTAGTAATAAGAAAACCGGAGGCCTTTCTGGACTTCAAGTCACAGAAGGTAGCCCTAAGTGCCGATACGTAACCGGGTCAGGAAGAACAACAGTCTAGCAGGGCCCTGCACCAAAGACTAGTTCTATTCAACAGAAGACTCCACCACAATGTTGGCCGGGCGCAGTTGCTATTAAAAGAGTTGCACTTGACTTTATGCAAGTTGTACTCACACACATTAAAAGGATAAAGGAGGCCTCTAACCTGCTCAACAGTTTCCTGAATGTGCATTCTCCAACCTGACCAGCTTCCCGGGACATACCTGCAACACCTACAAGTAAAGGTATGGAAAGAGACTGCATTGTGTGTGACTGAATTCTTATCTGCACCCTGCATCACCACCATAGACTTTGAGGGACCAGTCCCACCTGTGGGGGACTTAACACCTAGCTGCCATAATAGCCCCTTAGAGATCTACCCTGCAGCGCTGGTCAATCAGATCAGAAACCACAGGTGGCGTCACGAACTATAACTACAATCCCCTGTAAATATTCCCCCATTGCATGACCGCCAGGGCCACGGACCGAGCTCTGCTGCCAGTGACAACTCCCATAGACTTCCATGGGCTCGGTGCCGAGTACCCCATAGCCCTGGTACCACCAATGTGGTGCGCGTCATCGTCATTTTGCCACCTGTGCCGAAATGCTGACTTTGGCTCCAATGATCTAACATAGGATCTAGCTTCACCGCCTTCATGTTGAGGCCAATAAAGTTCAAAGTGGTGCTCTCCCGGAGATCCGCGACACCTTCTGGCTTGTAGTTGTGCACAACTTTGGATCTTCGGCGCTAGCAATGTAACTTCTTAGGGGGCACAAATTTTCGAAAGCAAAAAATTGTTGAAATTTTGTACCTCCTTAGAATTTTATGCCCAGAGCAACCATCTCTGTGACCCCCACGCTACGTCACTGTGTCTTAAGTCTCCTTACATGGTCTATCAACACATAAGAAGACACCAGTATTGCAAGTGGACAATAATACGTGGAGACTACATTTTCCAAGGGGAAAAAATTAATAGAAGTGCAAGGAGTTTGTATGTTCTCCCCGTGTTTGTGTGGGTTTCCTCCCGGTTCTCCCGTTTCCTCCCACACTCCAAAGACATAGTGATAGGGAAATTAGATTGTGAGCCCCAATGAGGACAGTGATAATGTCTATAAAGTGCTGTGGAATTAATGGCGCTATAAAAGTGAGTAAAATAAATAAAAATAAATAAAATAAAATGTAATTCTTCCCTTCCCAGATTTCTTTACCGTTCTAAAAAAAAAAGAAACTGCACAAGAAAATTAGTAACCAAGTTGGATTAAGGTCTATGGAAAAACATTTAAAGGGATTCTTGTCTAATTTTTAGGAAAGAGGGAAATGTTGAGTAAATTTACTGCCAAAATAAAAGATTTTTTTACAGTGAGTAAAAAATACCAACAAAATGCCAAATAGTAGTAACATACATAATAATGCCATAAAATGCCGACATATCGCTACCCAAGTAAAACCTCCACTATACAGTGCCCATGTAATATAAAAGCTAGCACCATGATGTACGCTACCAATGAAGCAATCTGGGGTTAGAGAGGCGGCGGCCGAGACCACAAGGTCACATAGGGACAATTATATATTTTGGGTCATGGATCCCATAGGATATAAAGTCAAGATCTTTATATCAAAGGTTGCAAGTTAAGTATGACATATAGGAGTTCACTCAGTTTAACCATTTATTTGGAAGTGGAAAATAATATATAATATTTTCTGGAGCGGATTATGTAGGACGGTACTGTTTCTGATTGTGCCTGATAATAAATCCAGCTCTGGTTATAAAATGGAAAACAGATACAGCATGACCGTATCTACTATTCTGCTGGCCAGATTTTCTTACACTGTCCATGTGTCGGGTTTAGATACTATTGTAATGTAAGCTGTAGGAGACCCTGATTTCACTTAGTTCAGGGAAGCTTTGGAAACGTGGAGCAGGATGTGGGAAGATTTCAGCACAGTAAAATTCTTGAATCAGAGAGTTCAGGAGGTGCCGGTTAGTGCGACCCCTAGAAGTATACAAGTCCTGAAATGAACTTCCGAATGTGGTGGACCTCACAAGAGCTGAAGAATGCAAAATGTTCTTTGCAATCCTACTCCAGTTCGGATCTGAGGAGCTGAGCATAGGCACAGATGGCAAATTCAGATTGACTTCCTTTCAAGAAGTCAAATATTAATATAATGTGTGAGGAATAAAGTTACAGCGTCATTCAGTAATTATCCAATATCAAATGGCGATAGAGGGGTTGTCTCATAATGGTAAATGGTAAAAATTGCATGACGTTGGTATAGTCGAGTTGTTTACTCGTACGAAACCCAGGACTCTAGAACTGAGCCCCCCCTTTACCCTTATCAATATACCCCAGTTATCCATACCCCAATAACGAATTACAGTAATTCTTTGGAATATGTATGGCCACAGCAGCCTTTATTTAAGTACAAACAACAATAACAATAAATAACAATATATAACAATATATAATAACAATATATATATATATACCAATAACACATCAGGGAGGAGTCCTTGAAGCTACAAAGATCATGGTGAATTAAACCAATATCCTGTGAACAACATCCCACCTCTTACTCCCAGCCGTTACCCCACAGGCTCGGGAGCACCACCATTGAGGTGTGCTGTTCACCCAACCACCTGGGGATCCGCCCACTCCGTGTGAACTCCCCTTCCACCATTCACCAGATCACCACCACATAACTTCAAACAGTGGAGACCCTAAACAGAGTCCCCACAAACCAATTTCCACCAACTTCAAGGACTCTCTCCCCACCCCCTTGAGCCGCCATGACCCAAAATTAACCATCCAGTAACATCATCCAATAGGGAGGGAGGGTGGGACTACTGATGGGGCAAGACAGGAACTGCCCTGGGACCGCCCCATCACTGCCTTATAAACCCCCCCAACCACTCCCCCCCTTATTTAAATGTTCCTCCCTCATTTTAAACCCCTCCAAACCCCCGTCATGCCAGCCTCCGCCCACGCCTCTTTCTTGAGGGGAGGGAGGCTCTGCTCCGGCCATTACTTGACGTTGGTATAGTCGAGTTGTTTACTCGTACGAAACCCAGGACTCTAGAACTGAGCCCCCCCTTTACCCTTATCAATATACCCCAGTTATCCATACCCCAATAACGAATTACAGTAATTATTTGGAATATGTATGGCCACAGCAGCCTTTATTTAAGTACAAACAACAATAACAATAAATAACAATATATAACAATATATATATAACAATATATATATATATACCAATAACACATCAGGGAGGAGTCCTTGAAGCTACAAAGATCATGGTGAATTAAACCAATATCCTGTGAACAACATCCCACCTCTTACTCCCAGCCGTTACCCCACAGGCTCGGGAGCACCACCATTGAGGTGTGCTGTTCACCCAACCACCTGGGGATCCGCCCACTCCGTGTGAACTCCCCTCCACCATTCACCAGATCACCACCACATAACTTCAAACAGTGGAGACCCTAAACAGAGTCCCCACAAACCAATTTCCACCAACTTCAAGGACTCTCTCCCCACCCCCTTGAGCCGCCACAACGAGGGCCCATTGAAAACCTCAATGGCCCGAGACCCCCTAAGACCGCAAAGCCATGGCCCTTTCAATACCTTCCTGAATCCCTAGTGCCCACATATCTGAACCAACAGCATTCAGATGAACCCCATCGGCCAACCAAAAATCCCCCTCCCCCTTCTCCAAATCCAAATGCCGCACCGACACATTACCATTCCGAGCCATGAATGAAGACACAGCCCTGTTAACCTTTATCCTGGCCTTATTGATTTTAACCAGAGACCTCATGTTCCTCCAACGTCTGCGTGGCACAATGTCAGACCAAACTAAAATGACCCCCGGATACAACACCCATAACCGCAAGCAATCCTGCTTGATATCTCGCACTAACTCACGAAAAGGACGCACCGCAAGATCATTCCCCCCGACATGGAGTACCAAAACATCGGGAGCACGGTCCAAGCGGGCGCACGCATGAATTTCGGGCAACACCCTTCTCCACTGCATTCCTCGAAAACCGAGCCATCGCACTACCGCCATAGACCGGGGAAATCCCAGTTGCCGACCATCAGTCCTGACGTCGGCTCTCAACGCTCCCCAGTGGACGAAGGAGTGACCAAAAATCCAAATCAGCATAGGAAGGGAACCTGAAATGAGAAAATAACACTAAACATCCCAAAAGATCACCCTTAACCAACTCCAAACTTCCCACGCAGACCCTCAGAACAATCAAATACCACCTCGAAAAATCAAGGCCTAATATAACTCCTAAATCGATTAGACTTCCAACGCCCAATACGTTGTATTGATGCCGCGTCCAACCCCCTACCTGCCGCCTCAGTCGCCGCCCCAATCCGGAATGAATGCGTCCCAAAACGAGAATCATCGAGACCTAATGCTCGAATGGACTTTTTGAAAATGGCGTTGAACTGATACCTGGACAGGCTACCGCCATCGGCATGGCACAACAATGAGCCCCCCAACCCGGGGCCCAACTCCCAAAAACGCTGCAAACATAACACTGGACACATCGGGTACCCTGATACAATACCCAACACTACCCGACGGCCCCTCCCCTCTTGATCCGTCTTGGATTTACGCAGCCAAAACTCAACACCACCCGCCGTCAATAATACATCCTTAGCCAACAAACCCCCCGCCGCCTGTCTATTACCCGAAACCAGCTCACCTACCCGCAAAGCCCCAAAGAATGCCAACGAAAAAGCCAGACGGAATAACAGAACTTCAAAACGAGAAGAACACGTCGTGTCCAAAATAAAACCCAATCGCTCTAGCAAAGCGAAGGATACCGGGCGCCTCGTATCACCCAACCCCTTATTTTGACGAAAACCCTTTGCCGCCTGCTGCACCAAAAAGGTCTTTGACACATCGCTAATCCCCCGCAAACGAAACCCAAAAGATAGTGCTGCTAAAACCCGCGACACTTTGGCACAAGACCATCCTTCCCTCGCCCCTTGCCCCAACCAAGCCAATAAGGCCCTTTGTAAATCGACCCCATCCCCCAGAACTGGAATTGTCATTAAAAACTCTTCCCAGTTACGCCACACTGCCCGATAAGCCGCCCAAGTTTTTGGAGCCAACGATGCCCTAATCAGAGACTCTGCAGACCGTAAACCACCTTCCACAACTCCTCCGGGCAGGCTAGACCCTCGCACTCCGCTTCCGGGGCCAATAAGCGAAAACGATCCCACTGTGAACGAGAAAGAGAATCAGCTATGTCATTCTTCACACCCGGCACGTGCGTCGCCGTCACGTGTGCATTCAATTCCAAACATAACAAGACCAAACGTTGCAAAACTCGCACGACAGGAGGAGAGGACGCAGTAAGCCCATTAATCGCGCAAACAACTCCCATGTTGTCACAATTAAAACGCACCCTGCGATCACGAAACTCACTTCCCCATAAATGCACCGCCACCAGAATTGGAAAAATTTCCAATAATGTTATGTTCCGAACTAAGCCCTCAGCCACCCACTCTGCAGGCCAACGAGACGCACACCATTGCCCCCTGAAATAGGCTCCAAAACCAACCCCTCCGCCGCGTCCGTAAACAACTCCAACACATCACTCCCAACAACCTCGGCCATGACCAAAGAGCACCCGTTATATCCTTCTAAGAAGGAATCCCAAACTGCCAAATCCGCCTTAAGTTCCCCAGACAAACGTATGAAGTGATGAGGGCTTTTATCCCTGCCGTAGCGCTAGCCAGCCTACGTGAAAAAACTCGCCCCATCGCATCACTCGACATGCGAAGTTCAACTTCCCTAGCAACGACTGCAAATCACGCAACGACAACTTCTTCACCCGGCGCGCTCTACCTACTTCAGCCCGTAAAGCCAACAACTTTTCCTCGGGCAATCTGAACTCCCATGCCACCGTGTCGATGACTATTCCCAAAAAACACAAACAAGAAGATGGGCCCTCAGTTTTGCCTGGCGCCAAAGGAACCCCAAAATGCTCCGCCACCCACTCAACAGTTTTCAAGATCCCATGGCAGCATGAAGAATTTGCTGGGCCTACACACAGAAAATCGTCCAAGTAATGAATAACAGATTCACAACCAGACACCTCTCGCACCACCCACTCCAAAAAAGAACTAAAAGCCTCAAAATAAGCACATGATAAGGAACAGCCCATCGGCAAACATCTGTCAACAAAGAACTCCCCCTCCCAAAAACAACCCAGCAGCTTCAAACTATCAGGATGAACTGGCAAAAGTCGAAAAGCAGATTCAATGTCAGTCTTAGCCATAAGGGCCCCTCGACCACACTTCCTCACCCACCGCGCAGCCTCGTCAAAAGAGGAATAAATAACCGAACAAATTTCCGGATCAATGCCATCGTTCACCGACCTCCCCCGTGGGTAAGAAAGATGCTGAATAAGCCGAAACTTGTTCGGCTCCTTCTTGGGAACAACGCCCAACGGGAAACCACTAAGTCCTGAAAAGGTGGCGACGAGAAAGGGCCCGCCATACGACCCAACAAAACCTCTTTTGCCAATTTCTCACTGACCACCTCCTTATGCAATAAAGCCGAATGCAAATTCTTAAGTACCCGCGGGATAACAAACGGAGGATGCGGGATAACAAAACCATCCTTAAAACCATTGAACAGTAACGTCGCCTTTTCCCTGTCACCGTATCTATTTAGATAAGGGACCATCTTTTCCAAACTCACCGGAGTCTCTCCCTTGGGAATTACCACCCCCAGGCTTCTGCTTCCCTTTTTTAAAACACTTAGACGCTCCATGGGAGGCGCCATTGCAATTGGAGCAGACATGCTTAAATTTACACCCCGCCCCAAACTTACACTGGCCGTCATTAAACTGCCAGCACACCCCAAATTTGTTCCCACCTCCTTGGCCTTGACCACTTCCTCCCGCTGCCCCAGCTGTATTTCCACTCTGGCCGGCGCCCCCAGTTCCCCCGAGAAAGGAATGCCCAAACTTATTCTGTGCAATGACTCTCATCCACAGACCAATGTCCTTCTGATCCCAACGAATCGCCGGACGCACGGCCTTCCTTTGCCTGAACTGCTCATCATACCGCAGCCAAGCCTGTCCCCCATACACCCTATGCGCCTCTCCAATAGCATCAAAATAACAAAACAAAGCCGAGCAGTTGTCTGAAGCTTTCTCCCCGATAACACTTGCTAAAATAGCAAACGCTTGTTGCCAGTTGACGAACGTCTGAGGAATTAATCGCCACCTCCGTTTCTCCTCCTCCTCCTTCTTACTATCTTCCTTTTTACTTTTATCCAAATTAAACTTCTCCAAAGGCAACAATGAGAATATTTCAACGTACTCATCCTTCCAAATACGCTCCTTAACTTCCTTCTTCAAATGAGCCCCCAAAGGGCCCTCAAAACAAACATATACCTCCCCGTGAGCCCTATCATCTAAACGCACCCGACACTCCTTTTCCTTCTCTGTCTGCACCGACACAGACCCCGGGTTCAGCACCAAGCCCTTCCTGTTCCGACACGCTCGCCACTATCTGCCCCCCAACCTGTGATCCAACCCACGCCGTCACTGGAGACGGAGAACTTATACCCTTCTCTAATCGGGATAGCAAATTCCGCACATCTACCAGCATATCCGTAACCCCGGCTACCTCGGCCACCCCCCCAACACTATTACTAACTCCCGGCCGAGCTACCCCAAACGGTGAAGAAGACAAAAATGAATGACCAACGCTTAACATAGAATTATACTCACCGGCTGCGAGGGAGCTGTGAGCCCTCCAGCCGGATAACCTGGTTCCAAAGGTGCGTCGCCACCGCCTTGATCTGACACCACGACTCCGCTGACCTGCTCCTGACGTCCGGAAACCGCTCCGTGACTTCCAGATGAAGAAGGCCTAAACCCCATTGGGGATCCAGCCCGCTGATCCTGAAACAACATTGAAGACTGGGTCGCAGCAGCACCCGACGATGGATTAGCAGCAGCAGCCAAACCAAGCCGCCCCGCGTTCACCCCACAGCAACGGCCCTCCGATCCCTCTGTAAACCCTCCGCCTATGGGGGGTAAAAGCTGCTGACCCGTGCCGACCGATGCCACGGCCGCCGAAATTCTGAAGCCGTCCACAGAGGCAGGCCGCAGTGCAGTAAAACTGCCGCTGTGACCCCCCGACGAACCTGGAACCCCGCCATCACCAAGGGGGAAAATTGCTGGTCTGATGAGCCGGCCGTTCCGTAATTTGACAACGCACCTGCATGACCATCCGGAACAGATAGCAATGCAAGCCGATCGCAACTGCGACCGCCCGCTGACGCAGCTCTCAAAAAACGCCCATCGCTTAGCAGCTCCAACGACGACGCATCACCGATGCTTCCTGAGGCGGGCCGCCCAGAAGGTACCTCGCCACTGCGACCTCCCGAAGACGCAATTCTCCCGCGACGCCCGGGACATACCGGCTCCAAAGACGACGCACCCGCAGTGCGATTGGAAGCAGGTCGCACAGCAGGTGACTCAGCACTGCGACCCCCCGAGGACGCAGATCTTCCACGACGCCCGGCGCTTGGAGACACCAACGCCGACGCACCCGCGCTGCTATCTGAAACAGGCCGCAAAAAGGATCGCTCACCACTGCGACCTCCCGAGGACGCAGCTCTCGCTTGACGGCCGGCGCGCAAAGACTCCGCCCCCCGACGTGCACTCGGCGGGAGAGAAGTTACCGCCGCAGGGCCTCGCTGGCTTGGTGGATTCCTCCCAGGCCGAGGCCTGCTAACGCGAGCTCCGCGCGCCGCCCGGCCTGGAGGGCCCGTGAGGGGCTCCTGCGCCGACGCGAGGCCCGAGGAGCCTGATCCGGCGACAGTCTTTCAGGAGGCCTCACCCTTCTTGGCCGCCTCTCCCTTTGCGATGCCCCAGACGACGGACCAGAAGCTCCCTGAACGATAATCGCCACCTGCGCTTCCAGCCATCCAGGAGGCTGCGACGAGGCCGCAGCCCTGAGGCGCTCGATCGCCGCGTTTGCAGACATGGTAAGTTGTACTGCGTCTTACTACTGATGGGGCAAGACAGGAACGCCCTGGGACCGCCCCATCACTGCCTTATAAACCCCCCCAACCACTCCCCCCCTTATTTAAATGTTCCTCCCTCATTTTAAACCCCTCCAAACCCCCGTCATGCCGGCCTCCGCCCACGCCTCTTTCTTGAGGGGAGGGAGGCTCTGCTCCGGCCATTACTAAGGGTTTGGAAAATCGAGCAATTTTGTAATTTACCTCTGTTCCCAAGAACGGACAGGTTTTTTAATTTTATATTTTACAGCTCGCTATCTAGGTTGCCGGCTACTTCTGTAGTTTATGTTAGGTTGACCAGATGAGGTGGATCCTCTAAGCCCAAGATCTGGGTGGGTACATGGACCACGGGCATTAGTGCAGCAGGTACTTGGGACAGGCAGGAAACATGTAGCACAGGTCCTGGAGGCTGCAGACAGACAGGAGTCCAAGAACAGTTAGCAGAGGTCCTTCAAACATGTAGCAGAAGTCCTGGAGGCCGCAGACAGGTAGCAGAGGTCCTGGAGTCTGCAGACAGGTAGCAGAGGTCCTGGAGGCCGCACACAGGTAGCAGAGGTCCTAGAGGCCGCAGACAGGTAGCAGGGGTCCTGCAGGCCACAGACAGGTAGCAGAGGTCCTGGAGGCCGCAGACAGGTAGCAGAGGTCCTGCAGGCCACAGACAGGTAGCAGAAGTCCTGGAGGCCGCAGACAGGTAGCAGAGGTCCTGGAGTCTGCAGACAGGTAGCAGAGGTCCTTCAAATGTAGCAGAAGTCCTGGAGGCTGCAGATAGGTAGCAGAGGTCCTGGAGTCCACAGACATGTAGCAGAGGTCCTGGAGGCCGCAGACAGGTAGCAGAGGTCCTGCAGGCCACAGACAGGTAGCAGAGGTCCTGGAAGCCGCAGACAGGTAGCAGAGGTCCTGGAGTCTGCAGACAGGTAGCAGAGGTCCTGGAGGCCGCACACAGGTAGCAGAGGTCCTGGAGGCCGCAGACAGGTAGCAGAGGTCCTGCAGGCCACAGACAGGTAGCAGAGGTCCTGGAGGCCGCAGACAGGTAGCAGAGGTCCTGCAGGCCACAGACAGGTAGCAGAAGTCCTGGAGGCCGCAGACAGGTAGCAGAGGTCCTGGAGTCTGCAGACAGGTAGCAGAGGTCCTTCAAATGTAGCAGAAGTCCTGGAGGCTGCAGATAGGTAGCAGAGGTCCTGGAGTCCACAGACATGTAGCAGAGGTCCTGGTGGCCGCAGACAGGTAGCAGAGGTCCTGCAGGTCACAGACAGGTAGCAGAGGTCCTGGAAGCCGCAGACAGGTAGCAGAGGTCCTGGAGTCCGCAGACAGGTAGCAGAGGTCCTTCAAACATGTAGCAGAAGTCCTGGAGGCCACAGACAGGTAGCAGAGGTCCTGGAGTCTTCAGACAGGTAGCAGAGGTCCTGGAGTCTTCAGACAGGTAGCAGAGGTCCTGGAGGCCGCAGACAGGTAGCAGAGGTCCTGCAGGCCACAGACAGATAGCAGAGGTCCTGTCTACAGCCTTCACCCAAATTTGCATATAGGACAGTAAAGGCATTTTACAGGGTCTCAAACCCCTATTTGACTATAGGCTTAGTCTGATTTGTTGTTTGGGGGGACACATTTCCTTTTTTGATTTTTAAAGTGTAGGATGGTAAAGAAAAAAAAAAAAAATTGTAAATATCTTACAGAAAATGCTGTAATATAATTTCTTTCTATTCGTTTTTTTTCTTTCCAAACCTCCCATCGACAATATAAAAGACAGAACATTTGTTTTAGCACAAAAGAGGATCCATAATTTTAATAAAGACAAGCAGTCTGGATTGCTGCTCTCCCCCGGTCTCCCTTTTCCAGCTGCTGTAGGCCTACCCCATCGTGCTGGATACTTGTGGTTTGCCCAATTTCCTGCTTTTCGTTCACATTTTGTTTAGTGTTTACTCGCTGATGTCTTCTTGGCTATAACATCTGTGTGTTGACTTCAAAGAATTGCATTTAGTTTATTTTTTAGTAAAATGAAGGACATTCGAGATTCTGTCTTTAGAAATACTCGTCCCAGAAGCTTGTTCACGTGAAGACTGAACTTCTGTCTTACCAAGAAGTTTCCTTGCAGACTCGTTGGTCTTCAAAGTCATTGTGTGAGGGAAGTTTTTGTTTTCAATTACCAGATTGGAAATAAATGTCATATTATTTGAGTAAGATCACATTTGTGGTTTATACATTGAGGGAAGCACATGGGTTATATATGTGTTGTGCGGGACACGGGTGAGGTGTTGGCTGGTAGACAAGCCTGGAGGCTGAAAATTTGTCCTTTCCTTTAGAAAAGAAAACAGGAGAACCCTGAATTAATTAGGTTTCCTTGTGTGGGCCCTCAACATCTTTATTGTTCGAGATATTACTAAAGTTTATTTTAAAGAAAATCAATTTGGAAGAATTTTTCTTTAGTTCGATACTATCTCCATATAATGGTTTACAATGTCAGAAGCGTGACAAGTAACTATGATGCCCTATAGCAATACTCAGGATGGGGCCTCACTCTACCATGACCACCATCAACAGAAGATAAATTCAAAGCTTGTTCTCCATGAATTCCCCAATGTCTTATTCTTATTTCAATGAACTTTTTATAAAATTTTGCATTGACACTTCTTTTTCCCTTCTATAACCCAGAGCTTTTTTGAATGGAGATGGCCTTCTGAGTTCCAGAATTGGACCTCACTCCATCATGATAACCATCAACAGAAGATAAATTCAAGACTTGGTCTTCCTGGTGTCGCATTCATTTTATTCTTCTTTCCATGAAGTCTTTCTAAAATTTTGTCATAGCTCCTTTTTTATTCCCATCCATCATCCAGGACTCACTTTCCATAAGGATGGCCATGTTAGTTCCTGGGAATCAAAAGTGGGCCACACTCTACCATGAGCATCATAAATAGGAGATAAATTGAAGACTTGGTCTTCAGTGTTCTTTGTGTCTTACTTTTCTTTCCTTGAACCCTTTACGCAGATTTCAACTCTCTTCCCTTGCTTTTCCCCTCTAAAGTCCAGAACCCGCTTGACTAGAGATGGCCGTTTTCATTCCTAGTACTCAGAATGAGACCACATTGCACCTTGAATTCTATTAATCAAAGATGAATTAAATATTTGTTCTACATGGTTTCCCCTTTCGTTCACTGTACTTTCCATTAGCTTTACACTTTTCAACTGTCTCCTTTTGCTTTTCCCTTCCAGCATCCTAGTCTAGATGACCTTCTAAGTTCCCGAGACTCAGAATTTGGCCACATTTCATCATGACCACCTTCAACAGAAGATAAATACAATACTTGGTCACCACAGTGTATCTTCTGTTTCCTACTCTTTTTAATTAACTTTTTATAACATTTTCCACTGCCTCCTTGGCCATTTCTTTCCATCATCCAGGGCTCTTTGAGTAGAGATGGCCTTTTTGGTTCCTAGGATTCAGAATGGGGCCAGACTTCACCATGACCACCATCAACAGAAGATAAATTCAAGACTTGGTCTCCACGGTGTTCCTTGGGTCTTACTCTTCTTTCCATAAATTATTTAAAAACTATTTGGCTGCCTCCTTCTTTTGCTTTTCCCTTCCGTCGTCCAGAGCTTCTTTTGACTGAAGATTGTCTTCTTCATTCATGGGATCCACAGTAAACTCTATAGCTACTACCTTGAAGAGTATGCCCATGTCCAGGTGTCTACAGTTACTTGATTAAACCAGATCATTTTCATTGAAGACTGAATGTGTCTTTTATCTTCTTTTACTTAGCAAAAATTGCAGAAAAAGTTACTACTTACTAAGATTGAAAGAAGTCAGAACACAAAGAAGTCAGAACACAACCACTTGCGGCATATGAAGCTGCATAGCTGGAAACCGAAGAAAGTGCTCCTGATGACCACATTCCCCCAACGAAAACATCTGCAATGTGGGCATCAGAAGTGGACTTAGGAAGCAACATGGGAAAAAGGTAAACAAGTCAACGTGATGACGTGAATAGTGTTGCGCAGGGAAACCTTAGATCTTGGTACATGACACCATGTAACGTCGTCCCGGCATGGCTCCTCTACCCCCTCCATGCAGGGACGCCGATATACCCACCGCCGTGGCTGCACGGTCGCATCCCTGTCTTTCGGCATGTCTCCTTGCATCCTGCTGTCTGTGCACTTCTTACAGACTTCCCGGTGGCGCGCGCTCCCCTGCTCTTAAAGGGAGAGCGCACGCAATTTGAAAATGCCGCCAGCCAATAGCTGGGAGGCATTTTGTATAAAAGGCATCATCCTCCTCAGTAGGGAGGTGCCTGAGCAACATTCTTCCATTTGTGAGTGTTTGCGCGAGTAGTGAGTTGCCAGGTCCTAGTCCCTGTACTTGAATCCTCTGGTCCCTGTGTGGTCAGAGCCTGAACCCTTACTCCTGGTCATTTTGTGACCAAAACCTGAACCTGAAACCACATTCAGTGGTACCTAAACACTGAAACCCGCAGCTGCCTAACTTGTAAGCACTGCCTTGAAGCTGACCTGGATTAGGAGGTAGCAGCGCATTCCTGAGATCTTGGCCAGCTTCTAAACAGTGCTGCTTACAAGCTTAATAGAAAAGAACGTGCATGTTCCGCTGTCCAGCAGCGGTGGTCGGTCTCCAAGGCAACGAGCTGTAAACAAAAGAAAAGTATTAACATCTCAAGAACGGATGATAATTTTAATAAGCAGTAAATTGCAAAATCGCTTGTATTTACAAGCTCTATCTGATAATACCCATTTTTACAGATGGGAATAACCCCTCTTAGATAACATGTAGACTGATATATCTCTATAGCAGCTGAATTAATGTGCAATGATTTTCAACTGCCTTGTAATTCCTCTCATCTTCCTCTATCAGCCGACCTTGTGCTCCGTGAGCTTCATATGCCGAGGATCTACAAGCATTACAAGTTGTCCTGAGAACAGTGCGGACTGTGTTTGCCCATTTACCGGAATGAGAAAATGTGGCTCCATGGAAACAACTTAATCCTCATTTAAGTAAGATGAATTGGTGAAGAGAAAAAGGATTACCGGATTGCTGGTATAGAGAGGTAGCCTGAGCAAGAACGAGAGACTCGTTCAATGTTTTTTTTAATGCATTAAATTAGGAATTTGTTGATATAATCAGTGCACATTATTCTTCCCACTGATGATTTTATTCACAATGACTCTTATTTTTGACTTAACGCACTAAAATCTGCCTAGATGTGAAAGAAACAATGGCATCTGAAATTGATTTTCTGCTGTACTTCTTTAGAAAAAGTCGCAAATTTTATCGCAAATAATACATGCGCCAATATTTGCAATTTTTTGCTGTCCTAAATTTTTGCTACCAAGTCATTAACACATTAATTAAATCACACAATTCTTGCTATCTCCGGCCTCCACTAGGGGGAGCTGTGATGCATCCCGCAGACAGGTTCAGTATTCAGTTCAATGTTACCAGCTCCAAAAGTTTCCAGTTTTTGCAACGACTAAGAACTTTGTCTGGAACGCGGCTCCTGTTTTTGTTTTATCCGGTAATTAGGCATTTATTAATAATAAAAAAAGTGTTTTTAGAAGTGGATCCTACTGCTGGACACACTTTTTTTCTACAGATCACCTTTGGCTTTCAGACTTTCCGCGCTCTGCTCCTCTTCTTGACATTTTGTTTTCCATGATAATATTTAGAAAAACTGAGACTATAGAAGGCAAAAGGAGCAAAATTTTTAATGAAACCCAATTATAAAAAATTCAGCCCCCTCCTCCCCAAAAAATAGGAAAAAAAAAATAATAATTGTCACCACATGTGGACAACCCCTTTAAAATAGGTCGGTACAAGAAGTAGCTAAGGACAGCAAAATGCCGGCTTCGTAGTGATGATTGCAATAAAAAAAAAATTCTAACTATTACGGGGACCCTATATTTAACCGTAACTATATGTCTCTGGCCCTTGGAAAACATGTTTTAAAGGCTGCCTTAAATTAAATGACTGGGATCTAATTAGATTAATAACATATTTCATGTATATGGTTGTTGGCAATGAAAAAAGGGCAACGATACAAGTCCGTGCAAAGGTACGGCGCATGAAACGCCCTATTTTAGCTTCCTTTATTTTTCTCCAAGACGTTGGCATTGGCAAATTCTTATCTCCTGCGGCATATTAATTTCCAGGTTACAATGCAGAAGGGGTTAAAAATAATAATTTATTTACTTGATGCACGGAGAGAATAGATTGGATTGCTCACTTTGCGCCCGCGCTTCCTTCGCTCAGGCCTGTATACACTCATTAGTTAATCCGGATCCCCAGGCTCATAATAAAATCAACATGTTTCCAGAATGTGGAGTTTATATTTGTTTGTGTTTTCTTTCTTTATTGTATCGTTGTACTGTAGTAATGAAAGAAGTGTTGTCATGGGAATATTACGTCGTTTGTGCTTTTAAGCAGTAAATCGTATAAATATTTATTGTGTCCGAGAGTGGCGGTCCCCTATCCTATCCCCTACAGTGCACGGTATATGCTAATAATCAAGATTAAGTATTGAGAAAGCATCATTTATGATAATCACCCATTCTCTTGTCACTCAATGTTTGTTTTTTTTGGAGGACCCAGGTCTGGCGATCACTCTCCATATCAAGTTATCACATCTACACCAAAGAAAAATGCCCCAGTGGTAAATGAATACACAAGTGTCCAGTGGTGGAAGCTTTACACCACTCCATCTGACACTCGGCATTGTGCTTGGTGATGTAAGGCTGCATGCAGCTGCTAGGCCATGAAGCTCCCGGCGGGGGCACTGTGTTTTTGCTGATGTTAATACCAGAGGAGGTCTGGATTCTGCAGTTATGGGGCAGCAGAGCGTTGGTGACTTTTCTGTCTTCTGCTCCTCAGCACTCGGTCCCTCGTTCTGTAACGTTATAGGGTCTCTCCTCATTGCTGAGTTGCTGCAGTTTCTTCCATCTCTCAGTAATATCATTCACAGGTGATGGGGAAGATTCAAGAGGAAGAAATGTCATGAACAAACTTACCCCGGTGGGCTCTATTACAGGACCACGCTTGTATAAGTGAGTTCTGCACCACTAGCCGATCTGTCACATGGTAGTAAAGGCAGATGACATGGCAGGGGGCTGGATATTGTACACTGGGGGCAACAGGGGACTTATGTTTTAAGCTAGGGGTAACGGGACCAGATGAAATACACCGGGGCAACGGGACCAGATGTTATACACCAGGGGTAACGGGACCAGATGTTATACACCAGGGTAACGGGACCAGATGTTATACACCAGGGTAACGGGACCAGATGTTATACACCAGGGGCAACAGGACCAGATGTTAAACACCAGGGGCAACGGGACCAGATGTTATACACCAGAGGTAACGGACCATATGTTATACACCAGGGGCAACAGGACCAGATGTTATACACCAGGGGCAACAGGACCAGATGTTATACGCCAGGGGCAACAGGACCAGATGTTATACGCCAGGGGCAACAGGACCAGATGTTATACACCAGGGGTAACGGGACCAGATGTTATACACCAGAGGTAACGGGACCGTATGTTATACACCAGAGGTAACGGGACCATATGTTATACACCAGGGGCAACAGGACCAGATGTTATACACCAGGGCAACAGGACCAGATGTTATACACCAGGGGCAACAGGACCAGATGTTATACGCCAGGGGCAACAGGACCAGATGTTATACACCAGGGGTAACGGGACCAGATGTTATACACCAGAGGTAACGGGACCGTATGTTATACACCAGGGGCAACAGGACCAGATGTTATACACCAGGGCAACAGGATCAGATGTTATACACCAGAGGTAACGGGACCAGATGTTATACACCAGGGCAACGGGACCAGATGTTATACACCAGGGCAACAGGACCAGATATTATACACCAGGGGCAATAGGGCCTGATGTTATACACCAGGGGTAACGGGACCAGATGAAATACACCAGGGGCAACGGGACCAGATGTTATACACCAGGGGCAACAGGACCAGATGTTATACACCAGGGGCAACAGGACCAGATGTTATACACCAGGGGTAATGGGACCAGATATTATACACCAGAGGTAACGGGACCGTATGTTATACACCAGGGGCAACAGGACCAGATGTTATACACCAGGGGCAACAGGATCAGATGTTATACACCAGAGGTAACGGGACCAGATGTTATACACCAGGGGCAACGGGACCAGATGTTATACACCAGGGGCAACAGGACCAGATATTATACACCAGGGCAATAGGGCCTGATGTTATACACCAGGGTAACGGGACCAGATGAAATACACCAGGGGCAACGGGACCAGATGTTATACACCAGGGGCAACAGGACCAGATGTTATACACCAGGGCAACGGGACCAGATGTTATACACCAGGGGCAATGGGACCAGATGTTATACACCAGGGGCAACAGGACCAGATGTTATACACCAGGGGCAACAGGACCAGATGTTATACACCAGGGGTAATGGGACCAGATATTATACACCAGAGGTAACGGACCGTATGTTATACACCAGGGCAACAGGACCAGATGTTATACACCAGGGGCAACAGGATCAGATGTTATACACCAGAGGTAACGGGACCAGATGTTATACACCAGGGGCAACGGGACCAGATGTTATACACCAGGGGCAACAGGACCAGATATTATACACCAGGGCAATAGGGCCTGATGTTATACACCAGGGTAACGGGACCAGATGAAATACACCAGGGGCAACGGGACCAGATGTTATACACCAGGGGCAACAGGACCAGATGTTATACACCAGGGGCAACGGGACCAGATGTTATACACCAGGGCAATGGGACCAGATGTTATACACCAGGGGCAACAGGACCAGATGTTACACACCAGAGGTAAAGTGGCCTGATGTTATACACCAGGGCAATGGGGCCTGATGTTATACACCAGGGGCAATGGGGTCGGATGTTATACACCAGAGGTAAAGTGGCCTGATGTTATACACCAGGGCAACAGGACCAGATATTATACACCAGGGCAATGGGGCCTGATGTTATAGAATGGGGGCCAGGGGTTATGAACCGATGTAGCAAAGAGCCGAATGTTACACACTGGGGCCAAGAGGCCGGATGTTATACAACGGGGGCAAGGGTTTGGATGTGATACACTGGGAGCAATGGGCCCAGATGACATACACTGGGGGGGAACAATGGGGCCAGATATTATTGAAAATGAAACCATTGAATGTTTATCTTTTGCATTGCCCGATCCTTCTCCCCCAAAATCATCAGTCAGAGGACAGTATTGGGGTCCCCATATACATCAGATGTTCCACTGATTCAGTCAAGACTAGTGGGTACAACCGACAATCTAAAGTGTATGGAGACTATAAGGCAACTTCACTATCAATGCCAACAAAACCAATGAAATCTGAAGCTCCAGTATTTTAGAATTTTTTAATATTGGAACTTTTTAATCTGTGTTTGTCATTTTGTTTTGATCTTTAAATATTAACTCCATTGTCGAACCATGGATAAATATTTTGAAAGCATCCGTGTTGCTCTTCTTGTTCAATTGATAACTGATGCGCACATTTGGGGACTGATATCAGATCACACGTTATGTGTCTAGCCGAAAAAGAGATTTAAGGAAGTTCTGGTGATAGAGCTACAGATGTATCCATGTTTACTTCTGCTTGAAGTTTACTAAAATCTACAATCTTCCTTGAAACAAAATCGTTAAATGATGAGCTTGATTCATTTTTGCATTTGCACCTTTTTTTTCTTTAAGGATTTAGCATTTTTCACCTGTTTTTCATTTGCACTTTATTCTTTATTTAATTTGCACCTTTTCTTAGAGTTTATCTTATGGTGTTTCTCCTGTTTTTGTTTTTGTTTTTTTTTATGTTCGCCAACATGGCTGTGATACGGGGTTCCATCATTTTTAAAAAGGTGCAAAATTTTGGTACAAATGTACTCCTGTCCCCACCTGGAATTATTTTCTATATGCCTGAAACTTTTGGCAACATCTAGCATAACACATGTTTTTCAGCAAAAAAGTCACGAAAGAAGTTAAAGACGAAAAACAAAGAGCATTCTTAATTTTTCACAAATTTTATGAAAGCCTCGCGCTATTTAGAAGAATTTGCTGCAAAAGAAGTCAACTAATACCAAAACGTATTGACCCAAAAGGAGGAAAGGAAACATCCGTAATATGGCTGATGATGGTAGCTGCCAAATAACCACTTCCTTACAAGGTTGGAACAAAAAAATAACTTCAGCTGCATCGTCAAGTTTTTATTTTGAACTGGAAATACGCGGTAAAAATAGAAGACCTACCAAATGCTAACGCATCAATCCCTTCATTTTTTAGAAGGTAAAAATGTAGGATCTTAAACAAAATGTTTCCGTCAGAGACCAGAACAAATAGATAAACATAATTCAGACGAAAATATGTTCATGATGTTTGACAGCAGATAAGAAAATGAGAAGATAAGAGATTTACCCACTGGCAAATTCATCTGGGGATTTTCATCAAAGCATGAATTTTTTCCGTTCGCTGAGAATGTCCAGGAAATTGCATGCAGTTTCTTTTAGCTAATTTGCAATCTTCGACTGACACAATCTGTTGGAAAAAAAAAAAGAAAAAAATCCAGCAAATGTAAGTCTTTCTGTCAGGTAATTTCCAGGTGACAAGGGATCCATGCCGCAGACACAGAAAGCAAGTCTTGAACTCTGCTGTTAATTAGGAAGCAAGGGAGAAGAAATGTGCAGATGTGCTCCTCTCCGTGAGCTCAGACAAGCATGGATTTTGTTCAGCCTTGCATATTCGAGGCATTATGGCCATAGAAGCGTTATAAATAGGCGTTTTTATATAGATACTCTATGTCAAAATTCTACTGATAATTATAATGTGTGAATTATTCTTCTAAGCTGACGAGAGGGGGGAAAAAACAGTTTTTGGCCCCTGGAAGTTGAGCAACAGGGCTGTGATGTAGACCCCGGTGTGAAGCTCAAAAATGGTGAAAGCACCAATTTAGGGGAGAGTTATAGAAAAAAAAATCCATAGGATAGCCAAGGGAAAGAGTGCGAGCATGGGTACCTGGTAGGGTTGTGGACCTAACATGGCGTAATGTAATTCCAACCAGTAGAGTGGAATTGTGACATTGAGTCACTTGTCATGGCCAATCCATGAGATGAGATAGTCCAGGAGTCAGAAGCCAGAATGGTATGACATAAAGAGAAGAAAGAGACAAAGGAGTAGTCAGTTAACGTTCTTAGGTCAGAATATCTTCAGGATAGTGGATCAGAGCAGAAAGGGTTAAACAGACGGATTGTCAGAACGAGGTCCAAGGTCAGGCAACGAAAGATCTACAAACAGAATGCAAGACATAGAGAGACAAACAACACAGTAGCCGAATGTACACCTGGGAATCACCTGGGACAATGAACACCTGGAGACAGCCAGCGCCTCCCAGTCTCAGATTGGACGGCTGAGCTGTCAATCCACTGACAGCTCAGCACGCCCCTGCACCAGATTGGATGACTGAGCTGTCAGTAACTGCATCCCAGACACACTGAGGGATGGAACCAAGACAGGAATCTCACCCTAGTCACGTAGACTGTAGAAATAAAACCAAACAGACCACTGGACTGGAGCTCTCGAGTTTTAGATACAAATAGAGGTTCAGAAGGTGCATTAAACAATAACAGCAGAAATAATAATAAAGAAATGCATTAATAAAATGTTACACATTTGAGATGAGGGAATCTTCCGAAATTAGTTTTTGGGCTGATTGGCTAGATTCGGCAAGGTAGATTCGATTCAGTCCGGATAAAATTGATCTTAATCAAAAGTGCAGTGATTGCCGTATATTATACTCTAAGGTCTCTTCAGACTTCAAACCATAAAAAATGAAGGGGAGAGAAGAGGTTAAAAAAAGAATAAAGCACACAATACACACCTGTACTTCAGCCGGTTCTAACACCACTCACGTCCCGGGTACTCCGCTCTGAAAACTGGAGGATCACGGAAGAGGCAGAAAGACAAGTGAGTACAACGTGTTTTATTATTTTAACCTGTTCTGATCCGAAAGATTTGACAGAATCTGAAACTTTTGGAAAATTCGGAATGAAGTTGATTAATTGAGGATCATTTTGTTCGTCTCTACTAAAAATATAAAAATGTAAAAAAATGCTCACTATTATTTTCATTATGTATTGTTCATTTTGGTTTTGGAATTTCTGGGAATCTACTACCATTTGCACTTTCTGAACACTTGTATTACTGAGGTTATTTTTTACCTGTTATTTCTTTTTATGTGCATTTCGACCTGTTTTAGGTGTTAGTATTTATACAAACTTTAATGAAGTAGATAGCCCTTGAAATGCTGAAGAATAGATATTATCTTGCTTAATGCATCACCTGAATCTCTCCATGCATCCAATCTGAAACCCAGCAGTAACCGTCTACTAGCCTCTTTGTCCAGTAAAGATACAGTTTGCCTCCTGGCTCTGTATCTAGATACCCTGACGTAGGTAGAGTGACTTGTTGATGAATCCCTTGGCGCCTAGCACCTACACAATGTCACTGGCCAACATCGTTTGCCCTACTCCTTGGCCTCATCCTCCTCAATGTGTGTTGTGAATTTCAACAGTTTCCTCTTGACTCCAATGGAAGAGAAGGAAGCAGTGGCTTGGTGGTCCCATCATCGACGGTGTAACTTGAAGTTCATGAGACCCAATAAAAAATCTCCAAGACCCCCAACTCTCAGGAGTAGAGATGATCAAATCAATCTGTGGATGATCGAGTTTGAGTCAAATTTCCAGAAGTTTGCAGGTCCCCATAAATTCGAACAGTTTGCAATTCGACTCTGACGAATCGGCTAAGAAAAAAAAATGTCTATGCACCGCCGAAGAGTCACAGAATGGGTTAATAATAAGAAAGGCTTCCGTATAATATCCTGTAGATATCACATTACAAGGTCTAGCACAGCCAATTTGAGGGGACTATCACAGCCAGTATAAAAGTTCGGGGCAGGCCAAGCAGCGCCATTTCACACTTTTACAGCATAGGTATAGGAGGTCGTAGCTCCTCATTTAGGAACAGAAAAAGGTGAAAATTGGACTCTGTTGTAGAACATTGAGTTGTAATCATAAGGAAGAGAGAGTGATTGGATACAGTATTAGAGGACCGCAAGATGTTCTTCACACCTTTCCAAGTCAATAGGAGTATTTGACATTCGCTGCAAATAAATTTTCAGCTAGCCAAGTTTTGGGGAAAATTTGTCGAATTTCAGAAGGTTTGATCACCTTAAGGGACCTTTTGACTCCCCTGGGCTCCAGAAAGGAAAGGGTATGGGTGAGCTAAAGGGCATTTATCCTATGGTGGAGTCCTAATGTGATTATTGGACCCATTTTATTTTTTTTATTTTTTATTTTTTTGGTTCTAGATTCCTCTTTGTTAATAATATATATTGTGTTAAGTTCCCTTTTTAGTATTTTAATTAAGAGTAAAAGAAGATAAATATGTTTACCCCCCAGATCTTTCCCATCAAGGACAGCAATTAGTTTAAAATCCTTTATCCTGTGCTACTTTTTTTCTTCCGAGATGGTAATTCTATTAGTTTTAGGTTTCTTTGTGGCTTTTATTTGCTGAGGTCACATGACAAAAACCTTTTCTTACATGCCGCTGCTGGACAGCAAAGTATGTAAAGTCTTGTCAACTTGTTCGCAGCTGTGATTATCTCTCCGACTGCCAATTGATCTATTAAAGTATTATCTTAGAATGTAAAAATCCCTGGAACTCAAAAGAATCCCTGTCTGAGCAGCGGCGAAATTCTGCAGGTGTGCTCTCAATATTGTCGGAAACCTCACACTTTGGGACAAACTGTAGATTGATTAGAGAAACATGAAAAGGTCTTTATCTCTGACAATGCTTTCTTTCAGCTCTGACTGCACTAAACATCTATCCCCTATTTCACATTCTCCGAAGACTAAATTAGACGTCTCAAGACAAGCAAATGTGACCACTGATTGTGATGGAAGACAGTTTGATGTCGCCTTTGTTCTACAACTTACACTTGACTTTGACCCCTTCCCTACAAACAGTCATTGACATCACAGGTAACCTGTAGCTTTACATACCGACCATTCATTTCAATGTAGTGCATGCATGGCCAGGTCCAGTGGCGTAACTAGAGTCCGATGGGCCCCTATGCAAAATTTGAACCTGGACTCCGACCAGCATGTTGTCAAAATGTATTTGCCCTTGCAGCCTTTTAAATGCTATAAAAACATATATGTAATGCCCTTCCCGTATTTTAATAATTTCCCCCATCCTATTCTAATGTCACCCTTCCTGTGCCCCTTCCTGGTATAATGTCCTCTATCCTGGTCCCCTTCCTGCAATAATGTTCCCCATCTTGTACCCCTTCCTGGTATAATGTCCTCCATCCTGTGCCACTTACAGTAATAATGTCCCCCATCTTGTGCCCCTTCCTGATAAAATGTCCCCCCATCCTGTGCCACTTACAGTAATAATGTTTCTCATCCTGGGCCCATTGCAGTGATAATGTCCAACGTCCTGCTATAATGTCCCCCATCCTGAACACTTTCTGCTATATTGTCTCCCATTCCGAACCCCTTCTTGCTATAAGATCCCTCATCCTGATCCCCTTAATGTAAAAATGGTCTCTATCATTGTCTCTTCATGGTATAATGTTCCCCTTACAGTAATAATGTGCACCATCCGGGTATAATGTCCCCATCCTGGCCCCTTCCAGTTATAATGTCCCTCCATACTGGGCCCCTGCCTGATATAATGTCCCCCATCATGTGTCCCTTCAAGTAATAATGTTCTTCATCGCGGGCTGCTTTCAGTAATAATGTCCCTCCTGCTATAATGTCCTTCATCCTTAGCACTTTCTGGTATAATGTCCCCATCCTGAGCCCTTTTCTGCTATAGCGTTCCCCATCCTAAACCCCTTCCTGTAAAAATGATCCTTATCATGGCCCCTTCCTGGTTTAATGTTAATGTCCCCATCCTGGCCCCTTCCAGTAATAATGTCCCCCATCCTGGGCCCCTTCCTGGTATAATATTCCCCTCCATTCTGTAATAATGCTTCCCGTTCTGTATTTGTTCTCTATCACATTTATAAAAAAAAAAACAAAGCTTTGTCTCCCGACTCTTCCATACACTGGAACACTTGCTCTACCTGAACCCTCCTGTGTTTTTTAAGGATCATCAGTCCAATCATCAGTCCGAAATTCTGGATCTCATAAGACTGTCAGCCAAGCTTACCACTTTTGGCATCTTCAGATGACAGTCTTATTGTTCACTGGGGCCTTTATGTAAAGCATACTTTTCCTATCACATAAAACATGCTAAAAAAGAATGATCTTGCTGCACTTATCCACACATCAAATAACAACATCTTTTGGTGCACATATCAGCCAAATATGTCATGATTCCTGGTAACAAGAATCCTCATTTGTCATCCATTTTTTTGAGTGGGCAGTTCCTCTTTATCAGGAATCTACCAGCACTATAGGAGCTGGATCTTTCTTTTACTTCCCAGCATGGTCTTCTCCAGCCATAGTCCTATTTAACCAGTTTGACAGACAGAAGTGTCTCTGAACATCGCTAATGTTCTGGGCAATACACAGTGTGATGGTGGATCCTCTAAGCCATAGACCCCAGTCGTTGACGCAGCGAACAGGAAGGTACGTGGGCAGTGAGGACTTGGCTCACACAGAAGTCTCAAGAGCAGAAGGACGTATGGAGTGGAATCCAGTAGCGATGGCCACAAGCACGAACAAAAAGCGAAGATGGTGGAGCACACCAAACGTAGGACTAGAGTCTCAATCCCAAGACGCCGGTGTTTGTTTTTAATGGGCCTCAAATAGGTTTAAGGAGATGAAGTCAGTGATCCGTCCAGGGCAACTTGCAAAACCGATGTGGAGCACAACAGAGGGCAGCAGACCCACGGGAAGGAAGCGGAACCTTTTTTTTTTTAAACCTTTGAAGAAAAATATTCACAAGCCCCACTCTGGCAGAGGTGGAGTAGCTTACGCTCCATGGTACCAGTTCAAAATATGTAACAGCGCCCCTTTTCTACCTTGTATACCTTATATCACTGGTGTTTCTTTTTTGCAGAGAGATCTTTAGGTTCCCTCACTTCAAGGCTCGACTTCTGCACTCCTATAGTTAAGTCCATACAAACTGAAGACCTTGGTGCTGCAGGGCAATCAGGGTGATCTACAGGTGTCACAGTGGGATCCAGCCCTCCTCACCCTCGTTGACCCACATTACCGTACCTCCACCATGCCAAACAGGTCCACATGAAAATTTATTCTTCTTTTTTTTTTTTTTTTTTTTCTTCAAATTATTTTTTAGATATTATTTCTGTATTTGGCCGTTTTCTTTTTTTTAGACTTTTCAGTCTAAAATCTGAAATAATTGTGCATTTTTTAAAAGAAACTCCATCAGTATTTGCCTAATTTTAGGAACCGAGACCGAGAGCAATCTGTGAGTAAGATACCGATCTGCAGCCGGGCAGGCGATGTGCGGATCTGTGCAGGGTCCTGCATTTCATATGGAACATCTGCTGTAAAATGAGTCAGGTGATGTGAATAGAAACGTCAATCACTGGCGGTAATGAGGTGGCAGGAGGCATTCTCCTGGAAGACTTTTTCATTTAATCCCAGACAGCTAGGTGACTGACTCATATGAAACACTTTGGTGGGCAGATGATGGACTGTGAGACCCTGTGATAAACCTGTGTGGTCCCGCGGAGGCATTCTTGGGGAGACAAGTATCATGCAGCTGTCATTCTGCTTACCGCTGAAATCAATCTCATCATACTCAGAAAAAGTTACTTGACTTCTTTATAACTTTTTCAACTCTATTTTAAGGCATTGAAGCAAATATCCAGGAATTGTCCTGATCCTCGTGCTCTGTGTTCTTGTTTATCAGCATTCTGCCAGCACTATAGGTGCTGGAACTATTTTTAGGCATTAATGCAAATTTGTTTTTTATACTAATTTACTTCTCCCTACAGGATGTATAATATAGTCATTACCTAAATTGCTCTCACTGTAATCTGCTTACAGATGAAAACAAAAAGCCACATGATATACACTTTATACCATAGCTCACATTCAGGTGGCAGACTGTAGTTTGCTGTTGAAAAAAAACTTGGTCTTACTCATCCCACTAATCAGACAATCAATTTAATATGTTCAGGAATTATCTTGATCCTTTTCAAGTGGGCAGTTCCGATTTATCAGCATTCTGACAGCACTATAGGTATTGTAACTATTTTTAGGCAATGAAGCAAATGTGCTTTTTATACAACCGTTCCTACAGGATGCATAATATAGTCATTTCATAAATTTCTCCCACAGTGATCTACTTACAATTGAAGAGAAAAGCCACATTCTATATACTTTAAACCTTAGCTCACCTCCAGGTGGCGAACTGTAGTTGCCATAAAAAAAATGCTGCCCTTATCCGGTACATCTGACAATCAATTTAAAATGTCCAGGAACTATTCTGGTTCTTTTTAAGTGGGCAGTTCCCATTTATTAGCATTCTGCCAGCACTGTAGGTGCTGGAACATTCTTTCCATCATTTGCTTTGTTCCTGCTATTGTCCAATAGACAATTGAAACATAACTTTTATTAAATATTGGTAAAATATAGAGGTAGCTACTAGTAAATATATAAACCTGAAAATACTTTCAGAAGAATGGACACAAAGCGATATACCAGAGTTATTGAAGCATTAACTCCATTGGCAGCAGTTAGGTTGCGGGATCGGTGGACCAGAGACACAGAGGGCCATCACCTGATGCCAACATCGCTGCAGGCGGCAAGTATAAGGGTTTTGTGATTTCATTTGGGTACTATAGCGTTTAAGAAAGGTCTGTCTAATTTATGGACTAGCCCTTTAATCTGGCCATGAACATTAAATTGGGTATTGTTTATCCTGGGACATCTTGGCTGGTAGTCCTGGCTCTGATGTTTTCGTCCCTAGGTCCTTGAAATGATGAATGACCCTAGATCCTCTCTATATGGATTCTGCACAGAACAACCTCCATCCATACGGTCTTCCGAGCATTTACAGGATTATAATCCCGATTTATTAATAGTTGTTCCTTTTTCTTCATGACGTTAAATAAATTCAGGCAACACACAGTACAAAGTTCTTACAGCAGATTACGCCCGCGCTCTGCCTTTATGAACAGATGCATCATTTATACGTTACTTCTACAAATGTTCTTCTAGAAATGGAATTGGAGGCATAAATTCAGGGAATATCCCGCCGTGACTCTCAGCATAGAAAGAGTGAATACTGATTTATCGGGTTGTTTTTTTGTTGTTTTTCTTTTTTTACAGAAGTTCAGAAGTTTTGTTCAGTCAGCAGAAGATCAAAGAAAGGCAAAGATCACTAATAAATATTAAAAGTAAATGTTAGAGATGAGACAATCGATCTGGTGTCAAAATTTTTAGGAATTTGGTGAATTCAAGCAATTTGCGACTTGATGTGCAGGAATCGTATATAAATGGTAATTTTACATATTCTAGATGATTTCATCAGCCTCAGAAAGGATCATATGACCTAGAATATGGTCGTCAAAATGTCCTGCAGCAATCACATCACATCACATAGTATATTTTTATAGAACAGATCATAGCCTGTATAAAAGCCAAGGTAGGGAATGCAGCAGCTGCTTTTGTGCTGAATCTGGATAGTGAGAGGACGTCACAGTTCACAATTCGGCCAGAGAAAGATAGAGAAAGAAAGCCATAAAACACTGAGCAATTTGTATAGATAGTGTGTGACAGCACAGCAGTGTGGGAGATTGGTGTGTGACAGCAAGCAGTAGTGGGAGAATTGGTGTGTGACAGCAGAGCAGTGTGGGAGATTGGTGTGTGACAGCAGAGCAGTGTGGGAGATGTGGTACAGCAAGCAGTGGGATTGGGTGACAGCAGAGCAGTGTGGGAGATTGGTGTGACAGCAGAGCAGTGTGGGAGATTGGTGTGTGACAGCACAGCAGTGTGGGAGATTGGTGTGTGACAGCAGAGCAGTGTGGGAGATTGGTGTGTGACAGCAGAGCAGTGTGGGAGATTGGTGTGTGACAGCAGAGCAGTGTGGGAGATTGGTGTGTGACAGCACAGCAGTGTGGGAGATTGGTGTGACAGCAGAGCAGTGTGGGAGATTGGTGTGTGACAGCACAGCAGTGTGGGAGATTGGTGTGACAGCAGAGCAGTGTGGGAGATTGGTGTGTGACAGCAGAGCAGTGTGGGAGATTGGTGTGTGACAGCACAGCAGTGTGGGAGATTGGTGTGACAGCAGAGCAGTGTGGGAGATTGGTGTGTGACAGCAGAGCAGTGTGGGAGATTGGTGTGTGACAGCAGAGCAGTGTGGGAGATTGGTGTGTGACAGCAGAGCAGTGTGGGAGATTGGTGTGTGACAGCACAGCAGTGTGGGAGATTGGTGTGTGACAGCAGAGCAGTGTGGGAGATTGGTGTGTGACAGCAGAGCAGTGTGGGAGATTGGTGTGACAGCAGAGCAGTGTGGGAGATTGGTGTGTGACAGCAGAGCAGTGTGGGAGATTGGTGTGTGACAGCAGAGCAGTGTGGGAGATTGGTGTGTGACAGCAGAGCAGTGTGGGAGATTGGTTGTGACAGCAGAGCAGTGTGGGAGATTGGTGTGTGACAGCACAGCAGTGTGGGAGATTGGTGTGACAGCAGAGCAGTGTGGGAGATTGGTGTGTGACAGCAGAGCAGTGTGGAGATTGGTGTGACAGCAGAGCAGTGTGGGAGATGGTGTGTGACAGCACAGCAGTGGGAGATGGTGTGAGACAGCAGAGCAGTGTGGAGATTGGTGTGACAGCACAGCAGTGTGGGAGATTGGTGTGTGACAGCAGAGCAGTGTGGGAGATTGGTGTGTGACAGCAGAGCAGTGTGGGAGTTTTGTGTGACAGCAAGCAGTGGGAGATTGGTGTGTGACAGACAGCAGTGTGGGAGATTGGTGTGTGACAGCAGAGCAGTGTGGGAGATTGGTGTAACAGCAAGCAGTGTGGAGATTGGTGTGTGACAGCAGAGCAGTGTGGGAGATTGGTGTGTGACAGCACAGCAGTGTGGGAGATTGGTGTGACAGCAGAGCAGTGTGGGAGATTGGTGTGTGACAGCAGAGCAGTGTGGGAGATTGGTGTGTGACAGCAGAGCAGTGTGGGAGATTGGTGTGTGACAGCAGAGCAGTGTGGGAGATTGGTGTGTGACAGCAGAGCAGTGTGGGAGATTGGTGTGTGACAGCAGAGCAGTGTGGGAGATTGGTGTGTGACAGCAGAGCAGTGTGCATCGTCAGACAGCCGTGTAAATCGGAGTTAAATCGGAACGCAGTGCATGGTCCTGCCGGCGGCTCTCCCCACCTGAGCCTGACAGCTGAATAGAAATACATGAAGCTGTCACACTCTGGTCGGGAGAGCCGACGGCCAGTCCGTGCACTGCGTTCTGATCATAGTTCGATTTATACTGCTGCTTCAATACGCCATAAGAGTAATGCCGAATTTATACTTGACGTTCAATTCCGAGCATATTCGGTCATTTCTACTCCCATTGACTCCAATGACGTTCTGCTTTGTTCAGCGAATATTGCAAATACAATATTTGACGCCGATCGTAATCGGAGCGGAGTTTTTAAAAATTTGCTCAACTCTAGTATCTGGCCTTGATCACGCACCTCCTCTGTTCTTACGATCGCCGTCCTCCATCCCTACTTCACGTGGATGACGCGTCCTACGTCATCCACACAGTGTCTGCCATCGCGCTCCTGCGCAGGCGCACTTCCCTCTGTCCTGCAGAGGGTAGAGCAAATTACTGTAGTGCGAATGTGCAGGGAAAGGCCAAAGTGCGCCGACGACCCATAGGTAAAACCGGTGCATGCGCACTATAGTGTTTTCGGCAGGGTAGAGGGAAGTGCGCTTGCGCAGGAGGGTGATGGGTGAGATTATGTGGATGATGTAGGACGCGTCATCCCACGAAGCAGGGAAGGAGGACTAAGAAGAGAGGAGGCGCCGGATCAAGGCCAGAGATGCCCATCGGACCGGACCGTAGGTGAGTATAATAAGATGTCTTCCTGAGTACATACCTACAGCACACATAATTTTTCTCTTTCGTGACTTTTGGAAAAAGGGTCTAAAAGGCTCCCATAAGAAATCCACCTGCAATCAGCCTCCATTCCTAAGGGATTACATGTACTATTCCCAGGGTGGAGAATGGGAAACCCCGGCCTCAGCAATCCTTTGTATCTAACAGTTTCTTCCCTTCATATTTGCATTACCATTCATGTACACATTGACCAACTTCCTGCCCTCTGACCCCAAACATTCTTCTGACTATCAGAAAATTCCCTTGTTCATCAAGCTCTCTTGAACTTACCGTAAATTGTTTAAAGGAGATAAGGGGAAAAAAAAAAAGTAATGTCTGCACATAGAATTTATTTCTCTGCTCTCATGTATGGATCCAGATCTGCAGGAGCGAGCGGAGACGCATGGACGGGATGGCTGTAGGAATCAGTAGGTTATAAGGTTTTTAGGACCGATGAATTATTTAAAAGGGCCACTTCATTGACAAGAAATTCCACTTTAATTACTGCCTTAATAAATTACCGCAATGAATCAGATCTTGGCAAAGGAAAATCTAAACATTCATGGGGGTCTTGCTATGCTCCATTACTTCTGCAACTCTACATTCCTGGCATATACTGTAAATCCCTGATTTTCAAGAGATAATTACTATATGATTTTCTAGTAAAGGGTCTCTGATCACTTATGCGCTCAGATGCAAGGATGCAGCTGTTAAAGGGGTTTTCGGATACCTTTCTACTCGTGCCATACAATATATGGTCACCTTTAATATAATGATCCAGAAAGAAGCGGAAATGTAAAACTGAAAGTTTCCCCCAAAGTCACACCTATGCTCGTCGGTGCGCATAGAGGAAAAGTCGTCAACACTTATACGCCCGTTTTCTAGTTAATAAAAGTCCCAATTTTTTGTGTAATGGAAAGTTGAGTCAAAGTTGTACAACTTTAGTTTGTTTTCATGCTGGCTTCCATGGATGTGATGATCATGGTCGAAGAGGGCGCGATGGCGACCGGACACCTGTGGGAAAGGAGTTCACTGATGCCAGCGCCTATTTTAGGATAAGGACACACATCCAGCTGAAATGTATTGCGGTGCAGAGACCCGCTAGATCCCTGCACTGCAATACATGCCGCCGGCCAATCAGGGGTCAGCAGCTGACGTCGGTGTGCCAGTCACAAGTGGCGCATAGCAGTGACTATCGAAGAAGACTCTATATAGGCTATACGCCTCATGTCGTGCGAGCTCGGGAAGATGAGAAGAATGTTTTTTGTTTTTTTTTAATGTGCTGGAGAACAGAGGGAGTATTATTATAGGATTGACCCAGGATCTGGGACATTATACCAGTAAAGGGCCAAGATGAGGGGACATATATTACTGGAAGGGGCCAGGATGGGGGGACATTACACCAGGAAGGGGCCAGGATAAGGATATATATTAATGGAAGGATAAAGTACATTATTATTGGAAGGAGCCTAGGATGGGGGACATTATACTAGGAAGGGGCCAAGGATGGAGGACATTATAGCATGAATGGCTCAGGGGGAACATTATACTAGGAAGGGCCATGGATGGAGGACATTATAGCAGAAGGGTCAGGATGGGTGACATACTTGGAAGGGGCCAGGATGGGAACATTATACCAGGAAGGGTCAAGGATGGAGGATATTATAGCAGGAAGGGGCTCAGGATGGGGGACATTATACTAGGAAGGGGCCAAGGATGGAGGACATATAGCATGAATGGGCTCAGGATGGGGAACGTTATACTAGGAAGGGGCCATGGATGGAGGACATTATAGCAGGAAGGGGCTCAGGATGGGTGACATACTTGGAAGGGGCCCAGGATGGGGAACATTATACTAGGAAGGGTCAAAGGATGGAGGACATTATAGCAGGAAGGGCTCAGGATGGGGGACATTAATATGGGAAGGAGTCCAAGATGGGGGACATTATATCTGGAAGGGGTCCAATATGTTGGACATTATTACTGGATGGGGCATAAGATGGGGGATATTATACTATGAAGGGGCCCAGGATGGGGGACATTATACAGAGGAAGGGGCCCAGGCTGTTGGACATTATTACTGGATGGGGCATAGGATGGGGGATATTATACTATGAAGGGGCCAGGATGGGGGACATTATACAGAGGAAGGGGCCAGGCTGTTGGACATTATTACTGGATGGGGCATAGGATGGGGATATTATACTATGAAGGGCCCAGGATGGGGGACATTATACAGAGGAAGGGGCCCAGGCTGTTGGACATTATTACTGGATGGGGCATAGGATGGGGGATATTTTACTATGAAGGGGCCCAGGATGGGGGACATTATACTAGGAAGGGGTCCAAGACGGGGGACATTATACCCGGAAGTGGCCCAGGATGTTGGACATTATTATTGGATGGGACATAGTATGGGGGATATTATTACCGGAAAGTGCCCAGGATGGAGGACATTATACCAGTCAGGGGCCCAGGATGGGTGACATTAGTACATTATGGTGGTGGGGGGATGGGGCAACACTTATGTCTTTATAGGAATTAGAACACTACGAGGGCCCATACATCAGATCAACATGCAGGTGGAAGCTCAGATCCAAATTTTGCACCAGGGCCCATATGAGTATTTTAAATAAGAAAAAGGAGATTGCTGGCTCCTTTGGAGAACGGGACTGATGTCAATGTTAATGATCTAAGTAGAGCGCTGTGGAATATGTTGGTGCTATCTATGATACATTTATTCTCCATTGCTTATTTACATGTCTTTATATTAGTATTCCTGGACTATATTGAAGCACCAAGGGTTAAAAGCATAGGCGCGACTATATATCAGATTTCTGCACTTTCCTAACATCCTGTGCTTATCTTTTTAATTGCTTCCTTTTCCAGTTTCTTTGGAGATTTTCGGGTTTTATCTCAACAGCGACTGATCACAGAGTCTCGTTTGCTGATGTCACAAATAATTTAGATTCTTTGAATTACATTTTTCTTATTTTTAAACTATCAGAGACTTTTATTTATTTTTTAATAAAAGTAGGTTTAAAATTCTGTGCAGTATAATTAATCTTATTAATATTGTGTATCCTTATAGACTTTTTTTTCCCAAAACATAGCACCCAATTCCCTGCACAGGCATAACTTTAAATATTAATATTGCAGCTGCCTGTGGACGCCAGCAGAGGGAGCTCAGGAGCTTACAGCATACTGTTTATAGTACTCAATAATAAAATTGTATGCAATGAGCTCCCCCTAGTGGTGGCTGGAGCAAAACCAGAATTTAATCTTTGAATCTAAGATTTGGAGTTCTTTTTATCAGAAAAACTGAGCTCTGCCTGCTATAAAATTATATTAGGAAATTAATCATGGCTTAATGTTGGACATGGTGTTAAAATATAAACACTATTGCTGAGTCTGATGGTCTGAAAAGGTGCCTCTATACCATCTACAATTTTGGCTATTGCCAATAAATAGCAGCTAGCAATCCTAGGAAGGGGTTAAACGTTATCAAAGCTCTTCATTAGTGGATATTGATGACAACCATATTTCATCCAGGTTGGATTAGAAGAATATTGCATGTAAATGAGCTCTCTCCCAGGAGGAAATAAAACTCACTTTTGTCACTTATTGGAAGTAGATACGCTGGAAGTGAATATTACATATGAAACAGATTATCAAAGGGAGGCTTGTATCCACAGTCAGCTGTTTCAGGGTACTTGCCCCTCATCAGTGCAGAGCAGGGTTTAGCTGGCTGAATGAGATGCCTTTGACTCTGCGCTGATGAGAAAAGATTGCCCTGAAACAGCTGTTGCAAAGATCATTGGGGAGTAGGGATGAGTGGACCTGTGGACGTTCTGGTTCTTGTACAGGACCGAACTGTTATCCAAAGTGCAGTTCAGGTTCCAGAACTGGACCCAAACTCGAACCTGAATTCAAATCCCATTGAAATCAATGGGGACCCGAACTTTGGAGCTGGAAAATCTCTCTCTCTCTGTCTCTCTCTCTCTCCCTCCTCCCGGACACCCGAATTGAAAAACGGACTTTCAGGAGAAGTCCGTGGTCAGAGTTCAGCACTGCCCGTTACGAACTCCGAACTTTACAGTTTGGGTTCGCGCCTCTCTGTTAGGGAGAAAACCTTGACTTATGGATTTGTCACTTCCAAAAGGAACAACTTTTTGGGATGATTTCCATTGCTTTTGGGAAAAAAAAATATATATATTTTTTTTTCTCATGGAGCAATGGCGTTGAAAAACGCCAAATCGGTCTGTCCAGGAACAAATAATTGATGGATCAATCTGTAGGATACAAATTTGTTCCGGCAGCAGCTGAATAATGCTGTTTATCTCACATTGATGTGAATGTGGGTAACTCCAGTATTTCACCAAATGGCTGAGGTATATTACTTACATCCAGCCGCCGGAGCGGAGTTTAGCTAACGAGTGGGGGTGCCAGGTGTCGGACCCCTAGTGGTCAATTGTTTAGTCCCAGACCACCCCTTTAAGGAGAGCCTGTGTGCCTATAACTAGAATATTGTATAGAGCCATTGAATAGCTTGGATGAGGGAAAATGTAAGAGATGGGATATCTTGAATACCTGGAGATCCTAATTCATGATGGAGGACATCATATTCGGCCAGCGCCAATATAGTAAACTCTCAATATGCAGCCAGGGTTGGAAACGCAGAGATCGCAGGGCCCGGAGTCAGAATCCTTCCATATTCAAGCTGAATCCTATCATCTGCACTGTATGTAAATCTCTCTTTGCCCGAGGCAGACATAAAGCTGGAGCGAGCAAACACGGGAAATGCAGGAAGTTACATGGTGATTGAGGAGATCCATATTGCTTCAATTGCCCTCTGCTCGCTAGAGCATTGGGAAAAAAATACAGAAATAAATATACAGGCAAATAAACAAATTTACCATCTAATAAATGCGGAAAAGAATAATCAGGAGCAGCATGCGTGGGATTGATGCTTAGGAGAATCCTGGAATTCTGGATTGGATTTTATCCTAAGTCATATTGCAAGGCTCGTTAAAGGGTCGATAGTGACTTGTAGGATCGCTGCTTCCAACAGGTGGCGCTACAGAGATCTAGTCTTCCTCTCTGAAGAGGCAGTTTGCATAGGAGAATATTCGCACGGCCTCCAGCATAGAATTGCAAAATAGTTCGCCTTCAGGCTAAGTTCACACGTTGCGGAATTGCCGCGGAAATTTCCGCGGCAATCCCGCACTTCTCTGCCGCGGGAAATACGCATTTTTTTTGTATGCGTATTCCTGCCAGAAACTAGCGTTTTGCAAGCGTAATTAGCTTGCAGAATGCTAGCGTTTTCCTAGCGATCTGTAGCATCGCTTGGAAGACTGATTGACAGGTTGGTCACACGAGTCAGACATAGTGTTTGACTCGTGTGACCAACTTTTTACTATTGATGCCGCCTATGTCGCATCAATAGTAAAAAGATCTAATGTAAAAATAATTAAAAAAATAATAAATAATGATATTCTCACCTTCCGGCGGCCCCTGCAGCTTTCCCGCCTTCAGCGACGCTCCCGGCTAATCCCGTTCCCAGGCGTCCTTTGCGACAGACCCCAGATGACGTAGCATCACGCGAGACCGCTACATCATCTGGGTGATTCTCGCAAAGGACTCCTGGGATCGGGATTGGCCGGGGGCGTCGCTGAAGGCGGGAAAGCTGCGGGGGCCGCCGGAAGGTGAGAATATCATTATTTTTTATTTTAATTATTGTTTTACCAGGGATATGGTACCCAGGGCCTGGAGGAGAGTCTCCTCTCCTCCAGACCATGGGTACCATCCGCACATGAACCGTTTACATTCCGCATAGCCACATTCCTATGGCGGCGATTCCGCCGAGATTACGCAAAATTAATGAACATGTTGCTATTTTTTCCCCGAAGCGTTTTTTTTGAGGAAAAAAACGCTGCATGTGCACAAAAATTGCGGAATCCATTTAAATGAATAGGATGCTTAATGCTTGCGTTTTTTTCGCGTTTTTGTCGCGGGAAAAAACGCGAAAAAAACGCGAAAATTCCTGCCGTGTGCACTTAGCCTCAATCTTCCCACTTGTTGGGCCTGTTGCTTAGCTTCCTACAAGTGACCAAGCTGATCTTAAAGAGTAAATTAATTTTATATATATATTTATTGAAGTGCTGCCTCCTTTTTTCTTTTTGATTATTTATACACATGGATATTTGTTTTGAGGGCCTTGCACCCTGGATTCATCTATATGGTGCTATTTCAGTATGTACACATATATATCAGCTGGGTCAACTGATGGCCTATAAAAAGGATGACTCATTACCAAGGTGTCACGTAAGAAACATCTCATGATAGGTAAAATCGATGACTGTCTCAAGGCCTTCGCAACCTTATTGTTTCAAAATATACTGATGACATTTGTTACAGAAGGATTTCTAAACTGCTGAAAGTTCAAGTGAGCACTGTTAAGGCCATAATCCGGGAGTGAAAAGAACATAATTTCACCATAAACCGGCCAAAAGCCAAGGACCACCTGTGGAGAGCTACAGAAAGACCTGGAAACAGCAGGTACAATTATTTCAAAGAAAGATATAAGTAACATACTCAACCTCCATGGCTGACCAAAAAGCATGTTCAATTGCATTTAAAATTGGCTCAACAACATTTAGACAAGACTGTGAAATACTTTGAGAATATTGTCTGGTCAGATGAGGCCAAATTTGAACTGGATGCCACAATACACACCATATTTGGAGGCCAAAAGGCACTGCCTATCACCCTAAAAACACCATACGAACAGTGACATTTAGAAGTGGGAACATCATGGTGTGGGGCTATTTTTCAGCATATGGAACTGGAAATCGTCATCTAATTGAAGAAAGATGAATGAACAAATGTACTGACTGAGACATTCTTAATTAAATCTTCTGCCATCTACCACGATGATGAAGATGAAAAAAGGGTAGACATTTCAACAAAACAATGATCGCAAACACACAGCCAAGGAAACTCTCAAATGGTTTCAGAAAAAGAGAATAAAGCTGCTAGAATGGCCGAGCCGATCACCGGACCTGAATCCAATAGAAAACGTGTGGAAGCAACGAAAGCTCAGAGTTCATAGCAGGAGCCCACGGGACCTTCAGGATGTGAAGAGTGTTAGTGTGGAAGAATGCGCCAAAATCACACCTGAGCAATACCTGCGACTAGTTTCTCCACACAGGAGGTATCTTCAAAACGTCATCACCAACAAAGGGTTTTGTACGAAGTATTAATTAAATTTCAGTAAGCGTGTTCAATACTTTTTCCCTTTGTCATTTCTCAATATTACACATATCTTAATTTATGGACAGCTATAGTTTGATTTTATTGCCTGTGTGGATTGGACGGGTTGTTACCAACATCTGGTGAGAATTTCATGTCAATAGCACCTGTAGAAATATATTTGCTTACAAAATGATGCCGTGTTCAATACTTATTTCACTCGCTGTACATATATATATATATATATATATATATATAGCAAAAGTAAACATGAAGACACTTTGTAATATATTGTCAGATAAATCTGCTTCTTTCGCCTTCTGAACTGATCATTAGGGTTGAGCATTCCGATACTGCAAATATCGGGTATCGGCCGATATTGGCTGTATCGGAATTCCGATTCCGAGTTACGATATTTTCGTCTTATCGGATACCGGAATCGGAATGTCACTGTCACTGTCAGTGTCCGTCGGTCGGGGTCTGTCACTGTCAGTGTCCGTCGGTCGGGTCTGTCAGGAGTCAGCGGCACTTACCTGGCAGAAGATCTCCGGCGGTCACGGGCTGGACTGCTTCATGGCCGCAATCTTCTTTCCCCGGCGGTCACATGCAGTTTCTCGCGATAACTGCAGTGACTGCTGGGTAATCCCGGCCGTAAAGCAGTCAGTCCGATGACGTCACCGCCGGGGAAGCAGGTAAGCAGCTGTGCTGCGCCGCGATGACAGGCTCTGCCTGTCATTGCGATGTAGCAGAGCTGGATCGTCGTGGGACTGTCGTTATGGACTGCGTCGGACAGGTGGTATACTGTTGGTTTGTTTTTTTTTCTTTTTTTACAGGAGATCGATGGCGTCGCAGGAATGAGAGTATAATAAAATTAATGAAAACTGTGTTGTCTCTTTTATTTCATTAAAATACTTTTTTCTTGCTTTGTCTTTTTTTTATGCATTTAATAACTTTGGGATTAATAATGGATCGGTGTCTTATTGACACCTCTCCATTATTAACCGGGCTTATTGTCACCGTGCAATCAACGGTGACATTAACCCCTTATTACCCCGCTTGCCACCGCTACAGGGCAAGTGGGAAGAGCCGGGTAAAGTGCCACAATTGGCACATCTTTTGATGCGCCAAATGTGGGGCTGCTGTAGCCTGGTATTATCAGGCTGTTGAGGGCCAAAATCCATGGGCCTTGACAGTCTTTTAATACCAGGCCGCAGCAGTCTGCATTTTACTTGGCTGGTTAACAAAAATAGGGGGGATCCCCACGCCGTTTTTTTTTCGAGGGGATCCCCTATTTTTGTTAACCAGCCAAGCTAAGCAGACTGCTGTGGCCTGGTATTATCAGGCTGGCAAGGTCCATGGATATTGGATCCTTACCAGCCTGAAAAACCAGGCCTCAGCGGTCTGCTTCATCTGGCTGGTTAACAAAAATAGGGGGACCCCATGCCAATTTTTTTGAGGGGATCCCCTATTTTTGTTAATCAGCCAAGATATGCAGACTGCTGTGGCCTGGTATTATCAGGCTGGCAAGGTCCATGGATCTTGGCTCCTTAACAGCCTGAAAATCCAGGCCTCAGCGGTCTGCTTCATCTGGCTGGTTAACAAAAATAGGGGGGACCCCACGCCAATTTTTTTCGAGGGGATCCCTATTTTTGTTAATCAGCCAAGATATGCAGACTGCTGTGGCCTGGTATTATCAGGCTGGCAAGGTCCATGGATCTTGGCTCCTTAACAGCCTGAAAATCCAGGCCTCAGCGGTCTGCTTCATCTGGCTGGTTAACAAAAATAGGGGGGACCCCACGCCAATTTTTTTCGAGGGGATCCCCTATTTTTGTTAATCAGCCAAGATATGCAGACTGCTGTGGCCTGGTATTATCAGGCTGGCAAGGTCCATGGATCTTGGCTCCTTAACAGCCTGAAAATCCAGGCCTCAGCGGTCTGCTTCATCTGGCTGGTTAACAAAAATAGGGGGGACCCCATGCCAATTTTTTTGAGGGGATCCCCTATTTTTGTTAATCAGCCAAGATATGCAGACTGCTGTGGCCTGGTATTATCAGGCTGGCAAGGTCCATGGATCTTGGCTCCTTAACAGCCTGAAAATCCAGGCCTCAGCGGTCTGCTTCATCTGGCTGGTTAACAAAAATAGGGGGGACCCCACGCCAATTTTTTTTCGAGGGGATCCCCTATTTTTGTTAATCAGCCAAGATATGCAGACTGCTGTGGCCTGGTATTATCAGGCTGGCAAGGTCCATGGATCTTGGCTCCTTAACAGCCTGAAAATCCAGGCCTCAGCGGTCTGCTTCATCTGGCTGGTTAACAAAAATAGGGGGGACCCCACGCCAATTTTTTTCAAGGGATCCCCTATTTTTGTTAATCAGCCAAGATATGCAGACTGCTGTGGCCTGGTATTATCAGGCTGGCAAGGTCCATGGATCTTGGCTCCTTAACAGCCTGAAAATCCAGGCCTCAGCGGTCTGCTTCATCTGGCTGGTTAACAAAAATAGGGGGGACCCCACGCCAATTTTTTTCGAGGGGATCCCCTATTTTTGTTAATCAGCCAAGATATGCAGACTGCTGTGGCCTAGTATTATCAGGCTGGCAAGGTCCATGGATCTTGGCTCCTTAACAGCCTGAAAATCCAGGCCTCAGTGGTCTGCTTCATCTGGCTGGTTAGCAAAAATAGGGGGGACCCCACGCCATTTTTTTTTCGAAGGGAACCCCTATTTTTGTTAATCAGTTCCCTCTGACGTCACTGATTGTGTCCCTGGCTGACCTGAAGTGAAAGTGGAAAGCAATCAATTAAGCTTTCCACTTAAGGGCCCGTCTCACATAGCGATATCGCTACCGAGATCGCTGCTGAGTCACTAGTTTTGTGACGCAGCAGCGAGCTCACCAGCGATATCGCTGTGTGTGACATTCAGCGACGATCAGCCCCCCTGCCGGGTATCGCTGATCGTCGCTGAAATGTCAGGACCTTTTTTTGATCGCTGGTTTCCCGCTGACAGGCACGCATCGCTGCGTGTGACAGGCGGGAGACCAGCGATCCGCTGGTAACCAAGGTACACAGCGGGTTTCTAGGCGCGGGGCTGTGCCTAGAAACCCGCTGTGTACCTTGGATACCAGCGCCCTGATGCAGGGAGCTGGTATCCAAGGTACACAGCGGGTTTCCAAGCGCTGCGCGGTGCCTGGAAACCCGCTGTGTACCTTGGTTACCAGCGGATCGCTGGTCTCCCGCCTGTCACACGCAGCGATGCGTGCCTGTCAGAGGGAAACCAGCGATCAAAAAAAGGTCCTGACATTTCTGCGACGATCAGCGATACCCGGCAGGGGGGCTGATCGTCGCTGAATGTCACACACAGCGATATCGCTGGTGAGCTCGCTGCTGCGTCACAAAACTTGTGACTCAGCAGCGATCTCGGTAGCGATATCGCTATGTGAGACGGGCCCTTAAGCGATGTTACCCGCAGTGTCGCTGTCCCAGATCGCTGCCTGAGCTGCCTGTTTGGCAGCTCAGCAGCGATCATGTAGCGATACACCAGCGATCCTGACAAGTGCATATCGTTGTCGGGATCGCTGGTGTATCGTTATGTGACACCCAGCCTTTACTCTCCTGTCAGGCAGGAGAGGAACTCATTCATTTGGGGTTTACTGTGAGGCTGCAGCATTAGCTGCGGTCCCTGCAGTAAACATTAACCCTTTCTGAAGGATTACACCGTGGGACCTGACTGTGCATGGGATAGGTAAGAATAATTTTGCTTTTTTATTTTATTTTTATTACAGGAAATGGTTTTTGCAGTAAAATAAAATATGGTCAAAAACATGTGTCTTTATTTCATTAAAATGATTTTTAATTAAAGTGTGTGTGTTTTATTTTTATTTCATGCAATAGGATTAATAATTGATAGTTGTCTAATTGACAGCTCTCAATTATTAACCTGGCTTAAGGTCACCTTTCAATAGCAAGGTGGCTTTAACCCCATATTAACCCATTCGCCACCGCTACAGGGCAATGGGAATAGACGGGCAAAGTGCCAGAAAGGGCGAATCTAATTATAGATTTGTCTTTCCTGGGTGTCTGGGGGCAGATGTTAGTAGCCGGGGGGGGGCAAAAATAATGGTCCCTCTCTGGGCTATTATTATCTGCCCCCACTCACTGGCTTTGTCTGTCTGGTTGCGAAAATAGGGCGGGAGCCCACGCATTTTTTTTCAGCAATTTTACACCTCATATATATATATACATGTCATTGAATTTGTGACACATATATATATATATATATTTATATTTGTAGTTCATACACTTCTACATAGTATAATAGCCGCTAATTCAATTGCCGGCTTTTGTGAAAATGCAGAACCCGACATGAAATGACACTTGGTGTACATAGGGTTAACCATGTCTTTTCATGTCCTTTGCTATCTAATTTGCACAAACAATTAAATCAGACTATGTGTGCAAAATTTCACACCTGTAGGGGTTAATTAAAGGTGTAAATTCGTAGCAAAAAAGTCCGTTTTTTTACAACGAATTTACACCTTTAATTAACCCCTACAGGTGTGAAATTTTGCACACATAGACTGATTTAATTGTTTGTGCAAGTCAGATAGCAAACGACATGAAAAGACATGGTTAACCCTATGTACACCAAGTGTCATTTCATGTCGGGTGCTTCTGTCTTTTCACTGAAGCCGGCTTTACCCGGCAATTGAATCAGAGGATATTTTACTATGTAGAAGTGTATAAACTATACATATATGTATATATATATGTCACAATGACATGTATATATGTGTCGACCCGCCACCACAATTGTGGGTTACCAGGGCAATGGGGTACTCAGAGCCGAGCCCATGGAAGTCTATGGGGTTTGTCACAGGTAGCGGTGGCTCGGTCTGTGGCCCTGGCGGTCTGGCGTATGTTGGGGGAATATTTACAGGGGATAGATATATTTACAGTTCGTGACGCCACCTGTAGTCTCTGGTAATTTGTACCAGCGCTGCTGTAGATCTCTGAGGGGATGGTGAGGCAGCTAGATGTCGGGTCCCCTACAGGTGGGACTCTTCCCTCAGGTCGATGGTTATGGTGGGGTTGTGCAGGCATGCAATTAAATAACTCAGTCTCACACCGTCAGCGTCTTTCCATACCTTTTACTTGTTAGATGGTAAGGCAGGTCCCAGGGGGGCTGATGGGGTTGATGGAGGATGAGTTTTGAGGCAACGGCTGAGCAAGGCAGGGGCCTCCTTTACTTTCAAAATGGTGATGAGTCCAACCAGCATAAAGCGTAGTTCACTCCTGAAACTTCAGCTATTTCAAAGCTGTACTGCCCGGTCAGTTTTGTGGTGGAGCCTTCCAGTGATGAAACTAGGTTCTTCTATGCTTGGCCTAGCTCAAAGTTCCTATTCCACCTGACCCCTGTTACGTACTGACACTTCAAGGGCTGCTTTCTGTTACCTAAGGTCCAGTAAGCCTCTGGTCTTTCTACCACTATGCGTGAAGCTATAGTGATGCTTCGGTCTCCAGTGACCGGTGACAATGTGCAGGATACTTCAATCCTAAAGCACTTCTGATTTCCTTCCACTGTGCCTTTCGACTTGCTCAAACTCTCAATCTCAGCACTGACTAGGCTAAGGTGAACTGGCTCACCTGTACTAGCCTCCACTACTGTACTGTCTCTCTGAATCGACAGGAATCTTAGTGCTCCAGACAGGCACTCCTTCTCCCTCCCTTCACCTCAGGAGACACTACTAGACTCTCTTGTGCTCAAAACCACACCCCTCTACACCCCTGCTGGGTGTGTCCGAAGTATATGTGATGTCATGTAGAGCCCTTAACCGTTACCTCTCCACTCATCCTCCTGGTATTGTGTACCT
>JARQOD010000009.1:52000715-52024415 GCA_033576555.1 Oophaga sylvatica
CCCCCATTCCAAATCTTACGGACAGATAAAGTTTGGGGAAAACGGGGGGGAGCCTCTGTCAAAAATATTCAAAACCCATTCAAAACATTCTCCCTTTCAGTTTCCCAATTTAAATGTCAGTATCCCCCCTTTTTCTTTCATTCTGTGTAGGTAGCTATGTTAAAAAGCTGATGTCATGCAGCTCTGGTTCCAAAGTTTTTTTACTACTGTGATTGTGCTTAAACTAAAAGGGCCCCTGGCTAAACCCTTATTAGTCTAAACAACTTTTAAGTAAAAATGGGGCCATCTAATTCCTTTCTCTTGCCAGTGTTTGTCAAATGATTTCGATTAGCAAATGTGGCCTCCGGGGAGACGCAACACGTTTTTCCCAAAAAATTTTGGGATTAGCAAAAAAGGTTCCTGGTGCACACCTTTTTGGCCTAATGATTTATTAAGTGGAAATGGGTTCTGATTTCTCACTGCACAGTTTTTCACAAATTATTTGATTAGAAAAGGGGGGCCTTGGGAGCTGCAAAACGTTTTTCCCAAAAATTTAGTTAGATGCTGTAAGATTGATTTCAACAGGCAGGACCATGAGAAAACTGATAATGAAAAATTTCCCCTTTCAGCAGCAGCAGCACGCAGGAAGGGCCTTCTGCACTGTGACAATAAGAAAATGGCGCTAGCAAAACAAGATGTCCCTTTTCGATATGGTCAGGGACTGTGACTTCGGCATCCAATCCCAGAAGACCTTGTGTCATGACGTTGGGGATGGTTTCTGCGCCCTGATTGGCTGCGGAATGTACACACATTAAATTATTTAAGAAAAAAAAAAGACTTGTAGCTCCTCCAACCACTCCACACTGATGAAACATGTCTTCCCATCCCCCGCTCATCATACAGCACCACTATCCTAGCCAGAGTCATAACAAAAGTATAAGTAGAAACGCGATGATTTACCGAACTGTGACCGAATTTTGCCGACTTTGAGTAAAAATGCTCGTGAAACCGAACACGAATCCGAATGTGCTACGTTTGTGCCAAATTTGAGTTTGACGAACGTTTTCCGAACAAGTTTGCTCATCTCTAATTACCAAGCGATGACGTCAATGATATCAGTGGGAGCGTATTTCCTTGTTGACCACGCTGCGATGTTATAAAACCTGGCCGAGGTTCTACGTTCATCAAGAAAACACAAACAGTACGGGTAGGCGCATTTATTTTTTCAGCGCTCAGGATAAACCACATATTTATGGCATCTGTAAACAAGACGTCCGATATTTTCCCCGAAGATGGAGTCTCCTTCGCTCCATCAAATCCGACTTAATGAAGTGTTTACATATGCACTGTGACCCGAGGGTGAAGGACGTTATACTGAACAGCTGAAAGAGTTACCAGTTCACAATGACTTCATTGAAAACTCTATAAACAGCTTTTATTCCCAGAGCCGAGACCCTTCTCTTCTGCTCATGACTAAAACGCTCAAAAATGTCAAATATTTTGACATATATATCTACATTGCTTGAGTTTACGGTTCATTGAAAATCCAGCTTGCTTGTCTAGTGGCTCGTGTAATTTAATAACGAATGCAAATTAGCAGGCAATAGTAAAGACAAATATGAAGAAGAATTGTCAGATGCAATATCATAACTTTACTGACACTAATGTTGTCGGCTTTTGCATCGAGTGACTACATAATTAGATGCAACTATTAAAGAGACTGTAATACTACTGGGGAAATATTATTACTGAAAGAGGAATGGGAACATTATACTAGGATGGGGGCATTATACCAGGAAAGGGCTCAGGATTGGGGACATATATTACTGGAAGGGGACATTGCACCAGGAAGGGGCCAGGATGGGGACATTGCACCAGGAAGGGGCATAGAATGGGTGGCATTATACCAGGAAGGGGCAAATGATGGGGGATATTATTCCTGGAAGGGGCCTAGGGTGGGGGACTTTATACTAGGAAGGGGCCAGGATAAGGACATTATTACAAGAAGCCGCTCACAATTGGGGACATTACACCAGGAAGGGGCCCAGAATGGAGGACATTATTAATGAAAGGAGCTCAGGATGAGGGTACATTATAGCAGGAAGGGGGCCAGAATAGAAACAGGATGAGGGGATATTATAGCTAGAAGGGGCCCATTATGATGGATATTATTACTGGAAGGGGCACATGATGTTGGATACTATTACCACAAGGGACTGAGGATGGGAGACATTATTACTGGAAGGGGAAAAATATGGAGAACATTGTACCAAGATGAAGTTCAGAATGGGTGACATTAGTACAGGATGGGGGCATTTTTACAGTATGGGGATTTATAGGACATTATAGGATTTATAATGCCACAAGGGCCCATACAGCTGACTAACATGCAGATGGGGGCTCAGTTCCAAATTTTGCATCGGGGCCGATCAGACTCTGGTTATGCCACTACCTAGTGGTCTGCAGGTGACCAAAGGAGGCAAGTGTCACGTCCCCTTGATTGTTGACTAAGCGCAGTGCCATACTTGTAGCTGTGGCTGTGCATGGTACTGCAACTCATCAGTGTTTGTATGTCAAAACTAGGAGTGGAACTTACAGAGAAAAACTATAATTGGAAGATTGATTGACACCTGTTCTGTGTTTTGGAGACACTCCTGGTTTTGACATACAAATACTGATGAAATTCTGATGTAAAAATACTGACGTGTGAATGAGGCCTTAGATTGATTTTTAATATACCAGATATTTTGGAGGAAATTTTGCATCACTTAGCTTAAAAAAGTCAAAGGCCAAAATAGAAACGGCTTTTTTTCTACTTTGCACACCATTTATAAGCCACTTTGAAGAATTTCACCCCAACAAAAATTCAACGAATACCAAACAACATAGTGAAAAAGAACAAAAAATGAAAATGTTGAATCCGGGCGATAGCGTTCAGCGGAAAGTTATGGGAAGGCTGTTGAGTGGAAAACAAATTTCAGAGCCTCTTGGGTGGCAAAACATCGGCACCGTAATGGGTGGCAAATTTTGATCTTTGCTACGACGCCCACTTTCACTGTCGTAAGCCCATGGGAACATGAAAGCTGGAAAGTTCTGCCGGATGTGGCAACACTAGAAAACTTTTCACCATTAATTAAAAACATCCTAATAAACCTCTTAGCGTCTCCACAGCTCCGGATCCAATAGCAAATAATGAAATATTTGCTCTCTTTAGCTTGGCTCGCATTCGGATGATCAAAGCAAACATCTGGCTTGTTGCTATAAGTTACAACCCCTCCACCCAAAAAAAAACATTACCTAGATCCTAATTAATCCCCCGGGTGAGTAATTCTCAATGTATGAAAAAATGTAGATAAGAGAAAAATAAAAGCACTTTGGATGAAAACCAAAAAATAAGAAAAAAAATCTAAAAGTTAAAAAGTTCCAAATTTAAGAAAAGCAGCAATTAAAACTGCTCGGTCTGCACTTTTTTATTTTCCACTTTTGGGATCTGGAGTTGACTATGTTGCACGGAACAGTTTTCTATCAGAAGTTTCTCGTCAATCTCCATAACCGGGCTCTTACAGCTCGATCCGCAAACGCTACTACTTGTCTTGGCACGGGCAGAGCTTGTTTTGCCCACATTAAAGACTTGTTGTAACAGATAGGAAGCTGCACGGGGTGCAGTCATCTTTAGATAATCATCCCCTAAGGGTCCGAGCGAAGAACAATCTCATTTTATTATGGAAATGGAAACCAGGTTATATGGGAACAGTTGGATAACATCGAAACATAATAAGGGAAAAACAGCTTTGTCACGACTTTTGCAAATAATACAGAACCATGTTTATTTCTGTTTTCATGTCTTGCAAAGAAATTAATTTAGGAAATCGGGTGGTGTAAGCAGAATTTTTTTTTGCGCTCCTTGTTAAAGTGAAAAGCGGAAGTAATGAAAATCAGAAACATAATAATTAGAATAATAATGGATTTTTTTTGCCTTTAGGTTTTCTTTACCAAGTCATTTTGTAAACTACATTAAAAAAAATAAAAAAAATAAAACAACAATTGTTTTTAGTGGCTTTTTTATTGTTTAATTTAGTGCATTTTGTTTTTTCATTTTTTTACTCTAGGAAAAATAAAAATACAACATTGAAAATGCTTTCAACGCAGGACATTTTTTTTTTTCCAAAGAAGAATCTGTGTTTACGCACATAACATTTTTGGAAAAAAAAAAATAAAAATGTCACATCAGTCTTTGAGCCAAAACTACTGTAGTTTTACTGAAGAATAAGTCTTTTCTTTATATTATCCATTGTTTTTGAATCTAGGTTTGGGCTTTCTTCGAAAAATTGCATGAAAAACTGCTACGGAAACTGGGGTGTTTTTAAACGCTGTGGCGCCAATTAATCAAAGTGTTTTTGCCAGATTTTGTCTGGTGTAAAACACTTTGAAAAGTTGCAAAAAGTTGGCCCAAAAATTTGAGGACTTTTGGTGTTTTCACACCAGTCTCGGCCAACTCTGCAAAAAGTGGGTGAACAACAGTAAAATTAATTTCCAATTCACATGAGTAGGAAGAGTATTTAAAGCCATTTTTGATGTGGATTTTTCGAGCGAATTCACTTCAAAATCTTAAAAAAACTCTGTGTGAATCTAGCCTCATATTGGTTGTCGACCAAAGTGTAATCACCTTACCGATGCCCCACCACTTCCGTGGCTCTCTGAGTGCCCTGCCAGTTTTCCTCTTACAGCTGATAGAGCACATAACTGCTGCTGTCAATCACTGTCAACATGCCTGCTAATGCGACAAGTGATTGGCTGCAGCCATCACATGCCTGGATGAAGAAGCATAACGGCCAGCTGGGCAGTCTTGGATGAGAATGAGAAGTGAATATATTTTAGTTTTTAACTTTAGAGTCTGCTAAACTATTTTTAAACAAAAATCAGGGTGGACAATCCCATTAAATGGGTATCCTCAAGATTGCAAGTTATTATAATGTCTGGGTCCGACCACTGGGACCACCACCGATCCCGAGAACTGGTGTGAATGGAGCAGTGACCAATCATGCGGGCAGGTCTCCCTTTATTCTCATGGAGTGCAAGTAATTGCACAGTGCTTGGCTATTTCCGACAGTACCATTAAGAAATAATGGAGCAGCAGTGCGCATGATCAACGACTGTTCCATTCACACAAGTTCTCAGGATTGGAGGTGGTCCCAGTAGTCGGACCCCAGCAACCGGGATCACACTGTTTCTTGGGATCAGTGGTGGTCCCAGTGGTTGGACCTTTAGCAATCAGGATGACACGGTTTCTTGTGATCGGTGGAGGTCCCAGTGGTCAAACTCCAGCAATTGGTATCACATCATGTCTTGGGCTGGGTGTTGGTCCCAGTGGTTGGAACCCAGCAATCGGGAACACACTGTTTCTTTGGATTGGTGGTGGTCACAGTGGTCGGACCCCAATAAATAAGGATCACACCATTTCTTGGGATTTGTAGTGGTCCCACTTGTGGAACCCCAATAAATTGAGCTCACACAGTTTCATTGGTGGTCCCAGAGGTCAGACCCCAGCAATCAGGATGAGACAGTTTCTTAAGATTGGTGGTGGTCCAGTTGGTCAGACGATTAGACTTCAGCAATCTGGATCACACTGTTTCTTGAGATCGATGGTGATCCCAGTGGTCGGACCCCAGAAATGGGATCACACTGTTTCTTGGGATCAATGGTGGTCCCACTAGGCAGACCCCAGCAATTGGTATCACACCATTTCTTGGGATTGGTGGTGGTCCCAGTGGTCGGACCTCAATAAATTGAGCTCACACAGTTTCTTGGGGTTAGTGGTGGTCCCAGTTGTCAGACCTTAAAAATTGAGATCACATCATTTCTTGGGATCGGTGGTGGTTCCTGTGGTCAGACCTCAGCAAGTGGGATCACACCATTTCTTGGGATTGGTGGTGGCCTCAGTGATCAGATCCCAAAAATTGGGACCACACTGTTTCTTAGGGATTGCTGATTATCCCACTGGTCGGACCCCAGCAATTGGAAAAACCGTTTCCTGGGATCGGTGGTCGTCCCAGTTGTCGAACCCCAGCAATCGAGAACACACCATTTCTTTAGATTTGGGGTGGTCCCAGTGGTCGGACCCCATCAAAAAGGATCGCGCTGTTTATTGGGAACAGTGATGATCCCAGTGGAGAGACCCCAGCAATTGGGATCACAAAATTTCCTGAGGAACAGAGGGAGTCCTAGCAGTTTTACCCCCAAGCAAAAGTGAATTTAACCCCATCCAATGGTTATGGAATAACTTTCAAACTTGAGAACACCCCATTGAGGGGACCTTAAGAAAATATTTATTTTCCAAATTTGAGTATGACTGGGTCTTGGAAAAATCCAAGTTCTTGCACCCAAAATACCATTTTCAGATGAAGTGGAAGAAAAATTTGCCGCACATGAATGTACTGTTATACCATGAATTTATATTTTTTATTTCTAGCAGGCTAAATTGATTTAAATTTGTTCCCTAGCAAGAAATCAGAATGGAAAACATTTCTCTGCAATGCGATGACTTCAGCAAAAATCTGTTGAGGGGAAATAGCTGCTACTAGGGTTTTTTAAGACCGTACGGTCTACTGGCGCCTGGGGAATCATCCACTATAAACAGAGCCATGTGCATATACTGTAAATACATTTACCTTACATACCTATGCAACATGTAGCCAACAGCTGTACCTCCTTATTCTCAATGGAAAGCATTACCAATGACCGGAGTGATGAATTATAGCTCCTTCCCAGCCATTTACATGGCCCATTTCCTCCCGCAAACATTATTCGTCAAGTGTTAGGATTGCAGCATTAAACACATATTGTCAATGGAGTATGAAACACAAACTGAACCGGTTGTATGTCGAGTCCAGCCGCTGTACGTAATTGCTAATGGAGAATTATCGTTTGAAGTCTTTTTTTTTTGGCCTGTCCCCTTCCAATTCCTAAGTAATTGTTGAGTAAAACAGTCAGGAGAGGAAAAAAAAAGGTGAGATAGAAGAAAAAACTTCAAAAACATATTTCCACCTTAACGTATGAAAGGGAACCTCTACGGTATGTTATTGATGTGCAATTTGCTGTGAATGCAAACATCAAATGAAGTTTTTGAAGTGTCGGAAAGATCGTCTTACATGGTTGTTTCCAACATAATGGCAGCGGCTGATTATAAAGGTGATAACCTGCTCCTCTGAGAAGTCAACGCTACGATTTTGCAAGCAAATGTTCACACCTGACGCTAAATCGTAGCTGCTTGGTCATAGAAAAAAATGGGAAAAGGAAAAAATGACGACAAGGATTTTTCCACCGTTTTGGTATGGCGAATTTGAACAATTCTGAATAAATTTATGTTTTTTATTGAAGATTCAACGCAGGAATATTTATTTCCTTCTCTGTTATTCTCCTTGTGGCACCACTCCTCGGATCTTCTCGAGGGTGAGATGACTTTTCTTCATTATTTTTCTAGGAAAAATGAATAAAAAATTGATCAAAACAACGCGGGTCCATTAACGGATCTTACTAATTTCTACAGGAATCAGATTTTAGTTTTTTTCAATACTGTATTGATCTCTTATTTTTTTAAGGAACCAGGATTGGTTTATGGTCGGAGAGATGGAGATTCGGACAAATGAGTGATTTGTACATACAAAGAATCTATTTGTGTTTTTGTATCTTGGAACTCGGGGTATCGGCGTTGCGACAAGATTAGCAGACACAGCAGCTGAGTCCACAAACCAAATGGGCAATAGCAACTGAGATTGAGGTTAGTGTCACATAAGGGTAGTATTAATTTATTTTTGGGCCCAAATGATGTCTGCAAATTCCAGCCAGACCACACGTCTAATGACTGGAACCTACAGGAGCTTTTCTGACCTCCCATCCTACATCTGTAGACATTAATATGGAATCGGATCCTCTGCAGATATAACATGTCCCATCGTGCTGGAAAGGATTTCTATAAGATTTTGGACTTGTCTGTGAAAATTTGGAAGAGAGGACCGGTCTTGCAATCTCCATTTTAGTTCATTCCAATAGTGTTGCATGGAGTTGAGGTTGGGACTCTGGGCGGCCGGTCATATTTTTCCCCCAACCATGTCTGTATGGTCCTTGTGCACTGGGCACAGTCATGGGCAACAGAAAAGGGTCTTCACCAAACTGTTCTCACAAAGCTGAAGCTACAATTGTCCACAAAGTCTTGTGCTGACGCATTAAGATTTCCCTTCAGTGCCACTAAGGGGCCGAGGCTAACTCCTAATAATAAGTCCAGAGCATTATCCCTCCTCCATTTATCAGGGGGTAATGTCCTGCTGGCATTGACCAAACCCAGACTTGTCCATCAGATGCCATTTCTGCACAGAACATGTCTCCTCCAGTGTCCGGTGGTGGCAGCTTTAAACTACTCAATCCAATGCTCTACATTGTACTTGGAGATGTATGGCTGCATGCAGCTGCTCGGCCATGAAGCTCCTGGGGAGATACAGTTTTTGTGCTGATTAGAGATGGAAGAATTTATTCTCAGTACCCGGCCATTGGCCGAGTCAATAATTTGTGGCCTCTTGACGGGATCCTTGAGAACTGCTTTTTACGTGATGACATCCATGGCTCTCCCGGCCTTGCATGACATCACATGTGTAGTGATGACAACACACCAAGTCAACTAATCGAAGAAGGAGTCAGGGATGCCATCAGGTAAGAAGCAGTTCTTAAGGCTACCATCCAGCAACCACAGATTACTGACATGGCCAATGGACCAGGTTCTGCAAATTGATTTGCACCAACTCAAATGACTGTACAACCCTTGTGGCTTTCTGTATTGTCCTTCTCGCAAAGGGAAAACATCTGCCATGAAGGGATGAACTTGGCCAACCACAAGTTTTTCTGTCCAAATGTCCGTCTACGGGTAACAGAGGACCTAGGCTGTGCCAAGACAACATCACCCCACCATTGCTCTATACCTTCACCAGGCAAAACTTGACTCCTGGCAGGAAGGTATCAAAATTCTTAAGCAACTGATGAATTATTAATTTGACAAGGAGTTTTCTATGGACAACCCTTTTAATCAAACGTGGTGTCCCTTTAATAGGATGCAGTTCCACTTTTCACCACTGCTGGCGAGAAATATTTTCCATACACACTAATGAAATAGCGCCCCCACCATTAATTTAGCAATAAATATTCTTTAAAGCGCTTGGTAACAGCAGATGAGTAGACAAAGTTATCTTAGTATGGATGTGTAGAGTGCAGATGTTTGTCCATATATATATATACATGCTTTGTGTCTGGTTTTGTTTCCATGTACTTATTCCTAACAGCCTTTTTACATTATCATCTAACAGCTGTGTGTGCTGAAATGTGTTACTTGAGAACAACTCTTTGGTTAAGGTAGATTTAAATTCTTATATTTCCTGGAAACATTTTTTTTTAATTATGATGTTCTGAGAAAAAGAATGAAATGAATTATTCTCAATAATAGTAATGGCTTACTTACAGGAACCAGACGAGCGTCAGTGAGAAGTCTTACTATTACTATCTCTGCACCATTTAGCAAGATCAATGATCATCTATTGTCTGGTTAAATACAGAACATGGTCAAAATGTCATATTATTAAATTAAAATGTGTTTTAAAGGATTATTTCCAACCATGAAAATTGTCCCATATCCCCCAAAAAATGGAACTCTGAAATTCTCCTTCAAAATGGAGTGGAATTGAAAAATTCACAAAATTTGTCCAATTGTTGGGATAGGTGATAACTTTCAATGCAGTGATTAACTCTTAAAGGGGGTTTTCTGGTTGTAACGCTGGTGGGTGTGGACCCGCTGCACCACGGGCTGGGCTTATGTTGAAGCGTTGTAAATAAGTGACTACCTGGTTTTCGCTAGAGCCTTTGATGGTGAGGATAGGCTTTGCCGCCGATAATCACCAGATACCACTCCAAGGCAGTTGTCGGGTCTGCAGCAACTGACCAGAGGGTCAGAGTCGCGGGTATGAGGTACAGAAGGGTGAGACAGAGGCATAGTCAGACGATCCAAGGTCGGGGCAGGCAGCACAGGTTCAATACAGGAGCAGAGAGGTAGGACAGGATGGGTAAACAGGCTAGGTCATTAACGAGGTACAAAATATGAAGTAACTCATGAACGTGTGCTAACAGAATAGGAACTAACTGTCAGGTGAGGAATGGTAGGAGGCGCTGTCTATTATAGGCCTTGCTTTCACGAGATAGGCCAGGTAACCTAATCTCTGCAGGACACAGCAGCGTGAAATTCCTGCAGAGACCGACCATGCCCCTTAAGGCTAGATGGAAGCTCATGCAAGTGTACCAGCGCTGCATGAAGCAGACTCATTGGGATGGCCAGACATGAGGAGAAAAATGTATAGTGAGCAGAGCAGTGCTGGGGAGACCTGTGAGTCACTGCCATGACACTGGTACATACATTGGGTGAAATAAGTATTTGCTAAGTCTTCTGTATGCCATCAGTATGTTTTGCAACAATAAGGTTGCAAAGGTCTTGAGACAGCTCACTGGTATTAGCCATCATGAGATGTTTCTTGTGTTACACATTTGTAATGAGACACATTTTTATAGGCCATCAGTTGAACCAGCTGATATTTTTCACTAAGTACCAAGATTGCTTTTTAATCACTGATAGAATTCAGCTGGTGTTGTGACTTACTGTGTTTTTTTGCATCTCTCTTTCGTCATGTGTTCAATAGTTTTTCCCTGTGTCATTTCTCATTATTACACATAATTTATGGACATCTATGGTTTGGTTTCTTTGCCTGTGTGGATTGGATGGTCTGTTACCGACATCTGGTGAGAATTTCATGTCAATAGCACCGTTAGAAATAAACTTACTTAGAAAATTGGTGACATGTTCAATACTTATTTCACCCTTTGTAAATGTCCGATAAGTGTCCACTGCTGGGATCCCTGTGGAAAGATGACTGTTATTGCACATTTCTCTCCAACCTTTTCTGTTTCTGTAGGAGCGCTGAAAACTGACGAGCGTGCGCATGTGCTTCATATCCCATCTGGCTCAGATAAAATCTGAAGGAATCTGAAAGCTTCCACTGATTAATGTCCTTTGATTGGCTGCAGTGGTCACATTACCAATGGGGGAAACAGCAGTGCAGTACATTGGAGAATGACCTATAAGTGAGCATATGTTCTTTTTTGTTTTGATACCTCCACAGGCCAATTTGAATGATAAAAAATGTACTGGACAACCCTTTTGTAAAACAACAGATTCCAATATGTATTTAATGGGTTTTCCAAAAAATGTCAAGTTATCCCTTATTTGTAGGATAGTGGATAACTTGCCAATCACTGGGGGTCTGATCCCTATCGATGATTAAAACAGAGCTCCATTTGGAATGGGGATCAAGCATGTTCCCCCATTCTCGTGGTTCTGGAACCTTAGGACTGATGAGGGTCTCACTATTGGGTTCTCAATGATCAGCAATTTACCATTTATTTATTAACTTGTGATTTTTGGAAAACCCTTTTAAGTCAAAGCACTAATTTTGACAAGCTCAGCACTGCGATCTATCACTACTTTAATTTATTGCTCTAGAGCCCATACCGGATTTTACCTGGAGATATTTATTTCAGTAGTACAAATAAGTTAAGGATTAATGAAAATGACCTCATGGACAATTTAATCTCCCGCTTACAGTGTCACGATGATTGGCTGGAAACAAATGCCTCTTTATAACGTCTGGTTATCATGACGCTCGCTGTGTCATGAGTCACAACCCAGGAATTTACTCTCCAGAAATACGATCAGTTACTTTAATTAAAGAATTCTATAAAGCAAAAATATGATCCTCTTATCAGCTGGGTGCAAGGTGAAGAATCGTGTGGAGATCAGAGAGCATGTAAGGACAGAGCAAGATGGAGGAGGAGGGTTGAAAAATGGACTCAAATGAGCACGTTTCAGTCAATGTTCAGCACCCCCGTGTAACCTGTCATATTGTTGGCTGGGGTCTGTGAGTTATTGGGTGTTACATGAGATCCTCCAAATGGTGACACTCATCTCATTCATTAGGAGATTACATTTCTGGATTAAGGTTGATTTTTTAATCTCATGATGAAGGCCTCCTGATTTATCACAGATAGATGATTTGTAGCTTAGTAAATAATACTTAAGGACAGTTCATTAAACAGTTTGCGGCAGCATCGATCCTCTTCCAAGGTTCTTTGACAATCTACTGCTTATTGGAGAGAGAGATGCCCTATAAATCAATGTCAACTCTAGAGCAAGCCAAACCAGAGTCTTCTCCAAAAGGAAAGCTCCTCCGTTCAGCAGAGTTCTTGACCCTATCTCAGCGAAGGATTGGAGACTGGTGGAAATGGGCGAACTTGAATAGTAAAATTTGGGGTCAGCACCCAACTCCATGAGGTCCGTGTTACTATATGGGTTTAGCACCCCAAACATTGGGTGTTTCCCACCCTGTCATCTGCATGACAGCGCGAGAAACTCTGACTGCTCTGATAGCCGGTAAGATTATTACCGCCAGTCAGAGAGCTGTAGTTCCCACCCACCATGAGCCAGCAGCTGTGACAAGCAGTAAAAATTTACCGCCGGTCACAGGCATCGCTGATGAGAGAGGACTACTCCCAGAATAAAGTCCTTTATTTGAAATAAAAATCCTCACCCCGTTTTACAAATTTATTTAAAAATAGCAAAGTTATACTCATCTTATGTCATTTTATTGAAGCCCTTGTAACCAGTAAAAAAAAATGAAAATAATAAACAACAAAAACACGCACCTTATGCCCATTCCATTGAAGCCCTTGTTCCCTGTAAAAAAGAAAAATAATAAACAACTCTATCCTTCACCTGTCCAAAGTGAAGATGTCCCACGCCGTAATCCATCTCTGTGATATATGGTTTACAACCTGGACGGCGCCATGATGCAACCATCCAGGCTGAAAACCACAGGAGAATAAGGTACTGCGAGAGCAGCTTCAGTGACTAGCAGTGACGTCATACAGTTCACCGCCGGTCATTCAGGCTGCGTTCCCACTCTTCACTGTGAGCCAGGACGATGACCTCAATGAGATCACCGCAAGCAATGGGAGAATTTTCAGTGAAAAAAAAGAGTAATTTTAAAAAAAAATAGAGAATAGTAAAAGAGTTTGAAGCACTTTTTCTTCTTTCAATCCTAAAATGGAAAAAATAAACACATTTGGTACTGTTGCGTCCCTAATACTCAGATATATGAAAATATAAAATTATTTAATCCATAAAGAAAATGATGTAAGGAAGAAAAATTGAAACACCAGGATTGCCATTTTTCAGTCACCTTGCTCCAAAAATGCAATAAAAAGTGAACAAAACATAATATGAATTTAAAAATTCTAGCATTAAAATAACATAAAAATGGAAGCCATTACACAGGTCCATTGATAAAAAAAACATAAAAAAAGTTATGGTCTCACAAACCTCATTTTTTACAAAGTTCCTAATATTTTAAAATACGAAAATATAATAAAAACTATATAAGTTTGGAATCAGTGCAATTATACTGACCTGGAGAATCATACTGTCAGGTAATTTTTACGCTACAATGAAAGTTGTAAAATTGAATGCCCCAAAAATCTAGAGGAATAGTGGGGTTTTTTTTTTCACCATTTTACCCAACTTGGATTTTTTTCTCCATTTTTCAGTACTTTAATAAATATTGAAATGAAAGGTTTCATACAAAATTACAAGTTGTCCCACAAAAAAACTAACCTTCATATGATGGTAATAGCAAAATTAAAAAAAAAAAAAAAAAAAAAAGTTTTTTAGTTTTGGCTCTTGGAAAAAGGGGAAAAAAAGACAATGCACAAAAATTAAAATTTTACCCAGTCGGTAAGAGGTTAAGTAGACTTTATAAATCACTGTATTTTCCTCTATGTTTCTATAAAAAATGAGTTCATACATTATAGATAACTGTATTACCATCTTTTCTCATTTGATTATACAGAATTACAATTGATCAGTGAGCAAATATGATCAAACACGATTTTTGGTTTTGTAGATTCATTTTCGCCTCCTCCCGGATCTGCAGTGTGCCGGGGAAAACGCGTCATTTAGTTATGGAGCGAGCAGAATCATCAATCAATACTTTACTATTACAGACATGGGAAAGTTCAATAAATTACTCTCAACTTTGCAGCAATTCGACCTCATTAGTTTCAGGCAATATTAATGGCTGTGCAACGTATAAGTCAGCTAATGACACTTTTCTATCTACTTTTATATGTTTTATATTCAGTACTGTGCACAGATTATTGTCAGCAAGGATATAGATTTATGACTGGTATTACCCTAATATTGTATTATACTTATCAAAAATATCATTTTCTGTTCCACTAAGAGCAATGATCAAAGAGCTTGAATGAGATGAGAAAAAAATGGTCTAGTTTCTTTGGGACTGAGTAAAATGTATTTTTTATTATTTTTAATTTCTCCACTCCGTTCTGGAGATATTAGTTTGTAAAGTTTAGGTATTACCTAAACTTTAGGTAATACCTAGACTGGATATTACCAAAGATTCTTCTCGGGGGGTCATGTACTTTTTCCTTTATGTAGGATGTTGACCAATCATCAGCAGGAGAGATCATTCAGGAGAAAAAAAAAAAGAACATGCCTTCCTCTTCTCACTAATCTCTGCAGCTATTGTTTAGTGTAGATCTGAGCTGACTGTGATTACAAACACTTCTACATCTTATCTGAGGGCAGTCAGTGTAGATGAACAAGGAATACAGTGAAGCTGAGTGCGAATTCAAAAATTTCCAGATCTCTCATGGCAGTGTTAATGTGCAATTACAGGCAAGTTTGTAATGATATTCAGCTCTGGTGTATTCTCCCTCCACACTGACTGCTGTCAGAGAAGATTTGTATTTGTAATGACACAAAGCTCTGCTGTAATCTCCATCCCTCCACACTGACTTATGTCAGAGTAGATTTGAAAGTGTTTTTCTTACGATACTTATCTCTACTGCATTCTCCTTCCTTCCACACTGACTGCTGTCAGAGAAGATTTGGAAGTGTTTGTAATGGCACACAGCTATGCTGTATATAACTCTATGGCCAGCGCCACTGCGTGGTTTCTATTCCACCTTCATGCAAGGACGCTGGGATACTTACCTCTCCAGCCCTGTGGTGTGGTCTCTCATGTTCCCTGCTTCCTGCTTCTTGATCAGTGTGTACGTGCTGCACCTCCCGACGGCCCACCTAGTGCACACACGCGCTCCCTTGTTCTTAAAGGGGCAGCATGCATATAGTAAAATTTCCTTAGCCTATAGCTCAGAGGTATTTAGCGTAAGTGTTCACTTGGAAGATGGCTCCCTGCAAATAGCTGTGAGGCATGTTGTTTAAATGCCACCCTCCCCAATAGAGCAGTGTCAATTTAAATGGCACCCTCCCCAATAGAGCAGTGTCAAACAACACATTCAGTCATTAAGTAGTGTGATGTTCTACCAGTCAAGTTTTGAGGTCCCATGGTCCTTGTGCAGCCAGTCCTGAACCCAAATCCCTGGTCCAAGTACAGCTAGTCCTGAACCCCAAATCCCTGGTCCGAGTACAGCTAGTTCTGAACCAGAGAAGCTCTAATCTATACTACACCATAGCTGCAGAGCTCAGGGATGAGAGCAGGGTCGTCCTCTGCTCCCATCTTAGGTTCCTACAGCACTTTCTTTCTCCAGGCCAGTGGTTGGCTGCTGTTTGTTACTCTTTTTCTCAAGAGATTAACTTGTCTCTACTAAGGACTGAAAGGGAACCTGTCACCTGAAAAGACATTATTAACCTGTAGATTTGGGGTTAATCTACAGGTTAATAGCGTTGTAAACCTGCCTGGTGCATTCAGACCCAAGCTACCAGGAGGAAATTAACTTTATTCCTCCCAACAGCATTCAGGTTCCTGTGATAGTGGTGCCGCCGGCGCTGGTTCAGTTACTGCTCCGTTCATGGAGAGTGGCGGCTGTAACTGCGCCCCAATCACTGACTGACAGCAGGGTCAGCATCTCCTCTGCAGGAGAAATGTGGTATCACATGCAGCCATTAATATGAAGTTCTTCAATCTCTGACTTCCATAAGAAGAAATCTAGGATCTGTCACCACTCACCAGGTCAAAAGTTACCTTTTTTTTTTACTTATTTTATTTCTGACGCTCTTTTGAGTGTTCTGTTTTTGTTTTGTTTTTTTAATTCGCTATTTTGTTCCAAAAATATGTTCCTTTTTTATTCACTGCTTTTTATTGGCCTTACCAGAGGGGCGTGGCTCACAGGATCCTCAGGGGCGTGTCTTTAGGATGTTGTGCATAATTACCCAATGAGCCACGCCCCCTGATCAAATACCATAAAATTTGCACTACGTAAAAAGACCCATATCTCTTGTACCGTATGGCGGATTTTAAAAAAACAAAAACCGGAAAACTCATTGGAGAAGCGAGAATAGAATAAGAGAAATTACTGGTCTTTTCTGACCTGATGAAAGGTCGTCTTTCAGCCTAAATTATTGCCCTAATTCCGTAGTTTTATGTAAAGTTTGCCAGATTTCTGTTCAATGCATTTTATTATGTAATCCTCAGTATTATATTCTTCTGCTCCAAGTATTTTTTTTTTCACTTACATAAATGAATTTGCTCTCTTTTCCTTCAAGCTGTAATTAATGGATGGTCGCATCAAGAGAAATAATTCTCGAATATTTTCCACGTCTGAGATTACCGTTATGTTCCGACTGTAAATATCCATAAATGTCTATAATCTGAAGCAGAGATGAAGGTTTCCGGGGCCAGTTCTGGAAACGCCTGTACTCTGCGCGGCTCGAGTCACAACAGAAGCGCTCCCGTGTGGCGCGGTTATTAATCCCCCACAACGCGGGACAGAGTCTGATGGAAACTGCAGCCTGTTTTCACAGATGGCCGCACTCTTGTGTATTTCATCGGAAAGAAAAAAAAAATATTAAGCAAAACTGTCTGTTTCCTTTCTCTCTGCAAGTAATTACTGCAGACAAAATAGGCAAAGACGAGTAACAGAGGGGACGAGCGAGATCAGGCGGAGGAGAAAAATAGATCATGTATATTTATTGAACGCACAACACACACACAAAAGAGATAAAAAATGAAGCAACTTTGCAAGGAGCCTTGATTAAAATTTCCCTACCGTTTTCTGTATACAGCTCTTATGCAAATCTATGTGTTTCCATAGTAACAGACTGCAAACAAACCCTGTGCAGTCAGATTCTGTGGGCATGTTACTATCTATCCCATATGTTTAACTAAGAAGTAGAGTGCAGATGGAAAGGAGGGTGACTGCAGGATTGTCTGTAGTCTGTAACCATGGAAACACATCGGTTTTCGGAAGAGCTGAATACAAAAAACAGTAGTTTTTTTTTTTTTTTTTGTTTTAACATCACTGTAGTCGTTTTACTATCTATCCCATATGGCTAGCTAAAATACATTTTGCAGGTAGGAAAGTCACATGGAATGGAGTGTGACTGTAACCATGGAAACACATGGGTCTGCGTAAGAGCTGAAAACACAAACCATTAGGGTTTTTTTTTTAACATCACTGCAGTCAACATTATTATTTATCCCATATGGCTGGATAAAATACATTTGGTAGGTATTAAAGTCAAAAGGAAGAGATTATGACTGTCTGTAACCATGGAAACACATCGGTCTGCATGAGAGCTGAATACACAAAACGGTAGACTTTCTTATAGGTATCTCAAGGCTTATGGGAAGCTGTATGGCCTATAATTTAATCATGGAACCATTAAAAGGGATATTCTCATCTAAGACAGGTTTGTGATATCTGCAAGAGCAAACAGGAGCAGTAATTTCCGGCAGCGCTCCTCACTAGTAATTGGGTGCAGTAATTTTTGGATTCGTTCCTCTCTAGTTCCTACTGAATTTCAGGGTTTGTGAAAACTGTACCTGATGGGGAAAATATATTGGAAAATTGCAGCTCTTTATGTTACACAAAGAATATCCTTTATTTGGTTAAAACTGGAGTTTAATGGCAGATGGGAAGACATCTGCGCGTTTTCCAGTTTTCAATCACCTCTTTCAGGCAGAGACTTTAATGAAATATCTATCTATCCTGATAAAATCGGAAATATTTACCGCAGTTTTATTAAGGGCCTCAATTCAATATCATCGCGACTTGCGAGAAAAACCTTAAACAGGCTGCAATACGCGTCACAACCACTGGGCGGCCACACATGGATACACCCAGCACAAACATCTCCCCACTGAGTATCCTAAAATTATTTTTACTTCTAAAAGCTGGTTATCTAATACCTCTCCTTTCAGGATACGTCAAACCAGAAGAAAAGGTAAAAAAAAAAGCTTTTTTAGAAAGATTTTGAATGTTTGCAAGAACAAATGCAAATTTTAACATCAAGCAGTACAGATTTGATGTCTTTTGTGTGCTGCGTAGGACGAGAGTGAAACAAGGTGATAGACGTCCTCATTCGTACAAGCCAACACAATGAAATAAGTTTAATTGGAACAGCGCACAAATTTAATAGTTCTTGCAAGTTGAGGCAGTGAAGCGTAACTCCAGGATGTCCCCGCCTGATCTGGATATATTGTGTATAATCTATTCTTAGCAGTTTGTAGGAAAAAAAAGATTGCAGTGAAGAACATAGAGTAGGTGGAAATATTGACGAATATCATGACATCAAGCAGTTTTATTGTACAGGATGCAGTGGAGGAGCATGAACACTTACAACCAGTGACACCTACAGGCTGAAAGATGCTATTGCATGCTATCTTAAAAATGGAAAATGACACATTAAAGTGGTGGTCCGAAACTAATTTTCATCCTAAAAGTCTCTCTATTTATTTGAATATTATAATAGTTTTTTGTAATGCGGTTTAATAAAAAAGTCCCTTCTCTTCTATCTCTAATCTAACTGCTTTATTCTTTTTTTTTTACCTTTTTCCTGTTTGATGATGGTTTGTTGAGAATCCCCTTGGCAGAGGCAGCAGTCACTGCCACAGACTCTGTCCCCACCCGGAAATGAAGTGTCATCGGTGACGTACTTTTAAGGGACTGGGATAGTCCTTGCTTTACATGCGCCGGTTGCCAACTCCACTTGATACCGAACCCCATTCAAGTGAGGGTTCAGGGTTGCTCGAATATCTGACAGTTCCCATGTTATCATATATGTGACAGTGTGGGAAAAAAACAGGTTCTGACCAGCAGTAACCTTACTGAAGTCCCCGCTCGTCAGAGCCGCTGGGTATTGTGGTTCCCACGCTGTCACATGTCACACAGAGGACACAATGTGAGCCAGCGGCTGTGACCAGAAGTTAAAAAGCTACCATCGGTCAGGTGTCAGCTGATGACTACGGCTGAAGACTACTAGTACTGCTTAAACTCTGCATTGGATGGGCAACCAGTGCAATGACTGGCACAGGGTAGAGGAATCGGTGTAACGGTTGGATGGAAAGGAATAGGATCCTGGCTGCTGCATTCAGGACAGATTGGACAGGGTAGAGTTTGGTAAGAGGGAGACCGATTAGTAGAGAGTTGCAATAATCCAAACGAGAATGAATAACAGCTGCAGTAAGAGTTTTTACAAAGGTAAGAAAAGGTCGAATTCTAGAGATGTTTTTGTGGTGTAGACGACATGAGCCGGCGAGTGATCGGGTGTGGGGAGTGAGGGAAAGATCTGAATCAAATATGACACCAAGATAGCAGGCATGTTCCTGAGAAGTAATGATAGAACCACACACGGAAATGGCAATATCGGGCATAGGTAGGTTAGTGGAGGGAGGAAACACAAGGAGTTCAATTTTTCACTGATTCATTTTCAGATAGAGGGAGGACATGATGTTTGACACAGCGGAAAGACAATCGCTGGTATTTTGTAGTAGTGCAGGATTGATGTCAGGAGACAGTGTCTATTATTGGGTGTCATCAACATAGAGATGGTACTGAGAACTGAATCTACTGATTGTCCAATAGGGGTGGTGTACAAGAAGAAAAGGAGAAGACCTAAGAAGAAACCTTGAGGAACCCCGACAGCTAGGGGAAAAGGAGAGGAGCCAGCAAAAGATACAGTGAAGGAGTGGAAGGAGGAGAACCAGCAGAAAACAATGTCTTTGAGCCCGATAGAGCAGAGCATAGTGAGGAGAATTTGGTGGTCCACAGTGTCGCTGCAGAGAGATCCAGGAGAATCAGCATGGAGTAGTGACCATTAGATTTAGCCGTTAGTAGATCATTAGAGACTTTAGTAAGGGCAGTTTCAGTAGAGTGTAAAGAGCGGAAACCAGATTGTAAAGGGTCGAGAAGAAAGTTATCTGAGTGATAGCGAATTAGACGGGAGGGGATCAAGAGTTCCAGTTTAGAGATGAAGCGGAGATTGGAAACAGGTCTGCATTTAGCGGCGCAGTTCTGGTTGAGGGATTTTTTTTAAATAATGGATGTATACTGGCATGTATAAATGAGGAGGGAAAGATGCCAGTTGAGAGGGAGAGATTAAATATTTTAGTTAGATGAGTGGTGACAGCTGGGGAAAGGGACTAAAGCAGATGTGAGGGAATAGAATCACTGATGTAGGTAGTAGGGCGAGAAGATGCAAGGAACCTGGTCTCTTCTTCTTGCGCAACTGGTTCAAAGACAGAAAATGAGCAAGATGCAGTGCAGGAGGGAGGAGAATGCATAACGTTAAGGAATTGGGAGAAAAATTCATGTTGGATATGGTCAATTTTTTCTTTGAAATAATTGGCCAGATCATCAGCTCTGAGGTCGGTGGTCAGGGCCTGGACTCTTGGATTGAGGAAAGAGTGAAAAATGTCAAATAGTTGTTTAGGATTATTGGATAGTGAGATGATAAGGGTGTTGAAGTAGGCCTGTTTGGAGAGGTGAAGTGGACGTGGTTTGCATGCTTCGTAATGGTGAGATCGAAGTCGTCCATGCAAGCATACCATGCGAAGCACATTACACAAGTCTGGAATTGTGGCTTGAAAAAAGGTAAAGATATCTCGACTGCAAAATCGTCATAAGAAGAGTCAGCTCGAGTTTGCAAAGTAGTACAAAAAGTGGACAGTAGAAGATTGGAAACGGGTGATTTTGGAGCGATGAGAAAAAAGTCAATAAACTAGGCTCTGATGGGTGTGACTCGCACCACAATTGTGGATACCAGGGCTATGGGGTACTCGGAGCCGAGCCATTGATTTCCATGGGAGATGTCACTGGCAGCGGGACTCGGTCCGTGGCCCTGGCGGTCTTGCAATGGGGGATATTTACAGGGGATTATTAGGATAGGTAGTTCGTGACGCCACCTGTGGTATCTGATCAATTGGACCAGCGCTGCTATAAGGATCTTCACAGGGGATGTTATGGGGCAGCTGGGTGGTAAGTCTCCCACAGGTGAGACTGGTCCCTGGAAGTCTATGGTGATGATGCAGGGTGTAGTTAAGAATTCAGTCACACACAATGCAGCTTCTTTTCATACCTTTACTGGTAGATGGTTCAGGCAGGTCCCGGGGAGCTGGTCGGGGTGGAGAATGCACATTCGGGATAACCGCTGAGCAGGTTAGAGGCCTCCTTTACTTCATATGTATGTGAGTCCAAACTTGCCTGAAGCGAAGTTAACTCTGCAATCTCCAGCTTTCTCAATAGCTGCAAAGCCCGGCCGACATTGTGGTGGAGCCTTCTATGTCTCTGACTATCAGATGTTGAGAGAACTAAGTCCTTACTTTTGTCTGGCGCTTGACTCAAAGTCCCCGTTCTCCCTGACTCCGGTTACGTATCGACGCTTAGGGCTACCTTCTGCGACCTGTAGTCCAGAAAGCCTCCGGTTTTCTTGTTACTATGCTTGAAACACTAGCAACGCTTCGGACCCCGGTGTCCGGTGAATTAGTGCAGGTAATCTGGTACCTGAAGCACTTCTCTCTGTCTTCTCCACTGTGCCCTTCGTCCTGCTCTTGCTCTTATCATAAGCACTTGTAGCTTTGATGGAAATGTCAGCTTTCTCCAGAGCTCGCTGAGCAGCTCTCAGTATCCTCCTTGTTTCAGCTTCTGTTGAGGTACTGATTAAGGGTAGCTCTGACTAGGCTAGGATGATTCACTTCACCCGTACTAGCCTCCACTTCCTTGTCAGGTGAGCTACGCTAGCTCTGCGAGGATTCAGTCCTCTCTCCTCTCCCTCCAAGTCCAGACTCAACTGACACTGAACTGCACTGTCCTAAGACAGGAAGCTGAATCCCTCACTCCTCTGTCCGAAGACAGGAAACAGACTGCTCTGAGCTCTTCTCAGACAGGAAACTTGAATCGGCTCTGCTACGTGTCACTACCTCCTATACCCCTGGTGGGTGTGTCTGAAAGTGTGAGTGACGTGAATGGATAACAAGCTTTTGCGGTTACCTTCCTGTGCATTTTCCTGGATTTTGTGTGCCTGACATAGCTGGGCCACACATCCCCCCTTGGTTAAACACAGCACTCCCGGGCTGTAAAAGAGAAAAAGAAAACATTTTTGTTTTGCATTAAACAACAACATTTTAACTCATCCCATCCGGGAGGTACGAATTCTTGAACGTTACAATTTGTACATTAGAAAAATACAAAAGTATCAAAAGTATCAAAACATTCTCATAATACAAGATAATTCTTGTGGAGGACCCGCACCAAACCTCCCACGTGGGTCCTGGGTGGGCTGCAGGACTTCATTGCAGACCTCACTCTAGGCCACACCATACGGGTTTTCTTTCAGAGGTAGTTCAAGGCTTTGTGTAAAACCAAGATATAGCACCGTAGTGCAAACTATTTACATTGAAAGTTTTTGGGCTGGCACAGTCCACAGCCATGCAGTCCATGCATAATCAAAGACACATATATATTTCAAGTAATCACATTAATACTTTAACTCTTATTAAAGTGCAAATCTTGTAAAACTTTATACAATTTGTCAGTGACAATAAACCCTGTCTGGGTCTTGCTAACTAGTTTACTAGGACTACTCCTGATAGCGAATAGGTAGTTTTCCTTTAGTGATACGTTCTGACCTACGTGGGGTAGCATCAGGTATAGTAGTCTCTAGCCTATCTGTTCTGCGTAACGGCAAACTATAGATACGACTCCACCTCTCTAGGGACCTGGCAAGCATGCTAGCGACTGGGCGAGGCGGTACTGCTTCACCAGGGGACTCCACTTCTTGTGGTGCTGCTTCTTGTGGTTCCGCTGCTTGGGATCCCAATGGTTGAGGGTCTGCTGGAACAGGTCCTTCTGGAACTAACTCTACTGGCACAATTGGTGTGACTGGATGTAGAGACTCCTCTTGCGGCTGATAAAACTGCAGCACAGGAATGATTACAGCGTCTCCCAATCTGGGCCAATCTGCAGGTAAATCTCCCAAATCCGTATGTATGACCGCTTCATCATTTTCTTTCTGAAGGACAACAGGTTCTTCCTCACGAAGCTTTAATGGGCCCGGACACAACTTTAGATGATCTCTAGACACAGTTGCAGTCGTTTTTCCTCCATCCTTGCTGATGGTACAGGTCTTTCTGTTATCAAAATTGGAATTTTGCACGACATATGGCTCCTGTTCCCACTGATCATCCAATTTGTGCATTCTTCTTTTTCTTTTTAGCACAATTTCTCCAGGCATCAAAGGCTTAGCGGGAGCATTTTTGTTATAGTTCTTCTCTTGTTTTTCTCTTACTCTATTGAGACTGTCTTCCACGCAGGCTTGTACTC
>JARQOD010000009.1:52024515-52072345 GCA_033576555.1 Oophaga sylvatica
AAACCCTGGAGCAGTATCTCCGCTGCTTTATCTGCCACCTACAGGATGATTGGGTGGATCTACTTCCATTAGCTGAGTTCTCGTATAACAACTCTCAGAGTGCCTCCACTAAACAGTCTCCTTTTTACTCTAATCTAGGTTATCATCCTAACATTCTACCACGATTTCCCATAGAAACGCCTTTACCAGCAGTGGCTGAAAGAATCACGTCTTTACAGAAGAATATGGATCTTCTAAAGGAAAATCTGGAATCGGCTCAAGAAAGGTACAAGTAAGCAGCAGATAAATTTCGTAAACCTGCACCAGCTTTCAAGGTAGGAGACTTGGTCTGGCTGTCAACCAGAAATCTTAAGTTAAGGATTCCATCGTCTAAGTTGGGACATAAGTACATTGGACCCTATAAAATCAGTAAAATTATAAGTGCCGTTGCTTGTCGTCTTCAACTGCCCAGAACTATGAGAATCCACCCTGTCTTTCATGTATCCCTACTAAAGGCTGCGACACCCAATACGTTTCCTGGACGTTCCTCTCCTTGCCCTGACCCAGTGCTAGTCGATGGTCAGGAAGAATTTGTGGTGGAAAGGATTTTAGATTCCAGGTTGTATAGAAATCAGTTACAATATCTGATTAAATGGCAGGGCTACCCAGTGGAGGACAACTCATGGGAACCGGTCAATAACCTTAATGCTCCTCGCTTGCTCTGTCAGTTTCATCAGAGGTACCCACACAAGCCTGGTCTGAGGTCATCCGGAGGTTGTCCTTAAGGGGGGAGTAATGTAAGGTTCTATGTATATATTCCTGAAACTCAGTTTGTTCGTCAGCCATTTTACTTTCTGTCTTGCTGCAGCTATCTTGCCCTCAGTCAAAATGGAGTTTCCAGCTTGCATGTTCCCGCCCTGATTCTCTCCTTTGCTTCTTAAGCAGCCACAGCTGAGCAATCAGTGCTTCAGAATCTAGCCTGCAGTGAACCTGTGACTTGACTCCTGTAAGCCTTGGACCTTGTACTCCAGCTATTCCTACTGAGGAACTCTGAAGCACTTGTGGACTCTGAACCCTGCTCTTTGAAAGACCCACGTTTGCATGGACTTACGGTAACAGAGAAGAAGATCCTGAATCTGTATTGGAGAGTGATTGCTGAGCTTAGATTACTCTGGCCTGCTGTGTCTCCTGTTTCTGTGTCTGCAAACTGTGTGACTATTTCTGCCAACTTGTATGAAGTAATACAGGACTTTTCTATATCAAACCTGTGACTCCTGTGTTTTCATCGCACCCAAGCACAAGACGCTATATGAACTGTACTACATACATTACACACTTACTATACCTGGAAACCATCCTTAAGCAGGTTAGAATTTATTTTTTTGCAGAATTGCAATTATGGTTCATCTACCTGAATAGTTTCAGAAGTTATTACATAAATATCACGCTCGTTACGAATATTAGATCCATCTACAACAGCTTGCTGACAGGCTCCAGGTAGCTGGTTGGGAAAGCTGGTGTAGCTGATGCGATGGCGTTATTCCAGACATCTACTTTGTTGCTTCACAACTTCACAGAGCAGTATAGGGTTTAGTATCAGGATGAGCAGAGGGAATAATCCAATCCTTCTCCATAAACACATATGACAGTGAGAGCACAGCCGGTGTAGCACTCTGTCAGTATAAAATCACATTAACCTTTCATTGTCCTTTCTGCTCCATCTCCACTTAATCTAGAAATGAAGGACCCCCATACACCAATACTGGTATTCTGAATGCCAGTCTCACTGAACAAAGCACTGACGCAAGATGCACGGAATCCATTGTGCGCCTGTTAATGAATTTGGCGCACCTTGCAGCTGCTGTGCGGCACCACGAGTAATTGTCTCCAGTCGGGGATGGAGTATATTTCTGTTGTAATTTACAACACTTTTATTGGTTAAATAATGATGATTTTTTTAGCCTTCCTCTGCCACTCCACCTTCCATGTAAGATCCATCCAATTTTCAAAAAGTGAACAGAGCCAGCCAGGAAAAGTTGTAAAAATTGTGCAAAAGAACGACTTCTCCAACAGTTTAAAGCCAGAATTCTTGTGAAAACTCTTTGTGGCATTCAATAAAAAAAAAAAAACCTGCCAAGAACAAAAGATAAATTTCCTGTTGATCAGTTCCATATTTAATTGTTTGAAGTTATTCTTCTTATTCAAAGGGGCAGGAATTAGCCATCCATTGTCCTACTGCAGACAGGGCAGAGGGGGGAGGCTCCTGCTGCAGCCAGATAGTTCTCTCTTTCCCGCTTCCTCGCTCTATCTCTCTCCCTCTCCTTTGCCATCTCCCTTGCTCTCTTTGTCGCTCTCACACTCACTTTCTCACTCTCTGTCTCACCCTCTCGCTCTCGATCTCTTTCGCTTTCTCTCTCCTCTCTCTTTGTCGCTCTCACACTCACTGTCTTTCTTGCTCTCTCTCACCCTCTCTTGCTATCTCATTCTATCTCTCTCGATCGTTCTCTCGCTTTTTCTCTATGCTCTCGCTTTGTCACTCTCAGACTCACTCTCTTTCTCGCTCTCTCTTTCACCCTCTCTCTCGCTATCTCTCTCTATCCTCTCTCTTTCTCGCTCTCACCCTCTCTCGCTTTCTCTCCCTCTATCCTCTCTCTTGGTCAGTCTCACACTCACTCTCTTTCTCGCGCTCTCTCTCACCCTCTGTTGCTATCTCTCTCTATCTCTCTCAATCTCTCTCTCTCTCGCTTTCTCTCTCCGTCTGTCTCTCTCTCTCCTCCCTCTTTCTCTCGCCTCTCCTCTCTCTCATATATCAAGGAGGGAAAGAAGAGTACAGGATGAATTGCTGAGATTTTCTTTTTTACTTTTTTTGTGTTTTCAGTTTTTTTTAGGGAATATTGAGCAAAAAAAAACTGTGCAAAAGAAAATAATGTTGGAATTCACTGGGGGGCGTGTCAATGCACTTGCATGACTTTTTTTCTAACATTGACACGCCCCAGTGCACTTCCTGTCTAATTTGCATAAGGCTTAAACACTAAATTTCTCATGACTGACACTTTGGATGTTTAACAAAACAAGTATCACATTTCTTGGGGACAATCCCCTGCACAACCAGACCACCACTTCTGTATATAATACAATTTTAATACCGAATACCTAATAAAGAATTCCGACTGCAAACTGTCACGTTACTGCTGAAATTCATGTTGTGCCTTCATTCTCTTAATTAATTTTTACAGAACCCCTTATTATTTTAAAGATAATTATAATCTTCTCCACGAGAACAATTGAAGCAAAGTATTTAATTACATGCAATTAATAGGAGGTGAACACATAGACATAGAGAGTGTGTAAACGGAGATTTCACAATGCTCATTCATTACTTTTACTATGTGTAAAAAATTCATAATCCCCCAGAGTTCCTCCATTGTAGGGAAAATATAGCTAATCCCAGGGATATTTATAAAGTCAGTGTTGGTCTGGGCTGTCTGGGGCTCACAGGTAGAATTGACGCTAGAGGCCCACCCTACTGCTACATGCAAATACCTGATAGGCACTAGAGGAGGGTCACCTGTAATATACAGGTGGCACCTGCACATCTACTGTGCCAACACCATAACTGTGACGTACAATTACTGTGTTATAGAATGTCACAGGACAGGGAGAGGTTAATCTCTAATGGAAAGCAAAGAATTTTCTCCTTATCAAAAGCAAATTGAACAAGTGATCTCCATACACAACACAATTATCTATATCAAGACCAATGGGACCAATAATGCCACATACAATGGACAAATGCCGCCACACCATGACCCGACTTCACATTACCACCACATAGTGACCGAATAATATCACATACAAAGGATAGATACCACCACACCTTAACCAGGCCACATATTACCACCACATAGTGAGCGAGTTATACCACATACAACAGACAAATACTACCAGACAGTGACCAAATAATAAAAATAAAATGGGCAAATACTGCCACACCATAACCAGACCACATACTACCACCACATAGTGACCGAATAATACCACATACAAGGTATAGATACCACCACACCTTAACCATATATTACCACCACATAGTGAGCGAGTAATACCACATACAACAGACAAATACTACTACACCATGAACAGACCACATATTACCACCACACAGTGACCAAATAATAAAAAATAAAATGGACAAATACTGCCACACCATAACCAGATCATATATTAGCACCACATAGTGAACAAATAACACCTCATACAAGGGATAAATACTGCCACATCATGACCAAACCACATATTATCACTATATGATGACCAAATAATACCACATACAATGGACAAATACTACCACACCTTGACCAGATCACATATTACCACCACACGGTGACCAAATAATAAAAAATAAAATAAGTGCAGCCCATTGAAGTCTATGGAATCAACATGCACAGTAAGAAGAGAACATCTTGGCAACTGATACGAAGAATTTTGTTTTGAACATATGCCAAGATCGCGAGACCGCTGCTCGGGCAAGAAAAATAAAAGTGATAAACTGTGCAGAGAGCTTAGGTAGAAGAGGCGGCGGAAGACAGGTATTATGTTTGTTTTTTTAACTCCTTCTCTTCCATCCATTTATTATGTTTTGGAGTCTAGATAGATCTTCGGAATGTGGCAACACAAAAAAAAATGAAAAAATATCATTTGGTCTTTTAGGTCCGAACAGTCCCAGTCATTAAGGGTTACTGCTGTGCAAATCGAGGCATCATACAGCAGCTACCTGGGCTAACATGTCTAAAGGGTTTTGAGCCCACAATTGACATTGCGAACACGAAAAAATGATTACAGTTTGGTGGACTGGTAAAAGTCCAAAAGAGGCTTGGTCTTTAAAGGGTTAATGCAAAAATGCAGCAGGGATCGTGGAACACATGGATAATTACATTGCAGCCCTGGAAAAATGCCAGCGCGAGCTCTTGTTGCCTGCATATCAATATTTCCCTCATCTCTGGCCTTGCTTTCGGCAATGACGCAGACAATAGACGTCCACCTGTTACTCATCCATACGAGGATTTACAGTCACCGCGAAGCCAATCTTCTATAAATCAGTGAATCACAGGGAAAAATAAAGAATCAAAGAATTACAATGTGTTTTTCTTTTATGTCTTCAATTACCTCTCTCCAGTATTTAGTCCGATTACTCTTAAAGGGGCAATTTCGCTTGGACGACCCCCCTTCCATCTGGATGTTTTGAGTTGTCATTATGATTTAAAAAGAGAAAACACAGTAGTGACAATAAATGGCTTCATCCAACCACTGACCATGAGTGGAGAAAAAGTTTTGATGTTATCATTTATATTCTCTGAAAAAAAGGCCAAGAAAGCAAAAATTCCGCTGGGGTATGTAAACTTTTGAGCACAACTGTATGATGTATCTATCTATTATCTATCATCTAGCTATCTAAATAATAAAAAAAGGCAGCACTCCATAGATTCAGATGAAAAAAAGTGGATTTTAATCGGACAGACATAGCATGGCGACGTTTCGGCTCCATGAGCCTTTCTCAAGCCCCATGATATGTGGGTCTGATTAAATTCCACTTTTTTCATCTGAATCTATGGAGTGCTGCCTTTTTTTGCTATTTATCTGGATCTGGCAAGTATTGAAGTATTGCTGAGGAGGCCTGTGCACCTACCGGCTGTATTTTTGTGCTGTTCCATTTTTTTGAGTATCTATCTATCAATCATCTACTATCTATCTATTATCTATCTATCATCCATCTATCTATTATCTATTATTTATCTATCTATCATCTATCTATCTATCTATCTATTCTCTATCTTCTATCTATCTACTATCTATCTATCTATCTATCTATCATCTATTTATTATCTAATATCTGTCTATCATCTATCTATTATCTATCTATTATATATCTATCTATCTATCTATCTATCATCTATTTATCTATTTATCTATCTATCTATCTATCATCTATCTATCTATCTATCTATCTATCTATCATCTATCTATCTATCTATTCTCTATCTATCTATCTATCTATCTATCTATCTATCATCTATCTATTATCTATCTATATATCATCTATGTATCTATTTATCTATCTATCTATTATCTATCTATCTATCTATCATCTATTTATTATCTATTATCTATCTATCATCTATCTATTATCTATCTATTATATATCTATCTATCTATCTATCTATCATCTAGTTATCTATTATTTATCTATTATATATCTATCTACTATTCATCTATCTATCTATCTATCTATCTATCTATCTATCTATCTATCTATCTATTATCTATCTATCTATCATCTATCTATTATATATCTATCATCTATTGATCTATCTATCATCTATCTATCTATCTATTATCTATCATCTATTTATTATCTATCTATCTATCTATTATCTATCTATCTATCTATCTATTATCTATCTATCTATTATCTATCATCTATTTATTATCTATCTATCTATCTATCTATCTATCTATCTATCATCTATGTATTATATATCTATTATCTATCCATTATCTATCTCTCATATCTATCTTTCCATCTATCTACAGTAGATCTGTCTTTCTATATTATATCTATATATTTCTGTCTTGATAACAATAGCTGTCGGTGTCAGTACAGAATTTTGTTCGCACATCTTCAAAGTCACCTGAATCACAAGGGAAGGTCCCGGTAGAGGTGACTGGCAGACGAGGCATCTTATCTCTACATCTAAAGAACGTCATTCACCTTCTACTTGGTTTGAGATGGTTTTTAGAACGTGTCAATTAATCCACAGAAAGCAAGTGTTCAGTAGGAGGCAGGCGGTGAGTGAGCTTTTCACACTCATTCCCTCAGATCCTGTATTTACAGCAAAATCCAGCTTCTCTTGCTTTTTGTACAGCATATTCCGTTATATACAGTGGTGTATATAAAAAGAGAAGGGGGAAGGGGCAGAGCAAAAACAAAATGCACCCAGGGTCCCATAGCAGGGTCTTCCAAGGGCCACATAGCAGATGCAAAAGGTGTATCAGTCACTTAATCCTTACTTCCGGAAATTAAAGGTATTTCATATTTCAGATGAGTTCTTGAAATATGACTTGCATCCTGCAATATCACCAGAATTTCCAATTTTGAGTTGTCTATGAGCTAGTGAATGTTATGATATTTTCTGTACACTACACACAGAAAAGAGGAGATTATGCTTCTCTATATCTCTCTGTGCATACTCATAAGCAGCATGGAGAACACTGTCCATCCCTACTGAGCAATGTAGCTGTGAATCCAGCCTGCCAATAATCTATCTCCCCAAACCAAATACGGTAGCTAAAAAAACAGCTAAAATACTCGAGCCCAATAGGAATACTATAATCTAATAATATTCTAGTTCACTATAAATAATAGACTACTAACTCCTTATTCAACCTGTATAAAAAATATAAGATGCAGGTAAACTTTTTACCTCCGGTCACAGTTGCTGGCTCACACTATCATCTGACAGCGTGGGAACCGTAGCTTTCTGACTGGCAGTAATAATCTTACCACCTATCAGAGCCAGGGTTTGCCGCAATGTCATGCAGATGGATGTTCGGGGCCCCCCATTCATCTGATAGGGGTGCAGGTTCGGTTACTATTCTGGTACCCGAACCAAACTTTTTTCCTGTTCGGCCTAGGGGTTTGTCCATCACAAATTCATAGAATCATAGAATGTTAGAGTTGGAAGGGACCTCCAGGGTCATCATGTCCAACCCCCTGCTCAAAGCAGGAGTCACTAAACCATCTCAGACAGATGTCTGTCCAGCCTCTGTTTGAAGACTTCCATTGAAGGAGAACTCACCACCTCTCGTGGCAGCCTGTTCCACTAATTGATCACCCTCACTGTCAAAAAGTTTTCTCTAATATCTAATCTGTATCTTCCCCATTTCAGTTTCATTCCATTGCTTAGTGGTCCTGTTACCTTAGTCTCTGGCTCATTCCTTTCTTTAAGGGCTGAGGGTACACCACGGGAGGCGCCATTGGCTTTAACTGCCTAGGGCACCAAAATATCATGTCCTGGCCCTGAATAAAGTAGTGGGACTCAAGAGCTGCCCAGTGCCCTCCTTAGAGGTATTTCAGAGCTCTGTTTTGGGGATTTCTGACAGTTCTCATTGATCATCAAGTTGTCAACAATCATGTGGATAGCTAATATCTTGCCTAGTAGGAGATAACCTCCTCTTTCTCTCTAGTTTGGCCAGAAGCCCTCAGAAATTGCCCAAATGTTCAGTCCAAACTTGAATATAGAAGTAAAGGCTTATTAGAGAAGAGGCTACCAATAAAACACTGTAGAACAATGACCTGTACTTCTTATAATACATGCAACATGTTTCGCTCTGCTTCACATCTACGACACAAAAAGCAAGATATCTTTCCTACAGAAATACATCCAAGTGGACTGGAATTAATCCAGATAACGCAATAAAGTTGTAAACTACTCGGCAACTTTTTAACTCAGTTGGAGAATAAGAGAAGCTCACTCATAGACCATGGAGCTAACATTAGCAGGAACTCAACTGAGAGTTAATTGTTTTCATGATCTGGATAATTTCCTTCCAAGATGTAGGACAGTTTTTTAGTTTATAAAAAGTATCTCGGCTTCTTTGTCCAAGGAAATGCTTCATCGGTCACTTCTACCCTCAGCTTGATAAAATCACAACCTCTTCCAGCCAGAAACTGTCATTTGTAAATTGTCCAGTTATCACTGATGAGTTCGGAAAGACATTGAGCCACAGGGTCTCTCATGATAAGACCATAAGTTAGGTCTGTTTAACTTATCATTGTGCTGACTCCATCAGCTGTTTTTTTTTAGGCTAGCTTTGCCTGTAAATAATGTTTTTCCTTCAAAATAAGACAATACTTCATGCCAACGATGTTCCATAGAAAACTGTGTTTGCTTCCTGCACCTTCATAGAGTTTTCATAAGATGATGATGGCATCTGAAGTTGTAATGATCTCAGTGATGAGCTCAATGATTTCTATGGTGCAGAGGTAGAAGTTGCTCCTGGGTCGAAATATTGGCAAAGGGTTTCTTCCATTGACACAATTTGAAGTTGTTGGACCACAATATTATATATGTAAAAAGTCTTCCTCTACTCATGTGCTATTTAAAATACTGGTAGCCTTAGACCAACAACCTGATGGCTTGATACTTGTAAGATGACGATGGAGAAGACCCTGGTCAATCTATCTAGACTTGTACAAGTTTGATCTTCCTACAGATCGTTCATTCATCAAGTTGCCATGACTCGAGATCAAGCCTGAGGCCACTAAATAAATAAGCAATCTTATATGTGGTAGAGGGGTCCACTGAGGCCCAGGTACAACTTCTACTTCACTACCTTCAGTAACACCATTACAAGCAACGACCTACACATGGATGATTTCAGCCTTCTCATCAAGGAGGAATTGAGAGGTTGCACCAAATGCTCCTTAAATTTGGAGGTCCTTATGAGTGAAAATTTACCAACCCAAGAGGACTTGATTTCAGACCCTCTTGGCGGGAAACATACAAATAATACATGTTGCCAACTTGCAGAACATCATGCCCAAACAATGTAAGGACTTACTAGCAGAAGAGCATTGCTTTTCAAAGGACTGCTCACTTAACTTTAAGGAATAGCAACATAGTAGTAACCAAGTGATAAGAGTCAACTTCATATGTAGGTCAACAAACAGCCTTTTTCCGACACATCTCCTCCCAAGACAAGAGTTTTTACTCAGACCAACTGAATTACTTATTTGTAGAAGTTATCACACAGTCCTCACCGTCTTTCAAAGTTGACAAAGGTCCAACACAACATGCAAGACACTTCCTTCAGGCGCTCAGTGACTCTCTGTGAGGATACTCGGGTCTTGATGTGTTGCAGTTCTATAATAAAGTTCAACAGTTTTCCATCTTCAGTCGATACACATCACATCTGTTATTGAGACACATGATTTCTCCACTTAGCTTCCACCCCATCAATGGCTCTCCAGGGAGCAGACTCATACCCTCTTTCTCAAGACTTCTCTTCTTGCTTCAAACACTACCCTAGAATGACCTCAACCCCAGTGTCTTTTATGTGATGTATATACAGCAGTCTGTGTCTCATGTGATGTATATACAGTAGTCTGTGTCTCCTTTGTGATGTATATAGAGCAGTTTCAGTGTCTCCTATGTGATGTATATAGAGCAGTCTTAGTGTCTCATATGCCATGTACAGTATATACTGAAGAATCTCTGACTGATTGAGTTTTATAAATGTTTCATGAGCAGTGAATGAATTTCCCACTGTGAGGCTCCAGACTGACGGAAACCGTGAAAAATAGTTTTAGGCAACAACACTATCCATACCACCTAACATCACGGTCGCACCAAAGAGAAGCCGTTCCAGCCATCACATTAGGGGTTAGTTAATAAAATGTTTCATCATATGTAGCAGGATAAAATTCAAGTAGATAATTAAAATGGCTCCTGAAGGATGCCATAACTATCCAAAAGGCCATTTGTAGAGAAAAGGTTCCTCACCCTTCCCCTGCAATAAGCATGAATGCCCGACCCTAGATTTATAACCAGTCACCATAAATATAAGCCACATCATCACCTCCTCTGTCACATAAAATCTATGAAATGAAGAAAGACAAATACAATTTCTCCATGTGAACATCATCCTGAGAAAGATCCCATTCACACTTCTGCATCACAATCTATATGTATGGATCCCCTGTATATTATCAGCGGTGCTATATAATATTCCATCATCTACCAGCTATATTCATACACACATAAATATACTGTGGGGAAAATAAGTATTTGATACGCTTCCGATTTTGCAAGTTTTTCCACCTACAAAGAATGGAGAGGTCTGTAATTTTTATCATAGGTACACTTCACCTGTGAGAGACAGAATCTAGGAATAAAATCCAGAAAATCACATTGTATGATAATATAATTAATTTTCATTTCACTGCATGAAATAAGTATTTGATACAAGAGAAAAACAGAATTTAATATTTGGTACAGAAACCTCTGTTTGCAATTACAGAAGTCAGATGTTTTCTGTGGTTCTTGACCAAGTTTGCACACACTGCAGCAGGGATTTTGGCCTCCTCCTACATACAGATCTTCTCCAGATCTTTCAGGTTTCAGGGCTGTTCCTGGGCAAGATTGAGCTTCAGGTCCCTCCAAAGATTTACTATGAGGATCTGGTCTGGAGACTGGCTAGACCACTCCAGGACCTTTAAATGCTTCTTACGGAGCCACTCCTTAGTTTTCCTGGCTGTCTGTTTCGGGTCATTGTCATGCTGAAAGACTCAGCCATGACCCATCTTCAATGCTCTTTCTGAGGTTGTTGGCTAAATCTTGCGATACACTACCCCATTGATCCTCCCTTCAATATTGAACAGTCGTTCTGTCCCCTTTGCAGAAAAGCACCACCAAGGTATGATGTTTCCCCCACCATGCTTCACAGTTGGGACGTTGTTCTTGGGGTTGTACTCATCCCTATACTTCCTCAAAACACGGCAAGTAGAGTCGATATCAAATTGTTCTGTGTTGGTCTCTTCTGACCACATGACCTTCTCCCATGTCTCTTCTGTATCATCCAGATGGTCATTGACGAATTTAAAAGTGAGCCTGGACATGTGCTGGTGTGAGCAGGAGAACCTTGCGTGCCCTGCAGGATTTTAATCCATGGCGGTGTAGTGCGTTACTAATGGTAATGAGGTCATTGACCAGGTCCTCCCGTATAGTTTTGTGCTGATTCCTGACTATTCTCAGAATAATCCTTACCCCATGAGGCGAGATCTTGCATGGAGCCCCAGACCAAGGAAGATAGACAGTCATCCTTTGTTTCTTCCATTTTCTAATATTTGTGCCAACAGTTGTTGCTGTCTCACTAAGATGCTTACCTATTGTCCTGTAGCCCATCCCAGCCTTGCGCAGGTGTACAATTTTGTCCCTGGTGTCTTAGACAGCTCTTTGATCTTGGCCATGGTGGAGAGGTTGCAGTGTGATTGTGTGGACAGGCGTCTTTTATACAGGTAATGAGTTGAAACAGGTGCAATTAATGCAGGTAATGAGTGCAGAGTAGGAGGCTTCTTAAAGAAAAACTGACAAGTTTATGAGAGCCAGAATTCTTGCCGCTTGGTAGGTGATCAAATCTTTATTTAATGCAAGAAAATGCAATTTAATTATTTAAAAATCATACAATGGGATTTTCTAGATTTTTATTTAAGATTCTGTCTCTACAGTTGAAGTGTACCTACGAAAAGATTACAGACCTCTCCATTCTTTGTAGGTGGGAAAACATGCAAAATCGGCAGAGTATCAAATACTTATTTTCCCCACTGCATATGTATAAGTCCCCACACACACATATTCCCTGGCGATGATGTCACCGTGTCAGAGTTCTATAGAGCGACGATGTAGAAAGGTGATGATGTCATAATAGGAAGAGTGACAAAAAGACCGGCTCGCGAACATTCTAACTGAGGGTTTTAGAGTTTGTGGAGTTTGTTAGTTGTTTTGCATTTCTGTTGAGCAAAATGCCTAAAAATAAGTGAATTATTATGGAATCTGATACAGAGAACAGCGGCAACAGTGACCAGGTGAGTGACGATTCCTGTATTCATCATTTATAGGAGTTTTTTTAAGTCACTTTTCTGTTCCATTTTTACCTGTGGCATTTGATGACTTACTTTTGTTTGCCACATTCATCAACATGGTGCACTCTTTTCATCAGTTTTTCCAAAAATAAAAAAAATGGTCTTTTTTTTCCCTGCCTTTAAATATTTTTGTGACATTTTAACATAAAAAAGTAAATTTTTTCCAAAATGTCGCAAAAATTAAACTTTGACCTTTAAAACTATGACACTATGAATCTCTCCGGGGTAAGACTTGAGAACATTTGGAACAAGGCTTGCATCTTTTTGAAAAGTTGCAAATAATGAAACAGGCAAAAATACCTGGAAACCCCAAATCCCGACATCAGAAGTAAGAAAACTAAATTAGTGTACTCATAAAATAGTCTTCAAATATGGTGAATTTGATGCAAAAAAAGGCTCAAAACACAAATACAAATTATAGGAATGGATCAGGCCCTATGTGTTAAGCACTAGTAGCTTTGTAACTCTCCTCTGCTGTACCCCAGGACCAGACCTTATACACTACACAATATTACATACATTTTAAAATTGACTCTCGATAAAAATAAAATATTTTGGTTTAAAATTTCAGAAAATTGGAGGCAAAAATCATATATTTTTTATTTTTCTTCCCAGTCACCGGTCAATGGAAAACGCCGCAGAGTTACTGCGTCCGACATACAGGACGGCAGCAGTGATGAGAACATCCATCAGGTGAGCGCTCGTTTCTATACAGCGTGGTCTGTAGCTTTGGGTTTCAATAAGAAATGGACACCGCGTTCTGAGATAATGCCGCCATATCGCTGCGTCTTATATCTCAATGTTTGTGTTTCTTTATTTCAGTCTCATCCACTTATTCCGAGGTCTCCGAGGAGCCTTGGGGATGAAGATGGCGGCTCTGGTTCCCACCTGCTAAATACGGAGTCAGGTATGTAATAAAGCGTCTGGAAGGATCATAAACTCCTTCCTGTAAAATAAGAAATTAGACTTTTTATTGTTTAGGAAAACTGAATGACACAGGAGTAAATGATGATATTTGTTCTTTTCTCCAGAGCCCAAATCTCCCCAATCCAACTTTGTGCAGGAGGAGACAGCAAGGTAATGTATTCCTATGTATCCGTATTATCGGGTTCATGTTCATATTATCTGGTCACTAGGTGGCGCTGTTATTGGCATATTCTCTAATAAGGCGTCAGCTGTGTCTGCAGGTCGTGTACGACCATAATATATATCTTTGATGTTTTCTATCCAGGAGACAGGAGCGTCCCATCAATAACTGTTTCCTGAGAGATCTGTTTTCTCCCACATCCAAATACGTCACCAACTTTCATAAGAACAAACAGAAGTTGACACGACGTTTGTATAAGATTTTTAACTGGACCGTCTTTGAGAACCAGGTATTCAGTTATAATACACACCCTGAATAGGGCGATACGGGGATGAAGGGTTAGAGTTAGGGTTAGAGTATCCAGCGTATATAGAATAGGGTAAGTGTATCCAGTGTATATAGTATATACCGCTATATTGTGTAGGTATGGGGTGATATGAGGATAGTGACTGGAGGGTTAGAGCTAGGGTAAGTGTATCCAGTATATATAGTATATACCTCTATATCTGTAGGTATGGGGTGATATGGGGATAGTGACTGGAGGGTTAGAGCTAGGGTAAGTGTATCCAGTATATATAGTATATACCTCTATATCTGTAGGTATGGGGTGATATGGGGATAGTGACTGGAGGGTTAGAGCTAGGGTAAGTGTATCCAGTATATATAGTATATACCTCTATATCTGTAGGTATGGGGTGATATGGGGATAGTGACTGGAGGGTTAGAGCTAGGGTAAGTGTATCCAGTATATATAGTATATACCTCTATATTCTGTAGGTATGGGGTGATATGGGGATAGTGAGTGGAGGGTTAGAGATGGGTTTAGTGTATCCAGTGTATATAGTATATACCTCTATATTCTGTAGGTATGTGGTGATATGGGGGATAGTGAATGGAGGGTTAGAGATGGGTGTAACGCTGGTATTATCTGTACTTTGTTTTCCAGCGTTACTCTGCATGTCTTTTGCATTAACCCTTTTGCTCCTTTCCCCCTAACCAGCTGGGATACTGTTGTCTGTTACCTATATGGATGCTGCTCAGTTCCCGGCTCTGCTGCGTACCCGTACTTGCGTGAGTGGCTCCGCTGCTTTGCATGACCGCCCGCATGTGCGGTTCCTGACCTGCTGTGAAAGCCGTCCGTAGCTTGCAAAGTCCTCTGCAGTGGTGCATGACTTACTACGTGTGTGGCAGCAGCTTCTGTCAGGCGCCTGGCCTGCTGTGAAGACCATCCGTAGGTTGCAAAGTCCTCTGCAATGGTGCATGATTTACTACGTGTGTGGCAGCAGCCACTGTCAGGCGTTCCTCTGTGATGAGTTGTCTGACTCTGCATAGGGGGCGCGGCCCACACCTGTCCTGCTTTTATGAGGATTGGGTGTGTACTAGAATTACTGCTCCAGCCTATTGCTGTGAAGCAGCTCATATATAAAGTTCCTCAGTCCTAGTGGGCGTTGCCAGAGCTTCACATTGAATCCACACTGAATCCCTGAACCTAGCCGTATGTGGTTGTGTGTTCAGCTCCTGCTCTGAAGTTGATCAGCTCTGGAGAGCTGATTCCCTGTTCCTGCTGTTTCTTGTTCCCTGATCCTGGATCTAACCCGGTACCTGAATGTCTGAACTGTGTCTTGTGTTTCCGCCTATGCTGGGGGCTGATTACCCAGATCGCCGTTCCTGGAGGCTGTATATCCAGGCCTGTTCCTTCTGTGTCTAATTACCTGAACCCCTGATCCTGGATCGCATCCTGTACCTGACTGTCTGAACTGTGTCCTATGTGTTATGTTCCTGAAATCCTGCTGTGTCCAGAACCCTGTGTCAGTGACTGTGAATCCTTGCTATATAACCTGAGTTCATCTTGGAAGGAGGAGTCCGGTGTGTGCTGAGTTTCTGTTACTCTGTGCTCAGCTTCTGTGCAATCCCCGGCCAGCTCCCGTTGTGCTAGGCGGGGCTTGCACCAGACCGCTGGGGTTCCTTTTCAGGTCGCTGCCAGATGTCCGGATCCTATCCCTGATGACCATTGCCTGATATCCGATGTCCGATGACCATTGCCTGATATCCGATGTCCGATGACCACTTCCAGATGTTCGGATCCTATCCATCTCTACCTGATGTCCGGAGCCTGCTGATCGGTTCCAGATGTCCGGAGTCCGATGCCTGTGTTCCAGTCCGTGTCCCTGAGACCCAGTCCGTGTTCCTGTCTGTGTTCCTGACTCTCTGAGATCCAATCCGTGTTCCTGTTGTTCCTGTGCAGTCTAACTCTGTTTCAGCCATCAGCTCCTGATTCCAGTTACCTGTCTGTTACCTGTCGGCTTGCCTGTCTGCCATCCATCTGCAGTTCCTTCCAGAGGTTCGGACGTCATCTGCAGAGATCCCCGGCTCTTGCCTGCTCACCTAGGAGCGATCATCTGCCATCCGACTGCAGCTCCATCCGGAAGTTCGGACATCATCTGCAGAGATCCCCGGCTCTTGCCTGCTCACCTGGGAGCGATCATCTGCCACCCGACTGCAGCCTACCTGGAGGCTCCACCATATCAGGTCGTATATACCTGCCTGTCTAGAGACTGCCTGGTCACTTACCGTGACAACCTGCCTGTCTAGAGACTGCCTGGTCACTTGCCGTGACAACCTGCCTGTCCAGAGACTGCCTGGTCACTTGCCGTGACAACCTGCCTGTCCCAGAGACTGCCTGGTCACTTGCCGTGACAACCTGCCTGTCCCAGAGACTGCCTGGTCACTTGCCGTGACAACCTGCCTGTCCCAGAGACTGCCCTGGTCACTTTCCGTGACAACCTGCCTGTCCCAGAGACTGCCCTGGTCACTTTCCGTGACAACCTGCCTGTCCCAGAGACTGCCTGGTCACTTTCCGTGACAACCTGCCTGTCCCAGAGACTGCCCTGGTCACTTGCCGTGACAACCTGCCTGTCCCAGAGACTTCCTTGGTCACTTGCTGTGACAAACCTGCCTGTCCAGAAACTACCTATATCCCCTGCCGTGATTCCCTGCCCTTTTCCCAGGTGCCACCCGCTCTCTTGTCCTGCCGGTTCCTTCTTGGTCTACCCTGTGATGACGTCTGTCCTGGGTCGGTGTCTGATGTTCTCCTGCTGAGCCTGTGCTACGCCTGAGGCCTGAGAGAGAGGCCGTCCTAGTATGCCTGTGCCAGATGACCCTGGACTTCATCAACCCGTGATGACCCCGCCATCGTCTGACGTTCGTCCTGGGCCAGTGTCTGATGTTCTCCTGCTGAGCCTGTGCTACGCCTGAGGCCTGAGAGTGAGGCCATACTAGTATGCCCGTGCCAGATGATCCTGGACTGCATCTACCCGTGATGACCCCGCCATCGTCTGAAGTCTGTCTGAGGTCGGTGTCTGATGTTCTCCTGCTGAGCCTGTGCTACGCCTAGGGCCTGAGAGAGAGGCCGCCCAAGTATGCCCGTGCCAGATAACCCTGGTCTGCATCTACCCGTGATGTCCTCCTGCACTCGTCTGTGATCCTGAGTCGAGTACCCTTCTCTGATGTGCGGAATCGGGAGCCCGGTCTTATGTTCTGTTTATGTACTGTGTTTCTTTAAGTAAACTTTATGTTTCTTCTTACCTGAAGTTGTGCGGTGTTGTCTAGTCCTGCAGGTCGCCACCTTGCCCACATGCTCAGCTGCCACGGATCCCGGTCGCTGCCCTTCCCTAGTCCGGGCAGGCCCGGTCTCCCTCCGTGGTCCAGTGGGTCCACATTCTCTTACCATCTGGGACCCATGCCTCACGTCGTCGTGGACTGGCGGCGTGGGAGCATTGGCTAGCTAGGCAAGCTATGCCATGTCCCGACGCCCCGCAGCCGTGGGAAGCGTCACAGTAAGCTCTGGCCATGGACTCCGCTGAGCATGTGCGGTCTGCAGGACTTTCTCCAAGTTCCACCTGATGTGCGAACTAGACTACTTGGTCCCCACACGGTAAGTGGACTAGATGGCTCGATTCCCCGCTTGGTCAGCGGTTCGGACTTTTCGAGCTATTAACTATGCTGCCATATTGTGAACTATGTGACTTACCGCCAAACCCAAGTGAATTTTTCTGGGGAATTTTTTTTTTACTTGGGTCTTCAGAAGAGGGGGCCTGAGGAGGGGGATACTGTAACGCTGGTATTATCTGTACTTTGTTTTCCAGCGTTACTCTGCATGTCTTTTGCATTAACCCTTTTGCTCCTTTCCCCCTAACCAGCTGGGATACTGTTGTCTGTTACCTATATGGATGCTGCTCAGTTCCCGGCTCTGCTGCGTACCCGTACTTGCGTGAGTGGCTCCGCTGCTTTGCATGACCGCCCGCATGTGCGGTTCCTGACCTGCTGTGAAAGCCGTCCGTAGCTTGCAAAGTCCTCTGCAGTGGTGCATGACTTACTACGTGTGTGGCAGCAGCTTCTGTCAGGCGCCTGGCCTGCTGTGAAGACCATCCGTAGGTTGCAAAGTCCTCTGCAATGGTGCATGATTTACTACGTGTGTGGCAGCAGCCACTGTCAGGCGTTCCTCTGTGATGAGTTGTCTGACTCTGCATAGGGGGCGCGGCCCACACCTGTCCTGCTTTTATGAGGATTGGGTGTGTATTAGAATTACTGCTCCAGCCTATTGCTGTGAAGCAGCTCATATATAAAGTTCCTCAGTCCTAGTGGGCGTTGCCAGAGCTTCACATTGAATCCACACTGAATCCCTGAACCTAGCCGTATGTGGTTGTGTGTTCAGCTCCTGCTCTGAAGTTGATCAGCTCTGGAGAGCTGATTCCCTGTTCCTGCTGTTTCTTGTTCCCTGATCCTGGATCTAACCCGGTACCTGAATGTCTGAACTGTGTCTTGTGTTTCCGCCTATGCTGGGGGCTGATTACCCAGATTGCCGTTCCTGGAGGCTGTATATCCAGGCCTGTTCCTTCTGTGTCTAATTACCTGAACCCCTGATCCTGGATCGCATCCTGTACCTGACTGTCTGAACTGTGTCCTATGTGTTATGTTCCTGAAATCCTGCTGTGTCCAGAACCCTGTGCCAGTGACTGTGAATCCTTGCTATATAACCTGAGTTCATCTTGGAAGGAGGAGTCCGGTGTGTGCTGAGTTTCTGTTACTCTGTGCTCAGCTTCTGTGCAATCCCCGGCCAGCTCCCGTTGTGCTAGGCGGGGCTTGCACCAGACCGCTGGGGTTCCTTTTCAGGTCGCTGCCAGATGTCCGGATCCTATCCCTGATGACCATTGCCTGATATCCGATGTCCGATGACCATTGCCTGATATCCGATGTCCAATGACCACTTCCAGATGTTCGGATCCTATCCATCTCTACCTGATGTCCGGAGCCTGCTGATCGGTTCCAGATGTCCGGAGTCCGATGCCTGTGTTCCAGTCCGTGTCCCTGAGACCCACTCCGTGTTCCTGTCTGTGTTCCTGACTCTCTGAGATCCAATCCGTGTTCCTGTTGTTCCTGTGCAGTCTAACTCTGTTTCAGCCATCAGCTCCTGATTCCAGTTACCTGTCTGTTACCTGTCGGCTTGCCTGTCTGCCATCCGTCTGCAGTTCCTTCCAGAGGTTCGGACGTCATCTGCAGAGATCCCCGGCTCTTGCCTGCTCACCTAGGAGCGATCATCTGCCATCCGACTGCAGCTCCATCCGGAAGTTCGGACATCATCTGCAGAGATCCCCGGCTCTTGCCTGCTCACCTGGGAGCGATCATCTGCCACCCGACTGCAGCCTACCTGGAGGCTCCACCATATCAGGTCGTATATACCTGCCTGTCTAGAGACTGCCTGGTCACTTACCGTGACAACCTGCCTGTCTAGAGACTGCCTGGTCACTTGCCGTGACAACCTGCCTGTCCAGAGACTGCCTGTTCACTTGCCGTGACAACCTGCCTGTCCCAGAGACTGCCTGGTCACTTGCCGTGACAACCTGCCTGTCCCAGAGACTGCCTGGTCACTTGCCGTGACAACCTGCCTGTCCCAGAGACTGCCCTGGTCACTTTCCGTGACAACCTGCCTGTCCCAGAGACTGCCCTGGTCACTTTCCGTGACAACCTGCCTGTCCCAGAGACTGCCTGGTCACTTGCCGTGACAACCTGCCTGTCCCAGAGACTGCCCTGGTCACTTGCCGTGACAACCTGCCTGTCCCAGAGACTTCCTTGGTCACTTGCTGTGACAAACCTGCCTGTCCAGAAACTACCTATATCCCCTGCCGTGATTCCCTGCCCTTTTCCCAGGTGCCACCCGCTCTCTTGTTTCCCTGCCGGTGTCTGTCCTTCTTGGTCTAACCCTGTGATGACGTCTGTCCTGGGTCGGTGTCTGATGTTCTCCTGCTGAGCCTGTGCTACGCCTGAGGCCTGAGAGAGAGGCCGTCCTAGTATGCCTGTGCCAGATGACCCTGGACTTCATCAACCCGTGATGACCCCGCCATCGTCTGAAGTCTGTCTGAGGTCGGTGTCTGATGTTCTCCTGCTGAGCCTGTGCTACGCCTAGGGCCTGAGAGAGAGGCCGCCCAAGTATGCCCGTGCCAGATAACCCTGGTCTGCATCTACCCGTGATGTCCTCCTGCACTCGTCTGTGATCCTGAGTCGAGTACCCTTCTCTGATGTGCGGAATCGGGAGCCCGGTCTTATGTTCTGTTTATGTACTGTGTTTCTTTAAGTAAACTTTATGTTTCTTCTTTCCTGAAGTTGTGCGGTGCTGTCTAGTCCTGCAGGTCGCCACCTTGCCCACATGCTCAGCTGCCACGGATCCCGGTCGCTGCCCTTCCCTAGTCCGGGCAGGCCCGGGTCTCCCTCCGTGGTCCAGTGGGTCCACATTCTCTTACCATCTGGGACCCATGCCTCACGTCGTCGTGGACTGGCGGCGTGGGAGCATTGGCTAGCTAGGCAAGCTATGCCATGTCCCGACGCCCCGCAGCCGTGGGAAGCGTCACAATGGGTTTAGTGTATCCAGTGTATATAGTATATACCTCTATATTCTGTGGGTATGGGGTGATATGGGGGATAGTGAGTGGAGGGTTAGAGATGGGTTTAATGTATCCAGTTGTCACGCGGTCTTATGATATGTGTACGATGTCAGTAAACTATTCTAAAAAGAACAACACTCTATACAACATATAGATTAGCAACATCAGCATGTAAATATAGAATAGATTTACCTGACACGATATCCGTTGAACTCAGGGTTAATCTTGAGGACTTGATACACTGTCACAGGAAAGAGGAGGACCGGGGTTCTAACCTGACCCTAAACTGGGGTCCTAACTAATCCCTCACCTTGGAGGTACTGATAATGGTTCAGAGGTCCAAGTCTCCAGCCTAACCCTGTCTCCTATCAGTCCCTGAACCCTGTAATCAGTCCTAAGAAGGATTCTGATTACCACCAAAGGGATATGGGCTGATCTCTGCTAAATACACAGATTAGACATATAAGACAGACTGGAGAAAACACAGACTTGCATACACACTCAAACACAGAAGGAACATAAATGATCTGGGATATTAAACTCTAAGCAAGGTGAGCTTAAAACAACTAAGGAGCTCTTTAACTTAAGTCTATACAGATACAATCCTATCTGTGGTCTGCATGAAGAATTTCACTGGCAACTCCCAACACAGACAACCAGAGATTTAAAGGAAACCAATCAACAAATAATTAATTGCAGCCGGGAGAAACTGCACCCAGTCCCAGAACTGAGCACAGACAGAATTAACTCCCTAACTGCCAAACACAAAGAAACAGCAACTCAGCTGTGAGAAGTCAGAATGTGCAACCGCGACGATCTTCGTGGCGATGCACACATGACAGTACCCCCCCTTCTACGAGGGGCCTCCGGACCCTCAGGGCCAGGTTTGCCCGGGTGAGTTCTGTGGAAGGTCCGCACCAAACGATCTGCGTTAATGTCAGACGCAGGAACCCACGTCCTCTCCTCTGGACCATACCCCTTCCAATGCACCAAGTACTGAAGGGACCGGCGATTCAGACGTGAGTCAATGATCTTTGACACTTGAAACTCCAAGTTACCATTGACCACCACTGGAGGAGGAGGTAGAGGTGATGGTATGACTGGTGCCACGTACCTCTTAAGTAATGACTTGTGGAACACATTGTGGATTTTAAACGTAGGAGGGAGGTCCAGACGAAATGCCACAGGATTAATTATGGAACTGATCCTGTACGGCCCGATGAATCTGGGGCCCAGCTTCCAGGAGGGAACTTTAAGTTTTATATTCCTGGTAGACAACCATACCAGATCGTTCACATTAAGATCTGGACCAGAAACTCTCCTCCTATCAGCCATACGTTTATAACGGTTCCCCATAGCACTCAGATTATTCAATACACCTCTCCACACTGAAGCAAGTGACGACGAGAAACGCTCCTCCTCAGGAACCCCAGAAGGGCCCCCCCCATTGAATGTACAAAACTGGGGATGAAAACCATATGCCCCAAAAAACGGGGACTTACCAGTGGACTCGCTCCGCCTGTTGTTAAGAGCGAACTCTGCCAGAGGCAAGAAAGAAGACCAGTCCTCCTGGTTCTCTGAGACAAAACACCGAAGATAAGTCTCTAGGCTTTGATTCAGACGCTCTGTCTGACCATTGGTCTGCGGATGAAAAGCCGAGGAAAATGACAATTGCATCCCCCGACGTAAACAAAATGCCCTCCAAAACTTGGACACAAACTGAGACCCCCTATCTGACACCACATCAGAAGGCAACCCATGAAGTCTCACAATCTCCCCAATGAACACCTGCGCCAGAGTTTTAGCATTAGGGAGGGCAGGAAGAGCAATGAAATGTGCCATCTTACTGAACCTGTCAACAACCACCAGTATGACAGTCTTCCCTGACGACTGAGGAAGGTCCGTGATGAAGTCCATAGACAAATGAGTCCATGGACGCTCCGGAAGTTTCAAGGGTAAGAGGGTCCCAGACGGACGGGTATGAGGGGTCTTAGAGCGAGCACAAACCCCACAGGACGCGACAAAAGTTAAAACATCTTTATTAACGTTAGGCCACCAAAACCGGCGAGAAAGGAGATCTAAAGTAGCCTTACTCCCTGGATGTCCTGCTAAAGCAGAATTATGATGTGCCTCAATAACCTTTTGTCTCAACTGATTTGGGACAAACAGTCTCCCTGGAGGTCCTGCAGGGGCGTCCCCCTGAGCCTCTAACACCTCCTCCTCAAGCTCAGAACATACAGCCGACACTACCACCCCCTCCTGAAGGATAGGAATCGGGTCATCCATTTTCCCGGCCCCTGGGAAACTGCGAGACAAGGCATCCGCCTTAACATTCTTAGATCCAGGGCGATAAGTGACAACAAAATTAAACCTGGTTAAAAACAACGACCATCGAGCTTGTCTGGAATTCAGACGCTTAGCAGATTCCAAATACAGCAGGTTCTTGTGATCAGTAATGACGGTGACCGGGTGGACTGCCCCCTCCAAAAAGTGACGCCATTCTTCAAAAGCCAACTTAATGGCCAAAAGTTCCCTATTGCCGATATCATAATTCCTTTCAGCGGACGACAATTTTTTAGAAAAGAAAGCGCACGGATGCCATTTACCAGGGACGGACCCTGGGACAATATTGCACCCACCCCTACGTCAGACGCGTCCACCTCCACAACGAACGGCTGTGATGCATCTGGTTGGATGAGAACGGGTGCCGAAGCAAAACATTTTTTCAAAGAGGAAAAAGCTTGGCAAGCTTTGTCCGACCATTTAGAAAAATCCGTCCCTTTTCTTGTCATGTCAGTGAGAGGTTTGACAACAGATGAGAAATTACAAATAAATTTCCGGTAGTAGTTAGCAAACCCCAGAAAACGCTGCAGAGCCTTAAGATCCTCTGGCTGATCCCATTCAAGCACTGCTCTCACCTTTTCAGGGTCCATACGGAAACCGGAGGCTGACACCAAGAAACCCAAAAACTGAAGTTCCTGTACGGCGAATACACACTTTTCCAGTTTGGCGTATAGTTTATTGTCTCGCAAGATCTGCAACACCTGTCTCACATGCTCCTGGTGAGACAAAAGATCTGGTGAGTAAATTAAAATGTCATCCAAATATACGACCACAAACAGCCCCACCAGATGACGAAAAATGTCATTAACAAAATGTTGGAATACTGCTGGTGCAGTAGTCAGACCAAAAGGCATGACAAGGTTCTCATAATGTCCCTCCGGCGTGTTAAACGCCGTTTTCCACTCATCCCCCTCTTTTATCCTAATCAGATTATACGCCCCCCTGAGATCCAATTTAGAGAACCATTTGGCGCCAACAATTTGATTGAAGAGATCAGGAATCAGAGGGAGTGGATACGGATCTCGAACAGTAATCCGATTAAGTTCGCGGAAATCCAAGCAAGGCGTAGGCCTCCATCTTTTTTCTTCACAAAGAAGAACCCCGCGGCCACTGGGGAAGATGAAGGTCTAATATGCCCTTTGGCCAGACTTTCCGAAATATAATCTTTCATAGCCTGCCTCTCAGGACCAGAAAGGTTATATAACCTAGCTTTAGGTAACTTAGCATCAGGAAGTAAATTAATAGAGCAGTCATACACACGATGAGGAGGCAACTCCTGACACCCCTCCTCAGAGAACACATCCCCAAAGTCCTCCAAAAAAGGAGGCAAAGTACTAGGCACGACCGCACTGATGACTGTGTTCATGCAGTTACTTTTGCAAAACTCCCCCCATTGGCTTATATCTCTGGACTGCCAATTAATCACAGGGTTATGTTTAACCAACCAAGGAAGTCCCAACACAATAGGAGTAGGTAGACCCTCCAACACATAACAAGATAATAGTTCCCTATGTATTGCCCCTACCCGAAGGTCAATGTTATGAACCTCATGAACAAAGCTACCTTGGCCGAGAGGCCTGGCGTCAATGGAGAATATAGGGATCGGTTTGACCAATACACTCAGATGCATACCTTGAGCCTGAGCAAACTGAGCGTCAACCAGATTAGCCCCGGACCCACTATCAAGAAGAACAGAAAATCTCTCCACTCTCGTACCAACCACCACCTCCACTGGTACAAGGAACTGAGAAGAACTAGCGGACGAAATACATACTCCCAAGTTGTCGTCCACCACACAACCTGGGATTAACAGTTTTTCCGGCGACTTTTTGCTCAACAAGGCACGGGATGGACATCCCCCAACAAAATGTCCCTCTTTCCCGCAGAAGAAACACCTTCTAGTCCTGCGGCGTACCGCCAATCCCCTCCTACGAAATGATGTCCCTCCCAACTGCATAGGCTCCTCCGAACAGACAAGGGGAACCTCAACATAAGGGACTTTAGTAGTAGGTGGAGTAACAACAGGGGGCGGAGTTACCTCGCACCTCTCCCGGAGCCGTCTATCAGTACGGATAGCTAGGGCCATAGCAGCCTCCAGTGATGGAGGAGAATCATACTGAGCCAAAACGTCCTTTAATTTGTCAGAAAGCCCATGACAAAACTGGCTTCTAAGAGCTGGGTCATTCCACTGAGTATCTGTGGCCCATCTACGGAACTCAGAAGCAAATTCCTCCGCCGGACGATCTCCCTGCTGTATCTTACGTAATTTTGTCTCAGCAAGAGAGACCCGATCTGGGTCATCATATACCAAACCCAGGGCAGTAAAAAATCGATCTACTGACTGTAGAGCCGGGGATCCCGGAGGAAGGGAGAAGGCCCAGGATTGAGGGTCCCCTTGTAGGAGCGAGATAACAATTCCCACTCTCTGCTCTTCACTCCCTGATGATCGAGGCCGAAGCCGAAAATACAATTTACATGCTTCCCTGAAGGTAAAAAATTTGTCTCGCCCACCAGTGAACCTGTCCGGGAGAGCTACTTTAGGTTCAAATCTGGTTTGCTCCGAGGGAGACAAAACTTTGGACTTAATGTCCGTCAGCTCCATGGATAATCCCTGCAACTGCAGAGCCAGCTGGGCTACTGGATCCATGGCAACTGGGAATAATTTTATGGGCCAGTGAAAATGTCACGCGGTCTTATGATATGTGTACGATGTCAGTAAACTATTCTTAAAAGAACAACACTCTATACAACATATAGATTAGCAACATCAGCATGTAAATATAGAATAGATTTACCTGACACGATATCCGTTGAACTCAGGGTTAATCTTGAGGACTTGATACACTGTCACAGGAAAGAGGAGGACCGGGGTTCTAACCTGACCCTAAACTGGGGTCCTAACTAATCCCTCACCTTGGAGGTACTGATAATGGTTCAGAGGTCCAAGTCTCCAGCCTAACCCTGTCTCCTATCAGTCCCTGAACCCTGTAATCAGTCCTAAGAAGGATTCTGATTACCACCAAAGGGATATGGGCTGATCTCTGCTAAATACACAGATTAGACATATAAGACAGACTGGAGAAAACACAGACTTGCATACACACTCAAACACAGAAGGAACATAAATGATCTGGGATATTAAACTCTAAGCAAGGTGAGCTTAAAACAACTAAGGAGCTCTTTAACTTAAGTCTATACAGATACAATCCTATCTGTGGTCTGCATGAAGAATTTCACTGGCAACTCCCAACACAGACAACCAGAGATTTAAAGGAAACCAATCAACAAATAATTAATTGCAGCTGGGAGAAACTGCACCCAGTCCCAGAACTGAGCACAGACAGAATTAACTCCCTAACTGCCAAACACAAAGAAACAGCAACTCAGCTGTGAGAAGTCAGAATGTGCAACCGCGACGATCTTCGTGGCGATGCACACATGACACCAGTGTATATAGTATATACCTCTATATTCTGTAGGTATGTGGTGATATGGGGGATAGTGAGTGGAGGGTTAGAGATGGGTTTAGTGTATCCAGTGTATATAGTATATATATATATCTATAATGTGTATTTTCTCCTTCTTTCCTCTGTAGCTTCCTGCAGATTTGGACATCAGCTGGAATAAAAGACTACGTAAAACGGCCGGCCCACCGGATACAAGCTGGATAATGGGCAGCGCTACGCCATCATCCAGTTATCGGATAAAGTCTGCGATTCTGCAGGTAGGCTTCACATCAGGCACAATTTATGGGTTTGCTGCGGTGACATCTTCCGTACGTCTCTACTCCTGATTGTAATAAAATGCTGCTTTGTTCTCAGTTCGACTCCGAGACACGTTGATTCATGAGATGTGTCATGCTGCCAGCTGGATCATCGATGACAACGAAGAATTTGGCCATCACCAGCTATGGATGCAGTATTGCGAGAAGGTGGCACAGATCCACCCTGACCTCCCGCCCGTTACCGTATTCCACAGTTGGAAGATCCACTACCCGGTGATATACCGGTGCTCAGGGTGCCGGGGCAGGTAGGATAAGACGCATATTAACCGTGGACAGAACCTGATACTGGATGGGGGATATTCCTATATTTTTATGCGAACGTTTTAGTTGCTTTACGATTCTGCAGTCAGACATGGAGGACCTGTGTCATTGATGTTGGATGTGTTTGCACCTTTTGGATCAGTCTTTTATATAAGCTTTTTCTCTCTCCATAGAATGGGACGTTGGACAAATTCTCTAAACATTGAGGAGTACGTGTGCAGTCGCTGTCACGGCAAATTTTTTCTTGAAACCCCAACCTGAGGGGATCGATTAGCCATAAGACCGGCAGGACAAGAAGGCAGCACATGGACAACGTCATCCAAGACATACTGATAGGTTAAATTAGGACTTCCTTCCAAATTGTCCTTAAAATAAATGATCCCAGTACAGCGCCACAAAACATCTTGGTGCTATGTCATTAACTGGGCATAAATCCTCATCAAAAAAATGTATTTTTGTTATGTTTCTTGGTATCACTTATTCATTGTACAGATTTTTTTTTTGAGAAAATAAAGCTGATAATCGAATCATGGGCTAAACCAGAAGAGTCAAAGAGGTTCTGCAGCAGCTGACTGTGCATTATAACATATTAATTAGAGGCCAAACTGCTGGTGCCATGTCTGAAAATAGGAAGTTAGAACTTCAGATCTATCAATCACTATTGCCCAGGACCAGACCAGTCCATTCCCTCTGCCCAGCCATTGTCTTCTCCTGCCGAGAGTCTGAGACAAGTAACTTTGGTTCACAGGCAGATAAGGCAAATTGTGTCTATCCTCCATATCAATTCCTACTCACCTTATTTTGACATTAAGGAGATTCTAAAAGGAGATGTGAAAAGGGAAGCGCAGAACTTTCTATCTTATGTTCGTCCATTTACATAGAGCATGCCTACAAACAACACCAATCCGATGCATTAACCGCGAGTAGGGCATAGGACACTTTCATCAATTCCCAAAAAGCTACCCTTCCAGATTAAATTCAGCCACAGAGCCCAAAATAAGTTCAGCTTTCAAACATCTAAAATATTATAGACCCAGACTAGATCTCAGAAGAAACAAAGACCCCAGACCAGACCCCTAAACAAACACACACTTCATACCAGTCACCCCTATATAAATATAGAGTAGATCCAGAATACATACAGGTACATGCACCCGAACAAACCTCCTGACTCCTAATAACCAATTTGCTGTCACCACATTTTGCATGCCCCACAATGGGAAGATGTCCACGTTTGCGAGCAGCCACGTCTCCACAGATGTATAGGAAGAATGCCGTGGATGGAAATTGAGAGAAGGAGGTTAATATACAGGTAAGGATCCCAGAGGTGAAAACTATAGCCTTTCCTGCGAAGGGTAATTTCACACGTAGTGACCACAGAAGAATAAAACTGTAGCAAAATCCAGAGGATCTGTAATGTGTTCCTGATCAGTAGTAGGGTACCAGGGGTCAGATGGATCAGAAAAGGGCTCTGAAATGCCATATTGAAATGGATCGGTGGTCATGCATGTGTCAGCCCCCTACAACATGCTATTGATGACTTGTGCTTGGACAAACTGTCCAACCCCTTCATGACTGTGGATGTATATGTACAGTCATGGCCAAAAGTTTTGAGAATGACACACATATTATATTTTCACATGATCTGCTGCCCTCTGGTTTTTATGTGTGTTTGACAGATGTTTTATCACAGACAGAAATATAATAATTGCAAACATATGAGTAACAAAAGCTTATAGTGACAGTTAGAATGAGTTAATGCAGCAAGTCAATATTTGCAGTGTTGACCCTTCTTCTTCAGGACCTCTGCAATTCTCCCTGGCATGCTCTCAATCAACTTCTGGACCAAATCCTGACTGATAGCAGTCCATTCTTGCACAATCAATGCTTTCATTTTGTCAGAATTTTTAGTTTTTGTTTGTCCACCCGTCTCTTGATGATTGACCACAAGTTCTCAATGGGATTAAGATCTGGGGAGTTTCCAGGCCATGGACCGAAAATCTCTCTGTTTTGTTCCCTGAGCCATTTAGTTATCACCTTTGCTTTATGGCAAGGTGTTCCATCATGCTGGAAAAGGCATTGTTGATCGCCAAACTGCTCTTGGAGGGTTGGGAGAAGTTGCTCTTGGAGGACATTCTGGTACCATTCTTTATTCATGGCTGTGTTTTTAGGCAAGACTGTGAGAGAGCCGATTCCCTTGGCTGAGAAGCAACCCCACACATGAATGGTTTCAGGATGCTTAACAGTTGGCATGAGACAAGACTGGTGGTAGCACTCACCTTGTCTTCTCCGAATGAGGCGTTTTCCTGATGTCCCAAACAATCGAAAAGGGGATTCATCAGAGAAAATAACTTTACCCCAGTCCTCAGCAGTCCACTGCCTGTACCTTTTGCAGAATATCAGTCTGTCCATGATGTTTTTTCTGGAGAGAAGTGGCTTCTTTGCTGCCCTCCTTGAGACCAGGCCTTGCTCCAAGAGTCTCCGCCTCACAGTGCGTGCAGATGCACTCACACCTGCCTGCTGCCATTCCTGAGCAAGCTCTGCACTGCTGGTAGCCCGATCCTGCAGCTGAAACACTTTTAAGAGACGGTCCTGGCGCTTGCTGGTCTTTCTTGGGCGCCCTGGAGCCTTTTTGGCAACAATGGAACCTCTCTCCTTGAAGTTCTTGATGATGCGATAGATTGTTGACTGAGGTGCAATCTTTCTAGCTGCGATACTCTTCCCTGTTAGGCCATTTTTGTGCATTGCAATGATGACTGCACGTGTTTCTTTAGAGATAACCATGGTTAACAGAAGAGAAACAATGATGTCAAGCACCAGCCTCCTTTTAAAGTGTCCAGTGGTGTCATTCTGAATCATGACAGATTGATCTCCAGCCATGTCCTCATCAACACCCACACCTGTGTTAATGGAGCAATCACTGAAAAGAGGTTAGCTGGTCCTTTTAAGGCAGGGCTGCAATGATGTTGAAATGTGTTTTGGGGGATAAAGTTCATTTTCTAGACCAAATATTGACTTTGCAAGTAATTGCTGTTAAGCTGATCACTCTTTATAACATTCTGGAGTATATGCAAATTGCCATTAGAAAAAGTGAAGCAGTAGACTTTGTAAAAATTAATATTTGTGTCATTCTCAAAACTTTTGGCCATGACTGTACATCCAAGTTCATGGCCCTGCCTTTGATACAGGCTCCGGCACTGAGCCTGCATCTTTCCCTGCACATGACAGCTGATCTGATCAGTTTATCCACCTGCAGCTGTTATCAAGTTTAACTCCTCCCCCCCCACCATCACCACCCTCGGCTAATTTTCGTTTTTGCTTTCCTGCTTTTCACTCCCCCTCTTCTCAGAGCCATAACTTTTTTTTATTTTTCCATCAATATGAGCATATGAGAGCTTGTTTTTTGCCGGATGAGTTGTATTTTTGAATCACACCATTGGTTTTGCAATATAAGTATTGGAAAACGGGGAGAAAAAAATCCAAGTGCGGTGAAATTGCAAAACAAGTTCAATTCCACAATTGATTTTTTTTTTTTTACCTTGTTCACGAAATGCTAAAAATTACATGCCATTGATACCATATAGGTGTAGATACAATGTTCTGATTGCCCGTTATTGCATTTTAATGCAATGTCATGGCAACCATAAAAAGTAATTCTGGCATTTTTACTTTTTTTCTCATTACTCTGTTTAACGATCGGATTAATTCTTACTTTACACTTGCTTCAATAGTCTCCATGGGAGACTAGAAGCTGCGATCATCCATCACTTGTGCTGAAGCCCTGCTCTGTGTAGCAGAAATGCTCACTTCCTATGAGCGTCAACTGCTGGGCGACGTATCCGGCTATGACAATCACAGGGGTCTGCTGCAGACCTTGGGTTGTCATTCTAACCCATCGACGCCACGTGGTCATGTGACATGGGCGCCGATGGGTGGGATTAGTGACGCACTTCCTGCACAAACATGTTAAATACCACTATCAATCTCTGATGTTAAAATTTAACGTTTTAACAGCCGCAGGTGGATCACGATTCCACCCACGGCTGTTAGGGGCACATGTCAGCTGATGAAATCATTTGACATGTGCCGGAAAAGATGTGAAGTCAGCGCCAGAGTCCACATCAAAGGGGCAGACCCGACATGCGCCGTACGTGTACGGCGTATGTTGTGCAGGGTTAATGCCACTGTCAATCACTGTCAGCAGGATTTAACACACCCTGGATGGAAGCACATCACAAGACCCACCCATCAGCGCCCCCGTCACGTGATTGCGGGGCAGAGATGAGTTGGCATGACTGCTGGGGGTCTGCAAAAGCCCCCCCATGCTTGTCACTGTAAATCATAGGAAGTCATGATTTCTTCTAGCACAGGTGATTGGATGATTGCAGCTTCAAGTATCCTCAGGGAACTATTAAAGCCAATAAAAAGGTTAAAATGTTTTAAAAATATATAGAAAACTAAAAAAAACACAGTTCTAATCACTCCTCTTTTGCCCCGGTGAAAATAAAACAATAAAAAAAAAACCATGACATATGTTTGGTATAGCTGCGTTCAGAAATGTCCGCTCCACCAAAATATAAAGTAAATTAATCGGCATAAAGAGAAAAAAATTGAAACACCAGAATTCCGTTTTTTTTTTTTTTTTCGTTGCCGCAAAAATGCAATGAAATTCAATAACAGATAATAGGCAGGACATCATATCTACCACAAAGTCTTATCAAGGAAAACCTCAGCTTGAGAGCCGTAAAAAATAAGCCCACATCTAACCCCAGATCCTTAAAAAATTGAGACGCTACGGGTCTCCAAAGATGGCGCTATAAGCAAAAAATAAAAAAAAAAATTAACAAATTTCGGATTTTTATGACAGTTAAATAAAAAATAAGCAATACATGTTTGGTCTCTGTGAACTCGTACTGACTTGGGGAATTATAATGACAGTTCAGTTTTAGCATTTGGTGAACATGGTAAATAAAACCCTCCCAAAAAAATCAATTGTGGAATTGCACTTTTCTTTACAATCCATCAAGCCTCAGCTGCAAAAAACTGTTCCTATATAGACACAGTGAAACATTCCAGATGCATGGGGGACATACATGGATTTAAAGTGGGTGAATATGAAATGCCCAAAGTTGTAATGTATTGTGCCTTTAAGATGTAGCAGAGCTGTCAGCTACTCATCTTGTTTGCGCTGTGTTAATATAATGTACATAACTATTCCAGTACATAGAGGTGGTTCATAACTGCAGAAAGGGAGGTACTTATGTTCTGCCACTAGGTGGTGGTAAAGAGTGACTGAAGCAGCTCTGCTTTCCATATATGGAAATAAGGTCACATGATTAAACCGCATGACTTGGTTGCAATGAAGGGAAGGAGGACATGATGCAGTGAGTGGACCTGGAGCAGCTGAGGAGGCAGGTAGGGAGCCGCCATAGCGCCTATATATGAGTAACCACAGCCAAGGATTGTGCGTACATGCAGATAAGAGGAGCAGAGAAATGGCTGCACGCAACCACCTCACTGGACAGTAACCATTAAAGGGATTGTCCAGGCTGAAGTCTGCAGTCATCCGTGTGAGTCCTCAGAGTTCAAGCTGTCAGGATTCTCTGGTGATGGAATCGGGTGGTCATGTGACTGCAGGTACGCAATTTGCATACTTCCGGCCACATTCCGACTAGACTTGTCCAGCCTCCTGTTATACGGTGGCATTGAGAGGTGCTGCACATGTCTAGTCAGCATGTGACCACATACCACATGTATGCATGTGACAGCCTGTTGCGTTACCACCGCTGGAGAATCCTGACAGCGAGGATTTAAAAGTCTGCAGTCACGTACAATGGGTGCAGACTTGCACTTGGGTATCTTCTCAGAAGTCAGGCTGTGTTTCCACCATCAGGAAACACAGCGTATATGACGGAGCGGAAATTCCGCTCCGTCTAAGTCCCGCCCCCTTTCTGACGCGCGTTATTTCCGGAGGTGTTCAGGACACCTCCGGAACACCTCCGGAAATAACGCAGGGCTACATAGCCCTGTGTAAATTCTGTTGCGGCGACGCACCGTCGCCGCAAGACGCTAGGACATGCTGCGGTCTGAAAAGACGCGCCGCATGTCCGTAAACGCAGGTGTGCCGCCTGCGTAATTTTGCGCATAGTGGAGATGGGATTTCTTGAAATCCCCTCCACTATGCTGTAACATCTGGACGCTGCGTGTTTGGCGCTGCGCCAACGCACAGCGCCAAACACGCAGCATTTCCTGATGCAATCCTGACCGTGGAAACTCACCCTAAAGTTTGCATCTGCCCCTGTGGCCTCCCTGTTTTCTGAACTATTTGGAGTGCACCACACTACCAGGAAGCAGAGTTATTTAAAGGGAATCTGTCACCCTAAATTGGTGGGATATTTAAATGATGGCAGTCAGGTCAGATGGCGGTGTTTTGGGCACTTGCCTTAACATGTTGTTCGCCGCTGTCTCCATTATTTCTGGGAATTGTAGTCGTTGCCCTCCATATAATGCGCTTGCGCATTGCAATCTGCGGCAAAGCATACTGCGCGTGCGCAATTCAAGATTGCAATGCGCAGGCGCGTTATATGGAGGGCAACGACTACAATTCCCAGAAATAATGGAGACAGCGAACAACATGTTAATGCAAGTACCCAAACACCACCCATCTGACCTGACTGCCATCATTTAAATTTCCCGCCAATTTAGGGTGACAGATTCCCTTTAAGTGCTCCCTGGCATCACAAACATTTCTTTTTTTTTCTTTCCCTTTTTATCATTGTTCAATTCTGCATATCACACATAAGAAAAAAAAAAAAAGCTATTTTTCTGTTGCTGGTCTATGTGCACATGTTGCTTCTTTTGCTGCAGGTTATTCTGTGCTTTTTCCTACTTTTTTTGGGGGGGTTGGTGCAGATGGTGTCATTGATCTATACTGCAATGTTAATAGTTTTATTTAGCAAAAACACATGGTTGCAGTTTTTGCAGCGTATTTGTACTTTCTCATTGTTTTCTATGGTGAAGAAACACTGAAAGAATTGACATGCTGCAAATTAAAATAAAAAAAGAAACAGTTTCTCCAATTCAGTCAGGAAAAAAAAGTATACGTGTGTAAAGATTTCTTTTGCTGGTATGAGACCAAACTGATCAGAAAAAAACGCTACGCGTGCACAGACCCGAATAGTCTGCCAATAATAGGGGGTATCATTACCTTGCGCCATGCTGTTCTCTGCCTCTGCGCGCGTCTTTTATTTGCTCTCAAATCACAAGGTCACTCGCTAACTTTTTGTGTTTGGGAAACACACAGGTTTATTATTGAGCTGCAATGAGAAAGCTTGGTTTATTTTTGGAGATTCTGTTCAGATTTCCTTTGGTCATCAGATTTCAATGTGGGGATCCTTTAAGGAAGCAAAAAAAAAAAAAAACCCGCTCACAGGTTAATGAAAAAAAGCTGAAAGAAATGAACTGGCCGGAGTGGTTTCAGGTGCTGCGAGCGCTGCTTTATGGGTAAAGAAAAGAGACTTTGTGTAACACCTGTCAACGTGTCATAGAAAGTTCATTCATGGGAGAAGGGGCTGGAACTGAAAAGAAATGCAGGAATTCATGCAGTTATTGAAAAAACTTAATGAAAACACTTTTTATCCTTTTTTATTTATCATGTTTTTATTTATGGCTATCATTTACTAATAAGAATAATATTACTGTTGTTTTTATTTGTTGTTGTTGTTACTGTTGTTGTTACTGTTGTTGTTACTGTTGTTGTTATAGGGAACCTAAATAATAAAACAGACTCTATTTCACTTCTTAGAGCAGCAGTTTGTGCTTCAGAGCAGCAATTCCTACAGTAACAGTGACTAGGGCGATGGGGAAAAAAAAAAATCCCTTGTTTAAAGAGTAACCGTTGTTTTTACGTTTTCTTTTATAAATGAACAGTACACATGGAGATAAGAAACTTTCTAATATATCTTATTAGAGGAATCCACCTCTTTCTCCTCCTGGACTGATCATTCATTCTCAATTCTCCGGTAAAATACTCCACAGGCAGATTGTGCGGATACATCATACACAGCCAAGTATTTCTATGTATTTGTATTCTAGAGGGAGAATAAGATTTTTTTCATCCTACAAAATTACTGAAAAATAATAATGAAAACCCCTTGATAATGAAGAAAATTAAGTTTTGAATGCATTTTTTTTAAAATAATGAACATCATAAATCCTCAAATAACTCAGACCTATTTGGTGTCTCTGTAATCGTAACGACCCGCACAACACAGCGATCACGTTATTTACGGGGATCGGTAAAATGACGCAAAAAAAATGGCGTGATTGATATTTTTTCTCTATTAAATCCATAAAAAATGTAATAAATCTGTAACGCTGATGCCGTGTTCACACGAATAGTAAATGCTGCGTTCTTTCTGCTGCGTTCTTTCTGCACCACACAGCGCAATAACAATCTTCTCTGATTATTGTGTGTTTTTGCGGTGTTTCTTTTATGCGGTTTTCCCTTATTTGCTGCGATTTTGGGGCAGATATGATGCAGAGTTTTAAACGCTTTTTTGATAGTACAGACAAGGTTTGATTCTGAGCTTAAAAATGCAACAGTGGTTTTTGGTTTTTTTTTTCAGAAGGAGCCCATAGAGAAAAAATGCACCAAAACCGCAGAGTTCAGCAGAGTCTACAGTCGCACCGAGGGCGGAGATTTCATGGAATCACATCCGCTTTGCTTGCACATTTAGACCTTGTTCACATGTAGCGTACATGCTACTTGTTTTCTGCTGCTTTTTTTTTTTTGCACAAAAACTGTGCTGCTTTTAACTATCCAGGCAAAGTGGATGTGATTTCATGAGAACTGCGCCCCCTGTGGTCTGAACCGTACGGTTTTGGTGCTTTTTTTTTTTCCTCTCTTCTCTTCTACGTGGAGCCTAAAAAAAGTCCAATAGTATCTTATCAGAGAAATCTGCTTCTTTCTCCTCCTGGACTGATCTTTCACTCTCAATTCTGGGTAAAATCTGCATTCAGTGAAGCATGATAACAAAGACAGGAGATGGCGGTTGGTGCCTTTAAAATTCTATGGAGGAACTAGAGGCAGAAGACACTAATATTCTGCTGGAAGATCTCGTGAAGCAACAGTTACACTTTAAATCTATGGTTAAAAACATGTAAATGTCGTTTTAGCAGAACTTGCAGAAAAATATCTTTCTCTAGCTCCTCCCTGCTTCATAGAATCTTACAAGCACCAACTGTAATCTTCTATCTCAGTAATGGGAAGATCTGACTTGACTGAATGCAAATTTTTTCAGTTTTTACCCATGAATTAAGAGTTAAAGGAGCAGAAAGAAGACGAGTTCTCTGATAAGATATATTACAAAGTTATTTATTTTCATGTCTATTATTGATTTATGGAGGAAAAAAAAGACAGATTGATACAAATAATTTGCCGATATATTTACCAACTGAATTGCGTGACACAAAGCATGTTCAAGTAGCGGTTTACCGAAAGTCATATCTCGCCACCGTGGAAATTGGTGGTTTTCCAGTTCAGTTCTCATTATATGAGCGGCACTAATCACTACGCACAGGCACCATTGATGGCTGATTTTAATAATTGGGTATTAAAAATTTAGATGGGTTGTAAATAGATCTATGGAATTAGACAGAATTTACATTTTTTTTCTTGGCTTTAGTGTCAGCGCTATTTGATGTGTATGGGAACAGTGCAAACTAATGACAGGGTGACATTAATAATTACCTTAGTTGAAAGCCGTAGAGTCCCTCTTACAAAAAAGGAATATTTTTTTTTTAATGACAGGGAAGGAGAAAGGATAATGTTATCTTCGAAAGCAAAGGAAAGAGAAAGTATTCAAGGCAATCAGAACTCCGTTTCGGCCCACAGCAGACGCAAACGTGTGCCCTGGCCCCGCTTCATTTGCAAATTGCCTGTGATTTCTACAAACGTTCATACCTACTGGTTAACCCTCTGCTAGCTCTCTGCTGGTTAACTGATCGTTTGCTGTAAGCGTCATGAACTGTTTTTGGAGACTCTTCACATTAAGCGATTTTACCCCCTACATCTATGTGCTATTTTAGACCTGCCATTATCCTCTTCATCTAACCTCCTGGATCTATGGTTTCCAGAGGAACCTTCCTCAGCCGGTTTGTCTCCCGTCTAGCATAACCTATTGTCCAGGTCCTACTGTTCCATGTGTGAGACAGTGAGGGGGGGAATCATATGTATGGGCCCTTATGTATCTCCCAGAATGTACCTAGAAGCATACTGAACTGCCGGTGTGCATTGTAGTCACAGACCATTCAAAATAAAAGTACAGGGTTGGAAAAAATAATGGAAACACCTGGAAACATCAACAAAAGTTAGTTTAATATGGTGCAGGTCCACCTTTTGCGGCGATTACAGCCTCAATTCTCCGAGGTATGGATTCATACAAGGTGTGAATTGTGTCCAAAGGAATTTTAGCCCATTCTTCAGTTAAAACATCCTCCAGTTCTTTGAGCGACGATGGCGGCGGAAATCGACGTCTAACTTGAATCTCTAAAATCGACCATAAATGCTCAATAATGTTGAGATCTGGGTATTGTGGGGCCAGATGAGATGCTCAGCTTCATTAGAATGTTCCTCGTGCCATGCTTTAACGATTCTAGCTGTATGAATTGGTGCATTATCATCCTGAAAGATGGCGTTCCCCTCCGGGAACAGTGCTTGAACCATAGGATGCACTTGGTCGCCCAAAATGCCTAAATAATCGCGGCTGTTAATTCTTCCATGAAGGGATATCATTGGCCCGGCGGATCTCCATGAAATAGCACCCCAGATCATCACAGAAGCTCCACCATGTTTTACGGTTGGGAGAAGGCAGTCTGGATGGAATGCTTCTTTCGGCTGTCTCCAAACGTACACGCGGCCGGAGGTCGGAAATAGGGTAAACGATGATTCGTCTAAGAATATCACATGTTTCCACGGCTCGAGGGACCAATTCTGGAGGTTTCTTCACCACTCTAAACGCTTGGAAACATTTGTCATTGAGAGCAGCGGTTTTTTCGAATTGCAGCTCTTCCTTGGAATCTAGATTTGTTCAGCTCCCGACGAACAGTTTTCGTGGAAACTGGGTTCTGTAGGTGTTCATTGAGCTCAGCAGTGATTTTCGGAGCCGTGGTCTTGCGATCCTCTCACAATTCACTTTGGAGTCCGATGGTCTCTCTCAGTCAACTTCGACTTTCGGCCGGCCCTGTGCTTTGCTGCGGACGTTTTTCCTTCTCTTTCAAACGCAGTCATTACTTTGGAGACAGCACCTCTTGACACGCCAAGCATTCGGGCACTTTCGGTTACACTAGCGCCTGCCATACCAGCACCAACAATTTGGCCTCTTTGAAAATCCGAGAGGTCTGCCATTGGTATCAGGTTCTCATCAATGTTCTTACAAGTCTGCAAAACAAACAGTTAATTTACATACACATATCACATAACACAAATAATCAACTACAAAACATTACCATATGTCACGGTTTGCATGTTTATAACATGTTCAAAGATTATGATGCCAAAACGTTAGGTGTTTCCATTATTTTGTCCAACCCCTGTAAGTGTGAACTGGGTCAGGTTATTTGACCAAATCAGTTTAGGAAATGTGTCTTGGGCTTTTATTTTTGGAATGATCTGAAGGATGGTAGTGGGACGGATCTATCACCGATCTGAAATGCAGCGCCAGTGCATAGAACAGTTATTTCTGCTGCCTTGAACAGGGGAAGTGTGGAACGCGCAGGCGCCAAGCTTCGATTCAGATTTCATAACTTGAGACAGCTTAGTTCTTCACAGTATTAAAAAATAAATAAATAAACTCCAACCTGGAGAACTCCAAAAAGGGTTTTCCCAAAAGAAAATGTCATACCATTTAGTTGGAAAATATATAATACATTTTATATAAAAGACTCTACATATTTATACTAGTGTTGGAATAAGAATAAAAATAATGTTTATTTAATTCTTATCTTTTCACCTAAAAAATCAATACGCAGTTGTGGTAATAAACATATTCTCCCAGTGGGATCTACGAATGATATTACATTTGACTTTGAGAACAGGGAATAAAATGTAATATGCATCACGATACAATGAACTGGAATATGACAGAAATATGTGTATCATGTACGACCCTTATATTCATCTGGGAAAATGTTTAATTTAGACTTCACTTGCTACTACCTACCTCTTGTCAAAGTAATATCAGAAATATGATTACATCAGATTTTAATATTGTCCGTATCTGGATTACTTTCTTGTTTATGTTGACTCTGGTCAGTCAAAGTAATAGGAAAATGTATTATATCCAGTGCTAAGAAGAGGGGTGAGGGGTAGACATCTGCCTAGGGCGCTACCTACTGCCTACCCCAGGCAGTAGGTCGATATTGCTGAATGCCTGCCTCTGCTTGTTGCCTTCCTCTGGCCGCTGGCATTCAGCGCAGTGATGGATGGGGGCAGGGAACAAGCGCACAGGAGAGCAATGTCAGTCACCAACACTGCTCACGCCTCTGCCTGCGCCCCGGCCATCGCTCCTTCCTCCACACACAATTGTATTCTATTTTGAAAGATGAGCTGGGTTCGAGAAGAGTCCAGGCCCGGGGAGAAGAGTCCTCCTGGTGGCTCCAACTGGCTAATTCCCTGCACACATTGGCTTGATTGATAAGTCTCTCATCTATGTGCTGCTGAATTTCAGAATGACGCTCTATGTAATGAGGGAACAAGAGATGAGTGAATTGATTTGATGCAAATCGAGGTTGTATCAAATTTTTAAAAATCAATTTGCATTTTGCTTGAAGCAAATAAAAAAGGACCTATAATGCCTTAGGCTACTTTCACACATCAATTTTTTCCGTCAGGCATGATCCGGCTATTTTTTGAAAAACCGGATCCGGCGTAAATTGTCGGAAAACTGATGAAACGGATCCTTTTTTCCACCGGTTCCGTTTAGTGGATCCGGCAAAAATCTGAATCTGTTTCATCAGTTTTCCATCCGTTTTTTTTACGTTTTCGTATCTGTTTTACGACGGATCCGGTTCCTGGGGGCTGGCCAATTGGATCTTAGCATGCTCAGACTTGAAAACCGGATCCGTCTTTTTCCGGATCCGGCGCATTCCGGCACCCATAGACTTCCATTGTAGCAAAAAGCCGGAAGCGCCGCATGCTGCGCTGTCTGGTTTTTGCCACAGACAAAAAAACGTTACTAGAGACATTTTTTCCAGACGCCGCAATTAAAATTTTTGACGGATCCGGCAAAAGACAGAAGAAAAGGGAGGCCAAGCGGCACGATCTGGCGCTAATACAAGTCAATGAGAATAAAACGGATCCGGCGGTAGATTTAGCCGGATCCGGTTTTTCAAAAAATAGCCGGATCATGCCTGACGGGAAAAAAAACTGATGTGTGAAAGTAGCTATAAAATCACATAGTTTCTCCTGATTGGTTTGCCATACTATCGTAGCCTTTATAAAAGCCAAGGCATGGAATGCAGCAGCCATTTTGCGGTGAATCTCGATAATGAGAGGATGTCACAGCTCAGCCATAAAAATGTAAGAAACACTGAAGAAACTGTACAGATAGTATGTGACTGCATAGCAGTGAAGATTTATCTGGGAGAAAATGAAAAAAAAAAGTGCCATACACGTCAATTGAAGGCTGTGAAGTACTTTTAATTGGAAGCAAATCATTTTACCGTGAATCGAATTTACTAGGAAAATTTGGCGAATCTGGCAATTTGGGATTTTAAAAGATGCGCTCCTCTCTAGAGGGGAACCTCTCTGGATGCATACTTCCTGTTTCATGCTGACAGTTTACCTTTAAGTAGTGTAATGCTTGCCGACTACTAACAATTCCAAACAATTGCAACTAGCTTGTAAAACATGCTAAATGATCCCAAGCGAAAAAAAACATTTTGCACAGAGCTGAGTAACAGTTTGTGATTAATGAGTACATTTCTCAGCTCTGAAGAATCACCCATCCATATATATTTCGCTTGGGGAATAGCGATGTACGCCATTCTGTAATGTACGACTGTGTTTTGTAATTATTTGCCTCCAATCTCCAAATTATGACATTATTTCTTGTAATTTTTTTACAACATACGATTCAACATCCATCACGTTGCAGCGAAGTACATTGTACCCTGTCACGGTGAAGGATGCTTGTGCGTCTGGCATATTTTCACTACAAATAGTTTTGTAACCATCTGTGTACCCAGAACTTCCCGGGACGGTTATTGTGCGAGTCACTTTCGTCAGCGTGACTATTCTCCCTCCGCCCTGCGTCTGTATCCGCGCCCTAAGCCCTCGGTTTGTGTAGGGCTGCCTGGGAACGTCCCATATGACGTCCGAAAATCCTGCTTGTTTAAGGAATTCGCAGGGCCCGGCTAACTTGTCCAACTTTTTACTTCTGCCTCATGTAACAGTAAGGGTGTCAGTAGGTCATATTGTTCGCCAGCTGCCAGTTTGCATCACTAAAGCCATACCTGGATGGGTATTAAACTTTCTTAACGCAACAGTGCCCTGGAATGTTCCCAGATTCATTGCGAAGGGGATCGGTGGCGGAGGGGTTAAAAAGCTTTGATGTCAACGCATTCCTCTGCCACAGATATAAATATTCACAGGAGGACAAGTCCAGGAACCGAGATGATGGAGGAATATGTTTTCATAGTAAAATAAACTGTCAGCGGCAAATGTAGCGAAAGCAAAATGTTCCGTTTGCAAATATTAGAAGGTGGGGCTGCGGGATCAAATGAAGTCATGACGGCTGCAGGCTCCAGTCGGTGATTTTCATGACCGGATTTACAAGAAAATCATGGCAAAAAATAATCGATACTCAGGATAGTTACCTTAAATGGGTGATGGCTAAGGATCCACCTGCTAAGACCCAAGAATGGGGACACCATGTCCGTTGCGTGAAGAAAGCATTACACAGTGTGTGATCACTGCTTTGCTAAAGGTGTTGTCCCATCTTGGCAAGTTATTACTTATCTACACAGAATAAGAGATAATTTTTTGATCTGAGGGAATCTTCCCACTGGTACTCCACCAAGAATGGGGCCATGAAATGGCTCATTAGATAGGATAGTGGCCACACACAGATGTCATGCCATAGGACTGTCGGAGAGAGATGACCGCAATGCTCGGTTAGCTTGATCAGTCCTTTAGGCAATGTTGTGCATGCATACCATGGCTGTTGCTTCCTACCTTTGGGTTGGAGCCTTGTGCAATCCCTTTGTCTACACCTCCTACAAGATTAGTCCTGCTCTGCTCACATCCGCATGGAAAGGTAAGCGCCGGACAAGGCTGAAACCTGCCGGGACACATGCACAATTAGCCGCAATCGGTGGATATGCTATCGCCTTCCCCACCCAACTCTCAATGGGGAAGTGAGTAGAGCAAGACTAACCTATTAATTGAGCAATAATCACACATGCTCAGTAACGTTCCACTTAGCAAATCTCCCAAAATTTGTTTTGGGCAGATTCGGTTGCCAGATTCATCCCGATACAAATAAAATCTATCAAAGATGCCCTGATTGCCTTGAAAAGATATTAGTTATGCTCTGAGATGTCAAAGCATAATAAATGGAGGAGAGTGAAGCGGGTAAAAAAATAATAAAAAAAATAAAATATATTATACTTGCTCTGTACTTGCACCACTACAGCAGATGCCAGCAGCACCAAGATCCTCCACACCGGTCTTTGGTTCTTTTGGTCTTACGCAGTGATTGGTCTCATATAGTCATTAACTGATCTCCAGGTAGAACCTGGGAGGTGCGTTGGTCACTGTTTTGCTGAATTTGTGCAAATAATTTCTCAAAAATATGAATTTGATTCTAGGTGGATCATTTTGTTAATCGCTAAACAGGAGACTTTGGGACCACTGTTTTTGGGATTGATGGAGTCTCGGCAGCTGGACCTCCTGAGATCAAACATGTTGACGTTCATTATGTAGGATATTATTGCACGATTTATGACAGCGGACGGATTTATCCTTGATAATGAGTGATCAATATTTATAAGGGACCACCCAATTCCAATCCAAGACATTCACAATATTCACAATAACTTGTTCAGTTCACTACAAGTTCCTTGGGTCTATCGGGGTGGGGGGGATTGTAGTCGGTGATTTTGTTTTGCCGTACAATCAGGCCTCCATCCTGTTCTTCTCATTTGATCTTTTGCACTTATAAATAATTTATAGGACATGTAGGTTATTGCCCTTTCTCTTGAATCTATGGCTACTGTTACATAAATTGAGGCCCAATTAACAGGATCCAGCTGTGCTGTCATTTGTTAAATATTCTGCTTGTGATACTGGGATGCTGAGATCTTGCAGCTCGAAAAGTCAAGGTTAAGTGTCGTGGGAGCTGTCCTCGCTGTCTGGAAGCTGTGATATTCAATACAAAACCTTCACCTTACAACCTCCATTATCCCTTGTTACCTGTCATTGGGATTTACAGGAATGGTTAATGGTCCAGCTTCCTCAAATTCCAGGGAAGACAGTGACTCTGTTATTATCACAACATGTCCACTTACGTTATAGATTAAATGGTCGCTGTCATTTTGACAAACTTTGCCTAAATCACTGGTACAAATGAATATAAGAAGCTTTGTAATAACGAGTGATTCTAAAAGATTCCATTCATATTATTGCAAAGATATAAATTTCACCCGTTCGTAATAACAACTTTTCGAAAGGTCACGTCTGAGAGTTTGTAGCTCGTGTGGACAGACTTGCTTGTGCCTCGCTAGGTGGAAGGGCGGCATCAGATCCCAAAAAGTCGTCTATGCAAGAGAAAGCGTTAGTATGAGAAGTGTAAATCAATTGTTACCGTGCCGCGAGTGTTCCGAAGACCGTATGAAAGTGACCATTCTTTGGTGGTATTGACAATTTAAAGGAGTTGTCCACTAGTACGACAACCCCTTCTTGATCTAAATGTTTGGCCCCTATAAAACAAAGAAGCTTACACTCACCTCCCGGGAGACCTGGAAGGCCATCTAAAAAGTGGCAAGTCAACACCAGTACAGCGCACAAGCCACCGGTTTGAGAGTTCCTTGTTGTCTTTCGAACCCTCTACACTACTTCACCTGTAACACTCGGTTGTCCGGGGCTTTTACGTTTACAAAAGCAGTCTGTGTCCTTAAAGAAGTTGTCCACTACTAGGACAACCCCTTCTCACCTCCCATGCCGGTGCCATTCCAGTGGTGTCGGCACTCGCATTCCTGGTTGTTGTGGCACGTGAGCCCAGCGCCCAGTCAACGTTGGCGTCACTGTCCCCGCCTTCTGTGTAACCCCGCTACACAACTCAGCATTCATAGCACTGCTACATTTACAGCAGAGAAACCAGGGATTCTATGAAGACTACACCAAGCAGCCCGGTAAGTGATATATCGCTGGAATCAGAGTCTCTGCCCCTACATCATGCTGATCTCAGATTACATAATAAAAACCTACTGCCGGATTCCTGTTAAGACTAGAGAGCCAGCATTTGACTTATAGGATAGCGACCAATAGGTGGCACTAGAGAGACCATTTCCTTCCTTCTAGAGCATGACACTAAAATAGGAATTGCTATACATGCACTTTGGCTCCCAAGTGGGGGCTTTAGTAAAAAGGTATTTCATATACAGAACATAACAATGCTTCACTTACTAAATCGTTGATGGACCTTTACTTCTTTGTCAGATGATTAATGGTTGAGAAACGGCGCATTGTGCTTTACGCAGCAAAATCAGGCTAAGCCCCCTGAAAGCATGATCAGCAGAGATCCCGTACTGCTGGGCAGATGTGCGCTTAGCATACACTGAAATGCAGAAGCGGTGGTCTTAGTGTGGTATGTATCCAGCTGTCCGTGTGCGCAGAGAGTCCGATGGTCTGAACGCCATTTATCCAGCAGCTGTGACTAACTGAGATGTCAAGACTGAACTGGAACTGATGCTTTGCATAATCGCAAGAACACAACACTATTCACGGCTGTGACATAATTTGGCAGCGGAAGAACAAGATTTGCAGCTGTATATAAATGTACAGAGTCGAGCCAAGCCGACGAAGAAGACACAAATGTTAGACAAAATGCAGAACATAAGGGGAGCGTCAGCCCCTCGGAGCAAAGTCACTTAAAAGGACGTAAAGCTGAATTACATTACTGCACCATAAAGTAGACCGTACCTGTGGAAAGTCATAAAATATAGCGTCATGTCAAAGGGTTCTTCTGAAGTTTATTATCGAGGGCCAATTTTTAGGATCCGACGTCTGGGCTCTGACCGTTCTGGACCATCGGCGCGTTGCATTACCTTCCCCCTTACATTGGCATATGATATGTCACTATATGAACCACTGTGCCTGGTAATGTTCATGGTACTACGTGTGTAAAGGATTAAGGAGCGGTTTACGTGGCGTCCAAGATATCAGACCTCCTCTGATCAAATTTCACTGGTCTAACCTAAGGATAGGCCATCAAGTAGTGCCAAATAATACCATTAAAGGAACTGTCTGGACCATTAGGTCCAAAAAATTATCAATATAAAACAGTCTATTTTGCAGAATTAGGAGCTGTTTCAAAGTGAACCCTTCTCTGGAGGACCTGGGTTTTGCATCGATTATACAGATAAGTTGATTGGGTTGTAATGCTCTATTTGACCTGCGGTGGTGCTGTGGAGAAACGTTACACTTATTGCGAAATTCCTTTGCAGATTTTTACTGATTAAGGTGCAGTCAGACGGCCAAGTAACATGGACGACGATGGCATTGCAGAGTACGGACTGGCTGGCGGCTCTCCTGACCCGAGTGTGACACCTGGATAGAAATACATGCTGTCATGCTTGGGTCAGGAGAGCCGACGGCCAGTCCGAGCATTACGATGCAATTGTTGCCTGTGGTATACGGCCGTCTGACTGTACCTTTAGAAGTCACAGCAGTGTGACACCTGGGCAATGGCCTTTTCGCTGAAAATAGATTGTCTCTAAAGCAAATAAACCTTTAAAGGTGTAGTATATCTTATGGCTAAGAAAACTCTTTGACACTTTTTTTTAATATTTAATTTGAGTGTCTCCCCCAATTGGCGCTGTTCCACTGATTCTGGAACAATTTTTTCTTTTACTTCTGCTCCCTTCCATTCCAAAGTTATGCCCCCCAGTAATAATGGTGCAAATTTTTCATTTCAACCAACTGGGCGTGTACCACAGAACTTCTCTGTAGGCGGGCCCGTGTTTTGATTGGTCAGCGTCAGAGGAGAAATAGCACACGCCCATGAGCAGTTCTGTTGATTTGCACCATTATTCCCGAGGGGCATAACTTAGGAATAGAGAGACACAAAAGGGAAAAAGAAAAACTGTTCCAGAATCAGTGGAGCACAGTAATCGAGACGATACGCTGGATTTTTTTTTTATTTCAAATGAGTACGTTACACATTACATATGTTATTTCCGTCTCAAGAGTCATAGAGGAACACACATTTATCACTATATTACCCTGAAATTTCACTTTCACTACATAATATCTAAAGAAGCATTAATGGTTAAATTTGGGGTCTCAGTACAATTTTTCAGACTCGAGTCCTGGGTCTCGTCTCATTTTCCGCTCGTGTAGAAGGGCCGCTTATAGTAGCAGAATCCTTACATTTTATCAAGAACAGTTGAAAGATCCCCGCATGTTCTTCTGTAACATGTAATTAGAAAACTGACATAAAATGACAACCCAGCTGAAAATCAGCCCTCCGAATATAAATCCAGACATTGTTTGGATTTCTGACTGTTACCTTACAATTAAACCCTTGTGTTGGTGGGAGAATCACGTCACTTTGTACCGTAACATGTATCCTCTCCGTCAGTGAGGAAATTAATAGAACTTTATACCCTTCATCTCAATTTTTTGTTTTCATTTTTTTTTTCTGATGGGGGGATTGAATGATCCAGATGTTGCCCCGACTCGATGGCCATGTGTCTTTTATTAGCGGGTCTGCTGGATCAGTTTAGTTCCTAATTGCAAATTAATTTTGAGCATTTTTGTAACTGTAGCTTAGCATGATCCCAGACGTGTCTCCTGAGTATACTGCGGCCCATATAAATTACCCCGCTTTGACTCAAGTCTATGTTTACTTCCCTTATGTAAAATAATGTACAACAATTAAGGGGCCCTAAAGTTGATCGGTGATTGCGAAGTGTATTTTAATTAACATAAATACCGTAAGTATAATTTTTTTATTTTAAATATTTCCATTGGACACATGGCTCCTGATTCATCATTGCTGTTTCTTCAATTTTCTGGAGTAATTTCCTCCTTTTTTATTGACTTTAGTATTTGCACCCTATTTTTACCATATTTTGTTGCACTTTGAAATGTGACTTTTACCAAATGTTGCATAATTTTTGGGGGACCTATTTTACTCCAATCAATGCCTGTAGATAAAGTTTCTTGAGAAGTTTTCATTTTGGCGCGTTTTTGTGACTTTTTAAAGGATTTGCAAATTATGGTGCTTAAAAGTCAGAAAAAAGTATTAAGGAAAAAAATGTAGTCCCTGATTTATCACTTGCTATTTTTTTCTAAGTCCACTTTATCAACTGTCTTGTGGTATCCATTGCCAGTTTTTGTGCCAAATTCATAATAACGGTGCACCTTTGCTGGTCTTGTTTTCTGTCTTTAACAATTTGAGTAAAAAGTCTCACATTTTGAAAAATGGTGCAAAATTTGCACCAAAATAGCTTTT
>JARQOD010000009.1:52072445-52117804 GCA_033576555.1 Oophaga sylvatica
AAACCCTATACGTTCTTATCCACTACCAGACACACAAAAGTACACAGATCTTTATTACCCCACACAATAGGCACAGTATGATGCCCCCACAACTCTCCACACAGTATAATGGCCACACACTCCCCACATACAGTATGATACTCACACGGCTCTTCCCCACACACACCATATGAAGGCTCCCACACAGAATTATACCTCCTCCACACACAATATAATGGCCCCCTTAGCCCTCTTCACACAGTATGATAGACCCACATATCATGATACCCCCAAAGCCCACACACACAGTTTGATGGTCCCCAAACACATTATAAAGGACCTATAGCGCCCACATATAGTATGATGGCACCCAGAGCCCCCACACATGGAATGATGCCACACAGTATGATGGCCATCACATAGTGTGATGGCCCCTCAGTCTCCCAACACAATATGATCCCCAACAGCCACCCACACTGTATGCTACCCCACTGCCCTCTACAAAGTATGATGCCCCCACAGCAATCCTAGGTAGTGATTTGCATGCCAACTACCTGAATACTCTGGCAGCTTTTAAAGCTGGATGTGAAAAAGTAAATCACACGAGAGTTTCTATTTTCTACCCTCCTACTCCGGTCATCACTTTGTTGGTCCATTCTCTAGATGGACTGATGCAAGTATCCTATCCATTGGAAAGGCAGTTGGTATTAAAGTATCAGTCCGTTCACAAAAAAAAACTATAAAAGCTTGTTTTGGGGGCATTTACAAGTCTAGTATATACAGGAATGGTTCCAAATCTCTCTGTAAATAGCCAATTTCGCTTTCTCAGTGGGCGGTTCATCGTTATCAGCATTTTGCCGGCATCGGGAGCGGACATACCATTGGTACAACCTGTGCAGCTGCACAGGGGCCCAAGAGGTAAGAAGGCCAATTTCTGCCCCCAAATCAGGTGGAATTTAGCATTATGATGAGTTATTGGACAGCAAAGGGCCCATATATTGATCTTGCACAGGAGTCCTTTTCTGTTTGTCTGCCAGCACTATAGGTGTTAGACATTCCTTTCTCTGACCTGCCAAAATACATTACTCCTGACATTGGCAATTTTCCACTTACAACGGTAAACTAAAAGTTCACCTCTTTGCTCCGTCTGTATGCAATTTAACAGACAAGAAAGCAAGAACTCGGATATCTAAACGGCCATTTAAAAGTATATAAAACTACAGAGAAGAGCGGAAGGTTTGCTATAAGTTTATATACAGTACTTAGATATATAAGTTTGGAAAATGGAACTGAAAAAGTTTAGTAATCCAAATCCTGTTCATAACATTTTTCCTCTATTTACATCTTTTTTTTGATCATAATAAATTGACTGATCAAACCCGTAGCCTCGGCTATTTATCGGACTTTTACAGTTTATTATTTGTGCCAGGTTTACACTAAGCGACGATGGTGAATGAACCGTGTTTGTTGTACTTGGCCAGACCTTATTGTTATCGGTACAATAAATGTTCCTGGCGCGGTTACAAAGACTATAAATTGAATTAAAGCAAATGCTTTTAACAAATGATCCAGTTTCTGCCATGTCTCATTCCAAAATAGTATACAAAGGTAAATTAAACGTAAAAGATCTTCAGGCCAGACACAAAAACTGACTTCAATGGAGAATATAATGGGGGAAAAAAGCAAAACGATTAAGGCATGGAAATTAGTTGAGTAATTACTGTTGGTTTTACTATAAAACGAGGAATATGTTTACTGAACACATTGCGCGTTGTGGCATAAGATGTATTTAATGCGTTCACGCTAATGATGATTGCCAAGCGCTTGTGAACGCTCCAATCCATCACAGTAATGCAATTCCTAAAAGTATCCCCCACTCTGAAAAAAAATATTTGTATTCCCCATAAGATATCAACTTTGAAGCCGTTCCTTTGTTATTCCTCCTAGAAATGTATAAATCAACCAACATTAGGTTTTACTGTCCCCCTTGTCAATAAATTCTTTCTGACTTTGGAAATAGAAAAATCCAGTCAGTGGCGTAGCTAGAGCCTGATGGGCCCCGTTACAAAATTTGGAATGGACCTCTTATCCACTCCCGAATGTTGGTCAGATGAATGGGCCCTTGTAGCGTTCTAAATCCTGTAAGGACATACAAGTTGCACCCCTCCTCCATCCATTATGTAGTAAGGTGGGCTTCTTCCTGGTATATATATCCTCCATTATGTAGTAAGGTCCCCCATCTTGTGCTCCTTCTTGCTATATATGTTCCCCATCCTGGTCCCATCTTGGTATATATGATCTCCATCCTGTTATAAATGTTCCCCTTCCTGGCCCCATTCTGGTATACATGACCTCCATCTTGGTATATATTCCCCATCCTAGGTCCTATCCTGTTATATATGTTTCCCATACTGGTATATATGTTCTTTATCTTGGTATACAGTACAGACCAAAAGTTTGGACACACCTTTTCATTCAAAGATTTTTCTGTATTTTCATGACTATGAATATTGTACATTCACACTGAAGGCATCAAAACTATGAATTAACACATGTGGAATTATATACTTAACAAAAAAGTATGAAACAACTGAAAATATGTCTTATATTCTAGGTTCTTCAAAGTAGCCACCTTTTGCTTTGATGACTGCTTTGCACACTCTTGGCATTCTCTTGAGGAGCTTCAAGAGGTAGTCACCGGAAATGGTTTTGACTTCACAGGTGTGCCCTGTCAGGTTTAATAAGTGTGATTTATTGCCTTATAAATGGGGTTGGGACGATCACTTGTGTTGTGCAGAAGTCTGGTGGATACACAGCTGATAGTCCTACTGAATAGACTGTTAGAATGTGTATTATGGCAAGAAAAAAGCAGCTAAGTAAAGAAAAACGAGTGGCCATCATTACTTTAAGAAATGAAGGTCAGTCAGTCTGAAAAATTGGGAAAACTTTGAAAGTGTCCCCAAGTGCAGTTGCAAAAACCATCAAAAAACTGGCTCACATGAGGACCACCCCAGAAAAGAAAGACCAAGAGTCACCTCTGCTTCTGAGGATAAGTTTATCCGAGTCACCAGCCTCAGAAATCGCAGGTTTACAGCAGCTCAGATTAGAGACCAGGTCAATGCCACACAGAGTTCTAGCAGCAGACACATCTCTACAACAACTGTTAAGAGGAGACTTTGTGCAGCAGGCCTTCAAGGTAAAATAGCTGCTAGGAAACCACTGCTAAGGACAGGCAACAAGCAGAAGAGACTTGTTTGGGCTAAAGAACACAAGAAATGGACATTAGACTAGTGGAAATCTGTGCTTTGGTCTAATGAGTCCAAATTTGAGATCTTTGGTTGTATTATGGCAAGAAATTTGAGATCTTTGGTTCCAACCACCGTGTCGTTGTGCGACGTAGAAAAGGTGAATGGATGGACTCTACATGCCTGGTTCCCACCGTGAAGCATGGAGGAGGAGGTGTGATGGTGTGGGGGTGCTTTGCTGGTGACACTGTTGGGGATTTATTCAAAATTGAAGGCATACTGAACCAGCATGGCTACCACAGCATCTTGCGGCAGCATGCTATTCCATCCGGTTTGCGTTTAGTTGGACCATCATTTATTTTTCAACAGGACAATGACCCCAAGCACACCTCCAGGCTGTGTAAGGGCTATTTGACCAAGAAGGAGAGTGATGGGGTGCTGCACCAGATGACCTGGCCTCTAGTCACCAGACCTGAACCCAATCGAGATGGTTTGGGGTGAGCTGGACCGCAAAGTGAAGGCAAAAGGGCCAACAAGTGGTAAGCATCTCTGGGAACTCCTTCAAGACTGTTGGAAGACCATTTCCGGTGACTACCTCTTGAAGCTCATCAAGAGAATGCCAAGAGTACGCAAAGCAGTAATCAAAGCAAAAGGTGGCTACTTTGAAGAACCTAGAATATAAGACATATTTTCAGTTGTTTCACACTTTTTGTAAAGTATAATGTATAATTCCACATGTGTTAATTCATAGTTTTGATGCCTTCAGTGTGAATGTACAATTTTCATAGTCATGAAAATACAGAAAAATCTTTGAATGAGAAGGTGTGTCCAAACTTTTGGTCTGTGCTGTATATATCCCTTATCCTGGTATATGTCCCCCATCTTGGTATATATGTCCCTTATCCTGCGCCCCATCCTGGTATATATGTCCTCCATGCTGGTATATATGTCCCTTATCCTGGTGGTATATGTCCCCCATTCTGTTCTTTAATGCATAGAAAAAAAAAGAAACGATTATACTTGCCTTCCCTCCTCTCCCCCGTCTCGCGGCATCCTTTTCTGAAGCTGACACCTGGCTTCAGCATGCAAGCAACGGTAGAGCGTGATGTCACTGCCATGCAACCTCAGTCACGTGCACACCGTCAGCTTCTGGCCTCTGATTGGCTTGCAACATGTATTGCAGCGCATGGACCCAGCTGAGTCTCAATACACTTCAGCTGTATGTGCGTCCTATGACGTACATCCAGTTGAAGTTTGCGCTGATGTTAGTGGGCTTCTCACCTGCATGGGCCCGGCCGAGACCTCTACGACCGCGATCTGTACATCCAGTGTAAAAGAACATTTCCAGGAGAAATGACAACAACAAAAACACATTTCTAAGGAAAGGTGTGAATTTAGTTTGAATGCAAATATCTAGAAAAGTAGACCTGTCTAGAGAAGAAACCGCTTCTTTTTATCTCAAGAGTCAAATCCTATTCATATGCGCTATGTCATAAATTGGTGCTGATGTTCATGATGGACCGAGGAAAATAAAATATTGTGTGGATTTGTCAGACGGCAAACTTAAATTTAAAAAGGTTGTAAAACCTGGAAAAATATTCCTCTGGTCTCCATAAACAGCCCCCCTCTTATCCAGTGGTTGTGCCTGGTATTACAGCTCAGTCCAGTTGACTTGAATCTATTAACACTACAGTATTTATGTGTTAGTTGAAGATCGTGCTTTAGACACTTCACCTCTTTTCTATACGCCCATCAGTGTCTCTTTGCTCTCTGAACCTCTCACAAAATCTACTCAGTGATGACGTCTTGAAATGAGATTCTTTTGCAGATTTTACTTATTGTCCTCAATGTATGTAAGGAAGACAATGAAGCTATGAGAATGTGTCATCGTTATCACCCCTATCATTTTATTTTAAAATACATTTTGAAATATTCCAGGCTGATATTTTTTTTACTGCATATCACTTTTCAGCTTTGCTGTGTAGCCTTGGACAGAAAGAACAGTCATCATTTTTTTTATTTTTTATTAGAAGATGGGTAGTTTAATCCCTTCACGACCTTTGATGTATATTTACTTCACAGGTCGTGTTCCTGCCTTTGATGTGGGCTTGCACGCTGAGCCCACATTTTTCCCTGTGCGACTGGTTTAATCAGCCATCATGTGCCTTTCACTGCCGCAGGTGGAGCGATGCTCCATCTGCGGCTGTTAACCACTTAAATCCCTCTGTCAATCACTGACTGCCGGATTCAAAACACGCTGTCCAGAAGTGTGTCATTCATGCCGCCCATCGGTTCCCCGGCCCATGATCATTGGGTGCCGATGGGTTGTCGTGACAGTGGGGAGTCTACTGATGACCCATGTGACTGTCATTACAATCCTCCTGTGAATGCCGGCTCGTGGACGACGTTCATAAGATACCATGATTTCTGCTATGTATAGCACAAATGATTGAATGATCGCAGCTTCAATAATAATAATAATAATCTTTATTTTTATATAGCGCTAACATATTCTGCAGCGCTTTACAGTTTGCACACATTATTGTCGCTGTCCCCGATGGGGCTCACAATCTAGATTCCCTATCAGTATGTTTTTGGAGTGTGGGAGGAAACCGGAGAACCCGGAGGAAACCCACGCAAACACGGGGAGAACATACAAACTCCTTGCAGATGTTGTCCTTGGTGGGATTCAAACCCAGGACTCCAGCGCTGCAAGGCTGCAGTGCTATCCACTGAGCCACCGTGCTGCCCCATATTTCTTCAAGTCTCTTAAGGGGACTATTAATAACTATAAAAAGAAAAAAGTTTTTAAAAATATGAAAAACATAAAAAAAACTTTCAAATCACCACAATTTTGCTTCATTAGAAATAAAACAATTTTAAAAAAAATACACATATTTGGTATCGCAGCGCTCAGAATCGCCCGATCTATCAAAACATATAATAAAGTAATCCAATCGGTAAACGGTGTAGCGAAAAAAAATCACAAAGTCAGAATTACGGGTTTTTTGGCCTCAGCATCATTACAATAAAAAGCAATATGAGGCGATCAAAACATTGCATCTACCGTATATACTCGCGTATAAGCCGAGATTGTCAGCCAATTTTTTAAGGCTGAAAGTCCCCCTCTCGGCTTAGACGCGAGTCATATACTGGGGGTCGGTGGGGGAGGGGGGCGGGGGTGTCAGATCATGCTTACCCCCCCGCCGGCACGTCTCTGCAGCCCCCGTGCTTCTTCCACGGTCTCAGGTTCCTTCCTGCAGCAGTCACGTGGTACCGCTCATTAAAGTCATGAATATGCACATATTCATGACTTTAATGAGCGGTATTAAGTGACCGCTGTAGGAAGGAAGAGCTGCGGAGACCGTGGGAGAGGAGCAGGGGCTGCAGAGACGCGCCAGGAGTGAGTATATGCGATATTCACCTGTCCCCGGTCCACCGCTGCGCGCCGCTGTGTCCTCCGCGTCCTCTGGCTGTGATGTTCAGGCAGAGGGCGCGATGACGCAGTTAGTGCACGCTGCGCCCTGTGGCTGAACAGTCACTGACATAAGGACCCGGAAGACGGAGCAGTGCGCAGCGGTGGACCAGGGACAGGTGAATATCTCAGGTGCCGGGGCCTTGAACAAACGGTGACACCGGCACCTGTCCCCCATAGCGCGCCGGTGTCCCCACCTGCTTAGGACACCGGCACCTGGCCCCCAGCGACAAGAGGTGAGTATGTCGTTTTTTTTTTTAGTTGCAGCGGCAGCATAAGGGACCTATACTATGGAGCATGTGGGGCATAATCTATGGAGCATGTGGGGCATAATCTATGGAGCATATGGGGCATAATCTATGGAGCATGTGGGGCATAATCTATGGAGCATCATATGGGGGCATAATCTATGGAGCATCATATGGGGCATAATCTATGGAGCATCATATGGGGGCATAATTTATGGAGCATTTTAGGGGGCATAATCTATTGACCATCATATGGGGCATAAAATATATGGAGCATCTTATGGGGGCATAACTTTTATCGATCAGCATATGGGGCATATTATTCTATGGAGCATCTTATGGGGCCATTATTAATCTTTATAGAGCATTATATGGGGAGTATTTTGTATGGAGCATCTTATGGGGCCATCATTAACTGTATGGAGCATTATATGGGGCTCCTGATTCAATATGGATATTCAAAAAACATTTAACCTACTGATGTCTCAATTAATTTTACTTTTATTGGTATCTATTTTTATTTTTGTAATTTACCAGTAGCTGCTGCATTTTCAACCCTAGGCTTATACGCGAGTCAATAAGTTTTCCCAGCTTTTTGTGGCAAAATTAGGGGGTCGGCTTATACTCGGGTCGGCTTATACATGAGTATATATGATATCCCAAAATTGTATCAATAAAAATGTCAGCTCAGTGCACAAAAAATAAGCCAACCCCCAGCCCCAAATCCCAAAAACTAAAAATTCTACGGGTCTCAGAAAGTGGAGACATAAGCAAATTTTTTTTGTTCTTACAAGTTTCTGAAACTTTTTTTCGCCACTTAAAAAAAACAAACTGTACATATTTGGTATCTGCGTACTCATACTGACCTGGAGAATCATATTGCCTGGTCAATTTTACCGTATAGTGAACATAGTAAATTTAAAAAAAATTATGAAATTGCACTTCTTTTTTTTTTCTTTTTTTTTGCAATTTCAACGCACTTGCACTAAAAAACGGGAAAAAAAAGCACATCACATGATGAAATGAATGGTGCCATTCAAAAGTACAACTCATCCCGCAGATAAAAAAAAACTAGCCCTCATTCAGCTATGGGGACAGAGAAATGAAAAAAAATTAAGGCTCTTGGAATAAGGGGAGGAAAAAACGAAAGCGCAAAAAATGGAAAATTGCAAGGTCATGAAGGGGTTAATGATAGATGGCCGGAAAGATGCAGCTTTAGACATATGTTAGTTTTTTTAGGTTTATTTGTTATCCTGCCTCACAAAATAAAACCCCTATACCCAATTTATTGGGCTGTAATCCGGTCCTAGCATGAATACAAACAATAAATCGGCACTCATACATTTTTAAACCAATACATTAGATCATGCAATAAACCCAGTGACGAGCCGTCACAATTAGGGATGTGTGAATCCGTGATCCGAATACAAATAGTTTCTTTCTAGTCTCCTACAATGGAGATGCATTGGTCTTCATATGAGCTGCAGATATAAAATGATAGGACATTATTAACAAGTCTATTTGCAAAATTGCTTCATTTTTAACTTTTGGATGCATATAAAAAATTAAAAGTGAAAACTCTATGTGCCCAATAATGATCTGACTTTTTTAAGACTGTTTTTTAATTTCAGTATTGCAGCGTTTCACCAGTAGTTATGGGCGAATCTGCTAAAAACCAAATTTGCTCTAATTTTGCCAGAGTATGTGGGTTTTCTCCAGAACCAAGCACATAGGAAACGTAGAGTTTAAAAGTTAAAAATAAGTGTATTTTCCTGTCTTCTCATCTCTGTAGCTGCCACAGCTCCCCTCCTGTTCCTCGACTGGCTCTCTCCTGGTCCTCGACTGGCTCTCTCCTGGTCCTCGACTGGCTCTCTCCTGGTCCTCGACTGGCTCTCTCCTGGTCCTCGACTGGCTCTCTCCTGGTCCTCCGCTGGCTCCTTCCGACTCTTCATGGCAGGCGACATCTTTTTCCTTTGTCGTCCTTCACTCTGGGTTGGCGCTTCTTGCACTGATTAGGCCTTGGATGACGCATTTATGGACATTCTAATATCACAACATTACCGGCATGCATCTTCCAGCCCAGAGAGAAGGAAGACAGAGAGTAGGATACCGCCTGCAATGAAGACCCAAAAAGACCAGAGCCAGTGTGTGTGTATATGTACATATATATTTTTTTCCAGCGAATCCCAAGCCTAAATGATTACATTGTTAATGAATATTAACAATGCTGAGAACTCAAGAAAAACATAATCAGAAATAGAAAACAGCAATAAATGTAAGTGAACAGATTGCAGACAGAGCGGGGGCCCGAAATAACTGTCACTTAGAATGAAAAGAAAAACTTGCCTCTAACAAGTACAGCTATTAAAAATTATCTATGTGCAGTAGATTACTAAAATGTGGATTTAAAAAAAATGTTTTTAGCAACTTTATAACTATTATGCATACTTGATTATTTGCTTGGATAGTACGAGAGACTCCTGGAAATAGGGGAGATTGTGTTAGGCAACTATTAATAGTGTGAGGCACTGTTGCTAGTGGGAGGGCGAAGAACATGACCGGCGGCCCAGAACCCGGACTTCAACCCGGAGACTGTGAGCCCGACCTCTCCACTGCATCAGGGTCCAACCTCACAACTGCTCTTCTTGGTGAGTGATCAAAAGTCTCAGTAGAGTGGAAACCAATTTCTATAGGATGAGAGCTCATAAAAGATCCTGTAGGTGTAATGTGAAGGCGTCCCAATACTTTTGTCCATGAAGAGTAAACGTAGAGATAGGCAGGAAACGCAGATGACGTTTACATTGTCAAATTGTGGTTATTTGTGATTTCCGTTTATAACGGGCAATTGGTTATCTACTTTGTAGGTTGTATTGACCTTAATTACAGATCTGCATATTTAGCAGAAAACGACTGCAGTGCAAAACCTGGAAGATGGATCGTAACGTGTCATTCTAGTGAAACGCTGACGGTGTGCAGCCCCAGTAGGGTTTGTGATATAAATATACAATATGTAAATTTTATCAACATAAAGTGAAAACAATTACTATACGGAGAAGACGGTTGCATCACTTACCCCATAAAGGGCATTAAAGGCTAAATCTTCCCTAAATGGAAAGTTGTAAACTAGAAGCAATAAATGAAAACATATGTAAAAAATAGATGATTGATAGATAATAGAGAGACAGAGATGACAAAGAGGGCTGATGGATGGATGATTGGATGGATAGAAAAGTATATGAAAGGATGGATGAATACTGTACAGTGGGTTCGGAAAGTATTCAGACCCCTTTTAAATGTTTAACTCTTTGTTTCATTGCAGCCATTTAGTAAATTCAAAAACATTAATTTTTTCACATTAATGTACACTCTGCACCTCATCTAGACTGAAAAAAATAAATGTAGAAATTTTTGCAAATTTATTATAAAAGAAAAACTGAAATATCACACGGTCATAAGTATTCGGACCCTTTGCTCAGACACTCATATTTAAGTCACATGCTGTCCATTTCCTTGTGATCCTCCTTGAGATGGTTCTACTCTTTCATTAAAGGGAATCTGTCACCCTAAATTGGCGGGATATTTAAATGATGGCAGTCAGGTCAGATGGGCGGTGTTTTGGGTACTTGCCTTAACATGTTGTTCGCCGCTGTCTCCATTATTTCTGGGAATTGTAGTCGTTGCCCTCCATATAACGCGCCTGCGCATTGCAATCTGCGGGCAAAGCATACTGCGCGTGCGCAATTCAAGATTGCAATGTGCAGGTGCGTTATATGGAGGGCAACGACTACAATTCCCAGAAATAATGGAGACAGCGGCGAACATCATGTTAAGGCAAGTTACCAAAACACCGCCCATCTGACCTGACTGCCATCATTTAAATATCCCGCCAATTTAGGGTGACAGATTCCCTTTAAGCCCTGTTGTGTTTAAACTGATAGGACTTGATTTGTAAAGACGCACACCTGTCTATATAAGACCTCACAGCTCACAGTGCATGTCACACCAAATGAGAATCATGAGGTGAGAGAGGGAAAGAAGAACCCCAAGATCACTGTGGCTGAGCTCCACAGATGCGGTAGGGAGATGGGAGAAAGTTCCACAAAGTCAACTATCACTGCAGCCCTCCACCAGTCGGGCCTTTATGGCAGAGTGGCCCGACGGAAGCCTCTCCTCAGTGAAAAAGACATATGAAAGCCCGCATAGAGTTTGCTAAAAAAAAAAACACATGAAGGACTCCCAGACTATGAGAAATAAGATTCTCTGGTCTGATGAGATGAAGTTAGAACTTTTTGGTGATAATTCTAAGCGGTATGTGTGGAGAAAACCAGGCACTGCTCATCACCTGCCCAATACAATCCCAACAGTGAAACATGGTGGAGGCAGCATCATGCTATGGGGGTGTTTTCCAGCTGCAGGCACAGGGTGACTGGTTGCAATTGAAGGAAACATGAATGCAGCCAAGTACAGAGATATCCTGGATGAAAACCTCTTCCAGTGTGCTCAGGACCTCAGACTTGGCCGAAGGTTCACCTTCCAACAAGACAATGACCCTAAGCACACAGCTAAAATAACAAAGGAGTGGCTTCAGAACAACTCTGTGACCTTTCTTGACTGACCCAGCCAGAGCCCTGACCTAAACCCAACTGAGCATCTCTGGAGAGACCTGAAAATGGCTGTCCACCAACGTTCACCATCCAACCTGACGGAACTGGAGAGGATCTGCAAGGAAGAATGGCAGAGGATCCCCAGATCCAGGGGTGAAAAACTTGTTGCATCATTCCCAAGAAGACTCATGGCTGTACTAGCTCAAAAGGTGCTTCTACTGAATACTGAGCAAAGTGTCTGAATACTTATGACCATGTGATATTTCAATTTTTCTTTTTTAATACATTTGCAAAGAATTTTACGTTTCTGCTTTTTTTGTCAAGATGGGGTGCAGAGTGTACATTAATGAGAAAAAAAATGAACCTTTTTGAATTTACCAAATGGCTGCAATGAAACAAAAATTAAAAAATTTAAAGGGGTCTGAATACTTTCCGTACCCACAGTATGTCAGTGCGGGCTCACCCGAACAGATTACAGTCCTTTCTCCTGGAGAAAATGTTACATACAGAAGAGGTACGGTCCTACCAGTCTTGGTATCACCTTCAGTCTGAGCTTCCAGCACCAAATAGAAGTGTTTATCTCCATGCACAGTTCACACTGAATAGGCTGCAGCTTCCACACTTCACTCTGCAGCTCCAACACACAACCTGTCAAGTTTTCCTAGCTGACCTGTGCAGTCTCCATTCAGAGAGAGATTGTGGCTTGTCTCTATCCCAGCTACAGCTCACATTTTGGTTGAAAATTCACCAGCTTCAACATACTCCACTGTATTCAACATCCCTAGCAGACTGAGAACTTCCAAGTGATCACACACCCTGATTCTAAATGCACTATCACACTTAGCGATCGCACTAGCGATCACGACAACGACACAACCTGGCGAGATCGCTAGTGCGATCGCTATGTGGTCGCTAGTTAGCTTCCAAACACAAAGATCTCATCAGAGATCAGCGATCTGTATAACGACCTCTGTGGTCGTTGGGAAAACCTAGTCCCGCCTGCGACGCTGGTAAAGTCGTTCATAAAGGGTGTCACACTCAGCGATTCAGGCTCACCAGCAGGACACCAACGACCAAAAACGGCTCAGAACGTTCATAAGCGATCAACGACATCTCAGCAGGGGCCACATCGCTGCCACATGTCACACACAGCTGCGTCGCTAACGAGATCGCTACTGCGTCATAAAATCGGTGACTCTTTAGCGATCTCGTTAGCGATCTCGCTTAGTGTGACATTACCTTTAGTCAAAGCTAGTCAGGTGCACCTAATGATGACCTGCAGTGCTAGGATTCAACTCCGTCCTACCTGCCTTTGCTACAATGGATAGATCGATCTATCAGAACAGTTTACCACTTTTTCTTGAGCTCTTGCTCTCATTGTAAGAGGCACAAGGTAAACTCTATTAGGCACCTCCTTGCCAGTTAGGTTTTGGTTGTTATGTTGGGTATGTTGCCACTATGTTTTGCATTGTTCTTTTTGCATTGTTTCTACATGCCTTTGTATTTTATTGCCAGGCCATACTACTTCTAAGGGAAGATGGTGATTAGCAAGATCCAGCGCTCACAAGGACTTATGTTCAATACACTTGTCTATGTTTCAATTTTCTCTATATTTCCACGAGTGCATTGTTCATGTGCTCTGTGCAAGTAGGGAAGCCTGAGTCATGATAACGCTGAAGCAGCTTAGGAGGTAACATCTGTTCTCCAGGGAGCTGAGGGAGTTGGCATCTGAGAGAGATTTTTTAGGGACTGGATTTCCTTCATTCTGAGTCAGTTGCAGAAGACCTGTGTGGTGAACAGAAGCTATGTTGATGAATTGTGGATAACAGATGAACATTGAAAATATCTTGAGCGTTGATGCACTGGGTTACAGAGGGAACGTTACCTCTGTGATTGTCCCAAGCAGAGGACACCATCAATTGTTACTTCTGGTGGACCTAAGGTCTAATTGGGGATTCTTATCGCCAACCACCATGTATGGCCATTCTTACACTTGACCATAAAATGATCATTTCTACATAGCTTTTCCAAGTCAGTTATTAACCAGCTTTGCCTTTAAGACCATTAAAAATAAACATAGCTATTACTGTTTGAGTCAAAATCGTAGAAAATAGAAAGTGATTCTCCTCACACTGACTTAATCATCTAAATACACATCGACGTGCGACAAGCCAAATCCTCCGAGATAAAAATCAAAGTATTAGAAAATATAACTTTAATATCATGTCTCCGAGAGAATTTTATTTTACGGGAACAGATAACGTTTATTAACAAGTGATTCTGGATTCTTAAAAGGTTTGTTATACTCCGGGGAGATGTCAAGGCAGATTTTATTGTCAAACACGAGTACAAAGTGGAGTCATCTGCAGAGTCTTCAAGAGCTCCATAAAAATGGATCTTGCAATAGAAAACGAACATTGGCCATTTCTACCAACACCCATGAATTATAGATCGTGTTTTCCTCCTGTGATGGAGGTTTTGTATCCTGGAGAAAAGTTACTCCTTATATACAGAAGACGTCATTACTTAACTATTTGCATGTCATTTTAAAGGGGTCGTCCAGGATTGGAAAAACATGGCGTTTTTCTTCCAAAACAGCGCCCCACCTGACTACTGATTGTGTGTGGAAATACAACTCCGCCCCATTCACGTCAGTTACTATACAAAACCAATGTAGAACACATAGGGGCAGATTCAATAAGACTGGGGTCTTTTATACCTTTTTTTCAATGAGGATCATGCAAGAATTGGATGCGCTAAATTCATTAAGAGACCCATGCCACTTAAGTTGGCGCATCTTCTCAGTGGCGAGCGCCTTTGTTCGCCTCTCCAGAAATATTAGTCAGTGACTGGAGTAACATTTCTGAAGAACCACATGCCGCCACTGTTGCTGAATTTTGCAGGCCATGCCGGCCGCCTTAGCTTTTCCCAGCTCCATCCATTTTGGCAAAAGTGCTTTAAAGTGGTGTGGAAACACGAAAGTCATCAAATCTTTGAGCAACTCCGCTTTGTGCAAAAACTTTTACAACTTTTCTAATTTTTTTACATCAATTTTCTGGAGAAAACACTTTGTTGAATGACCCTCGTAGTCTTTACATTGTAGAGGCTAGTGCAATCGACTTTAAACTGGACCACAAATGTGTAACTACTTAGTAAGGCATGTGGCACTTTTTGGTTTTAAGTTTTAAAATACATTTTGGGTTTCTGGAAACCCTTTTTATCATGTCTTGCCTACCTGAGGAAGGGTCTCAAGCACCATAAAAATGTGTTCTAACCTTTTCTGAGAGGAGTGCTATTTGTCACCACTCTCTTCTCTAGGCAATTCTTAAAAGTCTCAAATAAAAAACCCATCTCCATTAACGCTAAATGCCCAGTTTAGTTTTTGATAGCTTAGTTTTCTATTCCAGTCCACCTCTTCCCATCTCCAAGATCCTACCCCATTATGTAGTAGGTGTAGTAATAATATTATCAAATGCTTTAAATTAGAAATATAGTATAGTTCTTCTGATTAGCTTTGTCGCTTACCCCATGTGCAGGCATTGAAGTTGCTTAGGTATCCATGGGTATGACCACTAACAAGTGTCACTATATGAGTGGTCGTAACCATGGATACCTAAGCTACGGCATTGGGTAATCGACAAAGATAATTAGAAGAACTATACTACATTTCTAATTGAAGTTACAGTTAGGTCCATAAATATTTGGACAGAGACAACATTTATCTAATTTTGGTTCTAGACATTACCACAATGAATTTGAAACAAAACAAATCAGATGCAGTTGAAGTTCAGACTTTCAGCTTTCATTTGAGGGTATCCACATTAAAATTGGATGAAGGGTTTAGGAGTTTCAGCTCCTTAACATGTGCCACCCTGTTTTTAAAGGGACCAAAAGTAATTGGACAATTGACTCCAAGGCTATTTCATGGACAGGTGTGGGCAATCCCTTCATTATATCATTCTCAATTAAGCAGATAAAAGGGCTGGTGTTGATTTGAGGTGTGGTGTTTGCATTTGGAAGGTTTAGCTGTGAAGGAAACATGCGGTCAAAGGAGCTCTCCATGCAGGTGAAACAAGCTATCCTTAAAAAAAACAGAAAAAACCCATCCGAGAAATTGCTACAACTTTAGGAGTGGCAAAATCTACAGTTTGGTACATTCTGAGAAAGAAAGAAAGCACTGGTGAACTCATCAATGCAAAAAGACCTGGGCGCCCACGGAAGACAACAGTGGTGGATGATCGCAGAATACTCTCCATGGTGAAGAGAAACCCCTTCACAACAGCCAACCAAGTGAACAACACTCTCCAGGTGGTAGGCGTATCAATATCCAAATCTACCATAAAGAGAAGACTGCATGAAATTAAATACAGAGGGTTCACTGCACGGTGCAAGCCACTCATAAGCATCAAGAATAAAAAGGCTAGGCTGGACTTTGCTAAAAAACATCTAAAAAAGCCAGCACAGTTCTGGAAGAACATTCTTTGGACAGATGAAACCAAGATCAACCTCTACTAGAATGATGGAAAGAGAAAAGTATGGCGAAGGCGTGGTACAGCTCATGATCCAAAGCATACCACATCATCTGTAAAACATGGTGGAAGCAGTGTGATGGCTTGGGCATGCATGGCTGCCAGTGGCACTGGGTCACTAGTGTTTATTGATGATGTGACACAGGACAGAAACAGCCGAATGAATTCTGAGGTGTTCAGAGCCATACTGTGTGCTCAGATCCAGCCAAATGCAGCCAAACTGATTGGTCGTCGTTTCATACTACAGATGGACAATGACCCAAAACATAAAGCCAAAGCAACCCAGGAGTTTATTAAAGCAAAGAAGTGGAATATTCTTGAATGGCCAAGTCAGTCACCTGATCTCAACCCAATTGAACATGCATTTCACTTGTTAAAGGCTAAACTTCAGACAGAAAGGCCCACAAACAAACAACAACTGAAAACCACCGCGGTGAAGGCCTGGCAGAGCATCAAAAAGAAGGAAACACAGTGTCTGGTGATGTCCATGAGTTCAAGACTTCAGGCAGTCATTGCTAACAAAGGGTTTTCAACCAAGTACTAGAAATGAACATTTTATTTACAATTATTTAATCTGTCCAATTACTTTTGGTCCCTTTAAAAACAGGGTGGCACATGTTAAGGAGCTGAAACTCCTAAACCCTTCATCCAATTTTAATGTGGATAACCTCAAATGAAAGCTGAAAGTCTGAACTTCAACTGCATCTGATTTGTTTTGTTTCAAATTCATTGTGGTAATGTCTAGAACCAAAATTAGATAAATGTTGTCTCTGTCCAAATATTTATGGACCTAACTGTATTTGCTATTATTACAGCTACTACATATTAGGATAGGATCTTGGAGATGGGACTACCCTTCAAAGTTAAGATGCCCATACATCTTAGATGACTGTTGGCCAAATTACATCTATCTCTCTGGACTCTTCCTTACACGTGCCTGCTCCGTTTGGTCGAGGGTGCTTAATATCTGTTGTCCAGCTGGTTTCCCTTTTGGCTTCCCTTCATTCTGGGTCAGTTGCAGAGGCCCTGGGTGGTCAGCAGGAACCATGTTGCAGATTAATGATTGCAAGATGAGTAATGTAAACATCTTGAGCTCTGCTGCACAGGGTTACAGAGGTAATATTACCTCTGTGACCATTCCTGGCACAGGAGACCATCAATTACCTCTAAGAATCCCCAATTATACCCTATGACCTACCACCATGTGTGGCCATTCTTACACCTATCTTACACCTTGAACCGTGCTACACTGGGTTACAGAGGGAATATTGACTCTGTGACTGTCCCAGGCATAGGAAACTGTTTGCCCATAAAGTGGAGAATGACACAGCCTTAAGAAAGACGCCATATTGGATGACACGGGATTAAGCTATAGTTGGACATCTCTGGCGGCAACTTATCTCTCGAGTGAACAAAAAGAGAGTGTTTATATTCCTGACACTTTTCTCCTCCAACCTCATCTCTTGGGAAAGGTCAAGAGGCTCCCATACACTTTTTAATTAGCAATTTTGCGATATCGACACATTCGGACCACTTTTCTATAACATTCATAATAGAACCAAATTAATCAATTCCATAGCCAGACATATCAGGGGCATGATGACCGCGTTAGAAGAAGATTATGCTGATTTTGTAGGAGGCAGTGACCTGTCATTAGGTTAGTGCTGCAGGATGGAAATAACTGGTAGCAGTTAAAGGAATTGTCCAGACTTGGGATACAATTATGTAGTCACTCTGATTGTAGACTTATGAATCCACTGTGCGCTCTGTCAGGATTTACCGGGAGCGGGTGGTCATATGACCCAAAGTATGTGCTTTGCATACTTCCAGACACATTCCGACTAGTCGTGTCTTGTATTGAGTGAGGCTGCACACGTCTAGTTGGCATGTGACCGCATGTATGCAAATGCTATACTTGCGGTCACATTCCCGCCTGCTCCCAAAGCCGGTACTGAAGAATCCTGACGACGCACGCACATAGTGAGCGCAAACTTGTACACCAAGCCTCAATATCCCCTTTACGATAGATACTGTAAATGTACATGGGAAAGAAGGTGTGAGTGGAATCATTAATTCACTGCAGCAAAATATGCTTTTTTTTTACCATAATTGCAAAAAGAACAAAAACTGCAAAATATAGTGTTTTTTAAAAAAATATTTTTACATTGAACACTTTTCACTGCATTATCTTGACGTGAGCGCCTTTCTGAGTCATGAAAGCTTCGACAGATCTGGAAAATAAAAAAGAGCTAATTGGTAAATGGAATCGCTTATAATAAAAATATAAGTGGAGAAAATAATACCTTGAAGATGTGTCTGCCGCAATCAAGCAGACGGCAGATAAGTGTGATTCTGCTCTGAGCGAGTCATTTACTGTCCCCACGGAGGGCGAGATATTGTCTGATGGCCTCACGTACCAGCTTGATCTAACAAGATAGGATACAATTATTGTCAAATGTTTAATAGAAATTGCGAATATACAGCACATTAGATACAGGAAACAACTGCTTTAAATGCACTGAAAAACAAGAGGAGCAATCAGACGACGCGGTAAGAATAAACAGCGTTTAATGTGCAGGATCCACTCACTGTGTGAAAGTAATTAACTAAAAAACCAACAAATTATTACTTTTTTTCAGTTGTAGTCACAAAGCAGCTAAGAATCTGGTAAAAAAAAAAATAGATATGTATTCAGATTTAACGTGCCCATGCAACTTCCATTTGACCCCCTATACACATGCAAACTCGGTTCAGCTAAGCGTGCATGTGTTTCCAATGTCGAGGTGTAAAATGGGGCCCGACACTGTTGAATGTGCTCAGTTCAACATGGCTGATCCTTCTTTCCTCTGACCCAGGGGTGGATATAGTATTGTTGCAAGGGGTTCAAGAGACAAGGGGGTCCACTTTCATCTCCAAAGCTGCAAACCGCTTTTGTCACAGACACATAAAGGGATGCAGCATGATGAATGTAGAAAGACCCACATACATATTAGATGGTCTCCTGTGTGTGACCATTTTGAGAAGGGCTGTAGTACGAGATATTTGTTCTTTACACACTTTAGTATTGAAATCAATTGACGCTATAGAGCACTGAGAACCCCTTAGAGGTACTAGTGGGACCCACCAAAGAGGGTGAAACCATTGAAGTATTGGTTTCTAAGGAAAGTTTTTTTTTGGGGGGGATTGTAAGAGATGGAAGCAGAAGAATTGGCACATGGCGCAGCAGTAGCGAAAGGAGTGTCCATGGCAGAGAGTCAAGTCAAACTAGAGCCGGACCAGGTGAGAAGGTAGAAATGGCCTCCTCGTCTACATTGTATGTAATGGAAGGGATTAATTACAACTCGTCTACTAGAAGGCTAGATTTCTGGAGAGAAGAGCAACCGAACCAGCAGAGATAAGCAAATGCAATGGGACCTTATGTGTGATGTGTGCATTGCCACGAAGATCGTCGCGGTTGCACATTTTGACTTCTCACAGCTGAGTTGCTGTTTCTTTGTGTTTGGCAGCTAGGGAGTTAATTCTGTCTGTGCTCGGTGCTGGGACTGGGTGCAGTTTCTCCCGGCTGCAATTGATTATTTGTTGATTGGTTTCCTTTAAGTTTCTGGTTGTCTGCTTTGGGAGTTGCCAGTGAAACCCTTCATGCAGACCACAGATAGGAATGAATCTGTATAGACTCTAGTTGAGAGCTCCTTAGTTGTTTTAAGCTTAACTTGCTTAGAGTTTATTTCCCAGACCATTTATGTTCCTTCGGTGTTTGAGTGTGTATGCAAGAGAGTGCTATCCTGTCTGTCTTATATGTCTAATCTGTGTATTTAGCTGAGATCAGCCCCTATCCCTTTGGTGGTAATCAGGATTAGAGTTGAGCGATACTTTCCGATATCCTAAAGTATCGGAATCGGAATGGTATCGCCGATATCACTAAAATATCGGCGATACCCGATACCGATACCGGAAGTCCCATGTAAGTCTATGGGAACAAAATATCGCAACTAAAAAAACCCCATTCTTTCCTTGTAAACACTAAATATACACACATAGAATACATATATATATATATACATGTCATTGTGACATATATATATACATATATGTATAGTTTATACACTTCTACATAGTAAAATATCCTCTGATTGAATTGCCGGGTAAAGCCGGCTTCAGTGAAAAGACAGAAGCACCCGACATGAAATGACACTTGGTGTACATAGGGTTAACCATGTGTTTTCATGTCCTTTGCTATCTAATTTGCCAAAACAATTAAATCAGACTATGTGTGCAAAATTTCACACCTGTAGGGGTTAATTAAAGGTGTAAATTCGTTGTAAAAAAACGGACTTTTTTGCTACGAATTTACACCTTTAATTAACCCCTACAGGTGTGATATTTTGCACACATAGACTGATTTAATTGTTTGTGCAAATTAGATAGCAAAGGACATGAAAAGACATGGTTAACCCTATGTACACCAAGTGTCATTTCATGTCGGGTTCTGCATTTTCACAAAAGCCGGCAATTGAATTAGCGGCTATTATACTATGTAGAAGTGTATGAACTACAAATATAAATATTATATATATGTGTCACAAATTCAATGACATGTATATATATATATGAGGTGTAAAATTGCTGAAAAAAAATGTGTGGGCTCCCGCCCTATTTTCGCAACCAGACAGACAAAGCCAGTGAGTGGGGGCAGATAATAATAGCCCAGAGAGGGACCATTATTTTTGCCCCCCCCCGGCTACTAACATCTGCCCCCAGACACCCCAGGAAAGACAAATCTATAATTAGATTCGCCCTTTCTGGCACTTTGCCCGTCTATTCCCATTGCCCTGTAGCGGTGGCGAATGGGTTAATATGGGGTTAAAGCCACCTTGCTATTGAAAGGTGACCTTAAGCCAGGTTAATAATTGAGAGGTGTCAATTAGACAACTATCAATTATTAATCCTATTGCATGAAATAAAAATAAAACACACACACTTTAATTAAAAATCATTTTAATGAAATAAAGACACATGTTTTTGACCATCTTTTATTTGACTGCAAAAACCATTTCCTGTAATAAAAATAAAATAAAAAAGCAAAATTATTCTTACCTATCCCATGCACAGTCAGGTCCCACGGTGTAATCCTTCAGAAAGGGTTAATGTTTACTGCAGGGACCGCAGCTAATGCTGCAGCCTCACAGTAAACCCCAAATGAATGAGTTCCTCTCCTGCCTGACAGGAGAGTAAAGGCTGGGTGTCACATAACGATACACCAGCGATCCCGACAACGATATGCACTTGTCAGGATCGCTGGTGTATCGCTACATGATCGCTGCTGAGCTGCCAAACAGGCAGCTCAGGCAGCGATCTGGGACAGCGACACTGCGGGTAACATCGCTTAAGGGCCCGTCTCACATAGCGATATCGCTACCGAGATCGCTGCTGAGTCACTAGTTTTGTGACGCAGCAGCGAGCTCACCAGTGATATCGCTTGTGTGTGACATTCAGCGACGATCAGCCCCCCTGCCGGGTATCGCTGATCGTCGCAGAAATGTCAGGACCTTTTTTTGATCGCTGGTTTCCCTCTGACAGGCACGCATCGCTGCGTGTGACAGGCGGGAGACCAGCGATCCGCTGGTAACCAAGGTACACAGCGGGTTTCCAGGCACCGCGCAGCGCTTGGAAACCCGCTGTGTACCTTGGATACCAGCTCCCTGCATCAGGGCGCTGGTATCCAAGGTACACAGCGGGTTTCTAGGCACAGCCCCGCGCCTGGAAACCCGCTGTGTACCTTGGTTACCAGCGGATCGCTGGTCTCCCGCCTGTCACACGCAGCAATGTGTGCCTGTCAGCGGGAAACCAGAGATCAAAAAAAGGTCCTGACATTTCAGCGACGATCAGCGATACCCGGCAGGGGGGCTGATCGTCGCTGAATGTCACACACAGCGATATCGCTGGTGAGCTCGCTGCTGCGTCACAAAACTAGTGACTCAGCAGCGATCTCGGTAGCGATATCGCTATGTGAGACGGGCCCTTAAGTGGAAAGCTTAATTGATTGCTTTCCACTTTCACTTCAGGTCAGCCAGGGAAACCATCAGTGACGTCAGAGGGAACTGATTAACAAAAATAGGGGTTCCCTTCGAAAAAAAAATGGCGTGGGGTCCCCCCTATTTTTGTTAACCAGCCAGATGAAGCAGACCGCTGAGGCCTGGATTTTCAGGCTGTTAAGGAGCCAAGATCCATGGACCTTGCCAGCCTGATAATACCAGGCCACAGCAGTCTGCATATCTTGGCTGATTAACAAAAATAGGGGATCCCCTCGAAAAAAATTGGCGTGGGGTCCCCCTATTTTTGTTAACCAGCCAGATGAAGCAGACCGCTGAGGCCTGGATTTTCAGGCTGTTAAGGAGCCAAGATCCATGGACCTTGCCAGCCTGATAATACCAGGCCACAGCAGTCTGCATATCTTGGCTGATTAACAAAAATAGGGGATCCCCTCGAAAAAAATTGGCGTGGGGTCCCCCCTATTTTTGTTAACCAGCCAGATGAAGCAGACCGCTGAGGCCTGGATTTTCAGGCTGTTAAGGAGCCAAGATCCATGGACCTTGCCAGCCTGATAATACCAGGCCACAGCAGTCTGCATATCTTGGCTGATTAACAAAAATAGGGGATCCCCTTGAAAAAAATTGGCGTGGGGTCCCCCCTATTTTTGTTAACCAGCCAGATGAAGCAGACCGCTGAGGCCTGGTTTTTCAGGCTGGTAAGGATCCAATATCCATGGACCTTGCAAGCCTGATAATACCAGGCCACAGCAGTCTGCTTAGCTTGGCTGGTTAACAAAAATAGGGGATCCCCTCGAAAAAAAAACGGCGTGGGGATCCCCCCTATTTTTGTTAACCAGCCAAGTAAAATGCAGACTGCTGCGGCCTGGTATTAAAAGACTGTCAAGGCCCATGGATTTTGGCCCTCAACAGCCTGATAATACCAGGCTACAGCAGCCCCACATTTGGCGCATCAAAAGATGTGCCAATTGTGGCACTTTACCCGGCTCTTCCCACTTGCCCTGTAGCGGTGGCAAGCGGGGTAATAAGGGGTTAATGTCACCGTTGATTGCACGGTGACAATAAGCCCGGTTAATAATGGAGAGGCGTCAATAAGACACCGATCCATTATTAATCCCAAAGTTATTAAATGTTTAAAAAAAAGACAAAGCAAGAAAAAAGTCTTTTAATGAAATAAAAGAGACAACACAGTTTTCATTAATTTTATTGTACTCTCATTCCTGCGACGCCATCGATCTCCTGTAAAAAAAGAAAAAAAACAAACCAACAGTATACCACCTGTCCGACGCAGTCCATAGTAACGACAGTCCCACGACGATCCAACTCTGCTACATCGCAATGACAGGCAGAGCCTGACATCCCGACGCAGCACAGCTGATTACCTGCTTCCCCGGCGGTGACGTCATCGGACTGACTGCTTTACGGCCGGGATTACCCAGCAGTCACTGCAGTTATCGCGAGAAACTGCATGTGACCGCCGGGGAAAGAAGATGGCGGCCATGAAGCAGTCCAGGACGTGACCGCCGGAGATCTTCTGCCAGGTAAGTGCCGCTGACTCCTGACAGACCCGACCGACGGACACTGACAGTGACAGTGACAATCCCGATTCCGGTATCCGATAAGACGAAAATATCGGAACTCGGAATCGGAATTCCGATACAGCCAATATCGGCCGATACCCGATATTTGCAGTATCGGAATGCTCAACCCTAATCAGGATCCTTCTTAGGACTGATTACAGGGTTCAGGGTCTGATAGGAGACAGGGTTAGGCTGGAGACTTGGACCTCTGAACCATTATCAGTACCTCCAAGGTAAGGGATTAGTTAGGACCCCAGTGTAGGGTCAGGTTAGACCCCGGTCCTCCTCTTTCCTGTTACAGCTCATCAAGTCCTCAAGATTAACCCTGAGTTCAACTGATATCGTTTCTGCACATCTAGTCCTCAAGATTAACCCTAAGTTCTGCTGATATTGTGTCAGGTAAATCTATTTTATACTTACATTCTGATGTTGCTAAACTATATGTTGTATAGAGTGTGGTTCCTGTATAAATAGTTTACTGACATTGTAGTCATATCATTAGACAGCGTGACATTTTCACTGGCCATAAAAAATTATCTCTAGTTACCATGGATCCAGTAGCCCAGCTGGCTCTGCAGTTGCAGGGATTATCCATGGAGCTGACGGACATTAAGTCCAAAGTTTTGTCTCCCCTGGAGCAAACCAAAGTTGAACCTAAAGTAGCTCTTCCAGATAGGTTCACTGGTGGGCGAGACAAATTTTTTACCTTCCGGGAGGCATGTAAATTATATTTTCGGCTTCGGCCGCGATCATCAGGGAGTGATGAGCAGAGAGTGGGAATTGTTATCTCACTTCTTCAAGGGGACCCTCAATCCTGGGCATTTTCCCTTCCTCCGGGATCCCCGGCTCTACAGTCTGTAGATCAATTTTTTACTGCTCTGGGATTGGTATATGATGACCCAGATCGGATCTCTCTTGCTGAGACTAAATTACGTAAGATACAGCAGGGAGATCGTCCTGCGGAGGAATTTGCTTCTGAGTTTCGTAGATGGGCCACGGATACTCAGTGGAATGACCCAGCTCTTAGGAGCCAGTTTTGTCATGAGCTTTCTGACAAATTAAAAGACGTTTTGGCTCAGTATGAGTCTCCTCCTTCTCTGGAGGCTGCTATGGCCCTAGCTATCCGTACTGATAGACGGCTTCGGGAGAGGGGTGAGGTAACTCCACTCCCTGTTGTTACTCCACCTACTACTAAAGTCCCTTATGTTGAGGTTCCCCTTGTCTGTTCGGATGAGCCTATGCAGTTGGGAGGGACATCTTTTCGTAGTAGGGGATTGGCGGCACGCCGCAGGACTAGAAGGTGTTTTTTCTGCGGGAAAGAGGGACATTTTGTTGGAGAATGTCCATCCCGTGTCTTGTTAAGTAAAAAGTCGCCGGAAAACTGCTAATCCCAGGTTGTGTGGTGGACGACAACCTGGGAGTATGTATTTCATCCGCTAGTTCTTCTCAGTTCCTTGTACCAGTGGAGGTGGTGGTTGGTACTAGAGTGAAGAGATTGTCTGTTCTTCTGGATAGTGGTTCCGGCGCCAATCTGGTTGACGCTCAGTTTGCTCAGGCTCAAGGTATGCATCTGAGTGTATTGGTCAAACCGATCCTTATTTTTTCCATTGACGCCAGGCCTCTCGGCCAAGGTAGCTTTGTTCATGAGGTTCATAACATTGACCTTCGGGTAGGGGCAATACATAGGGAACAATTATCTTGTTATGTGTTGGAGGGTCTACCTACTCCCATTGTGTTGGGACTTCCTTGGCTGGTTAAACATAACCCTGTAATTAATTGGCAGTCCAGAGAGATAAGCCAATGGGGTGAGTTTTGCAAAAGCAACTGCATGAACACAGTCATCAGTGCGGTCGTACCTAGTACATTGCCTCCTTTTTTGGAGGATTTTGGGGATGTTTTTTCTGAGGAGGGGTGTCGGGAGTTGCCTCCTCATCGTGTGTATGACTGCTCTATTAATCTTCTTCCTGATGCTAAGTTACCTAAAGCTAGGTTGTATAATCTTTCTGGTCCTGAAAGACAGGCTATGAAAGATTATATTTCCGAAAGTCTGGCCAAAGGGCATATTAGACCTTCATCTTCCCCTGTAGCCGCGGGGTTCTTCTTTGTGAAGAAAAAAGATGGAGGCCTACGCCCTTGCTTGGATTTCCGCGAACTTAATCGGATTACTGTTCGAGATCCGTATCCACTCCCTCTTATTCCTGATCTCTTCAATCAAATTGTTGGCGCCAAATGGTTCTCTAAATTGGATCTCAGGGGGGCGTATAATCTGATTAGAATAAAAGAGGGGGATGAGTGGAAAACGGTGTTTAACACGCCGGAGGGACATTATGAAAACCTGGTTATGCCTTTTGGTCTGACTACTGCACCAGCAGTATTCCAACATTTTGTTAATGACATTTTTCGTCACCTTGTGGGGGTGTTTGTGGTCGTATATTTGGATGACATTTTAATTTACTCGCCAGATCTTGTGTCTCACCAGGAGCATGTGAGACAGGTGTTGCAGATCTTGCGAGACAATAAACTATACGCCAAACTGGAGAAGTGTGTTTTTGCCGTACAGGAACTTCAGTTTTTGGGTTTTTTGGTGTCAGCCTCCGGTTTCCGTATGGACCCTGAAAAGGTGAGAGCAGTGCTTGAATGGGATCAGCCAGGGGATCTAAGGCTCTGCAGCGTTTTTTGGGGTTTGCTAATTACTACCGGAAATTTATTTGTAATTTCTCGTCTGTCGTCAAACCTCTCACTGACATGACGAGAAAAGGGACGGATTTTTCTAGGTGGTCGGACAAAGCTTGCCAAGCCTTTTCCCCTTTAAAGAGATGTTTTGCTTCGGCACCCGTTCTCATCCAACCAGATGTATCTCAGCCGTTCATTGTGGAGGTGGACGCGTCTGACGTAGGGGTGGGTGCTATATTGTCCCAGGGTCCGTCCCCTGGTAAATGGCATCCGTGCGCTTTCTTTTCTAAGAAATTGTGTCCGCCGAAAGGAATTATGATATCGGCAATAGGGAACTTTTGGCCATTAAATTGGCTTTTGAAGAATGGCGTCACTTTTTGGAGGGGGCAGTCCACCCGGTCACCGTTATTACTGATCACAAGAACCTGCTGTATTTAGAATCCGCTAAGCGTCTGAATTCCAGACAAGCTCGATGGTCGTTGTTTTTTACCAGGTTTAATTTTGTCGTCACTTATCGTCCGGGGTCTAAGAATGTAAAGGCTGATGCTTTGTCTCGCAGTTTCCCAGGGGCCGGGAAAACGGATGACCCGATTCCTATCCTTCAGGAGGGGTGGTAGTGTCGGCTGTATGTTCTGAGCTTGAGGAGGAGGTGTTAGAGGCTCAGGGGGACGCCCCTGCAGGACCTCCAGGGAGACTGTTTGTCCCGAATCAGTTGAGACAAAAGGTTATTGAGGCACATCATAATTCTGCTTTAGCAGGACATCCAGGGAGTAAGGCTACTTTAGATCTCCTTTCTCGCCGATTTTGGTGGCCTAACGCTAATAAAGATGTTATAACTTTTGTCGCGTCCTGTGGGGTTTGTGCTCGCTCTAAAACTCCTCATACCCGTCCATCTGGGACCCTTTTACCCTTGAAACTTCCGGAGCGTGCATGGACTCATCTGTCTATGGACTTCATTACGGATCTTCCTCCGTCGTCAGGGAATACTGTCATACTGGTGGTTGTTGACAGGTTCAGTAAGATGGCACATTTCGTTGCTCTTCCTGCACTCCCTAATGCTAAAACTCTGGCGCAGGTGTTCATTAGGGAGATCGTGAGACTTCATGGGTTGCCTTCTGATGTGGTGTCAGATAGGGGGTCTCAGTTTGTGTCCAAATTTTGGAGGGCATTTTGTTTACGTCGGGGGATGCAATTGTCGTTTTCCTCGACTTTTCATCCACAGACCAATGGTCAGACAGAGCGTCTGAATCAGAGTTTAGAGACATATCTCCGGTGTTTTGTCTCGGAGAACCAGGAGGACTGGTCATCTTTCTTGCCTCTGGCAGAGTTCGCTCTTAACAACAGGCGGAGCGAGTCCACTGGTAAGTCCCCATTTTTTGGGGCATATGGTTTTCATCCCCAGTTTTGTACTTTCAATGGGGGGGTCCTTCTGGGGTTCCTGAGGAGGAGCGTTTCTCGTCGTCACTTGCTTCTGTGTGGCGAGGTGTATTGAATAATTTGAGTACGATGGGGAACCGTTACAAACGTATGGCTGATAGGAGGAGAGTTTCTGGTCCAGATCTGAATGTGAACGATCTGGTATGGTTGTCTACCAGGAATATAAAACTTAAAGTGCCCTCCTGGAAACTGGGTTCCAGATTCATCGGACCGTACAGGATCAGTTCCATAATTAATCCTGTGGCTTTTCGTCTGGAACTCCCTTCTACTTTTAAAATTCATAATGTGTTCCACAAGTCATTACTTAAAAGGTATGTGGCACCAGTCATACCGTCACCTCTACCTCCTCCTCCAGTGTTGGTCAATGGTAACTTGGAATTTCAAGTATCAAAAATCATTGACTCTCGCCTGAATCGCCGGTCCCTTCAGTACTTGGTGCATTGGAAGGGGTATGGTCCGGAGGAGAGGACGTGGGTCCCTGTGTCTGATGTTAACGCAGATCGTTTGGTTCGGACCTTCCACAGAACTCACCCGGGCAGGCCTGGCCCTGAGGGTCCGGAGGCCCCTCGTAGAAGGGGGGGTACTGTCATGTGTGCATTGCCACGAAGATCGTCGCGGTTGCACATTTTGACTTCTCACAGCTGAGTTGCTGTTTCTTTGTGTTTGGCAGCTAGGGAGTTAATTCTGTCTGTGCTCGGTGCTGGGACTGGGTGCAGTTTCTCCCGGCTGCAATTGATTATTTGTTGATTGGTTTCCTTTAAGTTTCTGGTTGTCTGCTTTGGGAGTTGCCAGTGAAACCCTTCATGCAGACCACAGATAGGAATGAATCTGTATAGACTCTAGTTGAGAGCTCCTTAGTTGTTTTAAGCTTAACTTGCTTAGAGTTTATTTCCCAGACCATTTATGTTCCTTCGGTGTTTGAGTGTGTATGCAAGAGAGTGCTATCCTGTCTGTCTTATATGTCTAATCTGTGTATTTAGCTGAGATCAGCCCCTATCCCTTTGGTGGTAATCAGGATCCTTCTTAGGACTGATTACAGGGTTCAGGGTCTGATAGGAGACAGGGTTAGGCTGGAGACTTGGACCTCTGAACCATTATCAGTACCTCCAAGGTAAGGGATTAGTTAGGACCCCAGTGTAGGGTCAGGTTAGACCCCGGTCCTCCTCTTTCCTGTTACAGCTCATCAAGTCCTCAAGATTAACCTGAGTTCAACTGATATCGTTTCTGCACATCTAGTCCTCAAGATTAACCCTAAGTTCTGCTGATATTGTGTCAGGTAAATCTATTTTATACTTACATTCTGATGTTGCTAAACTATATGTTGTATAGAGTGTGGTTCCTGTATAAATAGTTTACTGACATTGTATTCATATCATTAGACAGCGTGACATTATGATATCGAGAAGGCACTTGGTGTACCGACAACACAATTAGCAGCAAGATTAAATGGATCATGTTAACCCAATATATTACTAGAAATTATGTACAATATGTTCTTAAACATCATAAAAAGATGTTTCGTAGGTTCTGAGAGCTCTCCAGATCCCAAGACATAATAAACATAGGGGAAGGAAAGGGGATAAGAAATTAAAAAAAACACATTCTACTCACCTATCCTTGGCTGCCACTTGATTCCCCAGATTGCCTTTCCTGCCCCCATGGCATTTCTTTCTTTTTTTTTGTTTACATTAATTGTTACGATTTTTTTTTTATTTTAATTTCTTCCCGGCCCTCAAAAGAAGCCTGCAAAATGATGGCGGAATCGAATTTTGAAAAATGTTGGTTTTGCCATAATCTGAATTTTTGCTGAAATTTGCAACGAATACTCCAGTACAATTACTAACAATATTACTAATAACAAAGTTTGTCTTGAGCGGGGGTGTAGCTAAGAGGTCAGGTGTGGAGGCATGTGAGCCATGTGCTTGGTACCTCGGGGGAGGAGCAACAAGGCACTCTGGATACTTGGCTAGAACAGGGAACTAAATATTTGGTCCAGAACTGGTGAGTATGGAATAAATCAAGAGCTAAAAGAGGACCTATTACCGGGAGAGGTTACTCTATTTTATTGTAAAAAAAATAATAATTTTGTAAATCTGACAAGTAAAAAATATACAATAAATAGGTTTTGTAAAGGAGCGGGTAAATTATGCAAATTTCTAACTCTCATCTCCAGAGATAGTGAGCGCATCCTCTCTGTATAAAAATGAACATGGCCATTGTTCATCAAATTTAAAGAATAATGTAAATATATAGCTGCGAGATTTCACGGTATATTGTGATGTCACTCCAGAGGTGACAATCAGCAATTGGCATAATTGGCGTATTCCAAAAAAAATACATATCTTTTCTACTTTTAGTACATTTTTTAATTGGTTTTTATTATTTATCTTTACAAAATATTTTTGGGTGAGATCTGACACTTTTTCAGTTAATAACTGAATGTCTTTTACTCAGTTTTAGGTTTTATTTCACTTTAAAGTGTATCTACATATAAATGATATCAGATGCAAAATTCTTTTCCAACTTTTAAGTTCTCAAACTGGACTTTTTTTTTTTTTGCTCGACAGACTAACAAGTTGCAAGAGGGGAATTGCACGACTACTAGACTCCTAAACTTAAAACTTTGGTGGTGTTGTTAACATTGCACTGCCATCTAGTGTCCTTTGCCCTTGAAAGTTGATGGTGCGTTTTGTAAAGATCTATTCTCAAGGCTCAAGTGTCTGATTTCTGAGGATTGCAGGACGATGTTTAGCCATATGCACACAACTTAAGGTACTGCCACACTACACGATCCCGCTAACGATCTCGTTAGCGTCGCATACTAATGAGATCGCTAACGGGATCGTTTACAATATCGCTAGTGTCGGCCACATTTAGCGATGTCGTTAAGGACGCTATCGCGATTAGCGATCTCCTTAACGACTTTAGCGGTACAAAAGTACCGCTAAATCGCTAAAAAAAGGTGCCACACTCAGCGATATATACTTACCCAGCGGGACGCCGACGATAAAAATAGGGTCCGGAACGATCAGGACGACGGACGAGATCACAGCAGGGGCCACGTCGTTGCTGCATGCCGCACACAACAACATCGCTAACGGGATCGCTAAATAGTGACGTTTTTTAGCGATCCCGTTAGCGATGTTGTTTAGTGTGGCATACCCTTAAGATCATTTTGACGACTGGATATCCAAAAAATATCAGATTTCGACCTGTTTGAGGAGGAAGTCTTTCGAAATTAAAATTGGTCAAATATGCTCAAATTGGGCCTGGAATTTCGACTTGCGTCAAATTCAGTGGGAATTTAACCTTTAGGAAAGGGATACAAAAAAACCTCTCATACTCAACTCCTCTTAGCCTTCCCCATATCTTTCTCGTAGCCGGCAATCCTCGGACTACTACGCTAATCTTCTATTTTCTATTCTATTGTGGCCAAACATATGGGACAGGACCCCCGTTAATGGAGCGTGTCTCCAATTGACGGGGGCTACATCTGATCTGATAGCATAGGTCCTAGGGGAGAACAGCAGCACTGAAAGTCTAGAAAGAAAAGAAGATGGAAAACCGAAAAGAGAGCACCGGAGAGCCGGTTGGGATACTCGGGGTGACCGGAGAAATTTGACAAAAGGATGAGAAGAGAGTATAACATATATTTTTTTATTCCTGTGGGTTTACATGCAGCTGTTGAAAACTGTATAAAACCTTTTAAAAGTGAAACGCGTGGGAAAAAAAAATATATTTCATCTGTTAAAAAAAATGAAGTTATGAAACTTTGCAAATCACTTTATTAGAGGATTTGTCTTCAAACTTTAAAAAAAAAATGCATATCAGGGGCTTCTGCATCACTTGTTTCTCCCAGTCTATTTCCTGACTGCAGTTGCATTGATATCAGAATGAACTCATTTGGAGTACAGATGATGGCAGTGATAGGATTCTACTCAGCTCCTATATCTCACTAACTCTGGGGATAAGATGTTGCCGGAGATTGTTCTGATAAGCACAACATTCAGAGGAGGAGACAGACTTAACCATCACTGCCATCATCTGTACTCCAAATGAGTATGTACTAATAACAATACAGCAGAAGATAGGAAATAAACTGGAGAAAATAAGGGGTTTGGAAGTCACTTGCATGCAAGTTTTTTTTTTTCACAAGTTCCCTAATAAAGAGATTTGAAAAAGTTTAATAACTTTCCACCCTGTACAAAATTATTAGAAAAAAATTAAAAACTTAGTTTCTAAAAGTTTTCCACTGTTTTGTGTCTGCAGCTCCTAAGCAGAATAACTCCATGTTTACATACTACATGTGTGTAGTTGAATCCTTCAGTCACTTCCTCTGTCCTTCCTCCGTCCTTCTTTGACTAAGTCAAAGTAACGTTTTCTTGTAATCTACATCCATGGAAACTCATAGGTTTGCTAGGAGCCGTATACACCAAACGATTGGATCAGTTTATATCAAGATTTTTGCAAAGTTGCTGCATTTTAATGTAGTTCAGCAATAAGAAACTGACTGCAATGACTGACACATCCATTCATTATTGCCCTCTTGCCGATGGTCAAAGACTTTTTTTAATCAACGGGGATTAGTTTGCATAAATGTTCTGCCGTCGGTTCACTGCTTATTGTGCAGTAAATTAATGTTTGCTAATGTCACCCTAGTTGCACATATCGAATCATAAGAAGGCAACCGGATGTCCTGGAATATCCATTACCGGCGCCTATAATGTCGATACTCTGGCTGTGTAACCGGCTTACACACAGGGTTTTGCACACATGGAAATCTGATGTGACAGGGTGGCACAAATTAAGTTTACAATAAATGATGAGCTGTGCTGCAGCGTACAATTTACTCTGACATGAAGCAATGCAATAACACATTACATGTCGGATCCACTTGACACCCAGTAAACGAATTCTGAACCTCAAGCATCATTTCATGTGCAGTCTTCCAATGTTATAATGCTGTCTAATAGTGAAAAAAAAGAAGAAATTGCTCATTATGTAGGATACATGCCTTATAGAGGCTGCTACTTTAATTTGCGCATACTTGGCACATCTTTCTGGAAAATCTTGCAGAAACTCCCTGTTAGCAAAACTCCTTGATGGTTTCTTCAGTCCCAGCTGACGAATGGCATGTAGACATGGAGCGCCCCCAGGGCCATGGGGCACTCGAAACCAGGCCGGACAATTCTTAAAGGGGAAGTCACGGCAGCAGTGACGCCACCTGCGGTCTTTGGCTATATATGGCCGATGCTGCTGTGGGAGACCGCTGGGGCCGATGGTGACGCAGCTGAGATGGTTGTGCTCCAGGTAGAGCTAGGCCCCAGGGCAGTTAAAGGGTTAAAGTCAATGATGGCTACGGTTGTAGTGCAGGACTGAGGGTACAAGAAATGACTGGAAGACACAGGGACTGTAGTTTCCTTTACCTTTACTGGATGGTTGAAGGTGCAGTCCAGGGCACTGACAACAGATGGTAGCAGGGATCCGGGCAGCCTGAGAGCAATTTGGGGTCCGCCTAGCCAGGTGGGTTCGCAGGCCTTCTTACTGTGCTGTTGTAAGGGGGTGAGCTAGAATTACCTCCTTGCATCCCTTCCTTTGTTTTTCGTGTATATGATTAATATTTGCGATACTGCTACATAGTTATATGTATTATCGCTCACATTTATGGTACTGCCACATTCATATATGTGTTACCATTCTTTAGAGAACTTTACTATATTGTGTTGTGTTCCTTTAGTATAATGTTATAAATATATGTGATGTGTACTAATGTTCATGTACAGTTTAGGGAAAGTTAGGTGCTTTCTTCTGGGGACATTAGAGGAGGGCACCTTGGTATATAGTTCTTATAGACAAGGGTAAGTGTAGTTCATTTGTGGGCCATTAGATGGGGGCATACTAGTGTGCACTGTTAGGTATAGTTGATAGGATGTTCTATAGAGGGTTAAGTGTAGGAGGGCTACCGGGTACTAAGACAGGAGTTTCTAGGAATTTAGTTCAGACAGGGCCAGAGTGCCCAAGTGTCCACATGGGCTATAGGCCCGGACAGCTCGGCAGCCATGTAACGTTAAAGTGCTTCAGCCCACGTTATCCACGGCCACTGTGCATCATATCAGTGGGTCAGTGCAGAGAAAGAAGATGTGGCGACTCATAGCTTGGGCGGATGCCTTTAGGGAAGGAGTCAGTTGGACTGAGGAAATGAAGGAAGTTGGAGTTTCGGCGAGATCAGTACAGATGGGCCGGATGCTTTAACCAGAGGCAGCCAAACCTAGTGACTGATAATTTCGAGTCTGGGGTGGAACAGGCAGAAGGAAATGTCATCATGCCGAGGTCAGGCCAGGAAGGTGCTGGGGAGCAGTCTAGGACGGTCCGGTCCGGTCCAGGCGTGTACTGCACAGAAGTGACAGCAAAGCCAGGAAAGATAAGGAAACAAGTGAAACCCATGATGTGCCAACTGTGGATGTAACGTGTGAAGAGTTAAGTAAAGAGAATGTTCAAGTTATCCTGGACTGTGTCTTCATTACTAGGAGTTGCCTGAAAGAGGGACTGTCGTTGCCTGGGAAGTGTCCAGGGGCATCTGGATGTGGAGATGCAGGTATGCTGAAGAGAAGAATACAGTTTACTGTAGGGGAAGGACTGGACGGAGATGTTGCAGTAACTCATGTCACGGCTACAGTCCTGTCTCTCCCTTACACTGTCCTTTTTGGTCCTCGCTGCTTTAAGCTCTCTCAAGTTCCTCTCACTGTTTGGCGGTTGAAATGAAACGTTACCCACATGGCAGGCAGCTTGAGCCTAATTCAGGTGTCGCTCCTCGTGGCGGCTCCGGGCTCTCATATGCTGCTATGCCGTCGGGTGTTAGCTGAGGCCAGAAGACCTGCAGTCTCAAGCCCTCTGGATTCAGCTGCCAGGACTTCAGTACCTGCACAGCCACGGACTCCGGTGTCCGGTTTCTAGTGCACAGTTCTGGGGAGAGCTTGGTTGCAGCTCCACTCCCCAGATTCTCCTCGACTTCACTCCTCTTCCCTCACACTCACTTCTCAGACTCGACTTCTCTTACACAGTAACTAACTGACCCCGCCTCCAGGCCAGAACTTATAGCCAAGCTCCCCTGAAACCGGGTGTTGGAGCTCCCCTTCTGGTCTGGAGTCAGGAAATGTGTTGGCTGCTGGTGTTACCTGTTAAGGGGACCCCTCCATGCTTTCAGGCATGACATCATCCTCTGTGAGGGAGGCAATGCCACTTGCCACTGTGGCAACCGGACTCTTGGGGTGCCACAGACACAATGAACCAAATTTATTACAAACTAACCGAAAAATTATGATTTACCAGAATCTAAATTTGCCACAATTAAAGAGGTATCCTACCCTAATATATAGTAGGTGTAATAATTATAAAATTAACCTCTGTGAAGGATGTCACTAGAGAGATCACGCAGAATCCCACTGCTGCCACCACATGTGAAGAACCCGCACCTCGCTACCCCACCTAACATCACAATTATGTCTGTGGGATCATGTGGTACTCTTTCATCACTTGCACCAATGTAACATTCCGCAACCCCTGGAGAGTCGAGACATATAAGGTCATCTTAGCATAGTTTTACCCAGACATCACCTGTCCACATGGGACCAGAAAGAGACGGGGAGTGAGAGGATGTGGCCCACGCTATCACTTACGTGGCACCACACTTGCTCACAACCCTTACATGCTGAGAGGCCCCTTTCACTAGCACCAGTGAAACAGCGCCTGGTCAGCCCGGCAGGACTGCCACAGTTCCTCGTTAGATATGAGCCAGTCCGTTAACGGGATTATATAGAGTCAGAAACCAGCCCCGGTAGCATGGAAAGTTAAACCGAGATCACAGACGTGTGGATTCATGGATTGAGATAAAAGAGCAACCCAAGGTTAAATTGTATATTTAATCTCCTTAAGGACACTCTTGACAATACACTATATACACAATAGTTATACATATACAATGGTCAGATATGCAGTTGTGTTGACCCGCACCACAATTGTGGTTTACCAGAGCAATGGGGTACTCAGAGCCGAGCCCATGGAAGTCTATGGGGTTGTCACAGGTAGCGCTGGCTCGGTCTGTGGCCCTGGCGGTCAGGCGTATGTTGGGGGGAATATTTACAGGGGATAGGTATATATACAGTTCGTGACGCCACCTGTAGTTCTCTGATCACTAAGACCAGCGCTGCTGTAGATCTCTGAGGGGATGGTGAGGCAGCTAGATGTCGGGTCCCCTACAGTGGGACTCTTCCCTCAGGTCGATAGTTATGGTGGGGTTGTGCAGGGATGCAATCAAATAACTCAGTCTCACACATAGAAGCTTCTTTCCATACCTTTTACTTCAAGTTGTTCAGGCAGGTCCCAGGGAGGCTGTTCGGGGTGGATGAATGCACGTAGCGGTAACAGTTGAGCAGGTTACAGGCCTCCTTCTCTTTCCGCATGATGAGTGAGTCCAAGCTTGCCTGTAGCTAAGTTAACTCTATAGTTTTCAGCTTTTCCCACTAGCTGTACTGCCCGGCCGGTTTTGTGATAGAGCCTTATAAGTGGTGAACTAAGTACTTTCTTTTGCCGCGCGCCGGACTCAGAAGTCTTGTTCTCCTGACTCGGTTACGTACTGGCACTCTAAGGGCGGCTTTCTGCAACCTAAGGTCCAGTAAGACTCTGGCTTTTCTATCACTATGCCTGGAGCTATAGTGACGCTTCGGTCCCCAGTGACCGGTGACAATGTGCAGGATAATCCGATCCTTAAGGCACTTCTGAATCCTTCCCACTATGCCCTTCGCCCTGCTTCTGCTTTCAATGTAGCACTGAAGCGTGAAGATAGAAAGTCAGTTTTCTTCCTTGGTCTCACTGAGTAACTCTCAGTTTCCTCAAAGTTCAGACTGAGTAAAAGGTAACTCTGACTAGACTCGGGATGATAACTAGTCATCCGTTACTAGACTCCACTTCGTTGAATTGGCAGGAACTAATCTTCTGCTCACCCAGAGCTCTGACAGGAATCCTCACTGTCTAAGAAGAACTAGCCCTGACTGCTCTGTACGATGACAGGAAGCTAGACACACTCTCTCCTGTGCTACACGTCACTCCCCTATACACCCCTGTGGGTGTGTCTGAAGTGTAAGTGAGTGTCAAGCTTTAACTGTTACCTTACTGTGCATTCTCCAGATCCTGTGTGCCTTACATACCAGGGCTACACATTCCCCTTGGTAAAATACAGCACTCCCGGGCTGTGAAATATAAGAAGAAAGACATTTTGTTTTTCATTTAAACAAGTAACATCTTAAACTCTTCCCATCAGGGAGGTACGGATTTCTTGAACGTTGCATTATAACAATAGGCATAGAAAAATACAAAATACTAAATAGACATTTTCATATAAATAGATGACAATATTCTTGTGAAGGACCCGCACCAAACCTTCAACGTGGGTCCTGGGTGGGCTGCAGGACATCTGAATGCAGACCTCACTCAGTGCCACACCATACGGGTTTTATGTTCAGAGGTAGGTGTGCTGGTAGAGAATGCACAAAGTGCAACTATATACAAGATCAGTTCTTGGGCTGGCTCAGTCCTCAGCCTCAGAGTCCATCATGAAACATTTTCAAGTAACTTACATATCATAACAATACTTTATACAATTATCCATACTTAGTAAACTAGTTTGCTAGGACTACTGTTGATAACGAATAGGTATTTTCCCTTTCGTTGTACGTTCTGATCTACGTGGAGTAGCTTCAGGTATATTAATCTCTAACCCAACTGTTCTACGTAACGGCAAACTATAGAACTGCCTCAATCTTTCTATGGACCTGGCAAGCGTACTGATGGCTGGGCGGTGTGAGTCAGCTTCACCAGGGGTTCCCATAGCATGGGGCGCTGCTTCAGATGATTCTTCCTCTTGAGGTTCCGCAGGTTGGGTGCTGCTGGAGTAGGTAACTCTGAACTGGCTCAACTGGCACCATGGGCACAACTGGAGGTAGAACTTCCTCTTGTGGCTGATAAAATTGCAACACCGGAATTATTACAGCATCTCCCAGTCTCGGCCAATCTGCAGGGAAATCTCCCAGATCCGTGTGTATGACCTCTTCTTTTCTTTCTTCTTGATTGATGACAGAGTTCTCTTCACGAAACTTTAAGGGTTCTGGGCACAATTTCAAATGGTCTCTGGACACAGTGGATATTGTTCTTCCTCCGTCCTTACTGATGATACAAACTTTTCTATTGTCATATTTGGAATCTTGTACGACGTAGGGTTCTTGCTCCCACTGGTTATCCAATTTGTGCATTTTCCTTTTCCTTTTCAATACCACTTCTCCAGGCATCAAAGGCTTGGCAGGAGCATTCCTGTTGTAAATACCTTCCTGTTTTTCCCGTACCTTGTTGAGACTTTCTTCTACACAGACTTGCACTCTTCTGTATTGCTCTTGCCGATTGATGTCCCAGTTTTCAATAGCGTCATCTGCCTCTGGTTCTACCACTCCAAGTTCTAAATCCATTGGTAGTCTTCCGGGCCTTGCTCTCATAAGATAGGCTGGAGTGCAGTTAGTGGAACTTACAGGTATATGGTTATACAAGTCAACCAAATCAGGTAGTAAGTCCGGCCATCGATTTCTGTCTTCCAACGGTATGGATTTCAACAAATCAAGGACAATGTGGTTCATTTTCTCGCAAAGACCGTTGGTTTGAGGGTGGTATGGTGTTGTTCTAATTTTCTTGCACCCATACATGTGACAGAATTCCTTGAATAGATCAGCTTCGAAAGCAGGTCCTTGATCGGTTAATACTTGCTCCGGATACCCATGCGGTCTGCAGAAGCTTGCTTGAAAGGTTTTTGCTGCCGTCACTGCTGTCTGATCCTTAACTGGTACAACCACCAGAAATCTAGAGTAATGGTCCACCATGGTCAAGGCGTATGAGTATCCAGATCTACTTGGCGACAGTTTGACGTGGTCCAGGGCCACAATCTCCAAGGGACGAGTCGTCCGAATAGGCTGCAGGGGTGCCCTCTGACTACCGTAGTCCTTTCTTCTGAGACCACAGGGTCCACAGTTCCGACACCACCTCTCGATGGAGCTGCGCATCCCTACCCAGTAGAACCGGCACCTCAACAGGGTCTCCAGCTTTCTCCAGCCAAAGTGTCCTGCTTGATCATGGTATGCTTCCAACACCATTTGGACGTCTGCCTTGGGGACCACTATTTGCCAGACCATCTCGTGGGTCCTGGGATTGACGTATCTCCTGCACAACTTCTCACGGTATAGGAATAACCTGCTTCTCTCGTTCCACAGGAGCTTTGCTGACATAGGTGCATCTTTTTCCAAGGAGGAACCTTCCTGTCTTAACAACTCCTTGATACGGCTGACCACTGGATCGCTGTCCTGAGTCTCTTTCCAGCTGTGATGGGGTAAAGGATTTAACGTTGCACCATACTGCTTTCTGTAGACTCGATGCTCGTGGACTACCCCATTTCGATGGAACGCAGGTAGCTCAATTTCTTCCAGGTCGTCCGATTCTTCCTCCGTGTCAGAGTCATGCGGCATTCGGGACAATGCGTCAGCATTAGCATTCTTTCGGCCTGCCCGGTACTTGATAGTAAACTGGTAATTGGACAACCGAGCCATCCAACGCTGCTCCATGGCGCCCAACTTGGCCGTTTCCAGGTGCGTTAGCGGGTTGTTGTCTGTGTACGCCGTGAACTTGTTGGAGGCCAGATAGTGCTTAAATCTTTCAGTAATGGCCCAGACCAGCGCCAGAAACTCCAGCTTGAAGCTGCTATAATTTTCCGGATTCCTCTCAGTTGGCCTGAGTTTTCTGCTGGCATAAGCGATGACTTTTTCTTGGCCATTCTGCTTCTGACTGAGAACTGCTCATAAACCTTCATTACTAGCATCGGTGTACAGCAGGAACGGTTGGCTGTAATCAGGATACGTCAAGATCTCATCGCCTGTAAGGATTTCTTTCATCTTTTGGAATGCTTCAGCCTGTTCCTTACCCCAATTGAAGGGAGGATTTCTGCTCTTTAGGGATTGGCCTACTAGGAGGTCCTGTAGAGGCGCTGCCTTCTTCGTGTAATCTTTCACGAACCTTCTGTAGTAACCCGTTAGTCCCAGGAACTGTCGCACTTCCTTGAGGTTCTTCGGCTCCGGCCACTTCTGGATGGCAGTGACTTTCTCTGGGTCCGGCGCTACTCCTTCCGAACTGACGATGTGCCCCAAATATTGTACCTTCTGTTTGAGTAGATGGCATTTTGAGGGTTTCAACTTCATCCCGTACCTGGTCAGGGACTCAAATACTTCTGCCAGGTGCTTCAGATGGTCCTCATATGTCTTGGAGTACACGATGACGTCGTCTAAGTATAGCAGCACGGTTTCAAAATTGAGATGTCCCAGGCAGTTCTCCATCACTCTCTGAAAGGTTCCTGGGGCACTGCTGAGCCCAAACGGCATTCTGTCGAACTCACAGAGCCCCATTGGGGTGGTGAAAGCCGTTTTCTCACGATCCTCCTCAGCCACAGCCACTTGCCAGTATCCACTAGTCAGATCAAGGGTAGAAAAGTAGTTAGCCGTTTTCAGAGCAGCTAATGACTCCTCTATACGTGGTAACGGGTATGCATCCTTGTGTGTTATGCGGTTCACCTGCCTGTAATCCACACACATTCTCAAGCTACCATCTTTCTTTCTAACCAGGACTAGAGGTGCTGCCCAGGGACTACAACTATCCCTGATTACTCCGGCTTCTTTCATATCTCGCAACATTTCCTTAGCCTTCTGATAATGGGCTGGGGGTATAGGCCTATACGCTCTTTGATGGGAGGATGACTGCCTGTAGGGATATGATGTTGTACTCCCTTAATTATCCCAAAATCAAGTGGATTCTTGCTAAATACTTGGGCGTACTCTTGCACCACCCGTAATACCCCTTGCTTCTGGTGAGCGGGAGTGGTGTCCGTCCCAACATGGAGTTGCTGACACCATTCTGCCATCTGGGTTGCCGGGTCATTGTCCTCCGCTATTTGGCGGGAGTCTAAGGACTCAGCCGGAAGAATAGAATTATTGTCAAAAGCATGTAGTTTAGCAATGGTTGCATAACGGGGTAAGTTTACCTCATCATCTCCCCAATTGAGAAGCCGTACCGGTACTCTTCCATTCACCACTTCCACTACTCCCCTAGCAGTCACAAGTGTAGGTCTATGTTCTGAATGGTGAGGTTCTACTACAGCTTGGTAATTCTGTCCTCTCAGACCTATGGCTGCCCTGCACCAGATTATCATTTCACTCATTGGGGGTATCCCAATGGGATTCGAGTCAGTGACCCGTACATTACCAATTTTGCCGTCTGTAAGCTTCGCTTGCTGCTGACACACCAGGGCCCGGATCTCTCTTTGGATTACTCCTTTCTGCCTTGGTCGGGCAATCTCAGCGAGCTGTTGGAGTAAGAACACAACTTCTCCCAAACAATTACTGATAATGTTAGTACCCAAAATTATATTTAAACCGTTCTCCTCATTTACAGTCTTTACTACCAGAAGCCCCTGGTCTTTCAACTCTTCTCTGCCCACTTTCACATCTACACATTTTGTCCCGAGTACTTCTACAGGAAGACCATTAGAAGCATACACGGTAAAGTCAGGGCTCGGGGGTTTAAGACTGTCCATTGACCAGAACTTAGTATATAGGGCATCAGGTATTAGGGTCACCTGAGACCCAGTGTCTAACAATGCCGGAACAGCAATACCATCTAGAATGATAGACAGGTAGGGTCGCCCACCCACATACCTGCGGTTCCAGTCTAGGGGGCCTGACGGGTCTCCTCCTGGGTGTTGGCCCTCAGACCCAGGTTCTGCCCGTTTTAAAGGACACTGTGGAGACATATGACCTTTCCGGTTGCATCGGTAACAGGTGATCTCCCGACGAGGAGGGTGTTGATCAGAGGTCGCTCCTGGGGGTGGCGTTGTCCTCCTCCGGGGGGGCGACGTCTTCCTTCTTCTCCGGTTCATCCACGGAACGTCTTCTGGGCAGTCCGCTAATAAGATCTTCCTTCTTCCTCTTTCCGCAGCTGCAGGGCACTCATCACAGCAGCCAGATTTTTAGTCAGCTGGCGCACTCTGAGCGCAGACAGTCCAATTCACTAGGGGTGTCACCTGCGTTTTGGTTTCGGCCACTAGCGAGGAAAGGGGGTTGCCGCCGGCTCCAGAGTGACTTCATCCTGACGATGTTGGGTTGCCACCTCAGGTTTGCCCAGGGCCGCAGCCATTTTATTGCCATGTCCTTTAGGGCATCAAAGGTAGCATCAGGGTGATCTAAAGACCACCAATTCACAGTTCTGCGTTCCGCTTGGGACCTCAGTCCCTGCACAAATTGTTCTTTCAGCATCTTATTTTCATCAATGACACTTATAGTATTAACCTGCTTGAGGCTCTCAGGGCCCCTTGTAGTCGGCAGGCATAGTCCCTTATGCTGTCACTTGGTTGCTGTGAACAGTTATAGAATGCCATCCGGAGATCTGTTTCGGTGCGATCTTCAAAAATGGCCTGTAACTTTAAGAGGATTGCAGGCACCAACTCCTGGTCCGTGGTAGCCCAAGTCTCCACTTCTCTCTCAGCAGCGCCAGTTAGCTGCTCTATTAATACTGCAGCTTTTTGCCTCTCAGACATAGAGTACATTTCAGGACACTGCATATCTTCCGTTTGAATCCTGCTAAAGTGCCTGGCTCGCCGCTGTACTGGGGAAGCCATTTCGCCCCAGGCATATATGGAAGCGTTAGTGGCATGAGCGGGACCACCGGACTGAGTGCTGGGCCTGCGCCCCCATCTGGCGCTACAACGCCACGCGGTGCGGAGTCGGGTCCTCCGGCTGGGGCCGCACTGTCGGCCGGTTGTTGCAACATATTAGCGCCCCCTTAGTTAAACGGAGCCTACCGGTTTCAGAAGCTGCTATTTCCCAGGCACAGCAGTAGGAACAGGACCTTCGTCGCAGGCGCTCTGATGTCAGAGCGTCCACTTCCTGTCGCAGACCTGCCGCTGAGTCAGAGTCGGGGGCGTGTCCAAGACTTTGCGCGCTCCTTCAGGTACGCCCACCTTCTTCTCCAGCGCCTCAGGGCGCGAATATGGCGGCAAATATGGCGGTATTTGGCGCCAAACAATAGCAACAGTCTTTTTCACCAAAAACACTCCACAGGCACACAGGCTCGCAATTCTGCAAGTTTCGGATCCTGTTCGTGACGCCAAGTTGTGTTGACCCGCACCACAATTGTGGTTTACCAGAGCAATGGGGTACTCAGAGCCGAGCCCATGGAAGTCTATGGGGTTGTCACAGGTAGCGCTGGCTCGGTCTGTGGCCCTGGCGGTCAGGCGTATGTTGGGGGGAATATTTACAGGGGATAGGTATATATACAGTTCGTGACGCCACCTGTAGTTCTCTGATCACTAAGACCAGCGCTGCTGTAGATCTCTGAGGGGATGGTGAGGCAGCTAGATGTCGGGTCCCCTACAGGTGGGACTCTTCCCTCAGGTCGATAGTTATGGTGGGGTTGTGCAGGGATGCAATCAAATAACTCAGTCTCACACATAGAAGCTTCTTTCCACACCTTTTACTTCAAGTTGTTCAGGCAGGTCCCAGGGAGGCTGTTCGGGGTGGATGAATGCACGTAGCGGTAACAGTTGAGCAGGTTACAGGCCTCCTTCTCTTTCCGCATGATGAGTGAGTCCAAGCTTGCCTGTAGCTAAGTTAACTCTATAGTTTTCAGCTTTTCCACTAGCTGTACTGCCCGGCCGTTTTGTGATAGAGCCTTATAAGTGGTGAACTAAGTACTTTCTTTTGCCGCGCGCCGGACTCAGAAGTCTTGTTCTCCTGACTCGGTTACGTACTGGCACTCTAAGGGCGGCTTTCTGCAACCTAAGGTCCAGTAAGACTCTGGCTTTTCTATCACTATGCCTGGAGCTATGTGACGCTTCGGTCCCCAGTGACCGGTGACAATGTGCAGGATAATCCCATCCTTAAGGCACTTCTGAATCCTTCCCACTATGCCCTTCGCCCTGCTTCTGCTTTCAATGTAGCACTGAAGCGTGAAGATAGAAAGTCAGTTTTCTTCCTTGGTCTCACTGAGTAACTCTCAGTTTCCTCAAAGTTCAGACTGAGTAAAAGGTAACTCTGACTAGACTCGGGATGATAACTAGTCATCCGTTACTAGACTCCACTTCGTTGAATTGGCAGGAACTAATCTTCTGCTCACCCAGAGCTCTGACAGGAATCCTCACTGTCTAAGAAGAACTAGCCCTGACTGCTCTGTACGATGACAGGAAGCTAGACACACTCTCTCCTGTGCTACACGTCACTCCCTATACACCCCTGTGGGTGTGTCTGAAGTGTGAGTGTCAAGCTTTAACTGTTACCTTACTGTGCATTCTCCAGATCCTGTGTGCCTTACATACCAGGGCTACACATAAATACAATAGTGATATGACAAAGTATGCAGAATATAAGAGTTATCAGTCAGATGAAAGGCCTGGCTTGCAGGGGAGGGGGTTGCCACATTGTAGGCTGGTGTTCTCCTCTGTTCCTTGACTTCTCCTCACACGATGTGTCGTCGCAACTCCTCATAGAAAAGCAATAGGCCATGCTTTACATAAGCATTTAACTCCTTTGGGTCACTCCCCTCCTGTCCTAAATCCCTCCCCTTGCCTCTAGCAGCTAAAAATTCTAAAACCTAAAAAAGGGCATAACTCCTTAATTGACGGTTACTACGAAGGTGGTTTTGGCACCATCAGACTTGGCTGGGCCCCTGCTACTCATTGAGACCAAGCACAGCGTTTCAACTTGACTCTACTAGCCATTCTAAGGATCTCCCCACCCTGAGGCGCTAGAGCAGACACTGGAAGCTGTTCGGCCCGTTCCAGAGATCTCAAAAATGTAAACAATGTCCGGCAAGGATGTGGGATAAGTCCATATTCTCCTCATGAAATCTATCTGTCTGAGAACAGCAGTTACATCACATGGGCACTACAGAAGTCTTCCTGTAAGAGTCTGGTTACTAGCTAGCTGGTGGGGGATGTGGATTACTTCTTTGAAGCTGAGAAGGCTGGGCCCCCTGCTGAGCCAGGTGAACTGTTACAGCTACACATATTTTCAGTAGGATTGTAAGCTTGCATCCACCATCCTTCACAACGTCCAATTAGAAATGTAGTATAGTTCTTCTGATTTGCTATGTTGTTTACCCTATGTGCAGGACATTGCAGTAGTTAGGCATCCATGGTTACAACCACTGGAACTATATGAGTGGTAATAACCATTGATACCAAAGCTACTGGGTTAAGCAACATAGCTAATCAGAAGAACTATACTACAATTTCTGTTTACACCAAGTTTTCTCCAACTCAACAACCAGCTGTGTCTGTGAACCCAAATTCAACAGAAAGGGTTAAGTTCTCTTCAGAGACACCACAGGGAAAATGAAGTATGACATGACTCAATGGGTTGTTTGTGTAATGCGGAGAAGACAAGTCCTCCAGAGCGAAAGATGTCTTCCC
>JARQOD010000009.1:52117904-52205873 GCA_033576555.1 Oophaga sylvatica
TTAGCACAAGAGGAACATGGAGGGTCGTGGATTACTGCAAAGCATCCTTAATAGGACTCATTTGCAGAGATGTGATAAAAACCTTTATATCAGCATTTCACCTACTCGAGATCCAGGGAGCGACGTACAGACTACACTGTTCTCCTGTTTCACAAAATGGCTGCTGATGGAGGAGCATGTGACCAGACCTGTTCTCAGCCTCCTCCAATAGAAAAACACTGCACATAGGATCTGCTCTCCAATTGGAGGAGGCTGATGTACAGGTCTGGTCACATAATCCTTCATCACCTTGAGAACAGTAGAGCTGTGCAGTCTGTGAGGAAGGAAGAGGAAAACCTGTCCTGTAACATTTAGTGATGGTCGAAAGTGTTGGCAGCCTTGAAATTATTCCAGAAAATGAAGTATTTCTCCCATTACAATTCCACGTATTTTGTTATACACACGTTCACTTTCTATGTGTGTATGGGAACAACACAAAAAAAAAATGAGGGAAAAAGAAGGCAAATAGGACATTATTTCACACCAAACCCCCAAAATGGGCCCAACAAAATTGTCACCATCAACTTCAATCACTTCCTATAACCATCAACAAGCTTCTTACACCTCTCAAATGGAATTTTGGACCACTCTTCTTTTGCAAACAGCTCCAGGTCTCTGATATTTGGAGAGTGCCATCACCAGCAGACATTTTAAGATCTCTCCACAGGTGTTCAATAGAATTTAGATCTGGAATTATTGCTGGCCGCTTCATAACTCTCCAGTGCTTTGTTTCCATCCATTTTTGGGTGCTTCTTGAAGGACATTTTGGGTCATTGTCCCTCTGGAAAATCTATGACCTAGGAGGCAAACCCAGCTTTCTGACATCGGGCACTACATTGTGACCCAAAATGCTTTGGTAATCTTCAAATTTCATGTTGTCTTGCACACAGTCAAGGTACCCCATTCCCAGAGGCAGCAAAACAACCCCAAAACATCTTTGAACCTCCACCATCTTTGACTGTAGGTACTGTTATTTTCTTTGTAGGCTTTTTTTTACTTTTGAGCAAACAGTAGAATGATGTGGTTTACCAAAAAGCTCTATTTTGGTCTCATCTGTTCACAAGATGCTTTACCAGAAGGATTTTGACAAACTGCAGTCTGATACACCCTGAGCCTGCTGAACAGCTTGAATTTCTTTAGAACTTGCCTATCCTGCATTTCGACTTTAATCAATTTTTCTCTTGCGTCCAGATCGATTAACTACAGTGCCATAAGTTGTAAACTTCTTGATTATTTTGCGCACCGTGGACAAAGGAACATCAAAATCTCTGGAGATGGACTTGTAACCATGAGATTGTTGATATTGTTCAACAATTTTGATTCTCAGGCCCTCAGACAGTTCTCCTCTCCTCTTTCTGTTCTCCAAGCCTATTGTGACCACACAGACACACAATGCAAAGATTTAATTATCTACTCCGCATTTTATCTGGTTTCAGGTGTGATTTTCACACTGCCCACACATGTTACTTGCCACTGATAAGTTTGAACAGTCATCACATGCTTGAAACAAAGTTGTTTACCTACAATTTTGGAAAGGTGCCAACAATTTTGTTTTGCCCATTTTTGAGGTTTTGTGTGAAATTATGTGCAATTTGCCTTTTTTCCTCCGTTTTGTTCTGCGTGTTGTTCATAGACACACAAACAAAATAAACATGTGCATAACAAAACATGCATAATCAAATAATTTTCTGGACGACTTTCCTGATTTAATATAATATTCGACGGAAAATTTAGAACTTCAAACGGCGCTGAGTGGAAGTGACTGTAATAGGATTTTGTGGTTTCACACTGGTGTTTATGATATGTATGAAGTAGTAACAAGTTAACTCTGCAGAGTTAATTTGGGAATAATATTTTACAACCATACTTTTGGCAGATTTTTAAAAAGTCTGGATAGAATTATTACTAGTTTGCCTCAGAATAGGTAGCACAAATAACATTCCCTTTTACTGCTTACCACTAAATTATGCCAGCCGCACGCCTAATTATCGAGTAGAGGGTTTAGCTATATAGGAGGAAACAGATGCTAAAAACCAAAGTACATGGCTATGGCTGTAGAGGCCACATAAGCAGTATTCATGTGGCCCTTCCTGGTATAATGTCCCCCATTCTACAAGAATGTCCTCCATCCTAAGTTCCTTCCTGGTAATAATGTCCCTCTTCCTGGGCTCTTTCCTGGTATATGGACCCTCATCCTAGTTTAAAGTCTGCTTTCCTGGTATAATGGGCCCCTTCCTGATATAATATTCGTTCTGCTGCTCTTTTACAACAAATAAAAAAATAAATTGATTCTAATTACCTTCCTCCACTTCCACCATGTGTGGCATACTCTTATACAGCCTACATGTGAGTTTCTCGCATGTGTGATCCTGACCTTAATCTGACAGTGACACAGAGGAAACAATGAAAACTGTCTCACTAGTACCTCTTATAGGTGTCTACTCTGTAAATTAATGTCCATCCCTTCAAAGAGCCTTAAAGCATAACTTGGGTTACCAAGAAATCCAGACACATAAATACATGGGTCTTTAGGGAAAAGTTATTGGGAAAATACTTGGCTCCATAGAACATTGCCTTACCGACTTCTTCTCAACTGGATCTCAGCAAGAAGAGTCAATCTCTTCTAATAAACTTCATGAAATTGTTGACCCTGGTGAGATATGAACCAAAAGACCAACCAATGAGCCAGCGTGCTGATACTCTTCTCTAAAGCCACCCATATACATTAGACTAACATCAGCTGAACCCCGTATCAATGGGTTTGGCCCACAGTCTAATGCAGTGTTGCCCAACTCCAGTCCTCAAAAGCCACCAACAGATCATGTTTTTAAGGATTTCCTTAATATTGCACAGGTCAGATAATTCCATCACTCATGAAATCATGAAAACATGAAATGTCGATGGCTCATGAGGACTTTAGTTGCTGAACACTTGTATAATGTGTATGGGACAAATGATTGCTGGGAAGTTAAGGATCCAGTGTGTCCAATTACAAATTTCCTTTTGTTCTCCCTAAGATAAGCCACTGCGAGAAATTTTTGGCAGTGGATCTCAGAGAATGCAGGAATACTCAGCTCCTGTGTAAGAGAGAGTTGGGCAAAATCACTGCTAACCGAGAGAGTGGCTGAACCATCATTTGTCTGACGGCTATCCAAAATGTATGGTGCGCTTAACTTGGTTCCATATCTTCACTCGGATTATCGAGCAAACCAGAATCACTTATCTGTGAGCTGCAACTCCTCATCAGTACAGGATAGGGGAAGGGTTTTGGGTGGCTGGTTGTGCTGCCTCTGGTTCCATTCTGATTCTCCTTGCAGAAATCCATGGTATCTTTAGGCTTCTTGGAAAAAAATAAAATCTTTTTATAAAGAAAAATGGTCGTAACGACTTCCTCTTGGCTAGATCCAACGTGACAACTACATACTCCATAACAGTGTTCCCCTTGGTCAGATATGAATCTAGGAAGAACCACAGAAACAGCATGTTGATAATTCTTCTCTATGTTGGTTCCAAGGGTGTATATATCTTAGATGCAGGGGTTGCATTTGCATCTGGACCCAGGAGCTTAAAGGGGGCTCAATTGGCCCATATGAGAAGACCAATACTGTGAAAAAACTTTGATAATTAGGGGCTCTGTTGGAGACTTTGCATTGGGGACCACAAATCTTAAGGGTATGCCACACTAAACAATATCGCTAACGGGATCGCTAAAAAACGTCACTATTTAGCGATCCCGTTAGCGATGTTGTTCAGTGCGGCAGCTTCCAGCGACGAGCTTCCTGCTGTGATCTCGCTCGTCGCTGGAATCGTTCCGGACCCTATTTTCTCGTCGGCGCTCCCGCTGGGTAAGTATCTAATCGCTGTGTGGCACCTTTTCTTAGCGATTTAGCGGTACTTTTGTACCGCTAAAGTCGTTAAGAAGATCGCTAACGGCGATAGCGTCGTTAACTATATCGCTAAATGCGGCAGCATTTAGCGATATAGAAACAATCCCGCTAGCGATCGCATTAGTATGCGTCGGTATTGTGTATAGCGGGATTGTTTAGTGTGGCAGTACCTTTAGGATGTCACTTTGTAAGGTTCTATGTATATATTCCTGAAACTCAGTTTGTTCGTCAGCCATTTTACTTTCTGTCTTGCTGCAGCTATCTTGCCCTCAGTCAAAATGGAGTTTCCAGCTTGCATGTTCCCGCCCTGATTCTCTCCTTTGCTTCTTAAGCAGCCACAGCTGAGCAATCAGTGCTTCAGAATCTAGCCTGCAGTGAACCTGTGACTTGACTCCTGTAAGCCTTGGACCTTGTACTCCAGCTATTCCTACTGAGGAACTCTGAAGCACTTGTGGACTCTGAACCCTGCTCTTTGAAAGACCCACGTTTGCATGGACTTACGGTAACAGAGAAGAAGATCCTGAATCTGTATTGGAGAGTGATTGCTGAGCTTGGATTACTCTGGCCTGCTGTGTCTCCTGTTTCTGTGTCTGCAAACTGTGTGACTATTTCTGCCAACTTGTATGAAGTAATACAGGACTTTTCTATATCAAACCTGTGACTCCTGTGTTTTCATCGCACCCAAGCACAAGACGCTATATGAACTGTACTACATACATTACAAGATTCTGAAGCCAAAACGTTAGTGTCTGCTGGGTCTGGAAGGCTGTGTCTGCTGTACTGTGGATATCAGACGTCCGGTTGTACTTTCTGTGATGACAGTGGTTGTGACTTCTCACAACCATTCCAGGTGAGCAATTCCCTTAAGTTTTTTCTTTTTGCAGTGTTACCACAGGTAAACACTATTGTTTTTTTTTTTTTCCTTTCTTTTCTCTTTTTTGTCTGCTGTAACTCTGGATATCAGATGTCTGGTTGAAACTTTCTGTGATGATAGTGGTTGTGACTTCTCACAACCATTCCAGGTGAGCAGTTCCCTTAATTTTTTTTTCTCTCTGCAGTGTTGCCACAGGTGAACACTATTGTTTTTTTTCTCTCCTCTTCTTCCAGTAATCCTGTCTTAAAAGATCTGGAAAATGGAGGCCCGCATAAAGGAACTTTGCGGAGTGACTGATAATATCCTTGCAGATTTGCAGAATATAAAGACCCGTTTTACAAACCTACAGGACCTCAATAATCACAATTTGCAAGTGGTTGGACAGACTACCCAGGATTTGCGAGCCAGGATTGAGGTTCTAGAGGGGCGAGTCCAGGCTCCTGCCGTAGCCCCGAGTGCTGGGATTCCCAAGTTGCCCCCTTTTCGTTTTGGCGGTGAACGTGAGAAATTCAGGGGATTTATTAATCAATGCAATCTTTTTTTTTCTGCACATGCTTCACAATTTCCCACTGAACGATCTAAGGTGCTTACTATAATTATGTTGCTTACCAACAAGGCTTTAATGTGGGCAAACCCTCTGATTGAGACTGAGGATGATTGTTTGAATCACCTTGATGATTTTATTTCAGCCATGGGGCAGGTGTTTGATGACCCCAATCGAGGTGCAACAGCTGAAGCAGCCATGTTAGCTTTGCGCCAAGGTAAGCACTCGGTAGCTGAATATGCCTTGGATTTCAGGAGATGGGCCCTTGATACCACCTGGGACAGTTCCGCCAAAAAATCTATTTTTCGAAAGGGGTTATCTCCACTGATTAAGGATGAACTTGCTCGTGCCGACCCTCCCACTGCGTTAGGTGACTTTATTAACTACTGCATCCGTATTGATACTCGTCTGACTGAACGCAGGCAAGAGAGATGGTTCGAAAGCAATCGTACTAACCTTTTCCTACCTTCCTCTCCAGCTAAGGAACCTTTGAGTAGGATTACACGGGAACCTGAACCTGAACCCATGCAGGTAGACTCTTTACAACGACGGGTTAGTGATGCACGCAAGGAACATCGTTTTAAGGAGAATCTATGTTTCTATTGTGGTAAGTCAGGGCACTTCATTATAAACTGCCCCAGCCGTTCTCATAAGACTACTGCAGCACTCATTCATTGTGAGTGTTGCGAGAGGGGATCTGTCAGGTCCGAGCCTCAGGCTCCAGAGAGATCTGCAGCAACAGATCTTGATTTCTCGGACTTAAACTCCGTTACCTCTGAGGACGTTGACTGTGTAAACGCTGCCATTTTTCAAGTTTCCTCAGCGGTGTCCCAGCTGAGTTGTAAGAAAAACAATTCTCATTGCTTTCTTTCCATCAAACTCTGGGTTGACTCAGCTTGGGTGTCTAGCTCTGCTATGATCGACTCAGGGGCAAGTGGAAATTTTATGGATGTCTCCTTTGCTCTGAAACAGGGAATACGTTCAGTGAAGAAGGCTACTCCAGTACAGATGGAAACTGTGGATGGCTCCCTGCTGACCTCTGGACCAGTGGATCAGGAAACAGAGCCTTTGAGGGTTCTTATGGGTAAAGATCATCAAGAGAAACTGTCCTTTATGCTTATCTCTTCTCCCCACTTTCCCATTATTCTAGGGCTACCATGGCTGCAGGCTCAGAATCCTACCATTAACTGGGAGACCAAGGAATTACACTTTCCAGAGAAACAGATGAGTCCAAAAGTTTCAGCTTGCTCTGTTCCTAAAGGAATCATGTCAGTCCCTGAACTACCAGCTGTATACCAGGACTATGTGGATTTATGTGACAAGAAGAACGCTGACCAGCTTCCTCCTCACCGTCCATATGATTGTCCAATTGAATTATTGCCTGGAGCAGAGATACCTTTTGGTAAGATCTACCCCTGGCGGGGCCCGAGCTAAAGGCTTTAAAGGATTACATAGATGAAAATCTAGCCAAGGGTTCATACGCCTCTCTTCATCTCCTGCAGGTGCACCCATCTTCTTTGTAAAGAAGAAAGATGGATCTCTGAGACCATGCGTAGACTATAGGGAACTCAATAAGTTACTATTAGAAACCGTTATCCATTGCCTTTAATCCCTGAGTTATTGGAGAGAGTGCGACATGCCAAAATTTTTTCTAAACTAGATCTTCGTGGGGCCTATAACTTAGTCCGTATTAGACCTGGGGATGAATGGAAGACTGCATTCAGGTCACGCTATGGACACTTTGAATATCTAGTTATGCCTTTTGGTCTGAGTACCGCCCCAGCCACTTTCCAACACTTGGTGAATGACATCTTCAGGGATCTCCTAGATACATTCGTGGTAATTTATTTGGATGATATTCTAATTTTTTCTAACTCCACAGAGGAACATCATGGACATGTGAGAATGGTCTTGGAACGTCTAAGACAAAATCATCTTTACATCAAACTTGAAAAGTGTGAATTCCATAGGACCGAAATTCAATTTCTGGGGTATGTACTGTCTACACAAGGAATTAGTATGGATGGAAGCAAAACCCAAGCCATCAAGGATTGGCCAAGTCCTAGAAATGTGAAGGAGGTACAGCGCTTCATCGGGTTTGCCAACTTCTATAGACGTTTCATTAGAAATTTCTCTGAGGTAGTGTCACCTATCACTCAACTTACCCGGAAAGAGTCTAGGTTTTCCTGGACTCCCCAAGCCCAGGAAGCATTTTCCCGTCTAAAAGATAAATTTACCACTGCACCTATCCTAGTACATCCCAACCCCGAGCTTGCCTTCATAATAGAGGTGGATGCTTCAGACTGTGCCTTTGGAGCTATACTCTCTCAGAGAACAGGTGAGAAGAATGTCTTGCATCCCTGTGCCTTCTTTTCCCAGCAGTTGTCTTCGGCTGAGAGGAACTACGATGTGGGCAATAGAGAGTTGTTGGCCATTATTGCCGCCTTCAAAGAATGGAGACACCTTCTTCAGGGAGCTGCACAGCAAATAGTCGTCCTGACAGACCATCGTAACCTTGAGTTTATCAGGTCGGCTAAGTGCCTGACTCCTCGCCAGGCTCGCTGGAATCTTTTCTTAAACCAATTTAATTTTATCATCTCTTATAGACCAGGATCGCGCAATGGAAAGGCTGATGCACTCTCTAGGATTTACTCAGCAGAGACACGTCCAATTACTCCTCCTAAGACTATTCTTCCTGACTCTAGATTCCTAGGAGTAATTCATAATCAAGACCTACTTAAGGACATCAAGGAAGCATACCATGCGGATTCCTTTTTGGCACAACCCCAAGGGACGTAAGTCTTGTCTTTAAGAATGGTGTGTGGATTCAGGGACAACGTCTGTATATTCCTGAAACAGTCAGATTAAGAGTATTGCAACTCATTCACGATTCCAAGATAGCTGGGCATAGAGGAATTCTAAAGACACAGGAATTTCTTTCTCGTTTCTTTTGGTGGCCCACTTGCAGGAAGGATGTTTTGAATTATGTCACTTCATGTGAGGTCTGTGCAAGATGCAAAACACCTCGCTCCTCACCAACTGGTCTGTTACAGCCTCTTCCCACCCCGTCCCGCCCGTGGGGATCCATTTCTATGGACTTCATTGTGGAGTTACCAACCTCTCAGGGGAAGAACACCATTCTAGTGGTGGTTGACCGTCTAACAAAGGCAGCTCATTTTATCCCTTGTGTCGGCTTACCCACTGCAAAACAGACATCAGATTTGATGATTAAAGATGTGTTTCGCTTACATGGAGTACCGGATGAGGTTATTTCGGATCGAGGGGTGCAATTCACTTCTAGGTTTTGGCAAAATTTCTGTGCAGCATTGGACATTAAAGTAAACCTTTCTTCTGCTTTTCATCCCCAGACTAATGGACAGACCGAACGAACCAATCAAACCCTGGAGCAGTATCTCCGCTGCTTTATCTGCCACCTACAGGATGATTGGGTGGATCTACTTCCATTAGCTGAGTTCTCATATAACAACTCTCAGAGTGCCTCCACTAAACAGTCTCCTTTTTACTCTAATCTAGGTTATCATCCTAACATTCTACCACGATTTCCCATAGAAACGCCTTTACCAGCAGTGGCTGAAAGAATCACGTCTTTACAGAAGAATATGGATCTTCTAAAGGAAAATCTGGAATCGGCTCAAGAAAGGTACAAGAAAGCAGTAGATAAATTTCGTAAACCTGCACCAGCTTTCAAGGTAGGAGACTTGGTCTGGCTGTCAACCAGAAATCTTAAGTTAAGGATTCCATCGTCTAAGTTGGGACATAAGTACATTGGACCCTATAAAATCAGTAAAATTATAAGTGCCGTTGCTTGTCGTCTTCAACTGCCCAGAACTATGAGAATCCACCCTGTCTTTCATGTATCCCTACTAAAGGCTGCGACACCCAATACGTTTCCTGGACGTTCCTCTCCTTGCCCTGACCCAGTGCTAGTCGATGGTCAGGAAGAATTTGTGGTGGAAAGGATTTTAGATTCCAGGTTGTATAAAATCAGTTACAATATCTGATTAAATGGCAGGGCTACCCAGTGGAGGACAACTCATGGAACCGGTCAATAACGTTAATGCTCCTCGCTTGCTCCGTCAGTTTCATCAGAGGTACCCACACAAGCCTGGTCTGAGGTCATCCGGAGGTTGTCCTTAAGGGGGGAGTAATGTAAGGTTCTATGTATATATTCCTGAAACTCAGTTTGTTCGTCAGCCATTTTACTTTCTGTCTTGCTGCAGCTATCTTGCCCTCAGTCAAAATGGAGTTTCCAGCTTGCATGTTCCCGCCCTGATTCTCTCCTTTGCTTCTTAAGCAGCCACAGCTGAGCAATCAGTGCTTCAGAATCTAGCCTGCAGTGAACCTGTGACTTGACTCCTGTAAGCCTTGGACCTTGTACTCCAGCTATTCCTACTGAGGAACTCTGAAGCACTTGTGGACTCTGAACCCTGCTCTTTGAAAGACCCACGTTTGCATGGACTTACGTAACAGAGAAGAAGATCCTGAATCTGTATTGGAGAGTGATTGTCTGGAGCTGTGATTCTTCTGGCAAACTGTGTGTCTCCCTGTTGTATCGTTTTCTACAAACTGTGTGACGCACCAGCCAGACGCTATATGAACTGTACTACATACATTACACACTTCTTGGTTCCAAATCTTCAGGTGCAACATATCTTGTAGTTTGTCCACTTGCCGACACTTAGAACACAGTTCATCGGTAGAAGTATTTATACAACTACAATAAAAGGCTGAGTGAGTACACAGTCCGATTGATCATGCACTGTATTTTGTACAAGTAATTTTAGCTACCCTATTAGTCATAGAAAAAAAAAAAGTAATTTACTTCATCTCTCCTCGGAGAAATATGACTCCCATTCAAGACACTTCCTTATGTTTTTTTTTCTACTCTTATCGGTGTGAAGCAACACCAGAGAAATCAATAAGACAACCAAAATTGTAATTTAAAAAGTAATTTTCCTCAGAGCATAGATATTGCCAGCAAACAAGCTGTAATCCTTCCTAAACTGAGCTCTCAATCACTTTCCTTCAGAACAAAAGATGTTTTTGGATCTGTACGACAAAAACCTACAACAACCAAAGAGCGACCAAATCTTGGCTTGAAGTTTAAAGAATCCATCTTCTAAATGACCAATATAATAACGATGAAACGTTCTAGTAGAAAAAGTTTACAGTACTATGTTATGCCCCAGGGCAACTGGTAAAAGTTTTGTAAAGTTTAAAAAATGTTTCCGACAAAATACATTTATCACCTATCCACAGTTTTATCACAGGAGACATCCATCAATGGGACCTCCACCAATCATGAGAAGGGAGATAACGCGCATGTTCCTCTCCATTATGGTTGTGATTGAATGAGCGGCATTGATTGCTACTGCCCCATTCATGTATACAGAACTGGCGGAGATAGCCGAGTGATCTGTTGAACTATATCCATCTGTCTCATAGACACTGCCTTTTCTTCCATCTTTGCCCTTTCTTGTAATAATGCTCCCCATTTTGTCCCATTCTTGCAATAATATCCCCCATCATAGGCCCCTTCCTGGTATAATGAGGAAAGAATCTCCAGCGCGGAAATCGATAAAAAGTCAGTATTTATTAGAAAATATTAAAAACCATCTTCAATAGAAAAAACACACAGAATTGCAGGTGCGTTGGTTTCAGACCAACAGGGACCCCACCTGCAATTCTGTGTTTTTTCTGTTGAAGATGGTTTTTAATATTTTCTAATAAATACTGACTTTTTATCGATTTCCGCGCTGGAGATTCTTTCCTCATGTTTTTGCCTCAGCCAACGCCTTTGATCAAGGCGGCTCCGTGCATGTGAAGATTGTGGACTGCTAGAGACTGGTGAGCTGTAGTGATGGGAAATCTAGTTCATTTTGGTGATTAGTTCACCATGAACTAGTTCACTGAAAAGATTAGTTCAAAAGATTCAGTTTTTCTCCACCCTATCCTGTGAGGAGCTGATAGGAAATGCATCATGTGACCTCTGAACTAAATGAACTATATGAACTGCTGAACTAAATGTTCTATTGAGAATGACTCAGGACAGCCTAGTTCAATCTGATGCCTCTCACTGAGCCCAGCAGTGCCGCAATGATTGTGTATGAGGGAGCTGAGAAGCAGTTCAGCATCCACCATTTTAAGAACAGAACTGGAGCCAGTGGTAAAGATTTTAGCAAGACTGATCTTCTAAGCTACAGGAGGCTGATCTTATCACAAAGACAGGTGAGGGGCATGAGCACACACAGAAACACTCTCATACACACATTGAGCTGTGTCTGTCTACTGTGCAATTTCAGTTTTTATTAATAATATTATTACTATTATATTTGTATTTGATGTGTGGTATAGTGTTTTACTACCTTCTTTTCCAGCATCAGGAGCTATAAAGAGCAAGTGTGAGACAGAGCAGGGAGCTTCCTGGAGCTGGATGAGGGATCACTCTCTGTCTCTACCAGCAGCCCAAACAGTCTAACATCTGGTCCCCCCCTACCAGCAGCCCATCCAGTCTAACATCTGGCCTCCCTACCAGCAGCCCATCCAGTCTAGCATCTGGCCCCCCTACCAGCAGCCCATCCAGTCTAACATCTGGCCTCCCCCTACCTGCAGCCCATCCAGTCTAGCATCTGGCCCACCCTACCAGCAGCCCATCCAGTCTAGCATCTGGCCCCCCTACCAGTAGCCCATCCAGTCTAGCATATGCCCCCCTCCTACCAGCAGCCCATTCAGTCTAGCATCTGTCCCCCCCTACCAGCAGCCCATCCAGTCTAACATCTGTCCCCCCCTACCAGCAGCCCATTCAGTCTAGCATCTGTCCCCCCCTACCAGCAGCCCATTCAGTCTAGCATCTGGCCCCCCTACCAGCAGCCCATCCATTTTAGCATCTGCCCCCCCACCAGCATCCCATCCAGTCTAGCATCTGGCCCCCCTACCAGCATCCCATCCAGTCTAGCATCTGGCCCCCCTACCAGCAGCCCATCCAGTCAAGCATCTGTTCCCCCTACCAGCAGCCCATCCAGTCTAGCATCTGGTCCCCCCCTACCAGCAGCCCATTCAGTCTAGCATCTGGCCTCCCTACCAGCAGCCCATTCAGTTTACCATCTGGCCCCTCTACCAGCAGCCCATCCAGTCTAGAATCTAGCCCCACTACCAGCAGCCAATCCAGTTTAGCATCTGGCCCCCCTACCAGCAGCCCATCCAGTCTAGCATCTGGCCCCCAACCAGCAGCTCATCCAGTTTAGCATCTGGCCCCCCCTACCAGCAGCCCATCCAGTCTAGCATCTGACCCCCCCCACCAGAAGATCATCCACTCGAGCATCTAGCCCCCCTACCAGCAGCCCATCCAGTCTAGCATCTGGCCCCCCTACCAGCAGCCCATTCAGTTTAACATCTGGCCCACCTACCAGCAGCCCATCCAGTCTAGCAGCTGGCCCCCCTACCAGCAGTCCATCCAGTTTAGCATGTGTCCCCCCTACCAGCAGCCCATCCAGTCTAGCATCTGGCCCCCCCTACCAGCAGCCCATCCAGTCTAGCATCTGGCCCCCCTACCAGTAGCCCATCCAGTCTAGCATCTGGCCCCCCTACCAGCAGCTCATCCAGTCTAGCATCTAGCCCACCTACCAGCAGCCCATCCAGTCTAGCATCTGGCCTCCCTTCTAGCAGCCCATCCAATCTAGCATCTGCCCCCCCTACCAGCAGCCCATCCTGTCTAGCATCTTGCCCCCCTACCAGCAGCCCATCCAGTCTAGCATCTAACCCCCCTGCCAGCAGCTCATCCAGTCTAGCATCTGACCTCCCTACCAGCAGCCCATCCATTCTATCATCAGCCCCCCGAGCCAGATGCTAGACTGGATGGGCTACTGGTAGGGGGCCAGATGCTAGACTGGATGGGCTACTGGTAGGGGGCAAGATGCTAGACTGGATGGGCTGCTGGTAGGGGGGGCCAGATGCTAGACTGGATGGGCTGCTGGTAGGGTGACCAGATGCTAGACTGGATGGGCTGCTGGTAGGGGGCAAGATGCTAGACTGGATGGGCTGCTGGTAGGTGGGCCAGATGCTAGACTGGATGGGCTGCTGGTAGGGGGCTAGATGCTAGACTGGATAGTCTGTTGGTAGGGGGGCCAGATGTTAGACTGGATGGGCTACTGGTAGGGAGGCCAGATGCTAGACTTGATGGGCTGCTGGTAGGGGGGGCAAGATGCTAGACTGGATGGGCTGCTGGCAGGGGGGATAGATGCTAGACTGAATGGGCTGCTGGTAGGGGGGCCAGATGCTAGACTGGATGGGCTGCTGGTAGGGGGGGCCAGATGCTAGACTGGATGGGCTGCTGGTAGGGGAGGGCCAGATGCTAGACTGGATGGGCTGCTGGTAGGGGGACAGATGCTAGACTGGATGGGCTGCTGGTGGGGGGCCAGATGCTAGACTGGATGGGCTGCTGGTAGGTGGGGCCAGATGCTAGACTGGATGGGCTGCTGGTAGGGGGACAGATGCTAGACTGGATGGGCTGCTGGTAGGGGGGAGGCAGATGCTAGACTGGATGGGCTGCTGGTAGGTGGGGCCAGATGCTAGACTGGATGGGCTGCTGGTAGGGGGACAGATGCTAGACTGGATGGGCTGCTGATAAGGAGGCTAGATGCTAGACTCGATGGGCTGCTGGAAGGGGGAAGATGCTAGACTGGATGGGCTACTGGTAGGGGGGGGCAGATGCTAGACTGGATGGGCTGCTGGTAGGGTGGCCAGATGCTAGACTGGATGGGCTACTGGTAGGGGGGCCAGATGCTAGACTGGATGGGCTGCTGGTAGGGGGGCCAGATGCTAGACTGGATGGGCTACTGGTAGGGGGCAAGATGCTAGACTGGATGGGCTGCTGGTAGGGGGGCCAGATGCTAGACTGGATGGGCTGCTGGTAGGGGGCAGATGCTAGACTGGATGGGCTGCTGGTAGGGGGGCAGATGCTAGACTGGATGGGCTCTGGTAGGGGGCCAGATGCTAGACTGGATGGGCTGCTGGTAGGGGGGCCAGATGCTAGACTGGATGGGCTGCTGGTAGGGGGCAGATGCTAGACTGGATGGCTGCTGGTAGGGGGCAAGATGCTAGACTGGATGGGCTGCTGGTAGGGGGGCCAGATGCTAGACTGGATGGCTGCTGGTAGGGGGCAGATGCTAGACTGGATGGGCTGCTGGTAGGGGGCAATGCTAGACTGGATGGGCTGCTGGTAGGGGGCAGATGCTAGACTGGATGGGCTGCTGGTAGGGGGGCCAGATGCTAGACTGGATGGGCTGCTGGTAGGGGCCAGATGCTAGACTGATGGTGCTGGAGGGGGCCATGCTAGACTGATGGGCTGCTGGTAGGGGGCCAGATGCTAGACTGGATGGGCTGCTGGTAGGGGGCAGATGCTAGACTGGATGGGCTGCTGGTAGGGGGCAGATGCTAGACTGGATGGGCTGCTGGTAGGGGGCCAGATGCTAGACTGGATGGCTGCTGGTAGGGGGCCAGATGCTAGACTGGATGGGCTGCTGGTAGGGGCCAGATGCTAGACTGGATGGGCTGCTGTAGGGGGCCAGATGCTAGACTGGATGGGCTGCTGGTAGGGGGCAGATGCTAGACTGGATGGCTGCTGGTAGGGGCCAGATGCTAGACTGGATGGGCTCTGGTAGGGGGCAGATGCTAGACTGGATGGCTGCTGTAAGGGGGCCAGATGCTAGACTGGATGGCTGCTGGTAGGTGGGGGGCCAGATGCTAGACTGGATGGGCTGCTGGTAGGGGGCCAGATGCTAGACTGGATGGGCTCTGGTAGGGGCCAGATGCTAGACTGGATGGCTGCTGGTAGGGGGGCCAGATGCTAGACTGGATGGGCTGCTGGTAGGGGGGCCAGATGCTAGACTGGATGGCTGCTGGTAGGGGGCCAGATGCTAGACTGATGGGCTGCTGGTAGGGGGGCCAGATGCTAAAACTGGATGGGCTGCTGGTAGGGAGGCCAGATGCTAGACTGGATGATGGGCTGCTGGTAGGGGGGCCAAGATGCTAGACTGGATGGGCTGCTGGAGGGGGCAGATGCTAGACTGGATGGGCTGCTGGTAGGGGCAGATGCTAGACTGGATGGGCTGCTGGTAGGGGGGGCCAGATGCTAGACTGGATGGGCTGCTGGTAGGGGGGCCAGATGCTAGACTGGATGGGCTGCTGGTAGGGGGCCAGATGCTAGACTGGATGGGCTGCTGGTAGGGGGGCCAGACTGATGGCTGCTTGAGAGCTAGATGATGGGCTGCTGGTAGGGGGCAGATGCTAGACTGGATGGGCTGCTGTAGGGGAGCAATGCTAGACTGATGGGCTGCTGGTAGGGGGCCAGATGCTAGACTGGATGGCTGCTGGTAGGGGGCCAGATGCTAGACTGGATGGGCTGCTGGTAGGGGGGCCAGATGCTAGACTGATGGGCTGCTGGTAGGGGGCAGATGCTAGACTGGATGGGCTGCTGGTAGGGGGCCAGATGCTAGACTGGATGGCTGCTGGTAGGGGGGCCAGATGCTAGACTGGATGGCTGCTGGTAGGGGGCCAGATGCTAGACTGGATGGGCTGCTGGTAGGGGGGCCAGATGCTAGACTGGATGGGCTGCTGGTAGGGGGCCAGATGCTAGACTGGATGGGCTGCTGGTAGGGGGGCCAGATGCTAGACTGGATGGGCTGCTGTAGGGGGCCAGATGCTAGACTGGATGGGCTGCTGGTAGGGGGGCCAGATGCTAGACTGGATGGGCTGCTGGTAGGGGGGGCCAGATGCTAGACTGGATGGGCTGCTGGTAGGGGCCAGATGCTAGACTGGATGGGCTGCTGGTAGGGGGGCCAGATGCTAGACTGGATGGGCTGCTGGTAGGGGGCCAGATGCTAGACTGATGGGCTGCTGGTAGGGGGCAGATGCTAGACTTGGATGGGCTGCTGGTAGGGGGCCAGATGCTAGACTGGATGGGCTGCTGTAGGGGGCCAGATGCTAGACTGATGGGCTGCTGGAGGGGGCAGATGCTAGACTGGATGGGCTGCTGGTAGGGGGGCCAGATGCTAGACTGGATGGGCTGCTGGTAGGGGGCAGATGCTAGACTGGATGGGCTGCTGGTAGGGGGCCAGATGCTAGACTGGATGGGCTGCTGGTAGGGGGGCCAGATGCTAGACTGGATGGGCTGCTGGTAGGGGGCCAGATGCTAGACTGGATGGGCTGCTGGTAGGGGGCCAGATGCTAGACTGGATGGGCTGCTGGTAGGGGGCCAGATGCTAGACTGGATGGCTGCTGGTAGGGGGGCCAGATGCTAGACTGGATGGGCTGCTGGTAGGGGGGCCAGATGCTAGACTGGATGGGCTGCTGGTAGGGGGCCAGATGCTAGACTGGATGGGCTGCTGGTAGGGGGCAGATGCTAGACTGGATGGGCTGCTGGTAGGGGGTGAGACGATGCTGCTGATGGGCAGTGCTGACGATGGCTGCTGGTAGGGGGCCAGATGCTAGACTGGATGGGCTGCTGGTAGGGGGGCCAGATGCTAGACTGGATGGGCTGCTGGTAGGGGGCCAGATGCTAGACTGGATGGGCTGCTGGTAGAGGGGGCCAGATGCTAGACTGGATGGGCTGCTGGTAGGGGGGCCAGATGCTAGACTGGATGGGCTGCTGGTAGGGGGGCAGATGCTAGACTGGATGGGCTGCTGGTAGGGGGCAGATGCTAGACTGGATGGGCTGCTGGTAGGGGGCTAGATGCTAGACTGGATGGCTGCTGGTAGGGGGGCCAGATGCTAGACTGGATGGGCTGCTGGTAGGGGGCCAGATGCTAGACTGGATGGGCTGCTGGTAGGGGGGCCAGATCTAGACTGGATGGGCTGCTGGTAGGGGCCAGATGCTAGACTGGATGGGCTGCTGGTAGGGGGGCCAGATGCTAGACTGGATGGGCTGCTGGTAGGGGGCCAGATGCTAGACTGATGGGCTGCTGGTAGGGGGCCAGATGCTAGACTGATGGGTGCTGGTAGAGGGCCAGATGCTAGACTGGATGGGCTGCTGGTAGGGGGCAGATGCTAGACTGGATGGGCTGCTGGTAGGGGGCAGATGCTAGACTGGATGGGCTGCTGGTAGGGGGCCAGATGCTAGACTGGATGGGCTGCTGGTAGGGGGCCAGATGCTAGACTGGATGGCTGCTGGTAGGGTGGCCAGATGCTAGACTGGATGGGCTGCTGGTAGGGGGCCAGATGCTAGACTGGATGGGCTGCTGGTAGGGGGGCCAAGTGCTAGACTGGATGGGCTGCTGGTAGGGGGCCAGATGCTAGACTGGATGGCTGCTGGTAGGGGGGCAGATGCTAGACTGGATGGGCTGCTGGTAGGGGGCAGATGCTAGACTGGATGGGCTGCTGGTAGGGGGGCAGATGCTAGACTGGATGGGCTGCTGGTAGGGGGCCAGATGCTAGACTGGATGGGCTGCTGGTAGTGGGGCCAGATGCTAGACTGGATGGGCTGCTGGTAGGGGGGCCAGATGCTAGACTGGATGGGCTGCTAGTATGGCGGGTAGATGCTAGACTGGATGGTCTACTGGTAGGGGGATCAGATGCTAGACTGGATGGGCTGCTGGTTGGGGGGCCAGATGCTAGACTGGATGGGCTGCTGGTGGGTGGGGCCAGATGCTAGACTGGATGGGCTGCTGGTAGGTGGGCAGATGTTAGACTGGATGGGCTGCTGGTAAGGAGGCTAGATGTGTCATGGGTGTATCGCCACGAGGATCGTCGCGATTACACACTCTGACTTCTCACAGCTGAGTTGCTGTTACTTTGTGTTTGGTAATGAGAGAGTTAATTTTACCTAGCTCTTTGCTAAGACTAGGTGCAGCCTCGCCCGGCTGCTTTTGATTATGTTCTAATTAGTTTCCTTTATATTCCTGCCAGTCTGGGTGTTAGACGCCGGTGAAAGCATTCATGTAGTCTAGCAGACTGGATCGGTTCTGAGAATACTTAAGCTAAGAGTTCCTTAGTTGTTTTTTACTCTTACAGCTTATAGTTTATCTCTGAGACCTTAGGTGTTTCTACTGTGTGTGAGTGTTGTATGTAAGACTTTATTTACTTTATTTCTTGTCTTTCTTGTATGTCTTTCTGTTCATTAACCGTTACCTGTTCATTCCCTTTGGTGGTATTCAGGGTCCTTCTTAGGACTAGAATACAGTTGGCAGGGATTGATAGGAGACAGGGTTTACGCTGGTGGCCTGGACCTCTGTACCTTTAACAGTACCTCCAGGTAGAGGGATTAGTTAGGACCCCAGTTCAGGGTCAGCTTAGACCCCGGTCACCCTCTAGCCGGAGACAGCGTATAACGGATTCCGTTTTGACCCACTGGACATTCTGTCAGGTAAATCTATGTTATCATATATCTATGCGCATGTTATATAGTATGTTGCCCTTTTGATATAGATTACTGACATCACATATATATATCTGCTATACAGCGTACATTTTCACCGGCCATACTAAAGATTCTCCCCAGCTGTCATGGATCCAGTAGCCCAGCTGGCCCGGCAGTTGCAGGGGTTGTCCATGGAATTTGCAGACATTAAGTCCAAGGTTTTGTCCCCCCCGGAGCAAACCAGATCTGAACCTAAGGTTGCTCTCCCGGACAGGTTCACTGGTGGGCGGGACAAATTTTTTACTTTCCGGGAGGCATGTAAATTGTACTTTCGGCTGCGGCCTCGGTCATCTGGGAGTGAAGAGCAGAGGGTGGGAATTGTTATCTCGCTCTTACAAGGGGACCCTCAATCTTGGGCGTTCTCTATTCCTCCAGGCTCCCCAGATCTCCAGTCAGTGGATCGATTTTTTACTGCCCTGGGTCTGGTATATGATGATCCGGATCGAGTCTCCCTTGCTGAAACAAGGTTACGTAAAATACGGCAAGGAAATCGTCCAGCGGAGGAATATTCTTCTGAGTTCCGTAGATGGGCAACAGATACTCAGTGGAATGACCCAGCTCTTAGGAGCCAGTTTTGTCAAGGGTTGTCTGACAAATTAAAAGATGTGTTGGCTCAGTATGATTCTCCTCCATCACTGGAGGCTGCTATGGCCCTCGCTATTCGCATTGATAGACGACTTCGGGGAAGACGCGAGGTAACTCCGCCTCCCGTGATGACTCCGCTACTACTAAGGTCCCTTATACTGAGGTTCCCCTGGTCTGTTCTGAGGAACCCATGCAGTTGGGAGGGACATCATTTTGTAGGAGGGAATCGGCGGTGCGCCGCAAGACTAGAAGGTGTTTCTTTTGCGGGAGAGAGGGACATTTTGTTGGGGGGTGTCCATCCCGGACCTCTTTGAGCCAAGGAGTTAACCTGGGAGTGTGTATTTCGTCCCAAATCCCTCTCAGTTTCTCGTGCCTGCGGAGGTGGTTATTGGTACTAGAACTGAGAGGATTTCTGTTTTTCTTGATAGTGGGTCCGGGGCTAATCTGGTGGACGCTCGGTTTGCCCAGGTGCATGGTATGCAACTGAGTGTATTGGCCAAACCGGTCCCTATAGTCTCTATTGATTCTAGACCTCTCGGTCAAGGTAGCTTGGTACAAGCTGTTCATAACATAGATCTTCGAGTAGGGGCAATACATAAAGAGCAATTGTCTTGTTATGTGTTGGAGGGTCTACCTACTCCTATTGTGTTGGGACTTCCTTGGTTGGCTAAACATAACCCAGTGATTGATTGGCAATCCAGAAAGATAAGCCAGTGGGGTGAATTTTACAAGAATAACTGCATGAGCACGGTCATCGGTGCGGTTGTGCCTAGGACTTTGCCTCCTTTTCTGGAGGACTTTGGGGAGATGTTCTCAGAGGAGGGGTGTAAAGAGTTACCTCCTCATCGCGCATATGACTGCTCAATAAAGTTGCTTCCTGATGCCTTATCTCGTACTTTCCCAGGGACCGGAGGATGGATGATCCGGTTCTTATTCCTCAGGAGGGAGTTGTGGTGTCGGCTGTATGCTCTGAGCTTGAGGGGGAGGTATTGGGGGCTCAGGGGGACGCCCCTGTGGGACTTCCAGGGAGACTGATAGTTCCAGATTCGGTTAAGACTGAAGGTTACGGAGAACCGTTACAAACGGATGGCTGATAGGGGGAGAGTTTCTGGTCGAGATCTGAAGGTGAACGATCTGGTGTGGTTGTCTACCAGGAATATAAAACTTAAAGTTCCCTCCTGGAGGTTGGGTCCCAGATTCATCGGGCCGTACAGGATCAGTTCCATAATTAATCCTGTGGCATTTCGTCTGGACCTCCCTCCTACGTTTAAAAATCATAATGTGTTTCACAAGTCATTACTTAAAAAGTATGTGGCACCAGTTATACCGTCACCTCTACCTCCTTCAGTGGTGGTCAATGATAACGTGGAAATTCTTGGGTCGAAAATCATTGACTCACGTCTCAGTCGCCGATCCCTTCAGTACTTAGTTCATTGGAGGGGGTATGGTCCTGAGGAGGGGACGTGGGTCCCTGCGTCTGATGTTAACGCAGATCGATTGGTTCGGACCTTTCACACAACTCACCCGGGCAGACCTGGCCTTGAGGGTCCGGAGGCCCCTCGTAGAAGGGGGGGTACTGTCATGGGTGTATCGCCACGAGGATCGTCGCGATTACACACTCTGACTTCTCACAGCTGAGTTGCTGTTACTTTGTGTTTGGTAATGAGAGAGTTAATTTTACCTAGCTCTTTGCTAAGACTAGGTGCAGCCTCGCCCGGCTGCTTTTGATTATGTTCTAATTAGTTTCCTTTATATTCCTGCCAGTCTGGGTGTTAGACGCCGGTGAAAGCATTCATGTAGTCTAGCAGACTGGATCGGTTCTGAGAATACTTAAGCTAAGAGTTCCTTAGTTGTTTTTTACTCTTACAGCTTATAGTTTATCTCTGAGACCTTAGGTGTTCCTACTGTGTGTGAGTGTTGTATGTAAGACTTTATTTACTTTATTTCTTGTCTTTCTTGTATGTCTTTCTGTTCATTAACCGTTACCTGTTCATTCCTTTGGTGGTATTCAGGGTCCTTCTTAGGACTAGAATACAGTTGGCAGGGATTGATAGGAGACAGGGTTTACGCTGGTGGCCTGGACCTCTGTACCTTTAAAAGTACCTCCAGGTAGAGGGATTAGTTAGGACCCCAGTTCAGGGTCAGCTTAGACCCCGGTCACCCTCTAGCCTGAGACAGCGTATAACGGATTCCGTTTTGACCCACTGGACATTCTGTCAGGTAAATCTATGTTATCATATATCTATGCGCATGTTATATAGTATGTTGCCCTTTTGATATAGATTACTGACATCACATATATATATCTGCTATACAGCGTGACAAGATGCTAGACTGGATGGGCTGCTTGTAGGGGGGGCAGATGCTAGACTGGATGGGCTACTGGTAGGGGGGCAGATGCTAGACTGGATGGGCTGCTGGTAGGGGGCAGATTCTAGAATGGATGGGCTGCTGGTAGGGGGGCAAATACTAGAATGGATGGGCTGCTGGTAGGGGGCAGATGCTAGAATGGAATGGCTGCTGATAGGATGGCATATGATAGAATGAATGCGCTGTAGGTAGGGGCAGATTCTAGAATGGATGGTTTGTGTTGGGGTAAATGGGAATGGATGGGCTGCTGGTAGGGGGCAGATGCTTCAATGGATTGGCTGCTGGTAGGGGGCAGATGCTTCAATGGATGGGCTGCTGGTGGGTGGGGCCAGATGCTAGATTGGATGGGCTGCTGGTAGGGTGCAGAATGAGCTGACCTTTCCCCTTTTTTTCCTTTTCCCTTTACTTATTTCCTGGTATAATGTCCCGTCCTGAGCCTGCCTGAACTGCACTAAATGTTAGCCAATCAAATGCCAGCAGCTGATGAGTGTGCCTGTCACAGGCGGCGAATGGCACTGACGTCATGCTCATGGCTGGCACGCTGACGTCAGCTGCAGACTATATGAGAAGACGTTGTGTGTCATTGCCCTCTTGTATGGTTCAAATTATTAAAATTTTAGTTTTATGGTGTAGAAGTCCAAAGGGACCCTATAAACAGTAGCTAAGTGTTAGCTGAACAATGGTTTGGGCAATCTTTTGCTTGGCAACTATCTCTCATGACTTAGGAGCTGTAGCAACCCTGCTGGCATCACTGCATGGCCTCCCTCCCCTCACACACCAAATTGCTAACTGCTCCAGGTCATGCTGTGATTTCTGTCTGCTGCCAGCTCCATGCTCTGTATCTCTTGCTTTCTACCTGCTCTGTGCATGTTTCCTGGCTGTGTGCACAGGAGGGCGGCACCAGAACTCTGGTTCTTATGGAGTCAGGGTGCACCTGTCTAATATGTCCCTGACCAATTACCAAGAGCCCTCTAGTATTTAGGGCTGCTCCGCCCTGTGCAATGTGTTAACTCAGTTAGTGTCTTGCTACTGAGCTGCCAGGTCTTGCTCTGTGTTCCTCCTTCTTGGAGGCTTTACTCCTAGCTTTGCCTTGTACCTGTCTGTCCGCCCTCCAGGAGGCTGAATATCCTGGTGCCTGTGTCTTTCTCCCTGTACCTTGTCTGAACTCTGTCCTACCTGTCTCTTTGTCTGTGGTTGCTTTCCCTGCTGTGTCTTGCCTTGTGTTCTCTCTGAACCACTTTCTGCCCTCTTCTCCGCACTCCTGCGGTTCTGCTCCGTTCCACTCTGCTTTGCTCCTGCAGAAATCTCTTGCTGCAACTCCTCTTCACATATCTTGCGGTTCCACTCTGCTTCACTCCTGCAGCTGCAAAATCTCTTGCTGCAGCTCCTCTCCACATACCTTGCGGTTCCGCTTTGCTTTGCTCCTGCCGCTGCAGAACCTCTTGCTGCTCTACAGCCCTTCTCCGCAGCCTTGCGGTTCTCCTACTGTGTGAACAGATCTCTACCTCTTTCTCCATACACCATTCCTTCCAGTCTGTACCAGTACCTGCTCATGCTGTGTGAACAGGTCTCTACTTGTTTCTCCATACATCATTCCTTCCAGTCTGTACCAGTACCTGCTCATGCTGTGTGAACAGGTCTCTACCTGTTTCTCCATACACCATTCCTTCCAGTCTGTACCAGTACCTGCTGTGTGAACAGGTCTCTACCGGTTCTTCCATACACCATTCCTTCCAGTCTGTACCAGTACCTGCACTTGCTGTGTGAACAGGACCCTACCCATTTCACACACCACTTTGTGTCCCCGTGCCTGCCAGCCCTGTGTCCCAGCCATGCCCACCTGCCAGTGTCTCAGCCGTGCCACATCTCCCCAAGCGGGATAAGCAGCCACAACCAGACACCACCCTGGAGTGGCACCTTGCAGCTGCCTGCCACACAAGCCTGACCTCACCATCAGAGGCTCCATTGAAAACCAAGGTAGCTGTCCTAGTCAAGCCCATTCCAGGGTAGTCTGGTTTGTGGTACAGTGGGGCCACAACCCCCTGGCTCAAGCCCACCAGTCAGGGCGTTAGCGTGACAGGAGCGCTTACTCTGCCAAGCACTTCTGTGTTCTCTACGAGAGAGCCGCTGTCAGACTCCTCTACCGGTGGCTAATCTTACCAAGAGCAAAATGATTAGCAGTCCAAAATCAGACATGCTGAATCCTTACCTCCCATGACATCACCTGTTGGGGGAGAGACTGTAGTTCCAACATACACATTAAACGGTTAGTTGATGTTTGTCTAATGTGTATGAGGGCCTTAAGAAAGCCCTAGGTAACAATTACAATCCTCCATAACTAGAGATGAGAGAACCTGAACTGTAAAAGGAGAGAGAGAGAGAGAGAGAGAGAGAGAGATTTTCCAGCTCCAAAGCTTGGGTCCCCATTGATTTCTATGGGGTTCGGGTTCAAGTTCTGGTGCCCAAACTGAACTTTAGTTTAGACTACACTTCAGTCGAACCCGAACTTCCACTCTTCCCATCCCTACCCATATCAAGATATATATATTCTATTGTTACCTCTGAATCTTCCCCCCATGATGCTTCCCGTTTACTCTAAATCCGTGTTCCCCAACTCGTCTTCAAGATTCAGATCATTTTTCAGGGTTGCCTTAGTATTGTCCAAGTGAAACTGCCATCAGCTGCGCATTATTAAGGAAATCCTAAAAACGTGATCTGTTGGTGGCTCTTTAGGACTGGAGTTGGGGAACACCGCACTAAAGGATGTACAGCTTATCATACACACGTTAGATAGCAGTTGGTCAAAAGCTCAATGGGCCAACCAACAGCTATCTCTCTTGACCCCCCACCCCCGTATACATTCTATATAGAGAGGCCACTGCTGGATTTGGCTGATCTCCGTTCCGATCAAAATTCCAGGATCCTTCTCTCCCCCGACATCATCTGGTGGGTTGGGATTGGCAGTTCTTCCTACATATTAGATGGTTGGCCAATCCTGGTGAAATTGTCTCCGACATCTTTTATCCAATGGGTATGGGGGTCTTAAGGGAATCTGTCAGTAGGTTTTTGCTAAGTAATCTGAGGACAGCATGAGGTAGGGTTCAAAACATAGAATTCAACGATGTGTCACTTATCAACCTATGTGCTATTGTTTAACTACACTGAATATTTTATCATTAAGACAGTATCATTGCTGTGATGAGCACTTGTCTGACTCCGCCCCCTCGTGTGATAAGCAGCTCAATGTCAATAGACTGTGTATATACAAAGCCTGGTGTGGGCGTGATTAACTTTCTCAGCTCTGCTACACCCTACATCTAAAAACTTATTGAGTCAGAACCACTGCACCCAGCAAACTAAGTGATACATTGTTGGATTCAGGGTCTCTTTCTCTACATCATGCTGCTGTCAGATGAGGAAGCACAAACCTGGTGATAGATTCCCTTTAAGGCTATTGCCAATTAGTGATCTCCAACGCTCCCTGCAGCAGAGGGGACTTTGCACACTGCCTGTGACATGCATGCTGCTGCGCTGAAAACAGCCTGTAGCCCCTCCTGTGCTTTATACCTGAACCTTTGGCATTCCAGCATCCTGCTGATAGTTTTGGAATTATTTATATAAACAGAAGATGTAAGACACTAAATCACGACTACCGAATCAAACAACTCACTTTGGCTCCTTGTGGTCTGTATGCATGGATGCACATAAGTTTGTATAGACACAAAACCCTAGAGTATTGATCATCAATACTATTTAAAAAAAAATTATATATATTTTGCATGCCTTATAGCCACTAAAACTGGTTGCTAACGTGATTTATACCCTTTTTAAGGCGAATCAGTCAGCAGGAGCAGCATGATGTAGGGGCTCCGAGCCAGATTCCAGTAATGTATCACTTACTTGGCTGGGTGTTGCTTCCATAAAATCAGTCTTATCAGCAGATTATTACTAGAGGACTAGTTGTCTGGTGCCTCCTAGTCCAAACCCTCCCCCACCACTGATTAGCAGCTGTCAATATACAGTGTATAAAAAAAAATCTGCCAATCACTTTCATTGCGCGCTAGATTACTACAGTGGAACTGTAAGCTCTTCATTACAAGTAAAGGTGATTAAAATTACGAGAAATGATAAAAGTTTTAGAAGAAATTCATACTACGTTTTAGAGGCCATGGATTAACGGCGTGCGTTCAGGGATTATATGCTTTTGTAAAGGAGGAAATAACTGGAGGAGGATTGGTCATGGAGCCTGGATGTAGAGTTAATATGTTATCAAGGCAAATAAATTGGAGCTTCTACTTAAAATGTGACTTTCAGACGGAGTCATCAGCTGCCCATGGTGATCACCTGGAAAATAGCTGGCATAGGGGTTTAATAGAACATCACCTTATCACAAGCTGTGTTTGTTCACTGTGAAAAAGTCACATTAGCATTAAATGAAATTGTCTGCTCCTCCGTGTTCTCAAATCGAGATAGAGAAGGATCATGAAGGTTTAATGCTGCGCCAGGAGAGATACCAGCGCGACGTCTCATGCATATTCATACATTGCACCCAGCCACAAAATGGCCTGATATTTGGCGATTTTACATTTTTGTGCTTTCTATTTTTTTCCTCCCCTTCGTCCAAGAGCCATTCATTTTTTTTTCTCCCCATCCATATTACCGTATGAGCGCTTGTCTTTTCCAGGACACTTTCATGGGAGTCATATCTAGGTTTTAGCGTTCCTCTCCTAGAGCCAAAGCCAAGATATGCAGCGGCCATGTCTGCTAGAAGCTAGAGCACTCCATAGAACTTAATAAGCACCAACTGTCATCTATCTCAGTAATGGGAAAGTCTGTAGTCAGTGAACATTTTACCCATGAATTGGCAATTTTCAGAATGAATGATCAGTCCAGTAGGAAAAAAGAAGCCGGTGTCTCTGACTGGGTATATTCTATAGTTCCTTATTTTTATACTATTGATTTATGAATATAATTAAAACGATGGTTATGCTTTCAGTATATTCCAGAGACTACTCGTCTTTTCTAACTCTCTTTTTGAAGTTCAGCCTTTTTTCTCCTATTTGATAAATGGTCCTCGCCTTGTTTGTATAGTTATGGAGGAAATGGAAGCTCCTGACCCCCAATCTAGCGAAGGTCCCAACAATGGTCTCTCAGCAACTAAACTATTTATTAATTTGCCATTCAGCATGAAAAAACTGAAGTCAGACCTGAATGTTGCAACGGTTGGATGAATAGAATTTATCAGTGCAAGCTTGCAAGGGAATGTAGTGGAAACCAGTGGCATCCATCTTATTGTACTGATAAGATGTGCTGGAAAGTTTGCTTCAACCAGAGCAGTGTGGACACACAACCTGAAAACAATGAAGTGGTATCTATTGTACCTACTATTGAATTGGCATTGCTCAGCACTGTTTGGCAGTGCCCATTCTTATGTGAACCTAGGCTAGGTCCTTGCCTGTAAATCATCTATAGAAATCAGTTATTTTTCTTTAACATTTGCTTTTCATGACAGCTTTCCTTTCTTTATTTCTAATTTTAAGTGACCTATTTTAATTAACACAAATTTGAAATAGAATTTCTTACAGCATGTGACCCTTTCAAAGATGGGGGTGAGCCAATCTTGTAAACCCTGTGGGTTACTTTTCACTGTAGAAACCATCTTATAGTTTTTTGTGGTTTTTTTTTTTTAAGTGTGGCCTTTTTAAACGAATCTCCCGTTTTAAGTAATTACAATTTTATTTTGTCCTGCATGGAAAGTTCTGAAACTTTGCAAATCACTTTATTAGATTTGTCTTCACTCCTAGAATTTTTTTTTTACATGTAAGTGGCTTACAAACCCTCGGCTTTTCCCCAATCTAAAATGATAGAAACAAAAGTGGCAAATTACATGAAAATGAATAAAAAACATACTTTATTAGTTGTTTATTTAAAACGCAAAAACAGAGTAGCAGTAATTCTGTTGACACGTTTCGACCGCTCCGTGGTCTTAATCATAACACGAAGCGGCAAAAACACGTCAACAGAAATACTGCTACCCTGTTTTTGCATTTTAAATGAACTAATAAAGTAAGTTTTTTAATTTATTGCAATTGGCCTCTTTTGCCTCTATATTATTACACTTTTCACTAGAGCAAATAACGAAACTGTGACTTGCTTCAAATACGCATTTATGGCATCACATTCCATCAAGATTCCTAAAACTACTTTGCCTGCCTTCATCTGCATGGATTTCAGAATATACTCATTTGGAGTACAGATGAAGGCAGTGTTGGTGTTATGATAGCATAACAAATCACTCGGAAACATGTAACACACTGATAACTGCAATTGACCCTGCTGGTTCCTGAACAGACTAGAGATCCTGATCCCGCAGTCTCTAGTGGTTTGTATGTGGGCTGAAATAGCTCTAACCACAGAGTAGACGATGGCAACTTGGACCTATGCTGCCTGAAAGGTCATCGAGAACCAGATGGCAGAGCAGAGTGCAAATTACCTACAGAAGGGAAAGTGTGCTGAAATAGGAAAAGATCCCAGAGTGAGTAAAACAAAACACGAAATAAAAAAATAAATGATTAAGTACGTACTGTTAGAAAGTATTTTGCCTAGTTCCTAAAAAGAAACAGAAGATAGGTGCAGGGTAAAGAACATAAACAGCAGAGAGATAAGCCCTAGCTGGTCTTTTACTGACTGGCTTAAACTACAGCAGTATGACTGGACATCCAAATGAGAATATCACCAGCAGGAAATACCAGCAGGGGGAAAGTATATAAAGCCGCACCCAAAAGGTGATGGGCAAACAAATTAGTAAATGAAAACTCCTGTTAACCAAAACAGACTGCAGCAAGGATAACAGAAAGTAAACACCAGGAGAAAATTTTCTGCAGCTCGGTGGACAGAGAAGTCTACCACAAAACAAAGGCTCATGTGTTCGAACCCAGATACATGACAGATGGGTCAGCACCGGTCTCATCCTTTGAGTGTTCTCCTTATGAGAACAATCTCCTGCAGCAGCTTATCCCCAGAGTTAGCGAGACAAAGATGAGAGCTGACCCATCACTGTTATCATCTGCACTCCAAATAAGTATGTTCTGATATCAATGCAGCTGAAGGCAGGCAACTAGACTGGGAAAAAGCAGAGGTTTGGAAGAAACTTACATGCAATTGTTTACAGGATTGAAGACTAATCACCTAACAAAAGTGATTTGCAAAGTTTCGTAACTTTCCACGGTGGAACAAAAAATTACAAGTTTAATTACTCTTCAAATAATTCTTGGCTTAAATGTTATAGCCCATATTCTGCACCATTGATCTGTGGGAGTCTTTGTCCTGAGATGTGCAACTACTGTGTGGCTCTATACTAGGAGCAGAAATTTGCAGATTATGCATAAGCATGAGCAGAGCAGAGTACGGGCTCAACAGATAATCTATGGCGCTGAGCACCACTATGCTTGTGCTTAATCACAGCGGAGTAAGGCCTCTTTCACACATCCGTTGTGCGCCTGACGGCGCCCTCCGGCATTTTTTTGTCCAACCGCATCCGGATGCGTTTTTTTTTTTCCATTGACTTTCATTAGCGCCGGATGGCGCCTGATGTCAGTGCGTTGTATCCGTTTTTGTCCAGATCCGGCGGAAATGTACATTCCGGTGGCCGGACAAAACGGAGCATGTAACGTTTTTTTTTTTTGCCGTAGCTGCCTGATGTGCCTGAAGCGGCGCATCAGGCGGCCGGAAACAATAGAAGTCAATGGAACCGGATCAGACTTTTGTGCAATCCGGCAAAAGTCTGATCCGGATTCTGGAAATCAAGGTCTACTACTACTACTACATTTTCCAGTGTCTCCGGGCATCAGAAACCCTCTTTTTCTGGGTTCAAAAGTTCAGGACGGATCCAGCAAAAAACCGTATCCGTTGCATCAGTGTTTTGTTTCAGTGCCGGATCCGTCCCTTCAGGTGTTCGACGGATCATGCCTGATACAAAAAGACGGATGTGTGAAAGAGGCCTAACCCTAAATAAAGTGAACCTACAGCTTTGGAAAAAGATTGTACTTTGTAAGAGTCAATGTAAAATGGAATGGTCAGTATTACTAAAGAGGAACACGTTTTTTTGGCCACATTAGCCCAATTATTAAATACTGACTTTTTTGTATGTAGTAGCCATTTTACAGCTCCCTGTAAGCTTACGTCAAGTTGGAGTTGATGGGTTGTCTCCAGATAAAGACCTGCTTGCCCACCTTGCTCAACCAGATTCCACCTGCTCGGTCTTGAAGTATCCAACACATCGAATATTGTGGTTTAAAAAAAAATGACAAAAACATCCTTTTAATTTCAGGGTCTAAAGACCTTTGAGACGTAAAACGTTTTCCAATACGTCCAAGTTTAGATGTAGATGTTTCATACTGACCATGTCTTGTTTCCGAGTGGAACCTGAAAAGGTAAAACGGAGTAATACTCCAAGACTTTTTATACAGCTTCATACACACTCCTTAGTCCTGTACTTTATCTGTCATGGAAAGTGAGAAGCAAAAGTCACAGAAGGAGAAAAGGTTAGAAGAACAAGATTTGAAAATAACCCCTTTTCCCTTGTTTTCCCATATTTTTCCTTTTCTTTCCTTACTGTTGTTTAACCACATTTTGTAGAATTATAAAATTTTCAATTAAAACAATTTTGAACAAAATTGGAGTATAAGTCAAGAAGTTAGAGTCTTCACAGTGGATGACTTGGAGAAGACAACAGATCCTACGTGGAAAGACATTTTTGGGATTGAATTTTTAGGTTACTCTTTGCTGTAAATCCAAAAAGTTAGAAAAAAAGAACATGCGGAACGTCATCTCTCATTAACACCGTGATCATTTTGTATTGAAAAACTTTATTTATAATAAAAATAGCATTCACAGACTTGCTTGTCTAGCTACATACATTGCGTTCCGTTGCCTTTACTGGCAAAAGTCCACAATCAGCTTCAATCAAATCATATATCAACTCCCAAAATGTTAAATAAAGCAACGGCAATGGACAGTGTTGAATCGATCAATGCATAGTATTTAAACAAAGATTGGCCCACAAACCTCTTTTTTTTTTTGTCAAGACATAGAAGAACACCATCGATAAGGTAAATGATATGATGATTGAAGAGTGTATACAAGTGCTTAATAATGGAGGTCCACAATGCAGTAACCTAGTCTTAAGTCTCAAAAATGGAAAAAAAAGTTAAAAAAATTCCAAATCACTCTTATGGATTCTGCTTTCTTGAAAAGATATTACACCTTTACATACCTGATTCAGTTTACATTAAAATATATCCCCGATTTTTTATTTTTTTCTCCATTCTCAGAAATATAAACACTTATCACATTCCTTGCATTTTTTTTTTCTGTTTTTATCGTCATAAAGTATCTTTTATACATGGAAAAAAAGGCATTTCGTTATTTTTAACAAGCTTGAATAATTACAATTTTAACTCTGTACACACAATGATTGGCCTTTTTTTTGTACAGTACCATAGCAACAACAGTGATAGACTCGCAATGCTCATTCATGTCAGTATGAAAATATGTATTTTTTTTTTTTTTTACATCAATGCACTGTAAAAGCAGCAGATTCTTCAGAGCGATGGCAGACATTTCGGCTCAGCTAGGCAGTAATGCAATATCGTCTTGGACCAAGGATACGCAGCAGACGTGTTGACAGCTGCTGTAAAAGACTTACGATGGAAAAGAAGAAATCAGATACTTGGTTTTAGACCATGCATTGGGACCTGTATACCTCATCGTTTCCAATGAAAAACCATATTTCTCCAATTTTTTTAAAAAATAAATGAAAGTTGTGTATTGAAGGATAGGAGCCAACAAAATATTGTAGCACAATGGACGATTGGCCACCTTATGGTCATGTAGATACATGCTTTGATCTTTCTTAAACACTTTGCATTCTTATTACCTATGGCAAGTAGGCTTTGGCAAGTATCCTTGGGGAATTATAATCTCAGCATTACCTTACAAACCAAAAACACTTAAATGACCATCCTTGTGCGAAGTGTGCTTGTACATGTCCTTCACTGCAATAGTAGTCTCAGGTATCTTCTCATAGTTACCTCCTTAGTCTTCGATCAGGTCTTCTACATTTCAATAGATCCCATCACCAGCTTATGTAACCATAACTCATAGTAAAACTAAGCATCATCCTTCAAATCGATTAAGATCAATAATTTCAGGTAATTAACAGTCAAAAAGTGTATTAATGAAGCCTAGCCCCCCAAAAAAAAATTGTGGTTTGCTTTCCAGTGCTATGAACATGTTCCACAGAAGAAAATGTCTGAAAATAAAAGTCCATACATTGAACATAGTCAATAAAATAGCTTCTTGAAGAACATGTTATTATCCCTTAGGGGTTTACATTTGGCAAATAAATTAAAAAAAATACATCAAAAATACTTTCTTTAATATACATCAGGCACAACACTCTGTAGTAAGGTTTCATCTGCATAAAACATTTTGTGGAACTCTAGGATCGTTAGGTGCTTCGGTAAGACACTATTAAGAATTTGTTGTTCTCAAAGCCTCCTTGGATAAGAGAATGTGACATCAGATGGATCAGATACTGAGATCTGTGTTACATTCCTTATAGGGTCTCCTCCGTTGTGCTGAGGGATGTTTAGAACTTCTTATTGTGTCGTATTTCAGACTGGTTTCATCCCGATCCCTGTTACCAGGTTTTTGATCTCGGCTTCTTCTCTCTGGAGACCGCTCCCTTCTCCTCTCAGGTGAGCGATCTCTTCGTCTATCAGGAGATCTTTCCCTTCTTCGATCGGTTGACTTTGCCCTTCTCCTATCAGGAGAACTATCTCTTCTTCGATCAGGTGATCTTCTTGGATCCATAAACCGATCGAGTGACTTTCTTCTTCGATTTGGTGACCCATCCCTCTTTCGTGCAGGTGACCTTTCTCGTGTTCTTCGAGGAGAATCATCTCTCCTTCGTTCATACCGCTCCCTCTCTTTTCTTTCTAAAGTATTTTCATTGCTCCTTGCCCCTTCTGTTCTCTTCTCGGGAGACATTTTTTTCTGTCCATTAACCACCATTTTTTCCCCTTGCCTTGGGTGTCTTGCCTCAGGGGACCTGTCCCTTTGGCTACTTTGTACAGAATTATTTTTAGAGGAACCATTCCAAGTATGATGGTTATTGTGTCGTCTGTTATAGTCCCTGTGGCCTTTAGGGTCTTTGACATAAGTCCGTTTTTCCTCATGCTGTAATGATTTGTGAGTATTTGGTGGGTAACTGAACTCCAATGGCATGGTATGTCTTTCAGGTGTTAGTGTGTTCATTTTCGAAAGATTTTGTGAGCTGGCTGTGGGGCTGATGCTGTCACTGTTGGGTTCTGGAGAGGAAAAATAAAATTAGTTTTTTTACTTAAATAAGCATGAGAAAGATCTCCTCTCCTAGGTTAGTGTCAGCAACACACATTTGTTAAAGCGGTCAGTACGCCTATTGATTAACTGAAGCCTCTTAATCTACAATGACTTTAATTTAGCGCACACATTAGTTAGGTCAAATTTGGTGTCAATCTACCTTTGCGTTTTGGCATGAATGTTTTTACTTTCTTACCAGCTAATAATATGGTTGAATATCCCAAAGAAACAGGACAAATGCTCTGAATTATACATAATGTTGAAAGTTGACCTCATTAAAGTAGATGGTCTTAGTATGACTATAATGCCACTAACAGATGCAGACTTTGTCGCTGCCTGGATATTTAAGTATCTTCTATTTTGTTGGCGAATTTGTGATAATTAGAAGATATCTCTTCATAATTTTAAATTTTTCAGAAAGGTTTATAACACTTGAGCTTGAACTGCTCTCCAAGAATCAACAGTATATAATAGTGTTTCTCAACTCCAGTCCTCAAACACACCCAACAGATTATGTTTTCAGGACTTCCTTAACACTTCACAAGTGACCTAGGTCTTCTCAGTTCACGAAGAACCACAAGTGTTTGCTCTAAAGCTAGGAATATACTTTAGTTCGGCAGACCGAAATCTCTTCCAATTTCCCAATACATGTTAGCACTTAGCATGTGAGAACACTCCTCCATTTTCAATGGGCAGAGGGGAGAAAATCGCTGCTAGACACCTTCTTTCCATGAAAACAAAAGGATCGAGAGTTGAAACTCCAACTGCCAATCCTTCTCTCCCCAGACAACATCTATTGGTGGTGGTTGGGAGGCCCTCAAATACATTAGATAGTCGGCAAGTTTTGCCAAATCGGAAAGCCTGGATAACGAAAGTGTAAGAGGGATTTAATAGATATCCTTGAAGCGTCACCTGTTGGTGGCACCTTAGGTCTGGAGTTGTAAGACACTGGTTTTCCCTGAAAACAAAAGGATTGGGAGTTGAAATTCCAACTACCGTTCCTTCTCTTCCCTGATAGCATCTATTTGGAGCAGAGTTTGGAGGCCACTAAATACATTAGATAGTCAGGAAGTTTTGCTAAAATCGTCAAGCTTGGCTAACTAATGTGTATGAGGAATGGATATACTCCTTGAATCACCACCCGTTGGCGGGACACCTTACATCTGGAGTTGAGTAACATCTCCATACCTTGTTGACATTTATCTCCTCCCATGTAAGCAACCCTACACCCTTCCTGATAGTGCTGAATCGTAGAAATGGTGGTCTTCTACAAGTACCTTTGATACACAGCCAATGATGTACATTATGGCCATTCTTTTTACATTATCGGCAGAGAAAGCCTAAATCCTTCCATAATGATATGCTACTTTATTGTCTACTTGATAATCTATCTATAAATTTGTTAAGAGCACATACAAACCTGACACCACATAACCAGCATCGTTAGTATTGCCGATTGACGAGCACATGGGAGGTCTTTTTTTTTTTTAATTTTTGCTTGTTTTTTTACTTTTGAAAAAGTTATCACTTAAGCTCGCAAGCATAATTCTGCAAAGTGGTTGCAATGGAATAACAAGGCTTGCATGTTTAACATCCAAGTAGTGTACTTACACATACAGTTCAGGGAAATGCAAGGTGTTCATGAGTTGCTGTATACACTTAGGTAGTTTTAGCAAAGCACAAGCAATGGGTAATAATTAGGCCACAGCACAGAAACACCTAATAGTGATTTAGCTACAAACCGTAGTTTGATTTTGGCCCATAAGGTAGATGCAAGACTCGCCGAGCTTTTCATTTCTCATACATGCAGCGATATTAGGAGGTATCATCGCTGAGGAAGGTATAGCCCCCGCACCAAGAGAAGAAGTGAAAAACAGAGAGAAAGAAAGAGAAAAAGCAGAAGATTTAGAAACCCTACATACTGAAAGAGGAAAGGAGAGAAAAAAAATTATTCAATCTTCATATTTCAGGATGGTTTATTTTGAATTCCGACCAGGTTTGGCTAGATGACATCCAAATAAGGCTGTGAAATCTGCAGTTTCTATAGTGACATTAGGCATCTAGAATGTGAATTTTTTTCTTTTTTTTTTTTTTAAACAGACAAGACTAGAATAACTATTTTCTTTTCCAAAAAACGAGAAACAGATAGACAAGATGCCAGGGGAAGAAAAAAACATTTACATTCAAACAAAAAAAAAAAAAAAAAAAAAAAAAAAATAGATATATATATTATATATATACAAGTCCACAGCAGAGACCACAACAGTCAAATTAAAATACGAAAAAGAAAAAAAAAACTCATTACAAAATGATACAGCCTCACTGTGAAGCATGTTCCATAGTAAGAGGTAATAAGCTGGAACTTCACATTTGTAATAAATAGGGGCCAAGGAACAAGTTGACCCCGTGACGGTTTACACCTGTACTTTTTAGCAGCACAACTTTCAAAGTCTTTGACTTTTCATTTAAAACAGGAAAAAATAATAATAATTAAAAAAAACACATTTTGTTTTTCATTAAATTGGCTTCCTATCTCTTTTGTCAGTGCAACAGCCGTGTCGTCTAGAGGCGAAACACCTCACAACAGGACGAGTCATACAATGGGTAATTTACAATACAGTGCATTTTAACGGGAAACCAATAAGTAATGGACAGTAAAAATATATACAGATAATTGATGCCGACAGCATTGCATTCCTATACAATTCATTCGAGGCTAATTTTTTGCTCTTCCCCCCCGTATAGTCCTAAATTGGCTAACGATGATATGTTGTCTGGTTGATGCTGTGGACCTTGTTCTTTTGCCATCAATAATTCTGCTCTTGATTTTTTCAAATTTTTTTTTTTTTCATGGTGTAATAAAAAAAAAAAATACATTACTGCACAGTTGCTAAGAAACATTGCAGCTTAACGGAGTTTTCAAAAAATCTTCGTAATTGGCAACAATTTATTAAAGGGGAAGCATCACATTTACAAACCTAGAGTGGCCAGTAACATTGGCGGGTTCCAACAATCTAATGTACGTTGGGTCAGGGCTTCTTCCTGACTATCAGGGGGGTAAGCGGAAATAGCTTGTCTCGCTCTTCACATGATCGGTTTACTGATGGAACTAATGCCAGCCGCCTTCCGTGTGCCAGCAACCGCAGCTCTGCTTGTGATGAGAAGGCATGGCGCAACTTTACGTGAGCGTCACACCTCAACGGTGACGTCATGCCACTCTGGCTAATAAAAAGGGGAGCTGCAGATGTTGGCAAGTAGGAGGTGGTTTGCCGAGCTACTTTCCCACCGGACCGCTATCCTGCAAATTGATTTGCTCATCTCTACATGTTAGGGAAAAATTGTAGGGCAAATTTTTCAAAATGTTAGAAAACGTGGCGATGAGCATGGGAAGACCAAGTTGTTGGAGTTTTAGGGGTTATGGATGGGCCAGATGTTGCCCATCTAAGAATACTGTGGGTAAATTATCTGGATATTTTTTTTATAGAAATTTTGCAGTTACTTGTACTTTTTCTTACATTTTCTTATAAAAAAACAGAGAAGGGGAAGACTAAGGATAAACTGTGAGCCAGTTGGGAAAATGAGAATACACTGCTTTGGTAAAATGCTCAGCTTCACGTTAAACAAAGGTCCAATAAATGTCCAACAGCCATGCATCCTGACCACTCCCATAGACATGCAAGCCTTTTCCGGCTGTGCATGCATGTTTTTGTAATCGGGAAAAGGTAAAAGGCCGCTGCCAGACACCTCTAGTGACCGCCTATCTCCCTTAAAGGGTTGTCGTCTACTTGGACAACCCCTCCTTAAATACCCGAGTAAAATAAGAGAAGCTTGTACTCCCCACTGCATCAGCAATTTCGGTGGCGGACCACTCTTGTGATGCTTTTAAGTCACGTGGGCATTCCAGCCGATCAGCGACTGTTGCTCATCATTATTCCATCAGAGTTGGTGTCTGCTCTGTCTAAATAGTAAAGGAAGTAGCCGGTCAGTGACGGCTGATTGACAGCAAAGCCCTCATCAAGTAAGCGCCTGGAGACCCGGTGCAGGTGCAAGAGGCGAGTATTTGCTGTCCTTATTTTATTCAGGCATTAAAAATGGACAAAAAAGTACTGACAACCCCTTTAAAACAAAGAATAGGGCATGTTGAAATTCAACATGCCTCTTTTCCCCATGACATCTGTCTAAGGAATGTTGGCCAAACATCTGACACAAATTAAATGTTCAGTCAGTGCCACCAAAATTAGTGGGCTCGGCCAAAGTTAATCCAATGTGTTAGGCCACCACTAATGGGGTTATCCATCCCCCATTCTTCTCCAGAATAATATTGACTCTAGTTTTCCTAGTCTTGTCCACAAAGTATTGCCGAGTCACTATCTATGTGATACTATAGTAGACCTCACACATGCGTGTAAAATCTGCACTTTGTGGTGGCTTACTGCTTTGGCTTATTGAAGGGGTCCAAATTGGCATACCTCCTCTATAACCTTCTTGGAAATATGGAAGGTTTTGTACAAAGATGGTGACTTATTTTACTTTACTACATACATTAAACCACTGCTTCTTGATCTTTTTCTCCCAAGGCCTCACCAGCAAGGAGATGGTCATGCCTGGACACCACTATTGGTCGCAATCTAGGGCAACACTTTGAATCCTCTCAGTTGACCTTCAGTCCATTGCGTGGCTAAACCGGAGACTGGTGATCACTTATCTCCAAACCACTTCTCTGGGAGGCCTCAAGTGTTTGAGAAGCAATGCATTAGATATCTGAATGATATTACCCCTCTAGTACCACTATTAACAAGCTGAGCCAAACAGGGATGCTATATCCATGGAAGACAAAGAGGCTGCCAGATACCACCATATACACGAATACTTAGGATAGGCAACTTTGCAGAACACAATCAAATATCACTGATCCCTGTTGACATTAGATGTTGGAAGATCCTGTATTAGAGATTTTTTTTTTCCAGAAATGAGCAGTACACTCAAAAATAAGAAACGTAATATATCTTATTAGAGAAATCAGCTTCTTTCTCCTCCTGGGCTGATGTTTCACTCTCAAAATTCACAACTCCGGGGTTAAATCTGTCTTCGATGAAGGCAGACTTTCCCATTATTTAGACAGGAGATGAGAGTTGGTGCTCAAAATTTTATGGAAAACTGGAACTGTGGTTCAAGGCAAACTAGTAGCAGAATGTCAGTGTCCGCCTCTAACTCCTCCCTAGAATGTCAGTGTCCGCCTCTAACTCCTCCCCTCTCATAGAATTTTAAAAGCACCAACTGTCATCTCCTATCTCAGTAATGGGAAAATCTGTCTTCAATGAATGCATATTTTACCCATGAAATGCGAATGAATAATCAGTCCAGAAAGAGAAAGAAGCAGATGTTTCTGATAAGATATATTACAAAGTGACTTATTTAATTTTTTTAATAAAAATTTAACAGATGGTTATTCTTTAAATTTTGTGAGTAAGCAGCTTATTTAAGGAGGGGTGGCTAGAATATTCTTTAAAGGGAAGTCAGAAAAATCTCTGCCCATAAAATCACTATTTTATCTCATATTGAGAACCTCTAGAAATATTTTTATATAAATTGTATGCCTTAAAAAGGGGTCCAGACATTAAAAAACTACAATATAAATAAATAAAAAGGGGTCTTTTAATTTAATTGAAAAGGGAGAGCTGTAATACCAAACATTGTCTATGAACAAGAGTGGCGCTGTTTTTTTTTTTTTTTTTATTGAAGGGGATGGGGCAAAAAAAAAAAATAAAAGATGACCCCTTTTATTGTTGCATTACAGACAATCCCTTTATGCTTTGGTTCAACTTTAATTTTATATTAAAAATATATTAATAGACGGCGATCTTTTTTGTTGCAATTGTTGCAAGACAATAAAATGGGATGCTTCCTCTTTAGATGTAAAAACTATAAAAATTAAAAAAAATTATAAAATCTGTAATTAGTCACATGACTAAGATATTAAAATTTCCAGCTGCAATGCAGCCTGTATCGGCATATTGCATGGAGGAGATGGATCTATGCAGAGAAGAATCTACTGGATCCCACGCAGACAGCTATTAGCAATTGTTAAGTTGCAGATTATGATGGTTCGTAACAAGTAATACGCACTCGTGGTGGCAAAAAAAATAAAAAATTTGGGATGAAATGAGTTCAGATCAGCTTTCATAGAAACCTCAAAGACCTTTGGTTGGGAAAAGCCTTATATATAAATATATATCTATATATATGGCCCTATCATCAATTCTCTTAAATAGGAATATTTTACAATATATTTAATACAGTCTTGACGTAAAATAGAATTACGTTCTGAATATCCAGTTCCCTGATAGCATTTTTTTTCTTTAAATAAAATTTATTTTTTTTTGTTTTATTTTTTTCATTTACGCTTTCGACAAATAAAATCTTTCTCTTATCTGGTTAAACACTGCTTGGAAAAAGCAGAAAATTGACAATTCACATACTTTATGCAACAGCGCAGGCAAATTAGGAAGGAGTTCAACGTGTGAAATTCCCAGTAAGAATTACAATTTTTGTTGTTGTTGTCGTTTGTGTAGTTTTTTTTTTTGTTTGTTTGTTTTTGCTGTTTTTTTTTTTTAAATGGCGGATTCCTTATTTGTTACAAAAAGGATGAAAACAGTTTGGCACAGTTCAACACAGTTGAGTTTTAACAAATAGATAAGGTTTTGCATTAAGTTTCTCCTTCATCAAAGATGCTACGTTGGTTTGTTTTTTTTTCGTTTTTTTTTTTTCCTACTGAGCCCCAAGTCCACAGAAGCAAGAAGAGGTTGAGGAGAGCGGAAAAAAATCAGTACAAGCGAAGCAATTAACCATATTTCGCAAAAGTTGGTAAGACACTGGTGATTAAAAGAAAAAAAGAAAAAAAGGTATTTCCTGCTCCAGATTCTTGACAGAGAGAGATCATTCATGGAGTGATGGTAGGGAGCAAAGGAATGTTTTCAGAGTTTGACCCACCATATTCCGGCACTGAACCGTCCCCGCGTTTCAGACTCAGACGTACTCGCCGGCCACCATTTTTTATCAGTTCAATTGCCCGAGCATGCTTCATGTTCTTTGTGCTCTCCCCATTTATTTCCAGAATTTCGTCACCAACCTAGAAGTCAAGAAAATTTTTATATTATTTCCATTACTTGAAAAAAAAAAAATTAAAAAACAATTTATACACCATAATATCTCCTAACCACCAATGGATTACCCAATGGATTACTTGTCCTTTACGAATTTCAAGTCCAAGTTGTAAACAGCGGAAAAAATGTTCAATCTTTCCCTGTTTTTAGTACTTGGCATTTTCCTTTCAACTTTGTTATAGTTGACTTGGAAGTGGTGGTCTCATCTGCTTAAATGGTTAAAAACAAGCAACTTACCAATTTACCACTTATTGAAAATCCTCTCTTGCTTTGAAAAACTGAAACATTTTTAATTCTATAGTTTACTGCTCGATACTAGGTACCTCGGGCAATCTAGCAGTGGTGGTCCGTTTTACTAGGCAAGGAACACTGTGCTTACAAGCTCTTTACTATAGAGCTTCCAAGCCTGCTCTGAAGGCTCCCCGGTATTTCTTTGATGCTGCAGAGGTAATACTGACTTTGTTTGCAGTAAAGGAGAGCGCTCCATTCAGACAAGTGGCGCGACCATGCTGCCGGCCTGAACGGTCAATCAGCAGCAGGACGCACCGCCCACAGGAAACTGGGAGATTCGGGAGTAATGTCCAAATTCCAAGGTGTGTGCACGGACAGCAATTTTCGAACCAGCCACAAGTTTCCTAACCCAAACTCAACGGTCTCATTGGCATATAAGAGCCTGTTGAGTTTGGATCTGGAGACTTGTGGACAGTCCAGAAATTTCAGTCTGTTCAAGGACAAAAAAACTTGGATGTGAAACAGCCGACCTAAGCTTAGGACTCCCATACATATTACACTAATGTTGGCCAAACCCGCTGATGTAGGTGGACTCAGTCTCCAGACTGTCGACCTAGAGATGATGTCGTGAAAAACAAAGAATTCAGCAGGTCCAGTTTTGGACTGGTATACTTTTTGTTCTCAATGAGTTAAGCCACCAGAGGAGGAGTCTGGCAACAGATCGGTTTCATAGAACAGTAGAGCGAGTGCTGCCGGGTGAAGGACCGATTGGCTGAACAACCGTTTGTGTATGGGGCTCTTTAGACTTAGATCAGAGGCCCCAAGTGTTGAGCAAAAAACAGTCTTATTTGGTGCCAACTTTGGTGCCAAGCACTTGCCACTAGGGACATTTTATTACTTTAATTGCAAATAACCAATTAGACCTTATTAATGGATATCTAATGACAACAGGTTTAAGATACAATTAAACATCTTACTGAGCATTATGCTCTGACCCAGTTGTCTGTTTTACGCTACCATTGTTGAATAATTCCAAAAATCTGTCAGAAGCATCTCCTTGGCAACAGACTACAAAGTATCACTTTTTACAGAATTCCGAGACAGTGATGGTTCTGTAGTCTGTTGCCATGGAAGCAGCTAAAAAGATGCTGACTTAACTTGTCTTATTGTTGAAATATATTAACAATGTAATTAACTTGGAAAATATTTTTTCATAATCTCTTAAGACAAAAAGAGGACGTATGGCCAGTTTTTACTCTTATTTTAATCCCGCTGTTCCGCTGAGTATTCCGCTTTTCACTCTATTTTTGTTTTAAATCTGCCATACTGTTATGGAGAAATGAGCTTTATTATTTGGGGTTAATTTCTATGGTGTTTACAAGGTGGCGTGTCTCACAGAATCCCCAGGGGTGTGTCTTTAGGATGATCTTAATTATTACCCTGTAAGCACCACCCCCTTGAAAAGAGCATAGAAATTAGCACTGAATAAAAAGGACCCTATCTCTAGGAACCATATGGTGGAGTAAAAGAAAATAAAAATGGAGTAGTCATAGGAGCAGAGGGAATAAAATAGGAGCAAAAACTAGGCACTTAAGACTGGCCGCAGGTCTAGACCTGCAGATGAAGAGCTGCTAATACAGTAGTGGGTCCAATATAAGAGGCTTTTTTCTGATGTGCCCATATAGGGCACATGGATAGGAATTGTTCAATCTGTAAAACATATTTATTTCCATATATTCCGATAAAATGTAAAAATCTGATAACAGTGAAATACGGAATAACATGCTGGCACTAACTATAGCATTTTAATTAAGAGAAAGTCTAGGAAAAGTTAAATACGTTTTGTATATTTAAAAAGGAGCCAATCGTTATCAAAAGTAAGTTGGAGAACGGTCTTTGAATGCCGATTGTAAATGTATACATACCCTCATCTTCCCACATCTCTCCGCTGGTCCATCCTCTGCAAGACGCAGAACATAAAGGTCCATGTTATACTCCCGGCCTCCTCGTAGGCTGAACCCAAATCCTTTTGCTCCTCGGTCAAGTTCAACTGCGTAGAAGTCTTGTTCTGACTGCAAAAATATAAAAAGTAAATAAATGATTAGGATGCTATAAGTTTAATATATCCATCACATTGGCTCAGTGGTTAGCACTGCAGCCTCACAGCACTAGGGTCTTGGGTTCAAATTCCACCAAGAAACACTGGGAAGTTAGAGAAAGGAAGTTCCAACATCTAGAGTGCTGACAGAATGCCGAAGACAGGAAACAAAGTCAATGTCAATTTACAAAGCATGAGTGAGAATCTAGAAAGTTCCTGAACATATTAGAGTGATATGTGCACAAAAAAATAAGTTTTAACTTGTTGGGGACGAGGACAGCAAGACTATATTGATTTCCACGCCGGTTCCACTTACACCTTTAAGTTACATTATCAGATGTATTATTATTCAATACCTGCCGAATTGAAACGGTCTCAATAGTTTCATGGTGTAATTAGAATGGCAGCTTGGTACGACAATACTATCCCTTTATATACCACTATCGGTTTATATCAGCAGTAAGAATATTTTCCAGCCTCAATACAAGTATAATATCTGTCATATCCGATTTTGTTCGATGCTCATTAAAGTGAGTTACGGCCGTTTATCTGCGAGCTTGAAAGGCTGCTTGGATTAGGCAAGCATTGCATCAACACAATATCTGTCTCCCAAACCTGATGAATGAGCTATGAAAAATTCCATAACCAAACAGTTTTGGGAAAAATATACTCCATGCCCAATGTACTGTGAGCTACTGAAGCACATTTTCCAATTACTTTCACTGTTGCTAAAGGGTAGGGATTATCAGGACGCTACAACAGTACGGCGAAAGCAGAAAGGAAATCAAAGCGGCTCAGAACATTTCTGCAGCTCGTGTTTTACATTTACTGAGAGTCTAAATATTATTTTTACTTTTTTCTATAAAATTCAATATTCATTTCGAGCAGATTCACTCGATTTGGCTGGCAGATTCAATTAGGTACGCCTAAAATTTGCTCAAATTGAAAGTATCATCATTGCCATATATTGCATGAATTAAGAAAATATTATTGGAAATAGTCAGAATTTAAAATTACTGACTTTAAAAATTTGGCGCCCAAACAGGGACTTGGGATCTTTTGTGGGTTGGGTTAAACTAATGAAAAAAAAAAAAAAAACAACACATTATACTCACCTATCCTAGGTCTCCTTCCTTGACTGCTTACACTTCCGTGTGTGCAGTTCCCCAGCTCTGTGCAGGTTTTCAGTTTTTCTGGCACTGTGACCCATGCAGTCAAGTGGGGATGTCGCATATCATTGACGTCAAATGACATGTATTGAACCCCCACTCAGCGTGAACCACATTGCCAAAAGAACCAAAGATCTGCACAGAGGACAGGGGAACTGCGGAAGTGGCAGTGTAAGAAGTCAACGGAAGGCTTAGGAAAGGCGAGGTAATATGTTGTTTGTTTGTTTTTTACCCATTTTAACCTAACCCACAAAAGGAATCCAACTAACTGGCCATCATTTTGCTGGATCAGCGTGAATTAAACCACTCCTCCCCAAATTTTCAGATTCCACATTTTTATTTTTTAAAAAGATAAGTTTTTAAAAAGTTTTCTTACCTGTGTAGCAGGTGGAGTTTTAAATTCAAACTGTGGCTCTTGCTTTGGTTTTGTATTGTTCCTATAGTTAAAGAAAATATAAAAAACAACAATGTAACCCTGCAGCGAATAAACCCGCCTACCTCTGCTGAGGACGGACATTTATGACGAAGTCTTACTTTGTTTCCTGGGCTATTGTCTGAGGCGTGTGCGTGGTCGTAATTGTGGCGATCTTTTCAGCGTTGGTCAATAAAGAAGCGTTCGAGGATTCTGCAAGAATGAAAGATGTTTCAGAGCCAGGAATGATGTTGCATAGTTTTACTTACTAATGTTCTGTAAGTGCAGCATAATTATTCCACTTATTTTGCTTAATGTGCCTATTAATGATCTGGAAAACGGAAAATCTCGCCAAAATATTTTTTTTTTTCGCTTCTGCGATTGAACAAGTGCAAAAAAGAAAAAGAAAATGTTCCTTATTAGGTCAGCGGTCTACATTTAATCTAATGTTGTAATGCAATTAATGACCAGTCAGCCATTTTATTTTAGGATTCAAATATTTAGTGCAATGACTTTAATATTAAAGGGAAGGTCACTTGGAACAACCCTGTTCATACGACTTCTAATATTAGTCTGATCCAAGAGCCACTGCAAAGAGAAGGTTTATTTTTGGAAGAGAAGAGATGAGAGAATCGATTCGATGCAAATTGAATTTGTGCTGAATTTTTTAAGGAATTATCTCAACGAGGCAAATTTGAACAACTTGCAATTTGCTTCGTGTGAAATCTCCCAAAATGACCATCACCATTTTACACATTGCAACAGATTGCATAAGATGGGCAAGTTTCCCATCATCCCTTGCAACTATCACATGGTATAGCAAAATCAATCAGGAAGGACTATCAAAACCTGTATAAAAGCCAAGGAAGGGAATGCAGCAGCCAATTGAATCTGGATAGTGAGAGATCGTCACAGCTCATAACTTAGCCATAGATAGAAAGCCATAAAACACTGAATAAACAGTATAGATAGCGTGACAGGACAGAAGTGATAAACAGCAACCACCCATTTACCCATAGCTATATAAGTTGAAGTAACCTTGACATTACTAAGACTGTGTTTGTCTTAGAAAGCTCGAAAAGAGATAGATACAGTCCTAGGAGATCTTAGAGTGTTACACACTTCATTTCAAAGATAATACAGATTGTGCTGTGAATCAGTTTGGAATCAAAAATGGGGGAAAATTCAGCAAAGTTGGCAAATTCAAATTGCAAAAAAATTCACTCATCTCTAATGGTGCAGTCAGACGACCATATATGTCTGACCAAGATAGGAACCCAGTGTACGGACTGGCTGGCGGCTCTCCCGACATGAGTGTGACAGCTCCAGGATTTATACCGTCTAATTGCGCCTTAATAGTTATCCAATAATATAAATAGGTGCCATGCAATATCAAATTTCTCCAGCAGTGGCCACTGCAGAATAAAAGTGTGGCCACTCGCAGCTTATTTGGCGATAACAGCTGATCATTATGATTGTAGCTGCTGGATTGCTAGCGAGGTTGTCGTAGGCAGCCATTGGGGCAACTTTGAGGACCATTAAGAAGCTCATATAAGCTCGGCCATACCTTCATGAGATAGTACACTTTTTCTGTATTACCCCTTAATTGCATACCATCCCTTTTCTCTCCAATAGGGGGCAGCATTTTAACTTTAGCCATGAGATTTTGTCTTTTTTTTAATATCATTGACCAACATGAAAAATAGGAACAATTGGTACAGCAGCTACTTGACCATACGTTCCAACAAATGAAATCACTGAAGCCTATTACATTATGCAATTCCTATTTTCTGCAGACTTTTTTCACTACACGCATCAAGAATTTGGTAGCAGAAAGTACAAAAAGGAAAAATGCATTAGACATATTTTGTAATTTGCGCGATATGCCGTGAAAAGGCCCGAAGATATTTTATCTATTAAACAAGATGAGGGTCATTACACAGAACCATCAACTGTATCCTATTTAAAGCATCACATGAGTAACCGGCTCCATGAAACATAGGATCTGCTCCTCTCCAATACAGCTTTCTCCTATAATTAAGTTGTATAATATCATTTAACCAGAAATTCTAATCCAAAGGGCAATGACGCTTTAATATAACTCTTGTCTCTATATCCACTATAAAGATAAATATTCTTTGGTCTTTTTTCCTTGATATTCAGCTTTAAATGCAATTATTACATAAGTAGATTTATCATTTTTAACCTACCGGCATGTAAAGCCGTTTTCTCAACAGAGAATAGCTATTTTAGAGCCAGCGGCAAATTTACAGAGTGCCATGGACCCCAATATATCAGGTTCATATACACTATTAAGGCCATACAGACAGTGGGTGACTTCACAAGACGAACCCCTTTAAAAAATTCTATCAAAGTAATTATAGCTTATTTTTTAATTAAAAGTTTGATCTTAAAAAAAAAGGTCATTTTGAGATAATGTAGTGGAGTCCCCAACTCAGAACCACCATGAATTAGTTGAAGTCTGACTCGTAATACAAGTAGCATCTTTTTTCTCTCTGGAGGACCCAGCACGATCCTTCGGTACATGGACAGCCCACTGATTTCAACAATCACAATGTAATTCCTTTTTTCACCTGCGGAGGCACTGCAGGGAAATGAAATACTAGCTGCCAGGCTGTGCACAGACAGGTCTTAGCAGAACAACCACCAGCCCATTTTCACTTTTTTAATATATTTTTTTTTTTGCAGCTTTAGCTGCACCCTTGTAGTAAATCTATCTGTGTAAAGGCGTTGCCTCACCAAATACTGCCCATTTTAGAGGCAGCAATGAACTTATTGGTGTCCATGTCACTCTGTATAAGGTTCATATTCACTATTGAGGCCATACGGATAGGGGGTGACTTCACAAAACGACCTCCTTTATGGAAATTCTACTGTAAAGTAGTTAATTATAGGTTATTTTTTAATTAAAAGTTTATGTAGTAAAATTGTAACGATCTAAAATAAAAACAATTATTTTATAAGGGCATTTGGGGTTAATTTAGTGGAGTCCTCCGTTTAGAACCTCCATGAATTAGCTGAAGCCGTAATACAAGACCCAGGAGGACCCAGGATGATAATGCGGTGTATGAACAACCAATTGATTTCAACAGCCATAATGTAGTATCTTTTTTCGCCTGCGGAGGCACTGCAGGAAAATGAAATACTAGTTGCCAGGTTGTGATCAGATAGGTCTTAGCAGAAACTAAAAATTAGCCACAGTCTATGGGATAATTCATAAACTACTTTAATGATCACTTTGCCATGGTGATTTTTCAATCATGGATCTATAAAATGCTACGGATAAAAAAAACCAAAAACATACAGGTACAAAACAATATTAATGAAGCGTCTACCAATCCAATTTTTTTTTTGCATATTCAATTATCAATCGTCTTTTCTCCAGCCACTTCTCCATGTAAAACTTTCTTTATGAAACAGGAGAACTAATATTTTAACAGCCAGGCGCTTTTAACTAATACACGACACATTCCGGCTCCAGCATTCTGCCGAGATGAAAAAAGCTTTTATAGAGACTTTAAGAGAATAAACTTTTTTTTCCCCTCATATATAAAGAAAAACATAATAATAAATAAAAATGAAAAGCTCTTGAAGTGGAACAGCAGAACAATTCAGAACAAGTTGTTGCTAGGAACTGGTGAAGGTTACTTAATAATTGCGCTACACAAATAATATAATTTGGCCTAGATTTCATCCCGCCTGCAGTAAATGAATGGTAATGCGGTCCTTTCATCACTGTCTACTTCAAAATTGACACTTGTGTCTAATATTAAAAGTAATATCACAGCTAATTAACTATAAACCCGGAATATGGATGCTCTAATGAACGCCTATCAGAATTGCCTGAATGTCAAATGTGAGTGGTCTCCTATCCATCCTCCAGCTCCGAAAATATCTCTGGTGTTACGTATTACATGGTCCAAAGTAACAAAACCTAGTGATATTAAACAAATTATCCTAAGCTCAAGAATTGTCTTGGATGTCCATGTCTCCTGTACAGTGGGAAAAAAACCCTCAAAAACATTGAAAAAAAAAAAGGGGGGGGATATTGTTTATGTCCCCGATGGTAATGGGAGCATGTAGACCCAACGTAACACAACATCCAAGAATGGTTAGATACTCATAGCCATTTTACCAACCCAACTTTTTGGAGAAAAAATTCCCACTTCCATTCAGCAATTCGAGCACTATTACTTCTGGGATAAACAACTATTTTTCCTGACTTACCCATACACATGCAGGATCCACAAGAGTAAACCACAGTGATGGTTGTTTATCTAAAAGGGTAACAAAAGTATCTGGTTTTGGAAGTCAAAATTCCTGACCCTTTTCTCACCCGACACCATCTGGAGCGTTAGGCGGCCACCTTGCACATTAGACAGTTGGCCAATCCTGATGTAGTCGTAGAAAGTTCGGTGATCTTACTCTCATGTGTGTATGGTGGCCTTAACTTGGTTCTGCACTACTCGGACAACCACATCATAAGTGCTAAAGCCTCTTATGTGAAACAAACATATCCTATACTCACCTCCCATATTGCCACCATTCTAGTAATGTCAGTCCTGGGTCTCTTGGGGCTCATGTGACAGTTATGTCACGAGAGCCTTGCAGATGTTTTATGAGCCCCAAGAGTTCCATCATTGATGTGACCGCTACAACCTGTGGTTGGGCTGCAGAGATCGCATGTCAACAACTTAAACTTATGAGTAGAGTTGAGCGAATATGTTCGGAATCGGTTGCCAAATCTGAATTTGCCATATTGGTACCCTATTCATGCCGAATTTATGTTTGATGATCGGTTCCTAACATATTCAGTCAATTCTACTCCCATTGACTCCAATGACATTCAGCTGTGTTCTGCGAATATTGCAAAAACAATATTCGCCATCGATCGTATTCAAATCAAATTTTTTAAAATTTGCTCAACTCTACTTATCCGCTCCAGTTCCATGTGAATTTTTTTTAGAATGTAAATTAGATTTGTTAAAATTTTATCCACTTGCCTGCAATGACAGTATGTGCAATTTCCATTCCCTGAGAACTTTACCAGCCCTTAATAGTGAGGAACCATTTCTAGCATGTACCTCCACAGGACTAGGCCTCTTCTAATCTCTTTGACCCATATTCGTGGTCAAAACTGAAAATCTATTTTGAAAGACCATTTTTACAATACTTTAATGGCATATAGGTACAAAAAAATTCAATAGTTACCATCCCCAGGAATGATACGGAGAGTTACAGTGTTTCCAGCTTCTTTGATTAAGTTGACGATGTCCGAATGCGACTTGTTGGTGATTGAACATCCATTAACGGCCAGTATCCGGTCTCCCACTTTGAGCTTGCCACATCGGTCTGCTGGGCTTCCTTCTATTATCCGACCTATTTTATGGGGCATGGCCACACATGCATTTCCAGCTTTTTTTTTTATTATTTTTTTATTTTTTTTTAATGTCACAATTTTTGTTTAAAGTGACAAGACATCGAAGGGTATAGAAGAGAAAGATTGAGAAAAGGAAACAGAAGGTTGAGGGTTAATAATGCATTAAGCAAACGCTATTAGATGAGCTGTGCTGCTCACGTGAACAAAAACATTGGCAAGACAACCAGTCCGATGGCATATTGAGAAAAAAATGGCAAAGCTGCCGAGTTCTGCATATTTGTTTAGACTGCTGAGAGCAAATGAATTATTGTAAGTCGTGGAAGTGGATCCATCGTCAGCATTCTTCAGAATGACTTTATAGAACGGCGAAAAGCCAACTGGTCCTTGATATAGGATCCTATCTGAAATACTGCTCCTTGTACCTTGGATATAAATACATTTCTAGAAGTCTGGAAATTGTGATTTATGGCGATGTGGGACTTGTACGAGTCCCTGATGCCTACTGGCTTTAGTGAAACCGTATGGAGGGTATTTAGGAGAACCAGTTTCCGATGATGGACGTCAAAAATCCAATTTCTCCATAAGTCAGACAAAATGATGGAAGTCAGACAACACGGGCAATTTTGACCATTTTGACCCATCTTAATGTCAGGATTACACAGCCATTCTGGCATGGATTATCTGAGTAAGTATATCAGCCTCATTATGTCTAGGGGATCTATTAAATACTGTACGCAATTTATATTGTGAAATTTAGTGACAGATCCATTTTAAATTGGGTATTTCAAAAGGGAACATTTACGGTACATCCCTATGATATTGTGACTCAATCTTGCACTTTTAAGTCCGTTGGACCTCAAGGTAGAGGTGAAATGCTGGCATTTGTGCTGTAGTTTCCTTAATCCATAAATGTAATTTGTTATCCTAAACCAAGTGTCGATTGGCTTTAATGGTTGGTAAGAGGCCAAACACTTTAGTGCTCTGGGGCTCAAGCTACTCTCAGTCCTCGTCTGGTCTAAGAACAATTTTTTTTTTATTAGTGATTTCATAGAAGTACTTGGCTGCCTGTTTAATACCGTATTTGGAGGAAACCAGCCGGTGCATTTACTAGGAGCGGAGGAGTGTGACTTGGCACTTCCTTCTTCACCAATTCTCATCAACTTTTTGGCTGGATTCTAGTTAGTCAAGCCTCTGGTATCTGCTGCCAGTGAAAGAACCAAGAAAGCAGAAGAAAGTCCCTTTCTAATGTTCACCATTGAATTCTGAAGAATAATGAGATGATCCATCTACCGCACATAAAAAATAAGCAAATAAAAAAAATATGGGAAAAAAAAGGTTTTCTTACGCCAAAAAAGCCGGTAATGTAAGCAGAATATTCAAGATAACCGAGGCAAAAATTCATAAAGAGTATTAGCATGGTTAGCTAATTTGCCTCCATACCACTTCCCTCTCTCCATTTTGGACCCAGTACCCCAATAACACTACAGGTTAGTGATCCGCTTGCAGTTGCCAATGTTCTTTTCACCATTAGATGTGAATGGTAATCATTAAATGAATGTAAAAAAAAAAATCACTCCCCACCTCCCCTCCACCGCAGACGTTCAGCCAGTTAAACCACGGGAATTGTGTTTATCATGGAGAGAAGCATGTCAAGCAAAAGCCAACAGACATCTGACACAAGGACACCGTGCAATACAAAGGGGAAGAGGCAAAAGAGCAAAATGTGCACAACTACAAATGCAAACACCGAAGCCCAGAAGAAATCCGCGTCTACTTTTTAGTGTTAGTTCTCGCCTAAGAGGTGCGAAATGAGCAAACAATATAAGCCAAAAGTATTCATTGGCCAGGCAGCCATTGTGTGGCATTACATTAGAAAACAGCCTCTAGTGTTCAATATGATTAATAGGTACTGGGATCGTCCAAGAACTGGCCACCACAATGGCTGATGGCAAATGTGACTATGCCATCATTCTCTGAAATTCTAAAAGGTTATTCCCAAGATAAAGAAGTTTTCCACTTTTAGTAAAATGGACCCTCCAAAACTCTAAAATAACAAACCGATACTCACCATTCCCAGGTCCATGCGAGCTCCCTGACGCTGCTCAGGTCTTGGTGTTTAGGCTGCAGCAGTGAGGTCACCTCAACAGGAAGCATCACTGCTGCAGACAATCACTGAGTGCAGTGGCTTGTGCCATCTATTTGAGCTCAGTGTTCAGCTGCAGCAGTGATGCACACTGTCAAAGTGATATCACTGCTTCAACCAGGAACCACAACAGCAAAGAGGTTGCATTGGACCCGAGGAGAATGAGTACCATTTCAGTTTCTTATTTTAGAGCAGTGTTTTCCCTTCTCTCACCTGTGCAATTCTAAGGAAATCCTAAAAACATTGTGTTGGGGTGGCCGTGAGAAGGGGTTTGGGGGATCAATGTTTTAGAGCATTTGGGGATCACTTTACTAAAATTAGAAAACTCCTTTAAGGTATCCCCAGTATATGGGATAACTTACTGATCACTGGTGATCTGACTGCTAAGACCCCCAGAGACCCCGACAATGGTTCTCTGGAACCCAGGAGTCCAGTCCTGAATGCAGTGGAGGTTCAGATTCTCAAATTCCGCTTCATTCATTGTCAGGGAGACTGCTGACACATCCGATTGAGGGGGATAAGTTACTATTTTGGGAATAATCCTTTCAAAGATTGTCTCAAATTCTAAAAAAGGGTCTGCTTTTATTCTGCAAACAGCGCCATTCTCGACTATGGTCTGTGTGTGGTACTGCAGTTCCGCCTTTTCAGGGGGAAGAGAGACAATACCACCCATAGACATGAATGCTGCTGCCTCAGGAAAAAGAAAAAGCAAACTATTTTTTCCCCCAAATATCAGAAATAACCATTTGGGAAGACAGACTTTTTTTTAAATTATTTTATTACATTCTATATTATTATTAATTTCATTTTTATAGCAATTTCCTCGTTGTTGCCCAGTTACTCAGTAAAAAAAAGAAAAAGAAAAACGAGTTAAAAACTTTATTTTTAAAATGAAATCACTACTCATGATAATAAAGTGTCTGGGGTTCGGAGGTACACAAGGTACTACATTATTCTTAATTATCTAGTACACTTTCATTAACCGAATTGCTCATGCTACAAGCAGTAATTTACAAGCGGCAAAGAGCAGCGGAGCGGGAAAAATATTCCCTGTGACTTCACAGCCAGCGGCACATAAACCGGTAATACACTGCTAATATGTGTCAGCGTATAGACCACTATCAGTGATATATTGACCGGCTCCAGGATACTACTGGGAGTTTGTTTTCCCCGCACTGGCTATCTACTAGCCCTTTGTAGAAGGAATTATTGAGTTTATTGGGTCGTTGCAGGTTGGTTAAAGCCAGGATATAATTGCAGTTTTATAAAATAAATAAATTAAAAATATGGAGGGCTATTAAAGGTATATTGACCGGTTCCAGGGTACGGCGGGGAATTTGTTTTCCCCGCAGCTGCAATTCACGATCTGCAGAAGGGGCCAATTCACGTTTACTGGGTAATTGCAAGTTGATCAACGCCAGAATATAATTGGTGCTCAATGGAAAAATTATGATAGGGGGTTGATTGACCATTCGCCGTAAGGTCAGTGATAGATTGGATAAATGCAGCGTAAAGAGATTGTGCTAAACTTATGGAAGTGTATTATAGACTATACTGGTTGGTAAGGGGCCAAGACTATTTCTCAGGGGCTCAGTCCTTCACAGCTCCAGTGACTGGTTTGCTATCCCGATCCACTCAACTGCAGGGAGTTTGCTCTCGCTGCGGCTGTCATTCACTAGCCGCTTGTAGCAGGTGCAATTCACATGATTACCAAATGGTAGACTCAATTTCTAAATATACTAAAGGGGTGTTTTTAAGTTTCAACGCTGTCCCTTATCTACAGGATAACTTTCCGAGCATTGGGTGTCTGTCTACACAGATTCCAAGAATTGGGACTCTATGTGACACTGCGCGAACTGCAAAGATTCTCCAGTGCCGGCGGTGGCGAGAGCATGACTGCAAATATGTGGTTTACATATATGTGGTCACATGCCGACTGGACGTGCGCAGCCTCCCTCAATGCAAGTGTATTGAGCGAGACCAAATACGTCTAGTTGGAATGGGATCGGAAATATGCAAATCAAATATTTATGGTCCCGGTGCCAGAGAATTCTCACAGCGCATAATTCATATGATGTGAGGATTCACAAGTAAAGAGTGACTGCACACTTGTACCCTAGACCAAACAATGACTTTAATGAGAATGCTGGAGATTACCAAGCATAGCACTCAACTGATCTTCAGTGCTAGTTTTAGAATGAATGGAGAGGCATTAAGCATGATTGACCACCATTTCATTCGACTTCTCGGGATCGCCAAGGACCACAGCAGTCAGACCCACAGCGATTGGAACGTTATCCCCAATCCTTGGGGGTAACACCCTTTTAAGGTACCAGGGTATCTACAAATCAGATGTTGACTCCCAATGCCCAACCATCTTGTAGAAGCATCTATGCGTTTCACTATGATATAACAGGAGTACCGTGACAGCTGTACTGAATGTCGTGGTAGTAATTGTGTTTTATACCCTGAATCCACCCACCTTTATTAAAATAGTCACTTTGATTTTGTGTTTCAAGTCAAAGCCAACAAAATGTTTCACCGGGAACTTGTATATATTTCATTTAGAACTGACACCAGTGAGTTGATTAAAGCTCTGGTCCGCATCTTATGCAGAATAGAAGTGATTTTACTGCTCCCTAAACACTAGGACTGAGCCATAAACCTAGAGAATCGCAATGAAGATTTGCTAATAATTACAGATTTTACAGTCATCTGGGGCTTAGGATAACGGCTGCTTTTCTTTAATGGAGTAAATCTAACGGCATAGAAAAATCTGAAAGCATAATCTATCGAATTGTCAAAATTATCAGAGAGGTAGAATATGTAGGCCCTCGGAAAAAATGGTCTCTAGACTCACTCAGTCCAATCTTAATGGGTGGAAAGAATCTGCGCAGGTCTCTCCTCCCCCAAGAAACTGCATGGTTAGTAAATAAAGTGTGGGAAATTGACCGAGAATGAAACAAAGACTAAGCCCTTCAGTGTTGGGTTGCAAAACCGGAAACCCATATGTGCACTTACCAAACGTAGTTCCAGCTTCTGGCCTGCTGACAGAAGACACGATGACAAATCCAAAGCCTTCGTTTTCGCCCGACGAATTTCTACATCATATGGCTGAATCACGGTGCTGACTAATCCGCTGCCACCACCGCCTCCGCCGCTGCCAATGCCACTGGTAGAACCACTGCCAGAGCTGACCGTATTTAGAGAGTTTTGGCTGCCTTGCGGTGTGCGTTTCTCCTCTGTTAAAGAGGCAGGTTGGGTACTGCTGTGATGGGAAGATGCTGGTGAAGCAGGAACATCGTTTTCTGTTTTGGGGACTGGAAGGTAATTAAAAAAAAGGGTTGGTTTGTTATAAATAAACTAAACTGTCCAACAATACAGAGAAGGTATCAGAGGGAGAGCATTGCCCGAAAAATGCAGGGATATTGAGACCTGATGTAAACCAATGGTCTCCAAGCTATGGCTTGTTGGAGGACACAAGAGCTATAGGTTTACACTAAGAAAACTGTTGTGCTGTTTTAATTGTTGAGGTTTGTTAATATTATATTGTGTGACCTCTATGGTTTATATGTGTCAATGTTTTTCCTGGATGTTCCATGTTGTGATGATGCAGTTAATGGTTGCTATATGTCCCAAGTCAAACAGCTCATTCTCCCACAATGCCTGAGCACTGAATGATTAGGCTGAAAGCGGAAATTTGCAACATGCACGTCCAGATGTTCTCTCATTGTACAGTTAGGTAAAGAAATATTTGAACTGTGACCAAATCTTTTATTTTTTATTGCAAATTAAACAAATGAGATGAAATTGAAGTGTAGACTTTCAGGTTTAATTAAAGGGGTTCAACAAAAATATCCTGTGAAACATTCAAGAATTGCATCCATTTTTCTACAAAGCCTCCTCATTTCAGGAGCTCAAAAGTAATTGGACAAAATAACTTTACCATAAATAAAATGTTCATTTTTAACACTTGTACAGAATCCTTTGCAGACAATGACGGCCTGAAGTCTGGAAGCCATGTATGTCACCAAATGATAGGTTTCCTCCTTTCTGATACTTTGACAGGGCTTTATTGCAGCTGACATCAGTTGTTACTTGTTTGTGAGCCCTTTCTGCTTCTAAGTTGTGTCTTAAATATATGCTTGGTGGAGTAGGATCTGTTGATTTACTTGACCATTGCAGAATATTCCACTTATTTGCCTTAAACTCCTGATTTGATTTTGCAGAATGTTTTGGGTCATTGTCCATCTACACTGTGAAGCCCAGTCCAATCAACCTCACTACATTTGGTTGAATCTGAGTAGAAAGTATCGCCCTGCGCACTTCAGAATCATCCGGCTACTTCTGTCTTCAATCACGTCATCAATAAACTCTAGTGACCAGGTGCCATTGAAAGTCATGCCATCATACTGCCTCCAACATGTTTTACAGATGATGTGGTCTGCTTTGGATCATGAGCCGTTTCAAGCCTTCTCCATTTTTTCTTCTTCCCATCATACTGGTACAGGTTGATCTTAGTTTGATCTGTCCAGAGAATGCTTTTCCAGAACAGGGCTGACTTCTTTAGATGTTTTTTGGCAAAATTTAATGTGTTTTTTTTTTTAGTTTTAAGGCTGATTAATGGTTTGCACCCTGTGGTGAAACCTCCATATTTGCTCTCATGAAGTCTTCTCCTTATGGTTGACTTAGATACTGAAACACCTACTTCTTGGAGAGCATTCTTCACTCGGGTTTATGTTGTGAAGGGGTTTTTCTTCACCATGTGAAGGATTCTGTGATCATCCATCCTTATTTTCTTCCGTGAATGTCCAGGCCTTTTTGAGTTCCCAAACTCAACATTGCGCACTATTCTTACCTAATACATCAAACTGTTGATTTGACCACTCCTAACATTTCTGATATCTCACCAGGGCTGGCATGGCCATCTGGCAATTCTGGCAAATGCTAGAAAGGCCTGTCTGGTCGTGGGCTGCCTTGTCTGCTACATTGTTAGCAGAATTTGTGTTCTCAAGACACCCATACTGTTAAGAGTTGTGACAGAGCACAAAGTCGATAACTCCATTACTTACCCCAGCAGGCCATGAGTATCATTAGAAATATTAGTTTTGTAGTAAATCTTGCTTTCCTCCATTCAGGGTAATATTAGTAATATATTCCCATCTGGTGCTTGGGGACGGGCACAGCATGGGCCTGTGTGATTTCAAGTGCCAGGGCTAAATTTCAGCCTCAGTCCATACCTGTATCTCACCAATGGATTACTTCTTTTTTCAGTCTAATGATGGTTTGTTTCTCTTCCATTGAGAGCTTCCTTGATCACATGTTGTGGGTTCACAACAATGGCTTCCAAATACAAATGCCATACCTGGAATCAGCTCCAGACCTTTCACCTGCTTATTTATTGATGGATTGATGAGGAAAAAGCCCGTGCAGCCTATGGAAGAGCTATTGAAATTATTGTCCAATTACCTTTGGTCCCTTGAAAAAAAAGAATCTACATATTAAAGAGTTGTAATTCCTAAACCCTTACTCCAATTAAGATGTGAATACCCTCAAATTAAAGCCGAGAGTGTACATTTTTGAGACCATATTGATTACATAACTGTACCTAGAATAAGTTTTGGTAAACTGTTAAAATGCTAAAATTTTGTGTCACTTTCCAAATATTTCTGGACCTAACTGAATATACATACTCAATATACTGGTCAACCTGTACAATATAGCTATGGAAGACGCAACAATCCTAACTAACGTGGAGAGCTTTTGTTTCCATTCCACCGATTGTAATTTACTTAATATTAAATGAGGACCTACCATGTTGGTGTGGCTACCTATGGGATCGCTGACTGGATGGGAAAGATTATCTGTCTTTACAGGAAAAGGGATAATTTCAACGTACCTGGATAAACTACTTTGCGCCTAATGGTTAAATTGACGTGACCTTGTTTGGCTGCTTGTTGCATTAGCTGAACTACAAGTTGATGTGACTTTCCAACCACAGCCGTCCCATCCACACATATAAGTTCATCTCCCGACCTCAGCCGGCCATCAGCATCAGCTGATCCCAGAGGCACAATATGACCTATGGAATATTGCGAAAAGGCAAACGGGTAGGATTACATTGTGATGGATTAACTGCATTGGATTGGTTTTGGAATAGATCAGCTGCAGTCATGTTAGAGCTATAAACAAATATGCCATTTTTTAGTAATGCTAGGTGAAGAAACTGATCTTATTATCTATTTCCTGTAGTGGAGATTAAGAACAAGAAAACCTTTTTCTAGATAAGGTCAAACGTTGACATTTTGAAACTTCACCAAGATTTCTGCTTTATTTCCTTTCCATCTGTACTATGCTTTCTGTAGAAAATAGTTACCAAGAGGTAGAGCAATGCTCTATGGGAAAAAGATCTATACAAAATCGGCAAGAAGAAAATTGCTTAGTGCCCCCTGTAGGTGGATACCCTGTAATTCAATGTCCAATCCTTCGAAGTCAATGGCATCCATTAGGAATTGTTGGGATTTATTCCAAGAAAAATTCATCATGGATAATATAAAAATCTTTGTTGTGGTGCTTTTGATTATGGTTTTCTTAGCTGTCATGTTTATAAAGATCCATGAAAAAAGCAAAAGTATCGGAAGCTCAGTAATGCTGCCAGATGATATCTCCAGAGTCATTGTCTTCTATACCTCAGTTGAAATCCTAAGTGACTTTACGATCCACAGCTGAAAATTTAAATTATTAACCTCACTTGCTAAACCATTATTACAAAGCTTTACAATTCTAATCATGAACATTTCACATTATCATCTCTTCCTACGGCACTTACTGGTTCCCCTGGCTCGTTTCCTCCAAGAATTCTGAAGCCAAAGCCAGTCTCTTTCCTCCATAAAAAGATATCATGCTCTTGAAAATCTGGAACTATACAAGAAAAAGCAACAGACGATTATTTTGTATTTGTTAACATGTGCAGAATATATTTAATTAAATTAAATTTATCTTTTATATTTGTCAAGGGGTTGTCCAGAATTAGAAAAAAACAAAGCTATTTTGATCTCTTGATGTCAATGGAGTTGTGCTACAAAACCAGACCTAACCCTTTCTTTGACCCTTGTAGTAATTTCTCCCTCTATTATGGAAGAACATTGCAAAATTGATAGGACCAAACCTTCACCAGTGGTCTTCTTACTTTATAGGGCCTCGAAAATCTAATAGTACAAATGCCCTTGGCTAGGTCTAACATGAAACAGGCCCACCTTTCCGCTAGTGCTACAGTCTTTGTTAAAACCTATGCTGGTCATACATGATGCCCTCTAGTGCTCTATCTCCAGTGGCTACAATGGATTGTGGATTGTGGCTACAATGGATCTGTGTTGAATGCTGCACTATATATTAATGGTATGAACTGCATTCAGTGGAAGCAAACAGCTGAATAGAATCCCCACCTCTGCTATCTGTGTTGAATGCTGCACTATATATTAATGGTATGAACTGCATTCAGTGGAAGCAAACAGCTGAATAGAATCCCCACCTCTGCTATCTGTGTTGAATGCTGCACTATATATTAATGGTATGAACTGCATTCAGTGGAAGCAAACAGCTGAATAGAATCCCCACCTCTGCTATCTGTGTTGAATGCTGCACTATATATTAATGGTGTGCACTCCATACCTCTACTTGCTGCCAAGCACTGCTTTACCATCTTGCAACATAGTTTAATGTGCCTGTTAATAAGGCTTTGGAATAATTCATTTTTGCACTGTGTTTAAAATACTTACTGCTTTATATCCCGGTGACTGGGGCCTCTCTAGATGCTATCAGGTGGAAGGTGCTAAAGCATATAGATGTTGCCAGGTAGCCTTTGATGATCTAACCACCCCCTGGTGTGCTGGCCCCAGCTGGCAAATTATCCCAAAACAGCCCCCACAATCCCACTTTCCTGACCCTGTAGTGTGGACTATATATTTAGGAGTAGTCTAAGGGGCGCACGCAGTAAGGGGGGCACACGCATCACAGAAAGCAAAGCATCACGAAAGACAAGCATCGAGTAAAAGGCAGTTATCCATGGCAGTTAATCAGGGCAGGAATCAGGTAACCCACACTTTGCTTTCTTTTAAATTATGTTCTCTATCTCTATCCTCCTGTGTTCCCTTGCCATCCATTCACTGCCCCATCCCCCCTCCATCACGACTCATATACATCAGCCCCTCCATACTTCCCTCTCCCATGTACAGTTCCCATGCACTCCTCACCTTCCTAAGAAAACTCAGCCCATCTTGCCCAAACATATCTCAGAAAAAAACTATTTATAAATCCAACAACTACCTGCTCTTTATCTTCCTACTCCTACTGATTTCAGGGGACATCTCCCCCAACCCTGGTCCATCCCCCAACCTCAATCCCTACCCTACCTCATTTCGAAACCATAATAATCTTGTTAATATTACTTGCACTCCCTCATCTCCTTCTTTCAACTGTGCCCTCTGGAATCCAAGGTCTGCATGCAATAAACTATCTTTCCTGCACAACTACTTTCTGAACAACTCTCTTCATCTGTTGGCCCTCACTGAAACCTGGATTCAGGATTCTGACACGGTCTCCCCTGCTGCCATTTCCTATGGTGGCTTACAGTTCTCCCATTCCCCGAGACCCACAAACAGACATGGTGGTGGAGTTGGCATACTCCTGTCCCCACAATGCACTTTCCAGGTCATCCCCCCAATTCCATCACTCTCATTCCCTTCTTTTGAGGTCCACACCATCAGGCTCTTCCATCCCCTCTCCCTCAGAATAGCGGTCATATATCGGCCCCCAGGCTCATCCACCCAGTTCCTTGACCACTTCTCAGCCTGGCTGCCGCACTTCATGTCCTCAGAACTACCAACCCTTATCCTTGGAGACTTCAACATCCCCATTAACAGTCTTACTTCCACATCTGCATCTCAGCTTCTATCACTAACCACTTCTCTAGGCCTCTCACAGCTTTCAACCTCTGAGACACACAAGGATGGCAACACCCTTGACCTGGTCTTTGTCCGCCTCTGTTCAATTTCCCACCTAAATAACTCACCGCTTCCACTCTCTGACCACAACATTCTCTCCTTCACGCTCACAAATCCTCCACCACCCCAGCGAACTCCTACCTACCGCACATTCAGAAATCTGCAAGCCATTAACCCTCAGACACTTTCAGACTCCCTACACTCTTCGCTGTCCCCAATCTCCTCTTTTTCTTGTCCTAATCTGGCTGTTCAGCACTACAATGACACTCTTAGAAGCACCCTTGACCAAGTAGCACCGCTCACCCTCAGAACTTCCAAACACACAGTAAAACAGCCCTGGCTCACATCGCAAACTCACCTTCTCCAGCGATGCTCTAGGAGTGCTGAACGCCTATGGAGAAAAACCCGCACACCAGAAGACTTCATCCACTTTAAATTCATGTTAAGAACTTATAATGCTGCCCTTCACCTCGCCAAACAGACCTACTTCACCACACTGATCTCCTCACTAGCCAACAACCCCAAGAAACTTTTTGACACTTTTCACTCCCTCCTCAGGCCAAAAGCACAAGCCCCTATCACAGACATTTGTGCTGATGACCTGGCCTCCCACTTTATAGAAAAAATAGATACTATCCGTCAGGAAATCTGCTCTCAACCACCAAGTGCTGTGACTCCCATCCCACCCTGCATTTCCCCTGGCTCAATTTCCACATTTGATCCCATCACAGAAGAAGAAGTCTCCAGACTCCTCTCTTCCTCTCGTCCGACTACATGCACTACCAACCCCATCCCCTCACATCTCCTCCAGTCTCTTTCTCCTGTTGTCACAACTCACCTAACTACAATCTTCAATCTCTCACTCTCCTCTGGCATTTTCCCATCCTCCTTCAAACACTCCATCATTACTCCACTACTAAAGAAACCCGCTCTTGACCCTTCCTGCACAAACAACTACAGACCGGTCTCCAATCTCCCCTTCATCTCCAAACTTTTGGAGCGCCTAGTCTACTCCCGCCTCACCCGTTACCTCTCCACTCACTCCCTCCTAGACCCTTCACAGTCCGGCTTCCGACCCCTACATTCGACTGAAACTGCACTCATCAAAGTGACCAATGACCTTCTGACAGCAAAACGTAACGGCGACCACTCTCTGCTCATTCTACTCGACCTTTCTGTAGCTTTCGACACGGTTGACCACCGTCTCCTACTGTCCAGGCTCCACTCTCTAGGTATTAAGGACACTGTTCTCTCCTGGTTCTCCTCCTATCTTTCTGACCGCTCCTTCAGTGTTTCGTTCTCTGGCTCCACTTCATCTCCTCTCCCTCTCACTGTCGGTGTACCCCAGGGCTCAGTCCTTGGCCCCCTTCTCTTCTCTCTCTACACCGCCCCAATTGGACAGACCATCAGCAGATTTGGCTTTCAGTACCATCTTTATGCTGATGACACACAATTATACACGTCATCCCCCGACCTTACCCCCGCTGTACTACAGAACGCCACCGACTGTCTGTCCGCAGTCTCCAACATCATGTCTGCTCTCTATCTGAAACTCAACCTCTCCAAAACTGAACTTCTTCTGCTCCCGCCGTCTACTAACCTCCCTAAATCTGACATTTCCCTCTCAGTGGGCGGCACCATAATAACACCCCGGCAGCAGGCTCGCTGTCTGGGTGTTATGTTTGATACCAATCTCTCCTTCACCTCCCATATACAATCTCTTGCCCGCTCTTGCCGCCTACACCTAAAGAACATCTCTAGAATCCGCCCTTTTCTCACCATGGAAACAACAAAAACCCTCACTGTAGCATTGATCCACTCCCGCCTGGACTACTGTAACGCTCTATTACTTGGCCTCCCCATTACTCGACTATCCCCTCTCCAGTCCATCCTTAATGCAGCAGCCAGGGTTATCCATCTGGCTAATCGGTACTCGGACGCGTCCGCTCTTCGCCAGTCCTTACACTGGCTGCCCATTCATTATAGGATCCAATTCAAAGTACTTGTTCTCACCCACAAAGCTCTCCACACTGCAGCACCCCCCTACATCTCCTCCCTCATTTCTATCTATCGGCCTAACCGACTGCTGCGCTCTGCAAACGACTTTCGACTAACCTCTGCACTAATCCGTACCTCCCACTCCCGACTCCAAGACTTCTCCCGCGCTGCGCCAATCCTCTGGAATGCTCTACCCCAAGAAATTAGGACTATCCACAATTTGCATGGTTTCAGGCGCTCCCTCAAAACACATCTGTTCAGAGCGGCCTATCACATTCACTAATCAAAGTCATTCTATGTGTAAGTGTGTGTGTGTGTGTGTAGCCCATTCACTATCTCCATCCATCCCTCACTCCCTTAAGATGGCTGGACCATCATTGTAAATGCACCATTGTATATACACACCTGTATTTTGTATCTCCCCCACCTCATTGTAGATTGTAAGCTCTCACGAGCAGGGCCGTCTTATTTTGCTTTAATTACTGTATTGTTAACGTTGTGACTTATGACTTGTGTTTTGAAACTGTTAAACTGTAAAGCGCTGCGGAATATGATGGCGCTATATAAATAAAGATTATTATTATTATTATTATTATTATTATTGGGCATGTCGAAATGCAACATCACTAATTCTTCTTTACCCTCAAGATCTGTCGTTGGGGAATTGTTGGAGGCCTTCCCATTGACGACGCCAGATTTGGCAAAATTTGTCTTTTGTGTAAAGGTACCCTTAAGTTTTATCTCAACAGGTATCATATACACCAGGAGAAGGGGCTTGCGATCTCGATGGTGGATTACACTTTGATCATATCCAGGAATCCTATGAGCAAGAAGGATCCAAAATGAAGTATCTACTATCATGCCTTAGTCTCTTCTTGTACATCTTTAAGTTTTTTAAAGAAACTTGATGGACTCGAGTCTTTTTTCAAACTATGTAACTATATATTAAGACTAACGCAATCCTACTGTCCATTTACCGGAGCCTCTAGCTGTAAGTGAAGATTTACATAAAACACTCGTAACTTCTAGAAAATAAAATTTCATGGGTCCAAAACTGAAATGTCATCGGCCTACAATTAATAACTCCAGTTCTTTTCAGAGCATTGCCGGTAAAGTCGTTTGCCAGATGACTCGGATGCTGCCAAGTATGAAACTTGATCTTATGTATCATCATGAATTAATCACAGTGTTTCCCCTTTTGACTAGAGAACAGCTTTGTGTCTCGCAAGTTACATGTTGGCGTCCTCTCATCCCTTCTATTGTATGATGACAATCCCCAAACAATTATGCCAGCTGATATCATAAATCATCTGGTGGAACAGAAACAACAAAAAAAAAACCCGCAACCTTCCTCCTCATAATAATGTCGCTGAATTCAATAATTCCAAATGTTCCAACGGTACCTGAACATATTGAAGGTGGAAATTTTGCATGCAAAAAAATTTTTTTTTAGTCTTCAACCTAACCAAGCAGAATTTAATCCAACTTTACCCCCAATACGAACTTATCTAAATTCTTCAATTATGAATTCTAAGAAGTTCTTCTGTGAAACAATTTTGTACAGGTACAAACCAAGCAACTTCACAATAATAAAAGAAAAAAAAATCAAAAAGATGCAAAAATATGCAACGTTAGTCCTCAAATTAAGTAGAGAAAATTTAAGGCATAAGTAATGATTTGTTCAGTTTACTAATAACTTCCAACAAACTGTTACAACACATTTCGAAGTTATGTACTTTTTTCAAAAATTACAGAAGCAGAATGATGGCACCAAACTTTTAAAGTATAAAATGGCATCTAAAATATGCCCCCATAGGACCACTCCCAAAGTAGTAGAAGTCACGAGACCAGCAAATAGAAATCCTTCATGTCACAGAGTTCTTCCTTGTCTTCACCACTGGTTATCATAGACCCAATGCCATTGTAGCATGTAGTTCATGCTCACATCGTCTACCAAGATGGCGAGTGTTCCTCCTAATGCTCACTTTCTAGATTAATAGATCTTCTAGATGTCGTTTTTATATAAAATCATATTCTGGGGTTATTGCAATTTGTATCTTAATACCTATTTTTAATTTTTAGCTTGTAATATATAATTATTTGCTTGCATGAATTAGAAAATTCCCATTGTTGAAGTGATCCTAAGGGAGACCTTTTTTCCCAGCACTTTACACTTCAAAAGTCTGATGTCTACAGCCTTCCTACATTCGGTTTTGTGTGAATTTTATAAAAAGTACCTGACTCCCTGAAATGTAATTTTTCTTTGAAGTTATTAATAAATTGAACAATTCACTTGGATGTTTGCGCTTCCTGCATGTAAGACTTGGTTTCCATTGTTGACCACAACTGGCCATTTTTTCCACTATCAAACCCCAGCACGGAAGGCACCCCGAACCCAAAGAGATCCAAATACCGGTAGCATTCTTCCATTTATTGCTGCATGCTACTGAATGAGTACAATCTACTAAGTGAGCACCTATCCGCACCGTCTGTCATTCATTTCTTTTATCTCGGGTCTAAATGTACTAACCCATTGTGGTGCCGATATCTTTCTCTTAATTTTTTTCATGCCATAAATCACCTCCAATCAAACTAGCTGCATACAATAGATGCAAATTTACTAATAGGACCTAGTCATATTGAAAATGAACATTCTGCTTGCAAATAATTTTTTTTAGTCTTTAACCTAAAGTTGAATTCAATGATACGTCCAATCCACACAAATATAAATTTTCCAACTATAAAGTCTAATTAAGAAGTTATTCCATGATACAATTTTACAGGCATAAAAACTAAGCAACTTCACCATAATTAAAGAGAAAGTGAAAAAATAAGCCCGATGTTCAATTCCCTACTTGTAATCTGACCAATGGGGATTCTGATTAGACATAAAACTCTATTCGACACAGTATATTATCAACATAAAATAGGTTTGAACCAGTAGGTGATGCGACCACCCAAGGTGGCACCATGAAATGCACACAATTAATGACACAATTAGAGGTGAGAGGTCATGTTGTGTCTATTCTTTGGCGAATAGAATAAAGAACAATGTATATACGTAGAGAACAGTTGGGTAGAGAGATGCCTGAGATACAGAACACAAGTCGGTAATAGTTATAGATGAAAAAATGTTTAAATTTTATTACTGGCCCGATCTCGAGCCATGGCGATTTGATGGATGAACGATCTGTAGGAAGATCGATATTGTGTAGGTCCACCAGGGTCTTCTCCACCGTTATCTTGACAGCATCAAGCCATCGGGTTGCTGGTCTTCCGTTTCAACTTGTTCCTTCTGTTCTTCCGACCATGACGTCCTTCTCCAGTGATTGCTCTCTTCATATGATGGGTCCAAAGTAGGCAAGTCAAGCTTGGTGATCCTTGCTTCCAGTTAATGTCTGTCTTGATTTTTTCAAAATTGATTTGTTTGTTCTTCTTGCCATCCATCCATGATATTCATAACGATTTCTTGTGACTACATATGTGCAGAAAGTTAGCAGGAAAAGGTCTCTATAGCGTAAGTAAAGACACAACGGGTTGTATATTAGGGCAGAGGACCTAAAGCAACACTAGACCTAAAAGCCACAGCCCTTTTTGAATAAATTTGGTCTACTGACTCAGTAGTCTTGTCCATTTTGCTATGTAATTTCTTGAGCCTGGTATCTAAATATCAAAAACAATATCAAAAATGTTTTTGGGGAATGTACCAGACAAAACCGTGTTTCCATCAATGTTACTATCCCTTATGTAGTAGATTTTGTTTCAACATCATCAGGGTAGGAAAGCTGAATAAGGCAATCTGAATGACGAGGCTACATCAATTAAATGTCATTTTGGTGCCCAGTGGAGCATTACCGGAAAACTGTTTCTGATCCTTAGCGGATCTTCGCATCTACTGATTTATAGTGGTGGTCTCCACAAGCAATACCATTAAGTGAGTCAAGTAGGTAAGGTAATATAAGGACTTTTCTTAAAAAATAAAAATAAAAAAAGGATCAATATAATTATGGGAAGACGCTACTTGTGGTTAAGTCAGAGGCTTGTATAGGGAGAATGGTCTAATCGGGATGGAAGCCAGATTTTTGTTCTTCTCATGCTGCAGATTAAAATGGATTGATGGTTGCAATGGAATAAATGATTAAAGTATGATGTGACAAATTTTTCAGGTACACCACCAAGGAACTATTTTACTTGGGACTTTTGTGATCGTGCTGTTTTCTTTTTGCAATAAAAATAATAATTGAGCTAGGTGGCCAATGTACTTGTATAGATCAATATAAAAGTACAATGAGAAGAACTAAAATTTTTCATTTGGTTGAGGATAAAGTACAGTCCAACTTATCTGCACCAGAAACGACAATGCCATAACTCAGAAAAACATACCAAAGTTGCCTTGAAGCCTTTAAAAAAGAAGTCCATTCAAAAAAGGCACATGGTCTACTGTTAATAAGTTGGAAGACACAAGAACCATCAACAGTCTCCCAAAAGGAGGCAAATCAATTCCAATATTTTCCCTACTTTTTTTTTATCTTTGGTTCAAATGTTGGTGTTGGTGAAATCTCAACATCAAAACCATTAAAATTACAAGTTGTAGGACATCCATGAATAGGCAACATCCCATACAGTTCTGTACAAGATCGGTCATTACAACGCACAAGGTCACAGAGCTAGTCTTATATTGGATGGTCCCCTGTGCAGTAAATTCTATTAATTCCCACCTTTTATGGTGAACCATATACAGCTTAAATACTTTTAATGTTATGGGGTTCTGTCACTGGTCGCCTGGCAGCTCTAAAATGGCTACCACAAACATGCTTTGCGCAAGCTACTCTGTTTTCCCAGAGCCCTAGGGTTGCAAAATTTCTCTCGGGGTATGTAAACTTTTCAGCACAACTATACATACCTGCAAATAACACGGCCGTAAAGTGCCCATATAAGAATGTTAAATTAATAAATTAGGGAATGTGGCTTGATCTTTGTGCTCAGAACATTAAGGTCAGTAGAGATCCTTTCAATAGTGTCAAGTAAGGTTGCACACCTCTAAAGCCACCCCTCTTTTGATGCTATGCTCACTCTCATAATTTGATAGAGTACATCATATCCTGTGCCCATTTTAAGCCCATCATCATCCTGTCCTCTCAAGTCCCCAAAACAATGGAAACGTGAGCTACAGCTTCATCTTTCAAGCAAGCAAGAAGGTTGACGAGAAAAACACAGGGTGAATACAGACAATAGCAAAGACTGCTAAATAATTATTATAATTATTTTAGGCTTAATGAAAAAAAAATATTTTGGTAATTTGTATTCATGAGCTTTCTGATTAATTTTTGAAAGATCAGTAGCTTCTAAAATACCAATCTTAATAAAAAAAAATTATAGGTTTTCAAGAAGAACGAATTAATGATGATCTGAAGAATAAGCAAACATTTTCAGTTAAGGTTTTTAAGTCAATAATGCAATTAGCGGTGGTTTTCTGTATTTCCAGCTCTTTAGCTTAAGCGGTAATTTACCTTAATCAAGATTAAATACCCATAAAAAAAAACCTAAACAAAATATCAATAGCCATCGAAAGTATGTTATCCCTGTATCGATCTTTGTCACGCTGCACTAAAATAAAACTTTGTTATTTCTCTTTTTCAACCTGGGACTGTCAAACCTGTAACTGGCGCTCAACCCGAAATCAACCGGTTATAAAGATTACACGATGGGTAGAAGTCTTCTTGGTCTGTACTGTGGCAGGTCCCAATTTTTTTACAGCTGCAAGCGGCAAGGATTACCTTTTTTTTTTTTAAGGCACAATGCGGAGTTTCTGTAGATTTTAAGTCTCGCAGAAACAAGTAATTGGTTTTAGCGGCTTAAGAAGAATTATGGATTCAAGTCTTCGAGTTAAGACTTCATTATGGAACTCTACTAAGAGATGTGTGATAACGATTAGTGTGTTAAAGGGGAAGTATAAGATTAAAATACAAATCAAACCTTTGTTTTATTTTTTTTCAGAAAGACACCAATGACCTGTGTCTGGTATTATTTACTAGTGCTATGCTGCAATACCGGACACAATCCATGCACATGGGTGGCGCTGTTTATCTCATGCAGTACCTTTAGAAATTAATTTGAAAGTGGGTTATATACCCTCTTGGAAATTTGTCCATTAGACTACTTAATTTCAAGTAATTTTTCTAATCTTAGGCTGCTTTCACATTTGCGTTTGAGCGACCTGCGCCTGTCTGCGCACGGCCGCCGCTAAGCTCCGCCCCCGGCCGCGCCTCCTCCCGGAGGCTACGCCTATGGGCGCATGACGCCGCATGCAACCTGCGTACCCTATCTTTATCATTGGGTACGCAGGCCGTGCGCAGGTATGCGTTTGGCGGTGCATGCGTCATTTTGACTGCGCCGAGCGCACCAAAATGTTGCATGCTGCTTTTTGGTGCGCTCGGCGCACCGTCAAAATGACGCATGCGCCGCTAAACGCATACCTGCGCACGGCCTGCGTACCCAATGATAAAGATAGGGTACGCAGGTCGCATGCGTCCATAGGCAGAGCCGCCGGGAGGAGGCGCAGCCAGGGGCGGAGCTTAGCGGCGGCCGTGCGCAGACAGGCACAGGTCGCTCAAACGCAAATGTGAAAGCAGTCTTACATACCCTTTCAAATAAGCATTTTTCTTGCTCAGGTTTCCCCTTTTTCGATCAATTAATGTTTAAAGTCGACCAATTTGAGTTTTGCTTGCAACGTTGATTGACATATAGAATTTACACAAACAGAATGCAGGGGACCACAATCAAGCATTTACTTAACAGTGTTTTTCATGTTTTTTTTTCTAGTTTTTCACAGGAATCAGAGGTGTTAGTAATTTTCAGCACATGTGTAAGTTATCTTCCTATACACTGGGGTTAACCACAAACATATTCTAATCGCTGACAATATAATGTATACTCTGCCGCACCTGCCAAGTCTAAGAAACCAATCATTCAGCGGGAATACACATATTACGCACTGAATAAATCCCACAACGTGCGTGGTCCATTTACTTCCGATCTATAAAAACATACTAGGCCGTTAACCGTTGTGCCAAGGTTACATACATGCTGATCCGTGCAGTCATATTGCCAAGAAATCTGCATCAATCAGTCTGATGTCCCGGGATTCCTCTGCTTATTGCTCATCGAGGAGGAAAAATAACTGCTTCAAGGGAAATTTACATTCACGGTGCACACTACCTAGACCGGCCGTGACTTGAGATATAATACAATAATGGAACAATGATCTTATCTAAAGCTCTAATACCATTAAATGTGCTTTAGGACCAGATAAAGGAAATGGGATTTATTTCTAGCGCCATGGCCCAAGTGCACCTTTTCCGTCATCTCTACTCTGCATACTGCATGTAACTTGACATACATGGGCCTCAAAATGCAAAATCTGTAGCAAGGGCCCCTACCCGAACTATAATGCATCCTTTTAGTATGGACCAAGTTGTCAAAAAGGACCTTTAGGATCCCATTAGACTCCTGAGTCCAAAGGCAACTGGAAAAAAGTCTCAGAGGTTTGTGCTAAATACTGTAAAAATGCCAATGTCGAAATTCAGCTTATACTCTAGTTTTGGATGAGTTTCCTTTTATATTTGAAAATGTATGATTAAAGGGCTAATTGGCTTATTATGATAGTCTCCTACGCTGAAGGACAAATTATTTTTTACATTACACAGCCTAGACCATAGATTTAAAAAAAAAAAAAAAAATTGTGTAATACTTAATTTTCCCTGTGGAGGTGCTGCAGTGGAATTCAACACATTCTTCTGCTTCCTGTTCAGATCACAGCTGATCACTTGGGGTCACAGAAACTACAGTAAACGTTAATCAGATCTTAGATGGGCCAACCTATCTGATAAAATTGGAATTGTTCAAAGTGGACATGCCCTTTAAGGAGATACTTGTCATAAATATGTATTTTTTTTTAATCTGGTGTAAATGCTGCTGTTCTCCTGAATCCAAAGTTGTTTTTCTTGTGTTCCTGCGCCTCTCTGTTCTCGAGATATGGCCTCCTCTTTCTGGTGTGTAAATCTAGTGTTTTTAGGCAAGTGGGCGTGAACTTGAACTCTACTCTAGGCATATTCATGAGGACCACGCCCAGTTGGATAATAAGAGTAGATTTATATACAAGGAAGAGAAGGCCATATCTCAGGAACAGAGAGGCGCAGAAACAAAAGCAAAACAACGCCGGATTCAGGAGAACGGCGGCATTTCCAACAGGTGAAAAAAATTACATGTTTACAGCAAGTGACTGGAACGGTTTAAGTTTTTACATTTGCGTTTTTTAATATATTTTTGTGAAATGCACATATCTTTTATAAAGGACTAGTGCCGGAATAGAATAGATACTTACGTCTGCTTTCATACATGCTCCTGGACTGGGCCCAGATTTTAAATGGATCAGGCTTTTTCTGTCCTGAGCCGTCACCTTGGTCCACAGATGGTGCCTCGCTGGTTGGATAATCAGGAACAATAGGGGCACTACGGAGGGGTGAGGCGGTGTGCCCACTGTGATGACTGGATACACTGTGCTGGGAACTGTTTTGGCTGTCTTTCCTTTCAAGTTGTGGTTGCTGTTTAAAACAGAAGAAGTCAATTTTTAATGTGACATTTTTATTTTATCATATCCAACAGAATTTTCTAGAATATTATTTTCCCTTACAAGACTGGGGAGCTGCTGAGCAATACCTTCCGTTCTCTAACAGCAGTGGAGACTAGCAAGTCTATTCACCATGCCCTGCACAATTCTAGACTATGGAGACACCAAAGAAATCACCTTGACGTTCCAATTCTAAGATGTTGTCCAGATAAGTGAAGGCCACAGTGAGGAACAATGCACCATCAAATTCTGTGGACCCCATTTGTTTTGCAGCAAGTGAAATGGAGGACCCAACATCCATAAAATATATGGACAGCCCTTTAATTTCAATCAGCACATGGAGGACCCAACACATCCATAAATATATGGACAGCCCTTTAATTTCAATCAGCACCATGGAGGACCCAACACATCCATAAATTATATGGACAGCCCTTTCATTTCAATCAGCACCATGGAGGACCCAACACATCCCTAAATTATATGGACAGCCCTTTCATTTCAATCAGCACCATGGAGGACCCAACACATCCCTAAATTATATGGACAGCCCTTTCATTTCAATCAGCACCATGGAGGACCCAACACATCCTAAATTATATGGACAGCCCTTTCATTTCAATCAGCACCATGGAGGACCCAACACATCCATAAATTATATGGACAGCCCTTTCATTTCAATCAGCACCATGGAGGACCCAACACATCCATAAATTATATGGACAGCCCTTTCATTTCAATCAGCACCATGGAGGACCCAACACATCCCTAAATTATATGGACAGCGAGTTGATATCCACAGACACTACAGAGGACTCGACACATCCGTAAATTACATGGATAGCTCATTGATTTCAATCAGCACCGTGGAGGACCCAAAGCATCCATAAAATATTTGGACAGACCTTTGATTTCTATAGGCAACCTGGAGGACCCAATACATCCATAAAATTTGGTGGACAGCTCATTAATTTCAATCGGTACCATGGAGGACTCAACACATTCATAAATTATATGGACAGCCAATGGATTTCAGTTGACACCACTGAGGACCCAATGTATTCATAAATTACATGGAGAGTTAATAGATTTCTATAAGTACTAGGGAGGACCCAACACCTCCATAAATTAAATAGCTAGTCCATAATCAAAACTGGCAATGAGTAGGACCCTACACATCCATAAATTACATTGATTTCAATAGATATCATGTAGTACTCTATTTCACCTGTGGGGTGCTGCAGTGGAATTGAGCACTTGCTCCTGGATTATCTCACAGATTACAGCTGCTTCCTGGTGGTTCTAGCAGTGGGATACTCTGTAATCAGCTTATAACTGGAGAAACCTTCTGTTACAAAGGTATTTTCCAAAGCAATTAACCCTTTTAATTATTTTTTTTTCCATCTTAGGCTTGCAATTCTCTTTAAGATCAGTCTACCGCTCAGTCAACTTTACGAAAACAAAAAACCATGCAGATATAAAAGGAAAAAAAATGCTCCCGTAACTTTTTATATGCAGCTGCTGATAACTTAGTACGCGCTTCACCTATTATGTGTCAATTATGAAAATGGGAGTTAGATTGAGTACATAATAAGATTTGTGACTAATGGCTTTAAGCAAACTAATGGCTTTGCGAATAATGGCCATCAGCAAGGTTTTTATTCAAAGCAGAGAATAAAACGATATACACAGATCTCTACGACTGAAAAAACGAGCATTCGCTTTCACTCGTGCCAGAGGGGACTGTCAGCACATCGCACTGGAAAGTGATGAGTTAAATGATCAGAAGAAATTAAAGAACAGGCAGTAAGGTTCGCCCCAGAGATGAAGAGGTACCAATTTCCTGCTCGAGTGCTCTTCGCTTCCCTGAAGGAGAATTGGCGACGTGTGTTTCAGTAATAATCTGTAAAGAACCATCTTGTTAACAATGTAGATTGGGAGACAGTTATTTCCCCTCTTCTTCTACTGTTAAGTCCTTCCTTCGAAAAACAGTATTTACCAAGCACATCACTGATCAGAAATTGGAAAATAGATAAAAAATAAAGATAGTGAAGCTATTGAGCTTTGTTCTTGTGGTAGAACAAATACAAAACATCTAAAAAGTAGAGTTGAGCAAAAAGATGTGTGCTGCCCTAGTCTCGTGTCCATTCCCATTCCGGTCCTCCGTTGTGGAAGCTAGACCCTTCTTCAAGTCTGTGCCCGGCATCCTTAGCTCGGCATAATGGGCACCTCTTACACTTACAAGGCTTCATGTAACGTCATGGGGGCAACTGAGTGCTTGAGGTGCCCAGTATCTGAGGCCAACGAAGCCGGCCACAAGAGTGAAGACGGCCCTGGTTCAACTGACATGGAAGACTGGACCGGACCAAGTCAGCGTAATTGTTTTTGCTCCACTTGAATACCAATTATTCTTTAAGACCTAACTAATCCCCATGGGCAGTCTCCAAACTGATTCATAAACATCAGCAGTGGTCAATCTCTTAGCGTACATAATCATGATAATCAAAGGGGTTGTACTATTATGATCATCTCAAGGGTATGTCCAGCGAAAATAAGTTATCACCTACATGTAACAGGTGATAACTTATAGACTACTGTGGATCCCGCACCGATCGGCAAAACAGGACACTTTTATCCCTGTTAGAATAGACTGAGGGTGTGCATGCCCCAAAGCTGCTCCATTCATACCCTATGCTGCTGCCAACTATGGCGCTCAGATTTTTTCGGCAGCCCCATAGGGAATTAATCCAGCACCGGTCAAGCTTGCTCATGATTGGTGAAGGTTTCTAGTCAGACCGCCACTGATCTATAAGTTATCACTTATTCTGCAGATAGGAGACCATTTATATTCACTGAACAACCCCTTTATTTATTACCTAGCCAAAGATGAGGTGGTATAAGTCCGATTGTTGGATGCCTAGAGACTGGAATCGGCACTGATCACTAGAATGAAACTCCTGAACACGCTGTTCCTCCTCTTGATCACAAGGAGCTGGTAGTTTAAATAAAGCACGTCATGCCACTCCATCCTGTGGATAAGTGGTAAAGGATCACTGTGGGACAATCCCTTTAAGGCCGCATTCAGATGTCCGTATGTGTTCTATCAGCGGTTTTCACAAAAGAGAACACTTTTCCGTTATAGATACAATGTAAGGAAGATTGGGGCACTCACCACTTAGCGTTAAACTATTACTTTACTGCGGTTTCCATAAAACAAAGAATGTGGAGACAATATGGGCAACAGCCATTTCGCATGACCGTCACGCTTCCTCCGAGCCTCACATGAAAGGGCTGTTAGCCATATTGTCTCCACATTTTGTTCTATGGAAACCGCAGTAAAGTGATATTTTAAGTGGTGAGTGTCCCAATCTTCTTTACACAGTGTTTACAAGTGGACTCTTCATGGTGAGCACCATCGGAGCGTTTCTTTGATACAACTATGTCTATGATACCGAACAGGATTACTGCTTCATTGTGCAGGATGTGAATGGTCAGCAGTGCCAGATTCTTGTTTTTCTACAACTGAATACATTCCCAAACTATAGTTTATCGAGCTGTTAACATGTCTGATTTTGATCAGATGTAGCAGCGACTGGGGAACAAAAAAAAGTGCAATAGGGACTTATCTGATGATCAGAGACAGTAAGGTGAATTAGGTGCTTGTCTTCTTCAGTTGTGTAATACACAATGATGGAAATCAGAAGAGTGAGCTGTTGCAGCCCCACGGGTTGGAAATCCGGTAAAGTGCCAAGTAGGAATAAGTGGGTCCCCTGTGCTACTGATGAAAATCATAGAATCATAGAATGGTAGAGTTGGAAGGGACCTCCTGGGCCATCTGGTCCAACCCCCTGCTCAAAGCAGGATTCTCTAAATCATCCCAAATGTCTGTCCAGCCTCTGTTTGAAGACTTCCATTGATGGAGAACTTACCACCTCTCGTGGCAGCCTGTTCCACTCATTGATCACCCTAACTGTCAAAAAGTTTTTTCTAATATCTAATTTGTGTCTCCTCCCATTCAGTTTCATCCCATTGCTTCTAGTCTTTCCTTGTGCAAATGAGAATAAAGATGATCCTTCTACAATGTGACAGCCCTTGAGATATTTGTAGACAGCTATTAAGTCTCCTCTCAGTCTTCTTTTTTGCAAGCTAAACATTCCCAAATCCTGCAACCGTTCCTCATAGGACATGGTTTGCAGACCGGTCACCATTCTGGTGGCTCTTCTCTGAACTTGCTCCAGTTTGTTGATGTCTTTTTTAAAATGTGGTGCACAAAACTGGACACAGTATTCTAGATGAGGTCTGACCAAAGAGGAGTAGAGGGCAATAATGACCTCACGTGATCTAGACTGTATGCTTCTGTTGATACATCCTAGAATTGTATTTGCCTTTTTTGCTGCTGCATCACACTGTTGACTCATGTTCAGTCTGTGATCAATTACAGTCATGGCCAAAAGTTTTGAGAATGACACAAATATTAATTTTTACAAAGTCTACTGCTTCACTTTTTCTAATGGCAATTTGCATATACTCCAGAATGTTATAAAGATGATCAGCTTAACAGCAATTACTTGCAAAGTCAATATTTGGCTAGAAAATGAACTTTATCCCCCAAAACACATTTCAACATCATTGCAGCCCTGCCTTAAAAGGACCAGCTAACCTCTTTTCAGTGATTGCTCCATTAACACAGGTGTGGGTGTTGATGAGGACATGGCTGAAGATCAATCTGTCATGATTAAGTAAGAATGACACCACTGGACACTTTAAAAGGAGGCTGGTGCTTGGCATCATTGTTTCTCTTCTGTTAACCATGGTTATCTCTAAAGAAACACGTGCAGTCATCATTGCAATGCACAAAATTGGCCTAACAGGGAAGAGTATCACAGCTAGAAAGATTGCACCTCAGTCAACAATCTATCGCATCATCAAGAACTTCAAGGAGAGAGGTTCCATTGTTGCCAAAAAGGCTTCAGGGCGCCAAGAAAGACCAGCAAGCACCAGGACCGTCTCTTAAAAGTGTTTCAGCAGCGGGATCGGGCTACCAGCAGTGCAGAGCTTGCTCAGGAATGGCAGCAGGCAGGTGTGAGTGCATCTGCACGCACTGTGAGGCGGAGACTCTTGGAGCAAGGCCTGGTCTCAAGAAGGGCAGCAAAGAAGCCACTTCTCTCCAGAAAAAACATCATGGACAGACTGATATTCTGCAAAAGGTACAGGCGGATGTGGACTGGGGTAAAGTTATTTTCTCTGATGAATCCCCTTTTCGATTGTTTGGGACATCAGGAAAACGCCTCATTCGGAGAAGACAAGGTGAGCGCTACCACCAGTCTTGTCTCATGCCAACTGTTAAGCATCCTGAAACCATTCATGTGTGGGGTTGCTTCTCAGCCAAGGGAATCGGCTCTCTCACAGTCTTGCCTAAAAACACAGCCATGAATAAAGAATCGTACCAGAATGTCCTCCAAGAGCAACTTCTCCCAACCCTCCAAGAGCAGTTTGGCGATCAACAATGCCTTTTCCAGCATAATGGAGCACCTTGCCATAAAGCAAAGGTGATAACTAAATGGCTCAGGGAACAAAACATAGAGATTTTGGGTCCATGGCCTGGAAACTCCCCAGATCTTAATCCCATTGAGAACTTGTGGTCAATCATCAAGAGACGGGTGGACAAACAAAAACCTAAAAATTCTGACAAAATGAAAGCATTGATTGTGCAAGAATGGACTGCTATCAGTCAGGATTTGGTCCAGAAGTTGATTGAGAGCATGCCAGGGAGAATTTAGAGGTCCTGAAGAAGAAGGGTCAACACTGCAAATATTGACTTGCTGCATTAACTCATTATAACTGTCAATATAAGCTTGTCACGCTGTCTAACAGATATATTTTATGACAGTAACATATATCTAGTGTGACAACATTCTATATTTCATATATAGAAAATATCAACATGTATGCATAATATCTGCCAGCATTGTATTACATGACATCATACCCTATGTATTGTGGGTCTATACTGTATACGTGTCACGCTGTCTCAGGATAGAGGTGGACCGGGGTCTATGCTGACCCTAAACTGGGGTCCTGACTAGTCCCTCTAACTGGAGGTACTGTTAATGGTACAGAGGTCCAGGCCGCCAGCGTAACCCTGTCTCCTGTAGATCCCTGACCACTGTAAGCTAGTCCTGAGAAGGACCCTGATTACCACCACAGGGAATGGGCAGGTCACAGCTTACAAACAGTATAAGACAAACGAGACAGACAAGGGGTAAAGTAAATACTGCCTTGCATACAAAAACTTCAACTACAGAGGGAACACAAAAGGTTAAGGAGATAAACAATAAGCGAGGAGAGGATAAACCACAACAGGCACTCTTAGCTTAAGTCTTCTCAGAAACGATCCGCTCTGCTGGTCTGAATGAATGCTTTCACCGACAACTCCTTAAGCAGAATGGCAGGTATTTGAAGGAAGCTAATTAGTGCCTAATACACAGCAGCCGGGCGAGGCTGGACCCAGTCTAAGCACAGAGAAAGGTAGAATTAACTCCCTCACTGCCAACAGACACAAAGTACCAACAACTCAGCTGCGAGAAGTCAGAATGTGAAATCGCGACGATCTTCGTGGCGATACACCCGTGACAAAGCTTTTGTTACTCATATGTTTGCAATTATATTTCTGTCTGTGATAAAAACATCTGTCAAAACACACATAAAAACCAGAGGGCAGCAGATCATGTGAAAATATAATATTTGTGTCATTCTCAAAACTTTTGGCCATGACTGTAGTATACCCAAGTCTATTTCACATGTGCTGTTACTTAGCCTATTCCTCCCATTTTGTATATGCTTTTTTCATTTTTGTTGCCCAGATTAGTAGTCCCTGTTAAAAAACCATTCTGTTAGTTGCTGCCCACTGCTCCAGTTTATTTATATCTTTTTGAATCCTCTCTCTCTCTTCTCTAGTATTAGCTACCCCTCCTAGCTTTGTGTCATCAGCAAATTTGATCAGTTTACCCTCAATTCCTTCATCTAAATCATTGATAAAGATGTTGAACAATACAGGGCCCAAAACAGAGCCTAATCTAAGGGAAGATTCTAGGAGATAGGATTGCTAGAGATGCGGTTTATTATCAACGCGTTTCAAAGTTATCCGACTTCATCAGAAAGTAGTTTGTGGTTTTTCCCTGATGAAAAAGTTGAATGACTTTGAAACGCATTGATAACAAACATCGCTACCGATTCTGTCTCCTGGAAACTTTATGAGTTTATGGGTCCATAAAAGTCACAGGCAAGACACATTGCAATCTGTGTGTTGCTCGTTTTTAACACTACTGGGTAGAAGAACCTTTCTGAATTTTTTATTTTGTTTTTTTGCATATGAGAAAATCACCAATTCAATGCTGATGATGAAAGCTGATACTGATCAAACCCCGATGAGCGTTTTGACTGTTTTGCTGCAAAAAAAACCACCGGTGGTTTCTTCGCTGTTTAATGGATATACAAAACTCCAGTAAAAAGACGGTCAAAGAACTTGGAAAAAAATGCTCCAAAAAATATTAAAGAAGTTTTTAGGAAACGATCAGAAAAAGCTGTTCTGTTGGGGAAAAACTGTTGTTTTTGACTGCCAGATGAAGACAGTGTGTACCAGTGCTGATCAATGGATAAGAGGAAAACGTAAAGTGACTAGACGCTCAATACTCTCTTACACCTGAGATATAGCTCAAGTTGTGATTGTACTTGTCCACCCATCCACAGAACATTATGCCACCCACTCATTAACGATACATTGACCACTATTGGCTTGGGAAATTAAAGGTTCCTATTGCAATTGTTCACAGCCCGTTGACTTTTTGCCTCTTTCTTTGTCAGAAACAGCCCTGGTGGTGATTGTACTTGTAGGCCACTCAACCAGAAAACATTTCTAAAATCCATAAATGGCTGACTACCATAGGTGTTGACCATCATAGATGGTTCCCACAATTCACAATCCACTGCTTTGCTCATAAATGCTACATAGACATAAATCTTATCAAGTCCTAAAAATAAGGAGCAAATGACTATTTGGGGGGAATTTTTGAACATCGATCATGTCCCATACAACCTTGATCAGGCTGTGGAGCGAACAATATAAAGACTTGAACCACAGCAGCAAGAAAAGAGACAGAATAGAGAGTGATGAAGAATTAGCGATGCAGCGAGAACGACTCGGGGAGGAGGATGCGGAGCTCAAGGCTTCACTATTGGGAATAGATTTCCATAAATTATTGAGCGTTGTCATGACAAGGTGTACTTATGTTGCATAACAACTTTTCTAACTTGTTGACCCTACGCGTGCTGTCACTCCATTAGAAAGTAATGTATTAATGTACCACTGCCGTGCTGTTGTAATTCTGAATAGTTGCGAAAATAGGGCATTTATGAACGATGATGAATCGAGCGCGCTTGGCATCGTTCTTGCACCCTTCTGCATTCCATTTTTCTGTTTCTGTTGTGCTTTTATATTAAGTGGTGCATATTTATTGCCTTTAGATAAAATGTAACCCTTTTATTTCTCCAAATATTGCCTTAGTGAATGCAAAATATATCTTGAACTTCGGGGGCAAAGAGTCTGATAACCAAACTCGCTTTATGATATGAATCCACTGGCTGAAAAGCACAAAAGAAAATTAAAACCAGTTCAAGGGGGGAGGGTGAGCCAATAAATCAATTAACTACTCCTGTTTAATGGACTTTTAAGATTACCCATAGAATTTCCTTTTTCAATTCAATGCTTGGAATTTACCCTATTATGTTTATTTTTTTCAAGTGGTCTCGCCTTTTGTATTCTTTATTGGAATCGTAGCTGGAATTTTACCAAATGCCCTGCTCAGGGAGTTAGACTTGATAATGATAAATTCTGGTAGGTGGCAAAAGCTCGGTACAATATTAGTCAATTGGCAGGGATTAACGATCTAGGTGTAGAGGGGGAGGCTCCTGCTGCAGATAGTTCTCTTAGGCCGGGGTCACACTTGCGAGTGTGATGTTAGAAACTCACGCGAGTCTCTCGCATCAATACCCGGCAGTGCCACCTGCACTTGGGACCAGAGTGTGCAGATGCATGTATTTCTGTGCAGCCGCACACTCCGCTCCGAGTGCCGGGTATTGATGCGCGAGTTTCTCGCATCACACTCACAAGTGTGACCCCGGCCTTAGAGTCAGGCACAATACAATGAGGACTTTTCTGATTTCTGGAGACACAAAGATAAAAATTTCTAGAAACATCAGTTTGAGACAAAAAGATCAAAGAAAAGGATGTTGTCTAAACTTTTTTTTTTTCAGGGGTGCACCACTACTCTACCTTCTGGCATCCTGCTTGCTGAGGATGTATTCCTAAAAAATATGCTTTGAAGACTTCAAATAAAGATATCTCAACACTTGCTGTATTATCACCTTCCTTTATCTCCCGCAACATAGATTGCATTTAACCCGCTCCGTTCCTGAACGGGTAAGAATGTGGTGCTGCCTCCCGCTCCATAGGTGTGTGCATCCTTCACACCACCAGTCACTTACCCCAGAGTGCCACCATTACCTCTTCTTCTGCGCTCCTAAAGAATGACAGTCTAGACCAGAGGTCTCAAACTGCATTCCTCAAGGGCCGCAAACAAGTCATGTTTTCATGATTTCCTTGTATTGCACAGGTGATTAAATTATCACATGCACAGATAATGATTCCAGCACCTAGTGCAATGCTAAGGAAATCTTGAAAACACTCATGGTTTGCGGCCCTCGAGGAATGCAGTTTGAGACCCCTGGTCTAGTACCAACAGCATCCTCTCCACTGAGTTCTCTGATATGCTGCTTGCAGAGGTAACTTTGCCTCTGCAGCATCAGAAGAGCACAAGGGCATTAAAGTGTGCTAGCATGCGCTCCTTGCTTAGGAAACTAGCTATCTATGATAGACGGCAAAAGGTGACTAGTAACCTAGGCAATGAGCAGTAAACTATAAAATTTAAATATTAAAAATCCTTCCATTAATGAGAACCCAGAGGATTTTTAATAAAAAGTAAGTTGCAAAGGTTCTTGTTTTTACGGGCACTTGGCAATTTTGCTCATTTAAGCAGTTGAGATAACCACTTTTAAGAGAGGATATTTTTTCAAACATTTTCATTTAACAAAAAATTCCCAGAAGTATATAATTAAATGGAAAAAGCCTAAAGATATTAGTCAGTATTATTTTGAAAAGCCATGTGGATATTTTCCACCCCACATATGTTATGGGCAAATATAAAGCACCACCGGGTAGAACGAGGACCTCCTTATAATAACACACCATGTGACCTCACGCCCGGTGTTGGCAATGTTGAGTGCGCACTATAGTGTCTGTATTGGATTTCGACTCCTAATCGGCTGCTAATTTAATTTATAATAATGCAATATTCTCGGATCTGTCGTACGTAGTGAGCTTGCATGAAAGAATTCAGTGGAATTCGAGCTCCTCTAGGATTCTCGAGGCTTCGTTACACAATGAGACAGAGAAGATTGCCAAACACTCTCTGGTTATTTCCACAAATAATGACCTTACCCGTTGCCAAGCAACACCGCAAATGCTTATCACATACGCTTTAACATGAAGTCCAATGGGAAAAGAGAATGAAGGCATGACTTTCAGTGAAAATCTGTGCTCTAGTAAAAAAAAAAAAAAAACTAAAAGGAATTTACAGAAACATGCTTTGAAATGTAGACTTTACAATATAGACCTGAAAATCGCAATTATCGGTCTCCATACACATTAGACTAACGTCGGCTAAACTTGCCAATAATGACAGAGTAATGTGTACGGGGAGTAATGTCGGGGGAGTTAAGGATCTGGCATGCCCGAATTCAGACTTCCAATCCTTTTGTTCTGCTTTGGACAAGACGTTAGCATATATATCTGGCGATGGCTCTTTCTTAGGGTACACAAGCAATTTCGACAAATCGAATGTTCTTAGGTATGGGAGGGCCAGCGAGCTAGCTGCCGGCTGAACCGTTGTTCGCCCGACATTGATATAAAGTTTATAGTGTTCTTTGTGACGCTAACCTACAAAGGGGTTGTGTAAGATTAAAAACAAGAATTTTATTTTAGAAAGAAATCAAACAACAACGCTACCCTTACCCTTGACAACTTTTTGAAATTTTCTAGCAGGAGAACAGCTTACCCTTATAAATATTTTTGAAAAACACCCGTTTGCGTGCCACGCCTAGTTTCCTGCCCCCTACATGTGCATCTGCACACAGGGGTTCAGTTTGATTACTAATCTTGGAGATTTGCCAACTCTTTTGGGAGGTCTCGCCTTTTTCTCAAGGACCTCCATGTATCTAGTCTGGCCTGATCCATTTGAATAGGGCTGAGCTGTAACAAGAGTTTATCGGTTTCTGGAAAAAGACCCTTTCTAGACCTTAATTCCTAAAAACATATCTTTACTACTAGAATAATGGTGTACAGAAAATGTAATCTATGCGTACTTGTCAAGGATTTGCTTGGCTATCATTAGGATCTATACTTCCCTACTGGAAAAAAACAGCCATTTTGAAAATGGGGCCTACAACAAAGTACCAGTTTGGTACTTTGTATAATTTCATGCTTCGCATGCAGATTCAACCCACTACATATCTCTCTCCGCAAAAACTTTCTGAAGGTCTGAATCTAACGAAGCCTAAAAAAAGGGGTAGTGCAAAATTTTATAATCAGATAATGAATAATATTACAACTCTGATTGATGGACTCTATGGACTAAAATTGAGATTTTTTATGGAAAATGATGGACATCTAGAGACATTTTAACTCAACTGGGTCAACTGGTTGCCTTGCCCGATTAATGGAAGTTAAAGGGGTTGTCCGGGACTTTAACATAGATGGCCTATCTTTATAGGCCATCAATTTCTGATTGGTGGAGGTGCGACACCCGCCACCTCTGCCGATCAGCTGTTTCCGGTTTCAGCGGAGGCCAGAACTGCTCAGTTGCAGAGCTGCACAGCTTCATTGACAGAACAGTGGCTGCAGCTGGGTACTGCACATCCAAACTATTCAAATCAATTGTAAGTGGATATGCAGTACCATGCTGTGGCCACTATTCCATTGATGGAGCTGTGCTGTGCAGCTCCACTCCATAACTGAGCATTTCTGGGAGCCACCAACACCAAGAACAACTGATCGGTAGGGATGCCAGGTGGCGCACCATTACCAATCAGACATTGACGACATCCTAAGGATCGGCTTTCAATGCTAAAATCCTAGACAACATCCTTAAAATGCAGATGTGAACAAACGACGGCAATACTAGTAAAAGGGAGCATGTCGCGCTGCACATGCAGTCCAATCTGTGGACAGTACGGTATAGAGAAGGAGAAGCTGAGCAGAATAAGATAAAAGTTTGTTGGAAAAGATTTAGTATAATTTGTATTTTATTCACTGTGAATACTTTTCCATCCAATTATGACAAGAGCATTCTTAAGGTGATACCTTTATTGGCTAACCAGAAAATTATATGTTCGCAAGCTTTCAGAGCGCAGAGGCTCCTTCTTCAGGCAAGATTACATTTGGAATGTAATCTTGCCTGAAGAAGGAGCCTCTGCGCTCTGAAAGCTTGCGAACATATAATTTTCTGGTTAGCCAATAAAGGTATCACCTTAAGAATGCTCTTGTCATAATTGGATGGAAAAGTATTCACATCGATTTTTCTGGCTAACACGGTACCACAATATAATTTATTATTGTACACCTATTTTATTCACTGAAATACCTGGTGTTTGTATGTATATGAGTCCAGTAGGCGGTCTTACTCAGTGATTGATTCCGGGAAAACTGCCAATCACTAATTAGGGCCGCCCACTGGATTCACATGTACAAACACAAGAGATTTCAGTAACTAAAATGTAAGTTTTAATTAATCTTTTGCCAGAAAAACATAAATCAATCTGATCAGTTCCTCCTGTTCTATAGCATCCTATCAGCAGATCAGAAACCATTTTCAACATAACAGGTTCCCTTTGAAGAGAACCTGTCATCAGGATTTTATAGTCCAAATTAATGTCATGTATGAAAAGGTGCTTTAATGCTGATTAAATCCTTACCTTCCTTGTAGAAATGCAATTAACTGTAGAAATCCATTGTGGGCGAGCGCTGCACTTACAGCTCTCCTGCTTCTGTGCCTTTTCCTTGACAGGTTTCTGCCTCCTGTGTCTATGACTGACAGGTCACTGAACCATGAGTGACCTGTCAGTCAGAGACGGGAGGCAGTCAATGGGCGAGGACCAGGAAGAGGGACAGGAGAGCTGTAAGTGCAGCGCAACTCTTTAGTATACAATTTAAAATAAAAATTGATTCCTCTAAAACAGCTAAATGGATTTCTACAAGAAAGGTAAGTATTTAATCAGCATTAAAGCACCCTCACATACATGCCATTAGTTTGTGGTATAGAATCGTGATGACAGGTTCTCTTTAAATATTCATTTATAAATAAAATTCTAACATTTAGATAAATAATAATATTACAAGAATAATTTTGAAATAACTTAAAAAAAATAATAAAGAAATTGTACAAAAAAGTAATACTAAACTAATTCTTCAATAAGGCCTGATGATGGTAGAATAAATACTAGAATATTTCAAATAAAATAATGGTTCAATGATGGTAATTATAATAAAACGATCTATCCTTGGATTTGTATAGTATCCTGTAGGTGTCACCATTAAGCTGCTGACACTAGATAGATTTTATTTCTCTACAGTCAGTAAAGTTTCAATGAGAGTACAGTATGTAGGTGGAGGATGAGATCACAGATGACAATTCTCAGCTCCCTACTTTTATTGATCTCTTTACGTATAGACAATTTGCAAAGGTAATAAAGAAGAACACAATTCAAAAAGAAATAATAAATGTGTAGGTCAAACAGGCAGGGAACATCCATAGGTACTGCTACCCTTTTCCAAAAAAAACAATTACAAAGGAACTTATTGGGGCTGGTGAAAAGTCTACACAGAAAAAAATCACGAGTTGAAATACTTGATTGCAGTTTATAATTTGATTTCACATTTTATTAAATTTTTTATTTTCCACTTCAATTTTTTTTTTGGCTTTACCGGGCAGGTACCTGTCATTTTGGAAATATCTGATCTAGAGCAGGTTTTGATCAGGTCAATATACATTTCTGAAGGAAAAGTATTAGTATAGCTTGCAATTTACTCATTGAAATCCCTGATGCATATGAGTCCAGTGGGCGGTCCTACCCAGTGATTGACAGTCTTCCTAGTATGACTGGGCCTGCAGAGAAAGCCGTCACTCACTAGTAGGACCTACATTTTACCCATTGAAATCCCTGGTGTCTTTATGGATATGTATCCAGAGGGTGGTCCTACTCAGTGGTTGACCACTATCTCTGCAGGCCCAGTCATACAGTTAAGACTGTCAATCACTGAGCAGGACCACCCACTGGACTGATATAAGTACAGACACCAGGGATTTAAATGAATAAAATCAGTCCAGTGGGCAGTCCTACTCAATAATTGACAGCTATCTCTACAGGCCCCATCATACAGGGAGGACGGTCAATCACTGAGCAGGACCCCCACTGGACTGATATAAGTACAGACATCAGGGATGTAAATGGATAAAATCAGTCCAGTGGGCGGTCCTACTCAATAATTGACAGCTATCTCTACAGGCCCCATCATACAGGGAGGACGGTCAATCACTGAGCAGGACGCCCACTGGACTGATATAAGTACAGACATCAGGATGTAAATGGATAAAATCAGTCCAGTGGGCGTCCTACTCAATAATTGACAGCTATCTCTACAGGCCCATCATACAGGGAGGACGGTCATCACTGAGCAGGACCGCCCACTGGACTGATAAGTACAGACATCAGGGATGTAAATGGATAAAATCAGTCCAGTGGGCGGTCCTACTCAATAATTGACAGCTATCTCTACAGGCCCCATCATACAGGGAGGACGGTCAATCACTGAGCAGGACCATCCACTGGACTGATTAAGTACAGACACAGGGATTTAAATGAATAAAATCAGTCCAGTGGGCAGTCCTACTCAATAATTGACAGCTATCTCTACAGGCCCCATCATACAGGGAGGACGGTCAATCACTGAGCAAGACCGCCCACTGGACTGATATAAGTACAGACATCAGGGATGTAAATGGATAAAATCAGTCCAGTGGGCGGTCCTACTCAATAATTGACAGCTATCTCTACAGGCCCCATCATACAGGGAGGACGGTCAATCACTGAGCAGGACCGCCCACTGGACTGATATAAGTACAGATATCAGGGATGTAAATGGATAAAATCAGTCCAGTGGGCGGTCCTACTCAATAATTGACAGCTATCTCTACAGGCCCCATCATACAGGGAGGACGGTCAATCATTGAGCAGGACCGCCCACTGGACTGATATAAGTACAGACATCAGGAATTTGAACAGATAAGATATGAGGTCAGTTTGCGGTCTGACCAGTGATTGACAGTCTTCCCTGTATGACTGTGCATACAGTGATAGCTGTCACTAGTAGGACTGCCCACAGGACTGATATTTATCTATTGAAATCCCGGTGTCTGTAAGTACATCAGTCCAGTGGGCGGTCCTACTCAGTGAATGACCGTTATCTCTGCAGGCCCAGTCATACATGGAAGACTGTCAATCACGAAAGGGGACCGCCCACTGGACTCATATGCAAATAAACATTGGGGATTTCTCCATAACATGATGTCCACATATCAGACTGCAGTTACAATATGACGGTTGCCTTTAAATCATTGACCACAAAAAAAGGAGCATAAATAAATGTATATTAAAATGAGGGAAAGGAGAGGAGAAAAAAAAAACTAAATGCAAATTTAGTGTGTATCAGTACTACACAATCCAACTCAATTGCATACAGCTGTGAGTACCACAGAGGATACAGTATTTGGTGAGTAAAATATTCTCGCTTATAAAAAAAAAACTATATAAAAATTGGAACAAATGAGAGAATTATCAAAAATTGGACTACAGCTTAAAGGGAATCTGTCACCCCATTTTAGCCTATGAGATAAAGATATCATTGCATAGTGCGTCCCATAACTAATCTATGGGTACCTATGATATCTCCGGACACCCCAGTTTTCATGTAAAAATACTTTAATAGAGTTCGTATTTCTGTATGCAAATTCGTGCGGTCCGGTCCGGAGGGCGGCTTTTTTTTTCTTCCTCCCACCCCCGCTCCTCCGCTTCTCTTGCGTATCGCCGTCTGTGAATAGCACAGACGGCGTTCGGCTTCCCGCGATTGCGCTTTTCAAAATCGCCTCGCGCTTGCGCAGTGTGCCTAGCCCAACAGTGGGCAAAGCATAAAATCATTAGAGCGTATGTGCAACTATTTCCTTGCCCGGAAATGACTGCTTGCCTTGGACGACTTCCGGGGCAAGGAAATAGTTGCGCATGCGCAACTGGTGAGCAAAGCACACTGCGCAAGCGCGAGGCGATTTTGGTAAGTGCAATTGCGGGAAGCCGAACGCCGTCTGTGCTATTCACAGACGGCGATACGCAAGAGAATCCAAGGAGCGGGGTGGGGAGAAAAAAAA